>JADRCH010000017.1:8698426-8867187 GCA_019843965.1 Rhynchomys soricoides | reverse complement strand
CACACACACACACACACACACACACACACACACACACACACACACACCATTAAGCTTTTATTGGAAACTATATGACAAAAGAGTGAAAAACTTTTGTAGCTTCCCTCCTTACCATAAATTGTTTGACTGAAGTAAGTCAGTGGTAAGACTTTTTTGTTTTAACTAAAAATAACTAAATTATTTCTCCTTTCATGTAAGTCTTTTACCCCATAGCTGATAATGTTTGCTGACAGGTAAATAAATGATCAGCACCATGAGTTAAGTGAGCAATAAAAGCTTCCAAAACTCCTGAGTGCAAATTGCAAGAATAGTTATAATTCCCAGGATAAGATTACTAGTTAGTTATTGCTCTACTTAGAAGGAAACAAAACAAAGAGGGTAGCTCTCCATGTTTCCTTACTGCATAGGGAGAGTCTGAGTAACATTATTCTTGATACACAACCATACCAGAAATACACTTAAATAAGATGAATAAGGTTTTATTTATTAGTTACTTCAGTAATGTCTGTGACAAAATACCCATAGGCTGCATTCAAGGGAGGAAAGGGTTATTTTAGCTCATGTTTTCCCGAGTGCTAGGGTGTATTATGATAGGAATGGCAAAGCCATAAGGCTGCATCTGTGAGCGTAGGACCGTGTGATAGAGGGTGTATATGAGGCGACACATTTTTAATGCCAGTTTTGGGGAAGTGAAAACACATAAAATTAAATGATGACCTCCAAAAGTACATGACCTACATGACACTGTGGACCTACTGCTGTGCATTTGTGCACACACAAACATACACATACACACACACACATACACAGTGAGAGACAGAAAGAGACAGACAAACAGATAGACAGAAACATGTAAGTTCTTACACAAAAAAAGCCCCCAGTACCCAAAGAAATAAATACAGCAAAAATATAGTAATGAAGTCATGATGAGCCCAATTTAGCTCTTAGAGACTATGAAAAAAATATGCCAATTCTTAGCATGATTCCTCATCATGCATTAAACCCATGGGGACAAATTGGTTAAATCAATAGAAAATCAGAGGAAAATCAAAACAAAATTTTATTTCTTAACCTCACATAAATTGTCCTTTTTTCAATAACTGCAGGAGTATTCACTGCAGCTACTTCAATACTGTTTTTATTTATTTATTTATTTTTGCTTTTCTTTGTTTTTATTCTCTCATATATTAGATTCTACCAGTCTCCTCTTTCTTCTCTCCTCCTCTTTCCTGTCACCTTCTACCTCCTTTCTCTCCCAAATCCACTCCTCCTCCATTTCCCTTCAGAAAGGAATAGTCCTCCTAGGTTTATCAACCAAACATGGCATAACAAGTTACAGTAAGACTATGCACAAACCTGCATATTATGGCTGGATGAGACAACCCAGTAGAACAAGGGTCCAAGGATATGCAAAAGAGTCAGAAACAGCCCCCATTTCCACTGTTAAGAGTTCCACAAAGAACACCAAGCTACACAGCCATAACATGCATGCAGAGGACCTAGTCAGAACTCTATAGGATCCCTGGTTCTCAGTTCAGTCTCTGTAAGCTTCCATGAGCCCTGCTTACTGGATTTTGTGGCTGGGCTTTTGTTGTGTCCTTGACACCTTTGGCTCTTACAATTCTTCCTCCACTTCTTCTGTAGGATGATCTGAGCACTGCCTAGTGTTTGGCTGTGGGTCACAGTATCTGTTCCCATACATTTACTGGATGAAGTCTAGCCTAGGGCTAGGCTCCTGCGTAGGAGTATAGCAGAAGAGCATTAGAAATCTTTTATTGACTTTTAAATTTAATTTAATTTTATTATTTGCTTGTCATATTTTGTTCTATTCTAGGTCCCTGGGACCTAGTTTCCAGTTCCTGGACATCCAGACAGTGTCAGACGTGGGGTCCGTCTCCTAGCATAAGTTCCATGTTGGACTAGTCATTGGTTGGCCACAAGTTCTGCACCATCTTTACCCCAGCACATTTTGCAGACAGGGCAAATTGGAGGTGGACCGTTTTGTGGCTGGGTTGTTGGCCCAGCCATTCCATTTGAAGCTTTGCCCGTGTACAGAAGATGGCCAGTTCAGGATTCATATCCCTCATTACTAGGAGTCTTTGTTAGGTTCAAACTCATAGATTCCAGGGATTTTCCATTGCACTAGGTTTCTACCTCACCTCCCCAGACGCCCACTTCCAGTTGTTTGTTGTTGTTGCTGTTTGGCTTGTTCTTTTTGTTGTTGTTGTTTTCCCATTCAATGGGAGAAAATGTTCCCAGATGTACCAGCAACTATTCTTTTTGTATTATTATAACACAGATCATTATATGCTAAGAATTGACAGTTTTTGCTTTCTAGTAATAATTTGCATTTATTTTTAATGCAAGCAGCTATTAAGTGCTTCTTACTATTATAATTTATGAAACCACTTTAATTTATTTTACAGTGTTCCTAGGGATAAAAGCTACTTTGTCACCTCAAAGGATTGAGAGGCACCATCTTTATTTTATTTTATTGTTATGATTTTGGTTTATTTCTGTCACTGGATAAAAGGCAAAGGAATTCTGTTTCATTGACAATGGAAAAAATAAAATACATTTATTTTTATGAAATAAAAGTGACACAAAGGGACTGAATTGAGTCTATGAATTCCTTGAAAGCATAAAGCAAATGGTAGTCAGGGATTGCTTCTATCCATCCACTGGTCACAGGACACCAGTTGGACATGAGAACTAGCTACCATGAGTCCCAACTCCACAGACATCCTGTCAGATCCTTGCCATTGACTTTTTAATAGAAGTTGCCTCAAATGCCCCTGAATTAAGGTCTTCTGTTTTAGGTCATATAAACTCTACACTTAAGACTGCTACAAATACATTTAAAAAAAAAAATCACAGCAGGTGAGAAAGCTGGAGTTGGAGCAGGGAAACAATCTCTTTAGGCTACAAGTTCCTCAGAACCCACGTTGCTAACACACACTTGATATTGACTTTGGACCAGAGTATCCTGGCTCAATGTCCTGACTCTACCTTAGTCCTAAATGATGCAGCACAATTAAACATTCTCAAACACTGATGCTTTTTTTTTTCAAGTCACCTTTTGACTCCACGTCTTCAACTGTGGTGTGTTAGAACTTCAAAGCAATGGATTCATACACAATTAATTTTTTCATCAGCTATAATCAGTTTTTGAATTCTGTTGTGTTTTATTTTTTCCCAAGTATGGTTCTTGTGGTGTATTAAATTACATTAGGCTTTTGTAAATTCTTGCAGAATATAACAGATCATTGGTTTTATAACATAGTTGCTACTTTTGCACTCAGATGAATTTATTAGTAGCCTAGAATACAACATCCTTGCATACTGTTAGTTAAAAAAAATAAAAGTTTACTAAATGGTCTCTTGTCAACTGTATCTGAAAATCATTATAGTTTCTCTCTTTCCTCGACATGAGGGGCTCTTCAGAATGCTGGTGGGTTATGTCAACATGAGGTTACAAAATTATTATCCTGACTCTGTTTGTTTCATGGGGGTTATGCCAGGCATTATAGCCCTGTTGTAAAGCTCAGGGGTTACCTGTTTGTACATCAGGTATAGAACTTGGCATTCGTTCTGAAGATGCTCAGACCCAGTTGGTCTAGTGGTAACTTTCAATGGGGATAATCTCAGTGGGGAAAAATTCCCAGGATTTTCTGATGTCTCATCCCTTAATAACATGGATTAGCCTCTTTGAGGGCATTTTGGCAGTCTCCAGTATAAATTAAAAAATTACATTTCTTTAGGCACTTCTCAGCCATTTGAGTTTCCTCAGTTGAGAATTCTCTGTTTAGCTCCATTCCCCATTTTTTGATAGGGTTATTTGGATCTCTGGAGTCTAACTTCTTGAGTTCGTTGTATATATTGGATATTAGCCCGCTATCAGATGTAGGACTGGCAAACATTTTTTTCCCAATCTGTTGATTGCCGTTTTGTCTTATTTACAGTGTCCTTTGCCTTACAGCAGGTTTGTAATTTCATGAGGTCACATTTGTCAATTCTTGATCTTAGAGCATAAGCCATTGGTATTCTGTTCAGGAACGTTTCCCCTGTGCCCAAGTGTTCTAGATTGTCCCCACTTTCTCTTCTATTAGATTTAGTGTATCTGGTTTTATGTGGAGGTCTTTGATCCACTTGGACTTGAGCTTTGTACTGGGAGATAGGAATGGATGAATTTGAAATCTTCCACATGTAGACTGCCAGTTGAACCAGAACCATTTGTTGAAGATGCTGTCTTTTTTTCGCTGGATGGTTTTAGCTCCTTTGTCAAAGATCAGGTGACCATAAGTGTGTAGGTTCATTTCTGGGTCTTCAATTCTATTCCATTGATCTACCTGCCTGTCACTGTACCAATACCATGCAGTTTTTATCACTACTGCTCTGTAGTACAGCTTGAGGTCAGGGAGGCTGATTCCCCCAGAAGTCCTTTTATTGTTGAGAATAGTCTTTGCTATCATGGGTTTTTTGTTATTCCATGTGAATTTGAGAATTGCTCTTTCTAAGTCTATGAAGAATTGAGTTGGGATTTTGATGGGCTTTGCATTGAATTTGTAGATTGCTTTTGGCAGGATGGCCACTTTAACTATATTAACCCTGCCAGTCCATGAGCATGGGAGATCTTTCCATCTTCTGAGGTCTTCTTCGATTTCTTTCTTCATAGACGTGAAGTTCTTGTCATACAGATCTTTCACTTGTTTGGTTAGAGTCACACCAAGATACTTTATATTGTTTGTGACAATTGTGAAGGATGTCATTTCCCTAATTTCTTTCGCAACCTGTTTATCCTTCAAGTATATAAAGGCTACTGATTTGCTTGAGTTAACTTTGCATCTGGCCATTTTGCTGAAGTTGTTTATCTACTGAAGCAGATCTCTGGTGCAGTTTTTTGGGTCACTTAAGTATATCATGCTATCATCTGCAAATAGTGGTATTTTGATTTCTTCCTTTCCAATTTGTATCCCTTTGACCTCCTTTTGTTGTCTAATTTCTCTAGCTAGAACTTCAAGTACTAAGTTGAGTAGATAGGGGGAGAGAGAAGGCAGCTTTGTCTAGTCCCTGATTTTAGTGGGATTGCTTCAAGTTTCTCTCCATTTAGTTTGATGTTGGCCACTTGTTTGATGTATATTGCTTTCACTATTTTTAGGTATAATCCTTGAATTCGTGATTTTGCCAAGACTTTTATCATGAAGGGATGTTGGATTTTGTCAAATGCTTTTTCAGCAACTAATAAAATAACCATGTTTTTGTTTTTTTTTTTTCTTTAAGTTTGTTTATGTAGTAGATTACATTGATGGATTTCCAGGTATTGAACCATCCTTGCATCCCTGGGATGAAGCCTACTTAATCATGGTGAATGATCATTTTGATGTGTTCTTGGATTCAGTTTGCAACAATTTTATTGAGTATTTTTGTATCAATATTCATAAGGGGAATTGGTCTGAAGTCTTTTATTTTGGGGTCTTTGTGAGCTTTTGGTATCAGTGTAACTGTGGCCTCATAGAATGAATTGGATAGTGTTCCTTTTGTTACTATTTTGTGGAATAGATTGAAGAGTATTGGTATTAGGTTTTCTTTGAAGGTCTGATAGAATTTTACACTGAACCCATCTGGTCCTGGGCTTGTTTTGGTTGGGAGATTTTAGTGACTGCTTCTATTTCTTTAGGGGTAATGGGACTATTTAGATGGTTTGTATGATCCTGACTTAACTTTTGTATTTCGTATCTTTCTAGAAACTTGTCCATTTCATCCAGATTTTCCGATTTTGTTGAGTATAGGCTTTTGTAGTAGGCTCTGATGACCTTTTTGAATTTCCTCAGAATCTCTTGTAATATCTCCCTTTTTATTTCTAATTTTGTTAATTTAGATACTGTCTCTGTGCCCTCTGGTTAGTCTGGCTAAGGGTTTATCTATCTTGCTGATTTTCTCAAAGAACCAGCTACTGATTTTGTTGATTCTTTGTATAGTTCTTCTTGTTTCTATTTGGTTGATTTCAGTCCTTAATTTGATTATTTCCTGCCTTCTACTCCTCTTGGATGTATTAGCTTCTTTTTGTTCTAGAGTTTTCAGGTGTGCTGTTAAGCTGCTAGCATATGCTTTCTCCAGTTTTTGGGGGGGCACTGAGAGCTATGAGTGTTTTTCTTAACATTGCTTTCATTGTATCCCATAGGTTTGGGTATGTTGTACTTTCATTTTCATTAAATTCTAGAAAGTCTTTAATTTCTTTCTTAATTTCTTCCTTGAACAAGTTATCATTGAGTGGAGCCTGGTTCAGCTTCCATGTGTGTGTGGGCTTTCTGTTATTGTTGCCATTGAAGACCAGCCTTAATCTGTAGTAATCTGATAGGAAGCATGGAATTAATTCAATCTTCTTATATCTGTTGAGGTTTGTTTTGTGACCAATTATATGATCAATTTTGGAGAAGGTACCATGAGGTGCTGAGAAGAAGGTATCTTCTTTTGATTTAGGATGAAATGTTCTATAGATATCTGTTAAATCCACTTGGTTCATAACATCTGTTAGTTTCAGTGTGCCTCTGTTTAGTTTGTGTGTCCATGATCTGTCCATTGATGATAGTGGGTATTGAAGTCTCCCACTATTATTGTGAGGTGCAATGTGTACTTTGAGATTAAGTAAAGTTTCTTTTATGAATGTAGGTGCCCTTGCATTCAGGGCATAGATGTTCAGAATTGAGAGTTCTTCTTGGTAGATTTTTCCTTTGATGAGTATAAAGTGACCTTTGTTATCTTTTTTGATGACTTTTGGTTGAAAGTTGATATTATCCGATATAAGAATGGCTACTCCACCCTGTTTTTTGGGACCATTTTCCTGGAAAATTGTTTTCCAGCCCTATACTCTGAGGTAGTATTTGTCTTTAACATGGAGGTGCATTTCCAGGATGCAGCAAAATGCTTTTTTGGGGGGGAAATTAAGTCCATTGATATTAAGAAATATTAGAGAATAGTGATTGTTGTTTCTTGTTATTTTTGATGTTGTTTTTGTTTGTGTGGCTATCTTCTTTTGAGTTTGTTGAAAGATTACTTTATTCCTTTTTCTAGGGTACAGTTTCCCTCCTTGACTTGTCATTTTCCATCTTTTATTCTTTGTAGGGTTGGGTTTGTGGAAATATACTGTACGAATTTGGTTTTGTCATATAATATTTTGGTTTTACCATCTATAATAATTGAGAGTTTTTCTGGGTACAGCAGCCTAAGCTGGCATTTGTGTTCTCTTAGAGTCTGTATGAGATCTGCCCAGGATCTTCTAGCTTTCATAGTATCTGGTGAGAAGTCTGGTGTAATTCTACAGGTCTGCCTTTATATGTTACTTGCCCTTTTCCCCTTACTGCTTTTAATATATTTTCCTTATTTTGTGTTTTTGGTTTTTTGACTATAATGTAACAGGAAAATTTTCTTTTCTGGTCCAATCTATTTGGATTTCTGTAGGCTTCTTATATATTTATGTTCATCTCATTCTTTAGATTAGGGAAGTCTTCTTCTATAATTTTGTTGAAGATATTACTGGTCATTTAAGTTGGGAATCTTCACTCTCTTCTATGCCTATTATCTTCAGGTTTTGTCTTCTCATTGTATCCTGGATGTTTTGGGTTATGAGATTTTTGTATTTTGCATTTTCTCCGACTATTTTGTCAATGTTTTCTGTGGTATCTTCCGCACCTGAGATTCTCTCTTCTATCTCTTGTATTCTGTTGGTAATACTTGCATCTATGACTCCTGATCTCCTTCCTAGGTTTTGTAACTGCAGGGTTGTCTCCCTTTGTGATTTCTTTATTGTTTCTATTTCTATTTTTAGTTCCTGGATGGATTTGTTCATTTACTTCTTCTGTTTGATTGTGTTTTCCTGTAATTCTTTAAGGTATTTTTGTGTTTCCTATTTAAAGGTTTCTAGTTGTCTACCTGTGTTCTCTTATATTTCTTTAAGTTAGTTATTTATTTCCTTCTTAAAATCTTCTATCATTATCATGAGATGTGATTTTAACTCTGAGTCTTGCTCCTCTGGTGTGTTAGGGTTTCCAGGGCTTTCTGTGGTGGGAGAGCTGGATTCTGATGATGCTAAGTAGCCTTGGGTTTTGTTCCTTATGTTCTTGCCCTTGCCTTTCACCATCTATGGGGTTAGCTGGTCTTACTGTCTCTGACTGTGGCTTGTCTTTCCTGTAAGCCTAGGTGTCAATACTCCTTGAAAACAGTTTTCTCTGAGAGGAATTTGGGTTTGGAGAGTTGTGGTACATGGTCAGCTCTGGGGTACAGACAGAAACCAGAAGGATTTAGTCCCCAGCTTTCCCTTGGTTCCTGTGTCCTGATGGTTCTGCAAGGATCCCCTTGATCTAGTGAATTTGAACAGAAGTGGTGGTCTTGCCTGTGCTTGAAGGTGTGTTGGCACTCCTGGTATACCAGCTCTCTCTTGGCATTATTTGAATATGGAGCTCTGTGTCACAGGATCTCCCTGTGCCACCAAAAGAAACCAGAAGACCACCCTTCTGTCCCTGTGTCCTGGGAATTCCGAGTGGGTCCCTCTGAGCACTTGCCCACACTCCTGGGAGGCTAGCTTTCTCCCAGCACTATTTGGCTATGGAGCTCTGGTGGTCCAGGCAGAGGTCTCCTGACACTGACTGAGACACCATCTTTTAATGCTTCTTTTTATACAGTTCAGACTCATCTGGAGGTTACATGGACCTATTGGTTTTTGTTATAAAATTAGTAAAGAGGATTTATTCACTTTTTAAATTTTATATATTTGAAATGTATAATTATAAATGCTATCTGATCTGGAGGGAGCATACCAAAATTTGTATAATGAGACCTTTTAGAAACTTGAAGCATTTTCTGTGACTACAAGGCTATTAATTCTATAATGGGCTATAGAAATATGCAAGTTTGACAAATTATATGCAGTCACTATTCAAATAATTTA
Organism: Rhynchomys soricoides; assembly: GCA_019843965.1. Lineage (NCBI taxonomy): Eukaryota > Metazoa > Chordata > Mammalia > Rodentia > Muridae > Rhynchomys > Rhynchomys soricoides. The sequence continues at coordinate 8,858,243 of JADRCH010000017.1, read as the reverse complement.
TTTTAACTTTTAAAAATTTGCTTATAAAATGTAGTAGTACTAGAAAGATCAATCTTTGAATTTGTTTTGTCTCTGCTTATACATTTTTTACAATATTTTCTTTATTTACATTTCAAATGTTATCCTCTTTCCTGGTTTCCAAATCCCTTCCAAGAAACTGCCTATCCCACTGCCCCTCCCTGCCACTATGAGGATGTTCCCCTACCCACCCACCCATTCCCACCTCCCCACCCTCAAATCCCCTACAGTGGGGCATCTATTGAGCCTTCATAGGACCAAGGACCTCTCTTCCCACTGATGCCTAACAAGGCCATTCTCTGCCACATGTGCACTTGGAGCAATGTGTACTCCTTGGTTGGTAGCTTAGTCCCTGGGAGCCCTGGGGTTTCTGGTTGGTTGACATTGTTGTTCTTCCTATTGGGGTTGCAAACCCCTTCAGCTCCTTCAGTCCTTTCTCTAATCCTCCATTGGGAGCCCTGAGCTCAGACCAATGGTTGGCTGTGAGCATCCACCTCTGTGTTTGTAAGGCTCTGGCAGAGCCTCTCAGGACACAGCTATATCAGCTTCCTTTCAGCAAGCATTTCTTGGCATATCCACAATAGTGTCGGGGTTTGATGCCTGTATATAGGATGAAAACCCAGGTGGGACAGTCTCTGAGTGGCTTTTCCTTCAGACTCCGCCCTACCTTTTTTCCTCCATATTTGCTCCCGTGAGTATTTTCTTCCCTTTTCTAAGAGGGACCAAAGCACCCACACTTTGGTCTTCCTTCTTCTTGAGCTTCATGTGGTCTGTGAATTGTTTCTTGAGTATTCCAAGGTTTTGGGCTAATATCCACTTATCAGTGAGTGCATACCATGTGTGTTATTTTGTGATTGGGTTACCTCACTCAAGATGATATTTTGTAGTTCCATCCATTTTGCTAAGAATTTCGTGAATTCATCATTTTAAATACCTGATTAGTACTCCATTGTGTAAATGTACCACATTTTCTGCATCCATTCCTCTGTTGAAGGACATGGGATACAGAGCTAAACAAAAAAATTTCAACTGAGGAATAGCGAATGGCCGAGTAACACCTAAAGAAATGCTCAACATCCTTAGTCATCAGGGAAATGCAAATCAAAACAACCCTAAGATTCCACCTCACACCAGTCAGAATGGCTAAGATCAAAAACTCTAAAAATTCATGTGACAGCAGATGCTGGCAAGGATTTGGAGAAAGAGGAACACTCTGCCGTTGTTGGTAGGATTACAAGCAGGTACAACCACTCTGGAAATCAGTCTGGTGGTTCCTCAGAAAATTGGACATAGTATTATTTGAGGAACAGATAAACCACTCCTGGGCATATACCCAGAAGATGCTCCAACATGTAATAAGGACACATGCTCCACTATGTTCATAGCAGTCATATATATAATATATGACTATATTATATATGACTATATATGACTATATATATAATAGCCAGAAGGTGGAAACAACCCAGATGTCCTTCACCAGAGGAATGGAAACAGAAAATGTGGTACATTTGCCTATACTTTTGAAACTTTAGTTGTGTGGTCTGATTCTGACCACATGAATGCTTTGGATAAAAGAAGTTACACCAGTTCATTTCTGTAATGTTAATGTCATACATAGTCTTTTATGGAAACAATTCTAGCATAATAGCTATAATTCAGACAATGTTATAGGGTCTGTAATAAATATAATTATGTAACATTTTTAAGTTAAAATTTGATTTTAAAATATTAATGAGTTCATTTACTGTCTTTATAGAGAAACAAAATAAAAATTAATACAGGAAGACTAGATTCTTAATTTAAGATCAAATTCTTGCTCTACTGATTAAAGGCTTATTCATTTCCTTCTTCAACATATTAATTTTTTCAAGTTTCACCCCTGCATTTTAAAATCACTATAATACCAGTAAATTATAATATGTGGCTGGCTATTGGGCAAGTAGACAAGGTATTGTATGGTACTCATGTGACCCAGCTCTCCAACTTCTTTTATACATCAAAAAGGCTTTATATTCTACTACAGAGATGTGTTCACATCCTCATTTATTACTACTCTGTTCCTAATAGAAGATATATTCATCAATAGATGAATAGATAATAAAATGTGGTTTCTAAAGCAACAGAAATGTATTCTCTAGTAAGGAAATATGGAATTCTCAAATGTTTTGAAAAAATGATGGACCTGGAAAACATTATTTGGTGAGGTAACTCAGGCTGAGAAACAAGCACACACATATACATCTGAGAGAGAGAGAGAGAGGGAGAAAGGAAAGAGAAATTGAAAGAGGAGGGGTATAGGATATGAAACCAAAAGGGAGACCATGAGAGCAAAATAGAAAAGTTAAGGAAAAGTGGGAAAACTAACAAAATATGTATGATGCAAATGCTAATGGGTCTACATTATACAAGGAGAGAGATAAAAGGGAAGAGGAGAGAGAGAATATATTTTCAAATGATTTTTGAAAATCCTGTAGTGAACTCTGATACTACAGAGTTCATATAACTACAGTTATATGTTAACCGAAGCTTACCGTTTTTATTTTATTTTATTTTATTTTTTCTACTTTATTTACATTTCAAATGTTTTCCCCTTTCCATATCTCCCCTTTAGAACCTCCCTATTCCCTCCCCCCTCCCCTGCCTCTATTGGGGTATTCACAAAAGACTTTTTTCTGGCATCTGGCATAGAAGTACTTACTTACTATTATCTATTCTTTTGGGGTTAACCAATATTTGGCTATCAGACAATGAAAAATATAGCTTATACCTTTAACAGCAGAAAATATACATGTATTAACACATTTAACACATCAATGATCATTTTATAAAAGCAACAGTGAAACAAAGTCTAAATTATTCAAAATATTATTAAACAGAGTGAAACCATTCCTTTTCCCAGAAGCATCAGCTTACAAGTTTTATACTGGATTCTAAAACATGTTTGTGAGTAGACTGACACACTCTGTATACAATGGATTTTGACATATTTAGATATCACATAAAGACTGTGCATTATCTAAATTCACATAACTTAAACTGGAACATTTAAAACATCACGGATATACACATAATGATTAGCTTGAGGTGTAGTGTTCAGTTCACTGGATTTTTGTTCTATTTTGCTTTTCTGTTGGCATGAATATTCCTATTTAACTACCATACCCACCTGGGTACCTAGCATCATATTTTCCTACCTAAAATTAACAGTATGGCTCTTATTGTCTTGAGTTGTTCATAGTTTTTAAATTTATATGAATGAAAATGTACATTTGTATCTGATTTCTCTCATTTAACATCATGTTTCTGAGGTTCCCCTGAGTTTTTGTTGGTTTTTGTTGGTTTGTTTGTTTGCTTTGGTACTGCATTTATTTTCATTGTGGATAGTACTTCAAAATAATGACATAAACACATCACAATTTCATTATTTATTCTAATCTTCACACAAGTGTATCATTTTCTGAATTTATCTTTTATGATAATGCTGCTAAAGCGTTCTTAAGTATATCTTCCTATAGGAGATATATGCATGGTCTTCTGTTGTGTTTATACATAGGAGTAGAAATGACCAAGTTAGAGGTCTTGGGAAATTCATAAGTTAATCTCTTTGTGCATTTGCCTTCAGGAGGTAGTTCCTGAGAAATATATGTTAAGAGAAATGGGAATTAGTCATATTCTGTTTTATAGATATATAAGCAATGACATGAGTGAAAAGTGAATTCTTATTGTGTCTAGGAAATACTAGCCATAAAGAGAGGAGTAAAAGCCGATTGAATATCCACAATATAGATCCACTGTATTGTGTTTCGTTCGAATAAAGAGAGAAGAGAAAGAAAGCTGTGACTTCATCTTTCATAGAATTTTGGATTGTATAATATGGTTAGTAGACAAAAAATAAATAAGCACTGGCTGGTAATCTCATAACTTATTAGTCTATCACTTTATTCTTTTGAATAAAAGGAGCATGATTCTCATGCATCATGTAAGAATGTAATTTTCATGTAATAATTCCACAAATGGGGCTCTTCTGGGGAACACAGTTGAACCTGATAGTCAAGGAATAAATAGTTAACTATAGAAACAGGAGGCTTTGCAAATATAAGACCATGTTCTCAGAACCTTATTATGGTAAGGATATTGGCTACATGGAAGAATCTGGAGGGGTAGAGATGTGAGACTACGAGATTACAGAACAAGGCAAAGGGAAGGGTTAGCCATTGTTACTTGTAGATTTGATCAATATAAATAGAAAAGTTATTAAATGTTTTGATATAATGGTGGATAAACTTACAAGAAAGCTACTGTATGAATAAAGTTATAGATTAAAGCTAGCATATAAGAAAAACACAAACTGACAGTACTGTATAGAGAGGGTACTCTCCAGGACAAGAGTGATGTAAGTGGAGATGATGAGGACCTGACTAACCCCAGGGCCGAGAAGTGCTCTTATTTGAAACAACATTTCTTGACATGACATAACATACACATACATCTACTCAACCGATACAGGGAGTCCATGGCAGAACAAAGACCACCAAAATATAGGTTGGTGAACCAATAATTTTTTTGGGGTTACCTACATGAACACAGATAAGGAGTTATTTATTGGAGAAGAACAGATTCAAAGATAGTTGTGCCATCAAAGCTCACCCCAGCATGAGTGAAAGCTTATAAAGCTAGGAACTCAGGCCAAACTACACAAACTAGAGACAGTCCAACAAGTACAAGAGTATTCTTTATAAATAATTTAGTTTGTCTAAACCTCACCCAGACAGCTCTGCTGGCTCTGCTTTTTCCAGTCAGCTGTCTTCTTTGCAGCTTGGCTCCTCTGAGAGTTTTCTTCACAGCTTTGATTTTCTGACAGGAACTATTGCCACACTAGCTTGTTTAGTCTAGGAAGAAGTAGGCTAGTGAATTTGATCAATTTCAGGGACTTCCTGGTTCTATTTTAAGTTCCTTAACTTCTTGCTTATGTACCATCACTGCAGGATGAACTCCCTCAATAGCTGAGGAAATGCTTACTCAACAAGGGCCTGAAACCTACGGCACTTGATAATGGAGATCAAAGGCCATTTTAATAAAGAATACATATAAAATGACCTTGGAATTCTTGGTTGACTCAACTAAAAATGTAATAAAATCACATTAGCCACAGAATAGAAGGGTAACATAAATATATGCACATATGTGTAATGTGTATACATAAATATGTGTTTATATATGTAGGATTATTTAATAACATACTATGATAAAGATGCAGTCCTGTTATATTGGAGTACATAGCACAACAACAGACACAGCTCACCCTGCTTCAACAAAGCTGATTTGCAAAATAACTCCTGCAATTTGTTTGTGGATCTTCTTGTGAGTACTATGGCATAAGTATATGCCCTCCATAGCAAAAACACAAATCATGGACTCATATCCAATGTAAATGTATTGGCTTAGTTTTTATCTTCCTAGAAAATACTGACTCCCTCCCTGACACAGCCACAGATACTATCAGTCAGTGTTTTGTCAACCCTAGCAGATTTTTTGAAACTGCAGTATTTTGTAAACACTAGATTATGTATTTGAGCCTGAGTACATGTTAGGAGGTATTTAGAGAGAGCATCTGCTGCATGAGTGTATAAAATAGATCAATAGGAATCACTCATCAATTAGTTTGATACTGCAGTATTCATTACTGCAATATCATTACAAATTTCAGTCCCATTAAATTTTCTACTGTTACAGGCACTCTTCATGGATTTTTTCTGGGTTTAGCTTCTTATCCTGAACCTAATGAAAACATTTCATCTATGTGCAACTATCTAAGTGTTTTATTTTAATGTGACAGTGGAGGAAGAAACACTTAACAGCATATACAATCAAAAATAAGTATCTTGTCTGTAATTGAGGATTTGTTTTATGTTTAACTTGTCTCATTTAGGGTCTGACTGATTCATGTACTTTCTTGTCAGGAACTCTATTTTGAATGACTAAAGACATTGGCTTTTTTTTTTGCTATGTATATTTGTGAGTATGTGTGTGTAGCTGTGAGTTCATGCTTGTTTGCAGTGTTGCATGTGCATGCATGTCCATAGGGAGACCAGACGTCAACCTCAGGTTTTGTTGCTTGGTAGCTGTCTTAGTCAGGGTTGCTATTCCAGCACAAACATCATGATCAAGTGGCAAGTTGGGGAGGAAAGGGTTTATTGAACTTACACCCCATGCTGCTGTTCATCATGAAAGGAAGTTAAGACTGGAACTCAAGCAGGTCAAGGAGCAGGAGCTGATGCAGAGGCTATGGAGGAATGCTGCTTACTGGCTTGGTTCTTCTCCTGGCTTGCTCTGCTGGCTTTCTTATAGAGCCCAAGACTATCAGCCCACAGATGGTACCACTCACAAGGAGCCCTCCCCCCTTGATCACTAACTGAGAAAATGCCTTACTGCTGGATCTCATGGAGGCATTTTCTCAAGTGAAACTCCTTTCTCTGTGATAACTTCAGCTTGTGTCAAGTTGACACACAAAACTAGCCAGTACAGGAGCCATCCACTTCATTTGCTTTAGACTGCCTCTCACTGAATCTAAGGCCTGCTGATAGTAGTAGGCTGGCTGACCATTGAGCCCCAGGGATCCATTTATCTCCCTGTCTCCTGAGTGATGGGATTGCACCACACACTGATGTTTACAAGGATGCTGAGAATAAAACACAGGGCCTGCATGGTGACTACTTTATTGACTTAGCTATCTTCCCAACACTAAGAAATTGTGTTTTAAATGTTAGAAACTATGAAATGTGGAGCCAAAGTATATCTTTATTTTCCTCTAATTAACTTGATATTTTTTCTTTTTAAAATAATTTTAGCAGCTTGCTACTATCTTAGGCTTTCTAGAACTACATCTTGCTTTACATCACTGACAAAGACAAAGCTAGCTCCCAAGTATATACTGCATGAAACTACAGGTAAGACTTTCAGTGAACTGTTCTTACACTGAAGACAACACTTCATTTCTCTATATTCATTTCTCTATGCTTTACCACATCAACCAAACTTATTTGCTTGTACCTTGTCTTTCAACATCTGATCCTTTGTACACAAAGACTCTCACTCTCACCAGCTTAAGAAAAATCATCATCCCTTCAAACATTACCTGTCTCTAAGTTAAGCTTAAAATGTTAATACTTCCACTTAATCTACCATACATACTCAAGCTTGCAATGACTGCTCACTTCTTCATTTACAACAAATAGCACTGATGTGAGTTACTTTAAATAATTAATAAATTGTTATGCAGTATAAATTTTAAAAGAATTAATAGATATTATTATGCTCTTTATGTCTCTGTCTCTGTCTCACTTTCTCTCTCTCTCTTTCTCTGTCTCTCTCTCTTTTTCTTTCTCTCTCTCTCTTTCTCTTTCTTAGTGTGAGTGTGTGTGTGTCAGGAATTCTAATTTTAAAATATATTTAGGTACCTATATCATAAAGCTGTCTGAGCAAATTCTCAAAAAAGGGGAGGTTAAGTTATTGACCAGTTGATTAGAACATTCTGAGATGTTTCAGCATGAATCAACAATCTGGTGTGATTGCCATTTTCAAACTTGTAACTACACAAAAAGATATAAGCATTCAGCATTCTACTTTCAGGGTTTAATCTCTCTGTCTGTCTCTATCTGTCTCTGTCTCTCTCTGTCTCTCTCTGTCTCTCTGCCTCTCTCTCTCTCTCTCTCTCTCTCTCTCTCTCTCTCATAAACCTGTCAAATAATTTCCAGCAGTTAGAGGGGAAGCCGAAGAATAGATCTAAAATGAAAGCCACTGAGCCATTTGGAAATTTAAAGCTATTGAAAAAGGTTAAGGGAAGCTGTTGAAATGAGTCCCACTTTCAAGCACCTCTGAATTGAATATGGCCAAACGTGCCCTTGTGATATTTGTTTATGGGATCTGTGACTAAATATAAGCTTTAAAAGTGCACATCAAGATGTTATCCCAGGAGATGGGTAGATGGCTAGTTGGCTAGATAAGATGGGCCTGTGGGTAGAGCATTAATTGTCAAGAGCTCAGTTCAGTACCCTTAGTGCCCATGTTAAAGGGAAAGCAGGCATGGAATCCTGCATATAATCTCAACCCTCCAGGGATTCCTTTAGTCATGCAGCCAAATAAGGGAGCTCTGGGTTCAACTGGGAGACCCTATCTCAAAATATAAACCTCTATATAGACCCCTCTATATACCTGCACCTGCAAACATGCACATACATACACACACATACATACACACACACACACATGTGAACTTGTAAGCATATATGCATCCATTCAACTCACATACATACAAGTCATGCAGTATTTGCATACGGCATATAATATTTAGAAATATCATCTTAGGAATTAATTCATATGAAAATATGGCATGCATCATTGGAAATATGTATTTACCATTAATGCATACACCTATTTATTTAATAACTACAGAAGGACCCCCTGTTGTATGATAAAGCAAATTTAAAATAGAGAGCCGCTTTGAAATTTTTCTGAGCACAAAAAATAATTAGACCATAAAAGTAGCCTTAACTGCACTAAAATTTCAAACATAAGCAAAATTAGTTTGTGGCATTTCTGGTAAAGGCTTATGATAGACAAAAACAGAGCTTAAAACTGTCAAGCATAAGCAACCAATAAATACAGTTATCATTATGTGACTGAAAACTTACTACTAAATTTGTAATGGCAAATTTATAAATATAAACATTCACCTAGACCTTTCCATTTCTTGTCTGTCCTGAAAATTGTTTCCTCTAGTGCTTTGTTCCTTACCTAATGTCCTCTTTTGACTCCATGTCTCTTAATTTTTGAATTTTCTCTGAATCAGATAAGTCCTTTAAACCATTGCTGTGGATCAAGTTTTCTTTCTTTTATATATATCAAAGAAAAAATTAGCTATTTGTCAAGTATACGGCAGTGAACAAGAGAGATATTAACACTAGGATTTACAGGCAAGGTGAATAGGAATACAGTCACAGAACAAGAAAGACAAAGATAAATTAAGGAAACTTTATTTCAAGACATAAAAAGTAAAGTAACTACTTAAAGAATGTTGGTTGTACTCCCTGAAGATATTCTCTGAAAAAAAAAGAAAAGAAAAGAAAGAAACTTAACTTAAACTCTGAGAACAACAAAATGACCATGCAGACAGTTTTCTTTTATAATTTATTTTATAAATATAATATGATGTTTTCAATTTTCTGAAATCATAACCTGCTCATTGCTCCCAGATCAAAGCCTGTCCAGCAAGGTGATTCTTTCATGTGGACTGCTACTCTTGGATGCATTTGTGAGTGTCTACAGAAAAACAAAAACAAAACACTGAGGAAGATTTGACAGAAGGATTACAGAACAGGATGCAAGCCATGATGACTCATGACTTTTTCCCTACTCTGATCTGTGTTTCTTCTTTGAAACTTTCCAATTCCTGTGGCATGAACTTTATTTTTCTAAAAGTGGCACAGTGCTTAAATTATTAGATACAAATGTTGTAACAGCTAAAAATATTAACTGTGCTTGGAGTAGGTGTTTAAAAATAAAACTTCCCCTTTGAAAAATTGTAATGGTCACTCTTTCATTACTGTAACAGAAAGCCTAGGGAAGATCAACTTATAATTTAAAAATACTTGTTTAGAATAGATTCAAGAGGTTTCAGTCCATGACTGCTGGACCTTATTACTTCCAGACAAAACAACTGATATAATATAGAATGATAGAAGACATGGTGTGCAGGTTTGAATTAGAGTGGCCCCCAAAGGCTCATAGCTTTGACTGTTTGGCACTCAAAATGGCACTATTTGAAAGGATAAGGAGGCATAGCCTAGTTGGGGTTGATGTGGTCTTGGTAGAGAAAGTATGCCACTGGGGGTTAGCTTCAAGGATTCAGAAGCCAAAGGCAGGCTCTGAGGCTTCCTCTTTTCCTGCTCCCACAGGACCTGGATGTAAAACTTGCATATATGTTGCAAGCTTTCTATCATGAGAATAACAGATTAAATCTCTAAAACTATAAGCAAGTCACCCCCAACTAAATGTTTTCTTCATATAAGAGCTTTCATGGTCATAAAGTGTCTTCACAGCAATGGAACACTAACTAAGACAGAAGAGGGTACCAAAGATCAGGGTATTGCAATTACAGGTCTGACCATGATGCTTATTGGTGGAATGTGTACTTTGAGACTTCGAGTTAGGAATGAGAGGAAGGCTTTAGGTACGTTGTAGTGGACCATATTAATAAGATCATTAAAGACAGCCATGCTAAGAGCAACAGAGAGTATGGCAGCCTGGTTCAAGAGGTTTCAGAGGAGAAAAGTATTAGTAAGTACCCTAGATGCCATTTTTGTGATATTTTGGTGAAAAATATGTCTTCTTTCTGCCATTGTTCAAATTATCTGCTAAAAGCAAAATTTAAGAGTTTTGGATTAACAGCAGTTGAAGAGAAGATTCTAAGACAGCCAAGTATTGACTGTATTGTTTGACTATCAGTGGCCACTTATGTAGATGTATAATTAAAAGTATCAAGCCACATATGTGGCAGAGGAGGGTCTTCTTAGCCATCAGGGGAGAGGAGAGGACCTTGGGCCTGAGGGTGTCAGATGCCCCAGTGTAGGAGAATGCCAAGGAGGGAAGATGAGAGTGGGTGGGTGGATGGGGGAATACCCCCATAGAGGCAGGGGGATGGGGGAGGGATTAGGGAGGTTCCAAAGGGGAGATCTAGAAAGGGGGAAACATTTGAAATGTAAAAAAAAATCAAAAAAAATTAAAACAAATAAAAAAATGTAGCAAGTCGAGCAAGTAAAAATAGAAAATATGGAATGTAACAAGAAAAGGAGGACCGGAAAGTTTAAGGGAGCTAAGTCCAATGCCAAATTGGTAAAAAGTTTGAAGAAAAGGCTTATGCTACTAGAATAAAGGAGGTGGTGGATTCGGGAAAAGACCGTAAACAGATAACCTTCCAACCGTGGAAAGGAATTAAAAAAAAAAAACAAAAAAACAAAACTTAGGCAGTATAGGAAATGATCAACGACAGAAATCTGATGGAGATATAATTGACCACAGAAGCTCTGTTCCTCCCAACAAGCAGCAGAAACTGGCAGCTTTGGCCAAGTGGTTCTTGTTTTACAGTCAAAAGTACAAGACTGGGGTTATGAAATATTCCTCCTTAACTAAGAAAAACTGCAGAAGCCAGACATGTGTCAAATGTGTTTTTGAATGAAGACCTAGAGAAGCCATTTTAGAAGCTGTGAAGGTGAAGCCTGGATTGCCTTGGAAACCTCAAGACGTTGGACATGTCAGAGCTGAGGGATATCTGTTCAAGAAAGTTTCCACCAGAGAGAGGAAGCAGTTAAAGTGAGAGACGTGTGCTGCAGTCAACAAAACTGAAAGAAGTTGGAGATCTGAAAAGTGCTTGATATCAAACAGATGTAGAATTTGAAGTTTGCCCTGATAGTTTAGGTCATGCTTTGGTCCAATAATTCCTCACTATGCCTTCTTTCTGCCCTTTTGCAATGATAATGTCTATTCTATGCCACTGTGTATTGGTAGTATGTGAAATGCTGTTTTTATTTTTAATTTTATGAGGATTACAGTTAAGAGATTGCCTTAATCCTCCCAAAAGACATTGAACCTTGGACTTCAAAACAGTGTTGAGACTGTGGGGACTTTTGAAGTTGAAAGAATGAATTTTTGTATTGTATTATGGCTGCAAGCCTATGGAGACCTGAGAGTGAAATACAGTGGTTTGAATAAGAATGGCTCCCATAGGCTCTTAGACTTGAATTCTTGCTCACTCATAAGGGGGACTTTTCATAGGAGTAGGAAGTATGGCTTTGTTAGAATAGGTGTGGCCTTGTTCAAGAAAGTCCAACCCTGGAGTTAGGCCTTGAGGATTCAGAAGTCAAAACCAAACTCAGAATGTGGTGACCTTTTTTCCTGATGCCTGTGGGTGTTGTAAAACTGTCAGCTACCATATCAGTCTGAATACCTCCATGCTTTCTATAACGACAATAGGCTAAACTTTGGATACTCTAAGCCAGCCCTACGTGAATGTTCTCCTTTATAAGAGTTGTTTTGGTTATGCTGTCTCTACACAGCAGTAGTCCACTGGCTAAGACACATGGCCAGAGGCCAAAGGCAAGGCCAAAATAGGAGCATCTTACAATTCGCTTTGAGTTCGTACAAATGACAAGACCATCTACTAGCTCTCACATTTCAATGTTTTCATTACCTCCTAGTAATACTACACACTGTGACCAAGTTTTTCATACAAAGCCCTTTGGGGTAATATTCCAGATCCGAACTCTAGAGACAATAGAGTTGCCTATCCTTATGCAGATCATAATCCCAGGATATTCCTAAACACTGTGATCTCTTAAGATATATAGAAAACTATACAGAGGAAGAGATTACATTTGGGGGAAAAGAAGGGAATGGATACAGGGGCATCAAGAGCTTTATATTTCCTACCCTACATCTGTAAAAAAATTGACACTATATGTTTTCTATTTTGGTCAGCTGACTGGAGTTTAATGAGAACAGATTCTTAAGAAGTGTTGAAAAGAATCTATAAACCAGTATTATCATTGATTTAATGTATCCATTACCTAATGGACTCAAATACTTCAAAAATTTGATGAAAAAAATCGTTATCTAAAGGAAAAATGAGGGAATTGAAAATGATAAGTTCCAGATATTCTTACATGACTGCCTTAACTTTCTGAATTAAACAAACAAACATAAATAAAGCAAGTGTTCTCTTTTACATAGAGAAGGTTGGGATCTGGGACATGCAGAAAGTTTAACGGAGATCTGTAGCCTATGAGCTTCCCACTGGATACCATTACACTATGTACCACCTTCCTATATGAAGTTATTGTGTTTTCACCCCAGCCATTTCAGGTGTCTTTGGGGAATCACTGTACTATCCATCCTCTTTGAGCCCAAGCATTCCCACATCACACTAAACAAAGCTTTTGCATTTCATCTTGCCATTTTCATTTCAAATTACATCATGATATCATCTTATTAAATATGGTCAGCACTGTGCTTAAGATTTTAAAACATGATGTTTATCCAGAATTCCTTCGCAAATATACAATGCCTTACTCCTCCAATATATGGGGATGACCAAGCTATACAAATATTCTAGGAAAATAAATATCAAATACGGTTTTTACTGGCAGAAATGAGATAATCATGGCTACTTCTGCTTGCTGTTCTTCTGTAAGAAAATAAAATGACCTGTCCCGACCTGCAGGACCTAGTTATTCCCGAGGATCGAGGAGGACTAAGCCTGAAAGAAAAAACAGGCGAGAGAGAGAGAAGGGAGGCTAGGCAAAGTTCCGTCTAGGTCTCACTTTATTTTTTACACACGTTTGCTTTTAAAGAAAATGGAATGTAGAGCGGAGGGGAAAGGAGGCTTATGGCCCCCTGGCTGTCATGGTTTAACAAGCCAGACTATCTAGTATCAAATTGTTTTATGATCGGTCTATTTCCAGGAGGTGGGAAGGACAGTTTAGTCTTGAGGAAACACAACTAGTTCTCATAAGGTCACTAGGGTCAGATTCCCGGGAACGGTTTGAAGATCCTGGAGCCAGGCACCTCCAGCTTATCTTGTGCAAACACAACTGGTCCCCAGAAAGTCTCAGATTCCCAAGGACAGTGTGGAGGCTCAGCCAAATTCCAAGGAGGGTGTTAGATTCTCAAGGACAGTGAGGAGGCCCAGGCAGATTCCAAGGAGGGTGGCCTGGCTCCTAACAATGACCGGGAAGTGATGGCGCACGCCTTTAATCCCAGCACTTAGGAGGCAGAGGCAGGCGGATTTCTGAGTTCGAGGCCAGCCTGGTCTACAGAGTGAGTTCCAGGACAGCCAGGGCTACACAGAGAAACCCTGTCTCAAAAAAACCAAAAATAAAAAAATTAAGAAAAAAAAAAAGAAAAGAAAATGGCCACAATGAAGATGAATTCTGCAATTAGTGATTCATCTCCAGCCAAACTAAAAGAATATGTACATAATATAACAAGATTTCTGCCAAAAGAGACCTAGTCAAGCCTTTGAAGTAAAACCAGTTTCATATAAGGTATCTGCTCTGTGTTACATAACATTTGAAACCATGGTGTATAAAATAGATAATATAATAAGAAATTATTTATCATTGAAAATTGATTTACTGAAATATTTTTAACCAATTTATTCTCCAGGAAATATAGAATGATATATTTTCTCCCCCTAACCTCAAGCTATAAAAGTTTATCTGGAAAAACAAAACAAAACAGGAATGTTATCATGTTTACATGAGCCCTTAAGAAACATCCTTCCTTTAAATGATTTTCCTGGAGTTAGATTTAATTAAGTTTAGAGTGGTGAACTTAGGCACAAAAGCATGAATGCAAATCAAATTATTGTCTAGACCAAGGCATCATAATATTTCCCCTTACAGCTGTATCCTGCTTTCAATGTTTTCAAGAAAAGATTTACCTAAATCAAATTTTTGATAATCAATCACACTGTAGAATTCATGGAGTGACTTTGTTATTTAAAGGACTGTCCCAGAGTGACTTGCAAGAATAATAATCCTTGGTGACATCACAATCTTTAAATGCCCTCACTGTTGTATAAATCTGCCTTTACATTTGACAAATCTGTCTGAAGAGATATCTACTCAGAAATGTTGAAAAGTGTGTTAATATTATCAAGAGGGCTGTTTACCCCTGCTAACCTGACCCACCATTATATGCTAGTGACCTTATCAAATACTCTAAATAATCAAAATAACATGAGAAAAGGTACATTATATCATACTTCAGAGATTGTAACCTATGTGCCAGAAACACCTTTAATTTTGTCTCTGGTGGGTTGGGTATCAAATGACTGGAGTGTGTGATGTAGCAAAGCCTTCTATCAAGTGGTTATGATGCAAGCAGTAGGCATGGAATGGGAGTAGAAACCAATGTCCCCAAGTATATGCATCCAATGATAGGAATATCCCACTAGATGTCTCACTAAACTTTGCATTACTGTCAAATGACAACAAACTAGAACCAAAGTCTTAAGTGTTTCTTGGACATCCCAAACCAAAATCCTCCACTCTCTTTAACTCTGCAAACCCATGAGGAACACAGCTCCAAATAAAAGAGTTTATTTCCTAACTCATAGCAGTTAAGAAAACATTAGAAGGAACATGTTACAACTTCAGTTATATGACTTGGGAGAATTTCAGGAGGCAAGGCCTTGCTGAGGGTTGAATAGTCTCAAAGTTGGGATAATTTTGACTTTGTTTAGGGATATTTTTCTTATTGCTTTTAGTAAATTTTTAATAATTTTAAGTGTATGGGTGTTTTGTATGCATGCTTATCTGTGTATAACATGTGTGCAGTGCTCCCAGAGGGTCATAAGATCCAATGGAACTGAACTAAGCATGGTTGTTAGCTGCCATGTAGGTACTAGGCACTGGAACCCAGTGCTTCTACTAGAGCGTCAGAGCTCTCAATCACCACTGAGACATCATTCCTCTTTTCTAGAGATGAGAAAGCATCGAAAACTATGATTTGCAGGGAAGCAGCAGGCATGCACACTGGGCAGGAAGGGGAAGTGTTTGGCAGCTTGGACAGTTATTATGTGTGGCTTTGGAGTGGTCTTGCTATTGTCTTGCTTAGCCATAAGCACACAATGAGGAGGGGTTGTGAAAAGAGTTAAGTCCATGATGGGAAAATTAAGTCCTGACAGAGACCATAACCAGCAGAAACAATGTCAAGATTTTGGTGGGGAATCATAGGAGACCAGCTACTGGATGCCAGTGACAAATTTTCTCTTTCTCACCTTAAATTTGTGAAATCTTCTGATTAGCATTTCACTACAACATTTTGCAACAATTTATTCTGTAGAAAATATGATGAAATACATACTATCATATTTATTGTTGTCCTTCCTATTATTTATTTACAGACAGGGTCTTACTGTGTGTCTCTGGGTGGTCTGGAATTGTCATACCTCCACCCATCTCTGCGTCCAAACAAAAACACACTATCATTTTAAAAAAAATGTTTACAAGTTTGTGTGCTGAGTTTATTTGAGCAGGACTCTCAATATGACCCCCGCTGTTTTTATGCATTGATGCAATGCATTTTCATCCATCTTACTCCTGACTGTCTCATTAATTCTGCATTTTCCAAGACATTCTCACTTCACAAATCCATCTTCTGTCTTGCAGAGACCCCAATTTCTCTAGTTGGAAGTTTTGAATTACTATCACTCTAATTATAAATCTCTTCATTTCAAGGTACCTTAATTCATAAATTATCAACAAATATTATATACTTATTTCTGGTAAGGTATATATTTTTGTCACATTTTAAGCCACTTGATTTCCCCATGATTAATATCATGTTATTTATTTAGTAATTGTTAACATTTATTTAGTACTATGTTACATGTCCTATGCTAAACTCTAAAAATGGTTCTGAATCAATCCTTTCACTATATTCTCAGTGATCAAAGTTGTGCTTAGATATACTATATAGAGCTTGAAGTCTCAAAATATAAGCAAGGATAGAACTGAACATAGAAAATTTCCTGAGCCCAGCTCTTGAAGCACTATAAAATTCTGGGTCATATACCCTGGGGAACAGGCAAAACTATAATATATCATTTATTTATTTCCTTTCTTAACATTTCACTAAAATTGCTTTATGGTCTATTTGGATAATATTTACTTGCCAGGAACTATGATAAAAACAAGGAATTCTTCAGAAGCATGGGTGTTTTCCTTGTATAGTGGTTATTGCTAATCTTCTCTGAGTTGCTGCAAACAAAGTATACGTGCTGTCAATGCAAACATTATTATCCCTAGATGCCAACATTTTAGATTTCTATATGCAAAGTTACAACATAGACTACAAGGCTTCAGGGAAAAGAGGAAGTTTGTTTGAAGGAGAGTACCTTAAAATGCCTTCTTATGCAGAGAATGAGAGAGACATTGAAGGTTTACATAATTTTGAACTGTCTAGGTCAAAATTCACACTTGCCATTCCAATATAAAGATTAACTCAATTAATCTGGAAAGAAGGATATTTTGGATTGAGGAAAAAACTGATAAATTCCTGCATCCATAATTAATGTAGAAAATAAACATACTATAAAAGCACATGGACACAACAAAAATTGTCCTAAAATCTAGAGGAAAAAAATAGAAATTCATGCATAATAGAACCTCAAATAAATATGAATACAAAAGATGCTCTCCATACTACATTATAGTGAAGGTGTTAAGTACACAAATTAATAGTAAAAGCTGTAAAGGCAAAAGGCCAATTCACCTACAAAGGTAGAATAATATCAGATATGTTATCAGTAACTCTCACAGTTAATAAAGAGAGTCTCAATAATAAAAGCAAAGAAAGGATGAAATCGTATCAGAGTACTGGCTGAACCAAAGACAGGAGAAGTCTATTGTATTCAAAATACTGAACCAGAAACCCCCTGAAACTTTAGATGAGACAGTTAAAACTTCGAATGAATGAACAAACAAACAAACTTACTTTACTGCAACCAGGCAGAAGCAAGAAGACAACCAACAAAATTCCAAAAATTAGTAAAGCATCCCTCAATAGCAACCCATAACGCAAATGGTCTCAACTCCCCAGTCAAGAGACACAAGTTGTCTGGCTAGATTAAATATACATCAGACTTTCTATTATCCTCAAAACATCCATTATTGGTAAAGACATCCACAGACTGAGAGTCAAATTACAGGAAAAAAAAATGAAAGAAAGGTGAAAATACTCTGGGGTTACCTTTTATGGTGATAAGTTATTTCAAATACCCACTCAATCTCTAGTTAAGTCACCCAAATGAAAAATCAACAAAAACATCAGTAAGCTGTGTATCCCTTTCTTGAGGTTGAATTTTTTATTGTATATACCTCCCCTTATCTAGTGTGAGCAGCAAAAGTTACAAAGCCAGCACAGCTGCTTGACAAAGTTCTACAAAGGTGAACCAAATGGTGCATTCACTTTGTGCATTCTTCCATTCTTTATCTTGATCTCCATGTGTTACATGCTTGGGGGCTTTTAATAGTTGTACAACTTGGGGATATTAGACTGGTAGAAAAATTCTGATGAATCATTTATACCTTCTCCCAGGAGTATGCTTCTAAGCTTCCTCCAAAAAAGTCCTGAGCATATTATCCCTCCCACTTTTAGGGTGATATACTTATCTTGCGTATTTGAAGGTCTTCCTTATGTCCTGGAAATTATGACTCAAATAAAGACACCAGAGATCCCCTTATGAGGCTCTGACTCTAAGAAACTCTTGGAAATCTGCCCTTGTACTTACTCAGAAACAAGATAATCAGTACAAAGTAAACTTAAAAGGGTAAACAAGATTCAGTGGGCTATAAGAGCTGCCAGCAAGTCAGATTAAAAACCTCTTCTTACTATAAACTCAGGCAACTAGTTGGCATATAAGATTGGAGGCCACATATGGTATGCTCCTCCAGGAAAAGATACATCAACACAGTTATACAGGTTGGAGTTATCTTTGCCCTACACAGGGGATTATATAGATGGACAAAGAATGGTGGGGATAAGGAATAAAATAATGAAGTATTAAGACCTCTTTTCCTAGAAATGTTAGCTCGTGCAGGGCCACTGTGGTATTGTATTACCAAGAAACAAAAGAATACCAAGATTAGACATAGAAATAAATTCTACAGAGATATGAGCATTGTATTAGGGCAGAAACTGAATAATAATTGCAGCATATTTGGCCTAAAATTTTTTCTTGAGACTAATAACAATTAGCACTTTGGCCATTAAAAGTTGATAAAACTCTGCTGGTGACATGGCAATCTGTCCAGACTGGCTTGGAGATTTTATTTCTGTCTATTGTCCTTGAAACCATATTACTATTAAATATTGGATTGTGAGGATCATGAGACAAAATTATTATAAAAGATAACTCTGTTATAATATGGTTTATCAATGATGACTAAACTTGTGACCAAGAGTAAGTTAAAACACATATCTGGGGGCAAAAATGATATGATCTATGTTTTGGAACATGCGTCTTTCTCTGCTTACTGAGTTCTATATACATAAAGAGGCACTCTGACTGTCAGTCAGTCAGGCTTCAAGATTCCTCCAACCCCTATGTCGGATTCATCCCTCCCTTGCTGACTCCTTATGTCCCTGAGGGACCTGACCATCACAGGGACTGCCCTTTCCTCTACAACCTACTCCAATGTCTTAAGTCAACAAATAAAAGAAACAGTGACATGATACTCTAATAATGCATAAAACTCTAAAATTTTACAGAATTACTCATACAGATTAAATAAATAGATTGAGATATTTTCTCTCAAACTTCATCAAAAAAACAAATTGGGACTCTAGATGTGTCTTCAGAAACAACACATTTTAATAATTTTTTTTTTTTTTTTTTTAGTCTCAGCTAACCTGGTTTAAATCAAAACATTAGTTCACTGGAGGTAATGTTTCTCCATAGCTTTCTTTCTTAAGGACAGGTTACCCCTGTACTGTCCAGGCTCACCTTGAGTTCTGACTACTCTTGTGAGACTCTCATAAGTACATGAATGAAACACATGTCAGCCATACTTAGCTAGCCCCAAGACTTTGTACATTTGGATCTAGCCAGGCTTCGCCACTTAAGGATTCTATATTAGTCACTTTTATTTGCTGAATCTAGCTAGATACCAAGTACATTTATAGAGATGGATCAGAGTAAAATTATGATAATATAAAATAATTGGGGCTGAAAAGTTATTGAAAAAGAGAAATGTATTTGTTCACATTCTGGAGGCCAAGATGATAAGCATGCAAGTGTAGACAGATGTGCAATGTAGCATGGGCTGGTTTCTCTACTTGCACTACCACAGCAGAGAATACGTTTTCAAATGAGATTTGGAAAGATATAAACATTCCAATAAATAGTACAGTCTTATATTTTCTCTTGTCCTGGGTCTCAAAATACTAGAGAATTAAAACCCAAGCAGAATGAACAGAGTACAATTTTGGTGCTCTGTTCTGGAACAGCACTGAAGGACATCTCCAAATCAATAGCACCAAGGTCATCATTTGTCTAACTAAAATTAAATAACAAAATGGTTGTGCACAGTCTACTCCCCCACTTTGTTTTACCCTGCTTTTCACTTTCTAGTGAATTGTATCAACATGTTCTAAGGGCCCATTGTTGGGAATTAGCCAGGAATAACAGCTAACTCTGTATATGATGACATATACACTTGTCCATTTATTCTCTGACATCAGTACAGGAAAGACTGGGAGATTCAGTGTCTGTTCTTCTAAAATGTATCTGTAATAGACAGGCAGTGAAGCTCTACAAATACACTCACATGCATACAGACTGTTGAAAGCCATGGAACAAGTGTGCTTAGAATTGTTGAAAGTGGAGATTGATATTTTATCTCTAATCTACATGGATAGGACTGTAGGCTTTTAAAACAATTAGTTAACTCTCCTAATCTGTTCTATTTTAAAGGTTATATTTATATTTGTTATTTCAAAAAAATGTCAGCAAGCAGTGAGATTTTATGCCCACCATTGCGCTCTATGCAGCAATTCTATCTGGCTTGAACCTGTACATGTCTTATGCATTCTAGCACAATCTCTGTGGATACATCTGTGTGAAATAAGCCAATGCTTGGGGAAAACTGTTTCTATAATGTTACACACTACTTCTGGCTCTTCCATTTTTTCTGCTCTTCCATGAAGATCTCTAGGACTTGGTGTATGGGGAAAGATATTATGACATATTTACAACACTTAGTTAGTTTTCTATTGCTATGATGAAGCACTATGACTAAGGCAGTTTTTAAAAGAAAGAGTTAATTTAAAGCTTATGGATTCAGAGGGTTAGAATCCAAGGGCATTATGACAGGGAGTGTAGCAACAGGCAAACAGGAATGGTGCTGGAGAGCTTACAACTTGATCCACAGGTAGTAATAGCACAGAGATTGGATATAGTGGAAGTCTTCTGAAAACTTACACCCTGCTTCTAGTGACATACCTCAGCCAACAAGACCATGCCTCCTACCTAACCATTCACAAACATTTCTACCAACTAGCACCATGTATAAAAACACAAGAGCCTCCAAGGGACTGTTCTTATTCAAACCACCATAAGGCTGTGCACTCCAGAGTCTCCTATTTTCTACAAATTGACCAGTTAAGGTTTCTGTGCTATCACCATATTTTGAAAGGATACAGAAGAAAATACTTAGGTGAGAGTTGACATATGCTCTAATTTATGGGTATAGCAATAATTCATTGTGAATTATTTTAATGCCATGTTCTCTTAGTAGAATAATAGTATCAAGTTATCCCCAAGGACTTATGACTAATGAGCACAGATTTTTGACCACCTCCTCCTTCAGTGCCAGGCATGGGTTTGATCTCGGTAAGTGGATGCTATCTTCAAGCAAAATTATGGCTGATTAATCCAATAGTATTATTAACACCATTGTATCACTGGCTATATTTTATCAAGTATGTCATTGTTGTAGTTTCTAGCACCTATATCTGCTATAATTTTAAAGCATTATGCTGACCATGATGACTTTGATAACTGGATCAAAAAGCAAGGGAAAAAATGAATAACACATTATTTTATTATTTCCAAATCAACAGTTTAGATACTTACTTAACAAGTTCTTATTCAACAGAAATATTTATCAATAAACCTTGAGATTTTCAGAGCACAGATTATTTTATTTACAACTTCCAAAATTATTCTTATCAAACGGGAAAAAATTTTAAACAGTACACTAATTTTTAACTTCTTGAAGTATGGCATTTCAGTTATTAGAACACCATGTAGATGATTTAGCACAGTTTTTATACTCTTAAATGTGATTCATTCATCCAAGTTGTAAAAGCAATTATTTGTATCCCACACTATCAACAAACACACATAATTTGGTAGGAGAAAGTAGAGTCAAATGGTTAACTCCTTCTTTAATAAGACCTACAAAGCCCTTACTTACACACAGAAGGGAAATGAAAACAGAGAAGAAAGATATCTTTCTCACAAACACAGAAATGCTACTATGAAATTGATTAAATGGAGGATTTAGAACTGTGAAACAAGATTGAAAAACAATAAAAAAAGATTCATCCAGAAAATTCCAGTGTGGTGCTGTCAGCAAGAGCCAATAGGAAAAGGTGGCATTATTTCACCAGCCAACTGAAGCTAACAGCTTATATTTTAATGTCAACTGTGATAAATATTGAGTAATTCTATGTTTTGGTGACAGACTACATACATAATTTTTCAAAATAAAGTTATTTTTCATAGACAACATTTATTTATATTTTTATTAATAATATTTCATTAAATACTTGACAACAAGGCTTTGAAGAATAAGTGTTATAAAGAAGCAATTGACTCAAGTTCTTATTACTTGAGTATCTAAATAATTGTCATTTATATCATAGAGTAGATTTATATGAAAGGAGTAGAATTTGGAGCTAAACCATGTATTATAATCCTCAACCTAAGCATTTTTACCTCTATTAATTTGTTTATTAGTAATATTTTATATAATACTTAAGAAAATGAAGACTTTAAAGAATAAGTGGTTTGATCAAGCAATTGACTTGAGTTCTTATTAATTGAGTGTCTAAATAACTGTCACTGAAAATAATGGTATCTTGTCAGGAGTCATATAGGAAAGGCTAAAGACAAATAGTAAGTTGTCTGGAGATGGCCCACTGTTTTTCACATGGTCTACAAAGGGCGAGCTCTGAGAGGCAAGACACCAGTATTGCTTCCTGCTGCTGATATGCCTTTTCCTATCACTATTGCATAGCCTAATGATTCCTGGGCCTCAGGCCACCCCATTGAACAAATTTCCTACAGATCAACATGAAGGTGAACTTTCATGAATTAATGCTGTTTAGATGAAATTAATGGCTTTATAAAATTCCTGATTTGATTAAAATAATTTTAGGGAGAAACTTTTTAGGAGATTGTTTTAGTTATTTTGCCAAAAAGATGAAATACATTAAGAATCAAGAAAAGAATATATCCACTCCTCATAGAATGATAAGTAAAAGCTGTATAATAAAGAATAAAATGAGCTTTCACAATTAAACTAAAAAAGAGAAATAGGGTTGGGACAAATTTGTAATCAAGGAAAAATATTTGTAATAGCCCAGGTACAAGGACGAAGCCATAAGTGTGTACTATGCTAAAGCAAGGTCATGTGAAACTGTTGCTTTGAACTTACAATGAGCTTATAGAATGAAACATTGCTTTGAACTTACTATAGACATCCTTCTGTACCTCCCATTTTATATAACATTTTATGTATAACATAATGCTTTCTCAGAGACAGGACTTTTTGTCTAAAAGTTATAAAAAGGTAAAAGCAATAATAAAATTTGGTGTATTCATGTCCACTACATCTATAATGTGTGTGTATGGCTTGGGAGACTCTGCCTCATCCATCAAAATGTTTGTGTGTTGCTGGGAGGGACTCTGTCCCATCCACCAAATGTGTGTGTATGTCTATTTGTGTATACATATGTTGTAGGTATATGTGTATATACAACTTGTATATGTGCATATACAAGTGTATATGAACACTTGTAAAGTTGATGAGACAGGTGGTCAGGCCTGACCAGAGTGGGTGTATGTATTAGATTGTGTGTACATCTTGTCTGTATAAATAACTTGCTTCTTTTTTTTTTTTTCTTTTTTCTCTGGTTCACAAAGACTTAATGAGTTCCAAGTCTGTCACTTGGCCAGTCAGAGGTCCTTGAGCTTGAGCAAAGGGAACCTTAACAATTAAGCTTTATTTTATTCTAGTCTCCTGATGCTAACAGAAAGAGTTTATTATGAGTCAATGGCTTTTAGACTTAGGCTAGCAAAGAGTTATAGACAGAAGAATTGCAAAAGATATATAAACTTTGGCCTCACTGATGACTCCATACCCTATTGTTGTCTTCCTCAAAGAACTGGTTCTGGTCAGATACTGGCAGAATCTAATAGAATGTATACTTAGAGCTGCAGTTACAAATCAATTCTTTTTTTTTTTTTTTTTGCACAGACTTCTTTTTCTCTGTGCTAAAAATAAAGTTGTGGAGGAAGAGAAATATGGTGGCTGAGTAAAAGCACCAGGGAATATCTGCCCAAGGCATGAGAGAACAGTCATCTATGCTATTATCTGATTTCAGAAGTTTGAAGGGAATCAGGTACAGTACTCTAGTTCTGTTTTAAAGATAGCAAAATAAAAAAGACACACAAAGGCCACAGTACTTAGAAAGCTGGGGAATAAGGATGGTTAATGAGTCCATAAGAACAGTGGGGAGTGGGCAGAGACAGAAGGAGGGATAGAATGTTAAGACCAGCATTAGACTAGTAACCTAACAATAGGCCTGCCATGATGAAACAGGGGTACCTAGATTACTCTCCATACAGTTACAAGAATGGGTTAGATTCTTGTAGAATATCACTATATATAAGCCACATGATAAGGTAACCAGGTATACCCCATCTTTTAGGAGAATCTGGAAGTTAGATTGATATTACCACGTACTTTCCAAATCATTCCAGAAAACACATAACACCTAGTATTCAGATGAGCCCTGAGCAAAAGTGACAATCAACAGAGCACATAGAATATCTCAATATGGGAGAAATTACTTAGAAATGATACTTTTCAAAAGATGTGGTTATTTAGAAATGAAACAGTGCCTAAACTCCAAGAAATAGAACCAGCTTAGGCTTTCTAATAAAAGACACACACAAAAATGTCACAAAAGTAAAACAGGAAATAATACTTTAGCCTTGATCATAGACAGGGCCAGGTGTCAACAAACAGCCACACTTTACTGAATAAAGAAAAGTACCTGTGGAACAAAGAGAGTCTTCCTTTACTATTATGCTCTACATAGTTCTGATATTGTTTTCTGAAGAATCTGATAAGACAAAGAATTAAAACTCAACCAAATTAGAATTGAGAGAATCAGACTGACTTTCTTTGCATATGGCATGATTCCACAGACAGCAAGATAAGACAAATGAAAATCTCCACATAAAACCCACAAATAATAAATTCTGAAGAGAAGGCTGTGGAGCAAACAAATAAAACTTAACACTATTGCTGGCTGTCAACAGTGAATTAAGTAACACAAAATCAAAACAAATCTCACTTATAAAAGGCCCAAATTAAAATATCTAATCTCTCCCCCTTTACACTAGCTATAAAAAATTAAATTACAAATGCAAAAAAAATGCCCACAATAAAAATAACATAACAGTAACAAAGAAAACAAGAGTACCAAATTGTAGAGTGCAAAGACATCTCATGTTTGGGAGTGGACAATATGATACTATTAAAAAATTCATATAACATAAAGCTTTTTATGAATGTACTATAATCAAATATAATGTCTATCAAATACCAATAAAATTCCCTAGGAAATCTAGTGAAATATTCAAAATTTATATAGAACTGCACAAATACATACATATACACTAACACAGAGAGAGAGAGAGAGAGAGAGAGAGAGAGAGATGCACATATATGTGCATACATGCATACACAAGAGCCCATATAAAAAGAGAAGAAGTAATCTCTCCAGTGAACAAAGCTGGAGGCATTATACTACTTGGCTTCAAAACATACCACAAAGCTTTACTAGCCAAAATATCTTGACACTGACATTAAAAACAGATGCAGGACAATAGAATAGAATAAAAATTCTGGAGGCAAACTAATTCATTGACAGCCAAATGATAGCCAAATAGCTTTGACACATTTAATGAGAACATATGCTGGGAAAGGGATAGTCCTTTTAACATATGGTAGTGTAAAGTTGAATGTATCCATGCTAAAAGACAAATGTAGATCTTTAAATATCCTAAACTAAAAAAATCAGCTCAAATATATTAACTACTTAAATGTAAATCCCAGAACTAGTTGATTATAAGAAAACAGAGGGTCAATTTTTGTCAGTGTATTTTTTTTTAACAAGACCCTAAGTGCACAGAAACAAGTAAAAATAGACATATCAAGTTGCATTAAACAATAAAGGTTTTACAGAGCCAAATCAACAGTCAATGGGGCAGAACAAGCACTGCAGTACAGGGGAAAGAACTTACAAATGGTAGCTTTGAAAAGAAGTTATGTTTAGACTTCTAAGTAACTCTAAAAGTTCAGCAGGAATGAAAGGCCATGAAAAAGCAAATCAGAAACAAAATTGTATATCAGCTGAATCCAGTAAGGCTGGCACCTAAAAATCACAAAATCTAAAATAGTCTGCTCTGGTGAACATTTGGGAAAATGTGAAAGGGCAGAAAGGAGGGTGAATATGGTCAAGGTACATCATTCACAGGCATAAAATGTGTCCTAATTGAAAAATATCCTTCACATTGAACATATATTAATAATAAATAAAAATAGGACCCATGGTAGAATAACATTTGAACTATAGATTATTATATCCATATACAAAACAGCATGTAATTTTCTCAACCAATTTAAAATGATGGACCCAAGAATCCTGTATTGCTGTTCTAAATACCATAAATCAGTATGTCAAACAGATATCTGTACTCCCATATCCACAGCAATGTTCTCCATAGCAGACAAGACAGAAACAACTTCATTGTCCATCCAAAGTTAATGGATTAAGTTTAGACCATCCTAGCTAAAGGATAAGATACTGTCCAAAAAAGAAAAAAAAATAAGTCTGGGAAAACAACTCAATTGGCAAAGTGATTGTTGCACAGAATGAAGACCAGACCTAGGGACACAGAATTCCATGTATATTATAGGCAGGTATGTAGACCACCTGTTATCTAGTGTGGGAGGCAGAAACAGGAAATTCATGGAGCAAGCCACCTGGTCAGACTAGCCAAAGCATTAAGCAGAATTCAGAGAAGTGGCTCAGTTCATAATGTAGGGACTGATGGACCTAAGTCCATATGAACACCAAAGCATACTCATATCCCGCCTTCTCTGTCTCTCTGTCTCTGTCTCTCTCTCTTTCACACACACACACACAGAAAGAGAGAGAGAGAGAGAGAGAGAGAGAGAGAGAGAGAGAGAGAGAAATCTAATATTGCTACTTACACAAGAAGAGAGTATTATCAAGCCATCTAAGAGTAATGAAGCACTGCTATTTGCTACAATGTGGGTGTTACATAAAGAATAAGAAATTGAGCATAGAAAAATAAAAATTAATGATCTCTCAAATGCAGCACCTAGGGCTAGAGACTTAGCTCAGCAGTTAATACCATTTGATGCTCTTACAGAGGATTCAAGGTTTCTTCCCACATCAGGCAACTCACAACTACCTGTAACTCTAGCTACAGACAATCCAGTGCCCCCTTCTGGACTCCTGTGTGCCAGCATTTGCATTCCTATTCTCTCTCTCTCATACAGACACAGATACACACACATACTTCTAAGTAAGAATAAAGTTTTAATGAGGAATTTTAAAATAACTTTCTAGAAGTTGAAAATAAAATGGTGGATGTCAAAGAGGAGGGAAGGGAAAGTTGGAATTGTCATAGCTTCAGGAATGGATAGTTGCTTATGCTTTCATACAAGTGGACTCTGGTGTACAATCACAGAATACGATGACTTTAGTTAATTATATGCTCTATATTTGAAAAGCTGAAAAGAATTTTTAAAGCTTTTACCATGAAGTAATCACAAATATTTGAGGCAATAAATGTGTCTAACCTGATTTAAGCATTATGCAATTACCATAAGAATCTAAGCATTATGTGGTACCTGACTAATAGCATAATTTCTATTTTGTGTATTAATTAAAAGTGATATTAGAAAAGTGCATATTGTAACTGCCATGTAAAATAATTCATTAACAGCTTACCTTTCTAACTCATTAATCTTTATAGATTTATTATTGATTTTCTTTGAGTTACTACATATTATTCATCCCGAGACAGTAATTTTTCACTTGTACAGCACTGAAATTATTCTATGATATTTATTTAAAAAGTGTTTCCTGAAAATATATTTAATTGCCTTTATATAATAAATTAGCACCTGGAAAATAAATGCTATCAAGGTTTCTGTTACTTAAATTATTTACATAACAATAAATTTTGTACTATAATATATTCATTTATATAAACATATGTTTACAGGTGAATGCATAGCATATATATAAACTATTAAAATACTTATCCTTTGTCTCATTGAGGATTTACTATATTAATGAAATAATACAGAGGGAAGAATATTTATCATATATACCCTTCTAATTTTTTAAGATTTTATTTTTAACATTATTTATGAGCATTATGTGTCTATTAGCTTGTTTGTGCACATGGGTGCAGTGTCCATGAAAATTAGAAGAGAATATCAGAACTGCCTCAGTTGAAGTTCTAAGTGCCTGTGAGCTGCCCTACTGGGTGCTGGGAATTAAACTTGAGTTTTCTGCAAAATTAGAATGTGCTCTTAACTGCTCAGTCATCTCTCCAGCTTGCCTTTCTAATTTTTAATTCAAGACAATATTATTACAAAGAACACATACTTCAATATAAGAAAGTAAAAAGCTACTTTCTGAACAGAAAGAGGAAGGCTTTCTTCCATTTGTAAAACTATAAGAAGATATTTAAGGTAAAAAATAAGAATTGTTATACTTTCTTTGTTGTATTTTCATTGCCAGGAGGTAGAGGAGAAGGAAGGTAAGAAAGAAATAGAGAGAGAGAGAGAGAGAGAGAGAGAGAGAAGAAGGAGGAGGAGGAGGAGGAGGAGGAGGAGGAGGAGGAGGAGGAGAAGGAGGAAGAGGAGGAGGAAGAAGAAGAAGAAGAAGAAGAAGAAGAAGAAGAAGAAGAAGAAGAAGAAGAAGAAGAAGAAAGAAAGAGAGAAAGAAAGAAGGAAGGAAGGAAAGAAGGAAGGAAGGAAGGAAGGAAAGAAAGAAAGAAAGAAAGAAAGAAAGAAAGAAAGAAAGAAAGAAAGAGACCTCGGTTATAGGACAGAAACTAGAAAAGGAAAACAGACAACTCTGTGTAGGAAAAACACTCAATGTTGTTCACTATATATTATCCTCACCATGAGGCTTTACATCAACTTTTAAGATTTACTATAAATTTTATTATTAAATGTAACTAGATCATCAAGCAAATGACACCATTCCATTTAATTACTGCTTAGAGAATATAAAAGTTATTTAAGAGACATATGTGTTACTTTAAGGAAATCATTGAGCAGGTGATAGTTGATTTAACATGGGAACTGAAAATAACCCACAAATGGCTGAAGTTTTAATTAAAAAAATCTAAGCTGTTACAAGTCTTTCCTTCATAACATGGGGTGAAAGAACTAGACGTCATTATGTTAAATAAAATAAGCCAACTAAAGAAATAGCTAAAAAGGAAGAAAGGAAGAAAGAAGAAAGAAAGGAAGGAAGGAAGGAAGGAAGGAAAGCAAAGAATTAAGGATGTCATAAAATTTGGTAAAATAGTAAAAGAATGTTGAATCTCTATGCCTAGACAGTAGAATGAAGGGAAGATTGGAGAATAGTTGATCCATTTATTTAAATGGGAATAAAACCTTCTGGGACTACTCTACTCTTCTGGACAAAAGAATGATAATATATTGTGGTTTTATATATATATATATATATATATATATTATATGAATATATATACATATATATGATTATACTTATTATATATATATTAGTTCAGAAAAAAGAATTTTGAATAATTTCATCATAAAAATGATAAATATTCGAGGAGGTAGGTATATTTACCCTAATTTAAACATTACCTTTTGTATATATGCGTAAAAACCATAACACATGACATTTTCATTAGTCAGTTAAAACATTTTCAGAATAAATTTGAAAATGTGTTAGAAAGTGACTAATAACTGTATCCCTCTATTTTCCTGGGTGAATTTCAAGACAAGACTCAGATCAATAAGAAAAATTCTACTGTGCATATTTCTACTCAACAGACTAAGGAATGGTTGTCAGTCAAATCGTGCTAGAAAGTAAATGTTCTGTTTTCAATTCCCTGTCACCAGTGCAGTTTAACAAAGTCATGGCTAACTCAGCAGAGATCTAAAGAAAGAGTTCAACACTAGAAAGTCACTGGCTCAGAAGATCTTGCTACAGTGAACTTTGGGAGAAAAAGGATTTATGATAACAGTTTTTTCTCCCATCTTCAGGGACAAGTAACACAAAAGTGATTTGAAAGCACAGAGTTTCAGAAACCAGCAACTTGAACCATATTATTAGAGGGAAAAAACCAAACAAACAAACTGCATTTGGTTTTTCTGTCTGTACTGAAGATGTTATTTCAGCTGGGAAAATTATTACAATCAGTACAACTCTTGGCCTTTAAAATCAAAACTCACATATTTTTTTTCAGACAAAAAAGGTAATAAATTATCAAATTAAACCATCTTTTAACAGTATTGATAATCATTTTTTGATAACCTAATCCTGAACATTCATTAATTGATTCTTAATTTTTTCATGTAGGTAAGCTCTGTTCCTTAGGAATTATTTTTCATGAAATAAAGAAAGAAAAGTTAAAGATGACAAAAACTAGAATGAAGTTATATTTACTGACAAAGTATGCAAAAATAGAAAGTTAAAGCATTGTATAAAAGTTTAATGAAGCCATCTAGATCTCAGGATTTCTCCATTTAGCTATGGGTCATGTGTTTGGTTTTCTTCTTTTTATTTTTCTTTTAGGTTTAGTTTTACTTGTGTGAGGCTCATTGCCTCACAGCTGAGGGTATTAAGCATTACAGCAATATTCAAATGTTGAAGGGAGGAAAATGGACTTTTCTTTCTCATTCTTGGTCTTCCTGTCAGGAAATGAAGACTTTGTTTGAAAGACAATCTGATGAGTTCACCTAACGCTGAAGGGACCTGAAAAGTTTCCCAGGGCCATTAATGTTAATGCTCCATTTCAGCAAACAAACTTATTTTGATTGCATAAAAGAGTTACTGTAAGATTTGATAAGTAATCAAAACCATGTGCAAGATAATTATCAGTCCTTCAGAGTTTCCATATCCCATGAGGATAGGATAAATCTTCATTTAGTAAAAAGAAAAAAAATGATTTTTTAGCCTGAAAAATGTTTGAAATTGATGAGAAAAAATCTATTTAAATAAAAGAGTAATAATGACCAAGAATATAGCTTGCTCTATTTATACATTACCTACTTGTAATCTCATCTGTTCATGTAATCAATATTTCTATTTAAAGTTGAAAGCAACTTTGCTTGGAGGATGTATTTGATACTTTTTTATTCCTATGATGACACACAAGGAGCAAAAGCAACATGAAAGGGAATAGTTAATTTGACCTGTGGCTCCAGCAGGCTAGAGTCTCTAATTACAGGGAAGGAATGGCAGCAGGAGGCCAGAGTAGGAAGCTAAGAGATCTTAAACTGCAAGCATGACATAGAAGGTGACCTGAAATTGGGAGAGCCCTATAAACTGTCAAAGCATACTTCCAAGGCAGCACTTCTAAAGGTTCATGACACTTCACAAAAAAGCATCACCTATAAAGTATTCAAATATGCCAGCCTATGGGGAACATTCCTATTCAAATCACCACAGAGTAATATAAAAGGTTCATCTGCAAGAAAGGATGAAGAGTGAACAGAAGTTGTACAGAATTGGGTTTGTTGACATGTTTGGTGAGGATGTCAAGAGAAGTATGTGTAACGGGATTTATGTGTGATGGTAACTGAGTGAAAGCAGAACAGAGAATGGATAAATAGATGACATATCTCAGATTTTGAAATTAATTAGATATATAATTTATATAAAGGTATAAAATTTCATGACCTAAACATTATTTTTATGTCAGTAAGTATCTTTTAATATGAGCACTGTTAAATATGTAGATTTAATAATTCTATATCCTGTGATCATTGGACACAATATTTATTTATTTAATATGCTTTCAATTAAAATATTTATCATTCCTCCCTCCCTTCTCTCTCTTCAGCCCCTTTCAGGTATCATTTGTTCCCATTATTTCTGAGTTGAAAGCCTCATTTTCTTTGAATATATAAATATATATATATATATATATATATAATTATAAATAACTTTGTTAAGTTTAATTAATTAAATATAACAGTTATATATATTATGATTATGTGTGCATGTGTACACACAGGTACACATATATCAACAAAACCTTCAGACTCCAATGTTTTATTTGTGTGTATTCAATTATTAATTTTTATGGGTATACCTGCTCAGAGTTTTAAATATATGGTTTACAGTTATAATGTAAATCACCTAATCAGTTTTCTTTGAACTCTTCTTTGAATTCATTGCTTTTTCATACTGAATGTCATAATTACACCCAAGGATTGGAAAGTAAGCTGTGAGATTCTATCCTCTAGATATTATAAGGAAGCCAGCCATAGCTATGAAATCTCAACAATATGGCTCCCTGACCAATTGCAACAACAACTAACATAGTAGAGAACCCTCAGGGCTCTTTCTCTAGATAAAGAACTAAGAGCAATTAAGGACTGTCAAGAGAAAAAGAACTAATATTCTCTAGGGATGAGCCCCTTAAGTGAATATCAAATACCAAATGATCAGCCCTAAAATTCTGTGTGTACAAGCGAAGCTGAATAGATCCAGCAGACAGCATTTATATTACTTACATATATGTAATTTTTAAAAAAGAGGCTATGGTTTTAAAGGGGTGGGAGACATGGGAGTATATTTCAATTAAAATATAATAAAAAATGTAAATATTATCCAATTAAGTTATCTTTCATAATTTTTACTTACCTCCAAATCTTGTCACAATATTCACTTCTAATTTTTAAGATACTTTCAGTAATAGTTACTTAAAGTCTTTGCACATGGGAGTCAGTATTGTATCTTCTTTTATTGTGTCTTAATTCTCTTCAATGGGATGACAATGACATTTTTTCTGATTTTTTCACAGCTATGGTAATCTTTATATTATTATTACGTTAGAAACTAGAAGTGATCCTTTGTAGTAATGCATGAGTTTTCTCTGAGTATGTTATTTTCTGATACATATTTATATCATTGTTTAGTCCCTTCAATTCTGTGAAAAAAGCATTTATTTATTGATTAGATAGTTATGTGGTTTATGAAAAAATAAATTAAATGGCACAGGGCGGCTTATTACTCTTTCTACTCTTATTTTAAGTGTTTTCTTCTCTACATTCCCCTTCTCCAGCTTCCTCATCCTCTAATATTTGACTTTTTATTCAGACAAATTGTTCTGCCAGCCTCTTTCAATTCATGTATGCTCACACAAGCTGAGGAGTTGTCTCGGGCGTTTTTTTCAACTTACTCTTTCTAGATAAAGGACTCTCTTTATTACTGCATGTCTCTTCTTCTGTTGACTCTCTGTTGTGTTCCACTAATTGTTTTCCACATGTTATGTTTAGAGTTTATAATTTTAGAAGCATGGAAGTTTTGATATTTCATCATCACCAGAAATGCAATCCCAATATGTTTGACATATGTTGCAAATGTTAAAAGAAATGTAACTGAACAAATAAATACATAGAGCAGAAATACATATGTCTCAAATTTAGGTTAAAATATTATAAATATTGTAGAAGTAAGTAAAGAAATTATGCAGAAATATTAGCTATTGTTTGCTGATTCTTAAATTTAAGTGACAAATAAATAAACATTATTATTCTATACTTACAGGCAACACCAATATTCTCCTAAAAAGTGGGTAACATGAAATGTTTCTCTGCAGTGTTAAAGCCCATTTCAAGGGACAACTTAGAGAATAGAACTAGAAACCAAGGAAATGTTTATGAAAAAAAGTTATGTAGTCAGATATAGTGAAATTAAAACTAAAACTGCAAATTTGGTTCCATGATAGAGACCTTTCCCTTCTCCACTCCAAAAGGAGACAAAAAATCAGACATGTACACATACATGTACCCCCACACAATACCCCTACAGACAAATGTACAGAAAAATGCAGTCATTAATTTAGACATTGTACTGGCTGGTTTTGTGTAAACTTGACACAAGGTGGAGTTATCACAGAGAAAGGAGTTTCAGTTGAGTAAATGCCTCCATGAAATTCAGCTGTAAGACATTTTCTCAATTAGTGATCAAGGGGGAAGGGACCCTTGTAAGTGGTACCATCTGTGGGCTGGTAGTCTTAGGTTCTTTAAGAAAGCAGACTGAGCAAGCCAGGAGAAGCAAGCCATTAAGGAACATCCCTCCATGCCATCAGCATCAGTTCCTGATCCCTGACCTGCCTGAGTTCCAGTCTTGACTTTCTCTAGTGATAAACAGCAACATGGAAGTGTAAGCTGAATAAACCCTTTCCTCCCCTGCTTGCTTCTTAGTCATGATGTTTGTGCAGGAATACAAACCCTGACTAAGACAAATTGGTACCAGCATAGAGAGGTATTCTTGTGATAACCTGACCATGTTTTAGGGAGAACTGTGGAAGGACTTTGGAACTTTGGGCTAAAAGATCCATTTGATGTTACGAGCTTTGTTCGATGTTCTGTAAGAGCTTGGAAGATAATGTTGAGAACAGTGCAGAAGATGGAGGCCTGGCTTGTGAAAATTCAGAGGGAAGATTAAAGACTCTTCTCAGGGCCATTGCTATTTTGACTGTGAAGATTCTGTGGTTTTTTAGCTGGGGATGAAGGATCAGCAGTGATTTAACAAGATACCAGAACTACTAAAGCAAAACCATTTCATTACTGGGACTATTGACGCTGGTTAGCTGGAGCTAGGAAATTGGTGGTGATTAGGAAGAGACCAGCATCATTGAGGTGAAATCTTCTAAGAAGTATTTTTTGAGAGCACAAAGGCTGAGTTCCAGAGATAGCCAGGGTTGTACCTTGTGCAGCGGCTGGACCTGGCAATGTGTAAAAGTCACCCAGGTGGTACTGGTTTTGAAGGCATGAAAGAGTCATGAAGAGCAGCTGAGGCTTGGGCACTGTGAGAGGCCGTGGAAGGCCATTGGTGAAGGTTCAGCCTCAGTTGCAATACATGGCTCAGGACTGAAGGGGTCATGCAAAGGAGGTGAGGCTTGACACCATGAAGAGAACCTATGAGAGGCTGTTGGTAATGCCTAGTTACAGAGGAAGACAGCAGTGTTTTGGAAATGCCAGTACCATGAGAGGACCACCAAGAAGAGCAGCAGCAGTGGAGTACAGGCATTTGGAGCCTAGAAAACAAGGTATGTGCTACAAAGGGCAGAGCTGGAGAAATGACTCAAGCCCTTGGATGAATCTAGAAGATCATGAGTGGATCCTAGACATTGGATGGTTGGAATTTCATTTTGTTTTTGATTGTGACTGTGCCCTGATATATTTTCCCTCCTGAAGGAAGAAGGTATTTTAGTGGAGCCCACAGTTAAGAGACTTTTAATGGAAAAAGACTTAGAATTCTAAGAGCTTGGGTATTTTTAAAGGGATTGAAATTTTAATATGTAAGAATTTGCAAAGACTGTGGGATTTTTAAAGTTATCTAGATCTTGGGTGTCCCGCGATACCGTCTCGCCAGCAAGAACGACGCGGCACACATAGGATCCTTCTGCAGTAAAGCTTTAATGCATCTTGAGAGGGAGAGCATAAGCTTGCCACGAGTGGAGACCCAGAACAATAGAACACCCGTCCCTTATATAGGTCACAGCGCTTGCCTGGGACATGGAGCTTCCCCATTGGCTCCCGCACACCAGGCCAGATGCTGCCACGAGAGAGGCTGAGACTCTGAGGTGGAAAATTACCAGGTACCTGCGCACTAGCCTGTTTACAACTTGTCCTCGGCCGAATGTAGGCGCCATCTTGTAATGGCGAATGTGGGTGCTCAGGCAGCTTCTCACACTTGGGGATAAATAAGAAAGTAAGGGTTAAAGCTTAATGGTGATATGTTTGTGTGTCAAGTTGACACGGGGTCAATTGTACTGGCTGGTTTTGTGTCAACTTGACACAAGGTGGAGTTATCACAGAGAAAGGAGTTTCAGTTGAGAAATGCCTCCATGAGATCCAGGTGTAAGGCATTTTCTCAATAAGTGATCAAGGGGGGATGGCCTCTTGTGGGTGGTACCATCTGTGGGCTGGTAGTCTTGGACTCTATAAGAAAGCCAGATGAGCTAGCCAGGAGAAGCAAGACAGTAAGGAATATCCCTCCATGGCCTCTGCATCAGCTCCTGATCCCTGACATGCCTGAGTTCCAGTCCTGACTTTCTCTGGTGGTGAACAGCAACGTGGAAGTGTAAGCTGAATAAACGCTTTCCTCCCCAACTTGCTTCTTGGTCTTGATATTTGTTCAAGAACAGAAACCCTGACTAAGACAGACATGTTTAAATATTATTCCAAAATTTGAAAATCTAAAAATATGAATGATTGTATATTAGGCATTTATTGTTGAGGGAAATATTAAAACATGATTCCATGATACTGCTGGAAACTCTCTGTCCCTAGTGGGCTGGCCAACCATGCATTGGTGGGCAATGGCCTGCCTGCTCTTATCTTGTGGAAACTCTCTGACTCAGAGTTTCAAAGTCTTTCCACCCAGCTCACTAAATTCCCATTGGTGGATCACTACCATTCTAGCCCCATGCTTCAAAACTTCCTTGGCCTTTTGTGGTGTGCATCAGGCAAACCCATACTTTGCTGCCATATCTTTCTCTCTGGAACCCATTCGAGCCTCCAGATGAAGGAATACACCACACAAACTTAGTTCAGAAACAATGTTAACTCAATCACTGGGCACATCAACTAGAATCCTACTGTTGTAAGCCATATTAAATGGAAAATCCTCAGGTGGTGAATCCTGGCAGATAGATTTGCCATATAAACGGAGAGACACTAGCAGTTATATCTTCTCCACTCCCTATCCCTGTCTGAAAGCTCCTCCCACCCCCTTCTTCTCTTTCCTTTCCAACCCAGAAGTCCTGCCTACTCTCCCAGTGATTGGTTCCTTTATTCATTGGGGAAGTTTCACAAGAAGTCACCTGAGTATGTGCCACATTCCTTGCTCCAGACAGCCCCCCCCTTGAATTAACATCAAAATACAAGCAGCACTAGGGCTATCCACAACCATCTATTCTTGTGTGACTAATCAAATTAGTGGACATAAGATAGTTTTTAATAACTAAATGTAAATACATGTGTATATATTGAGTACTTTGTAAAAATTAATTTTTTAAAAAAATATTATTTAACATTTTTCAAATATTTTAAATCATTTGGTAGAACACTAATTAGGGCATGTTTTAAACTTCAAGTTATAATATATTGCCACTGTTGTTTGTTTGATGTATTTTTGTTGTTGCTATTCCTTTGAATTTTTCAAGATCTTAGATCTCGTCAAATTAAGTAATCAATAAAAATTAAGACATTGGCTTTGTGAACATATTACCTCTACCATGCTGAGAAAAACTTACAATAAATAGTAAAGTCTAATATTGTAACCAAAGTGTGAGCAGCATGAAGTCTAAAATACAAATTCTGTCCTTCAGAATAACTAAAAAAGACTGAAGAAATTCTCAGCATACCAACAATTGATTTAGATTATCTGTCTGTCCACTCAATATTAATTAAGGTCTTGGATTAGCATATATTTTTAATGAGATAATATTTTTAAAATACATTTATTCTCTTGAACATTACATTCAGACAAGAGTTTCTACCATCTGCATTCCTCTCAGCCATTCTGTGCACCTCCCCTCTCTCTTGGATACACTCTTCCTCAGATTATGTTCAAAAAGGAGCAGGTATCCCAGCATAACTTGCTTCAATAAGACTAGGCACAAACCCTCATATCAAGGTTGGACTAGGCAACCCAGTAGGAGAAAAAGCATCCCCAAAACAGGCAAAAGTGTCAGAGACACACTCGACTTCCACTGTTAAGAATGGGGCAGTATTTATTTCCTTTAGCATTCATAGTGCACAGTGGATTGTATTTGCCGTAAAGATATCTAGTGAGAAATAAAGGTGTCATCTCACTAGTTTGCAGTAAAGTTGCCACACTAGGGCATAGAAAACCTAGAAACTAAAGCAGGAAAGAGAGAATGGGGGCTCTGGGCTTTCTCAACAAACTAAATACAGTGCCTGAAGTTGGAATGCCTCATAGAGCTGTAAGAAATGAGAGAAAGGGTTCTATCAAGACAGCAGGTGGTACAACAAACAGAGAAGAAAATCATGCAGGTCTGAAAAGCCATCCCACACCAATATCAGTCTTTCAAGGCAGCTGGGAATACTGATTGCTTTAAAGATAAAATAATTAATACCGTAATTTTGCCTTTAAAGCACTACTGTGCTAATCACACAAACAGGAAACGTACTCTATCAAGCAATGGAAAAAAGAATGATATTCTCTTCGCCTGCAACTCTTATTACTCAATAAGCAAAAGGAATTTGCCATAGAAACACCTGTTCTCTAAGAATAGAACCCCAATTAATTCTATAACTCTAGGAAGTCTAGAGTGACCATATTTTTCCAGTAGAGAAGCTCTTACTCTGTAATCAGAGAGTTATTTTTCTTTAATATCCATTTATAATGTCCAAAAATGAAGCACAAAAATCTCTATTTTATTTTGGCAAGATAATTTGGTTGTAAAAGACACCAACTCCATTCATATGCTAATGACTTCTTTAATTAAAAGTACTAAAAAATCACTTTGAGCTTGCTGATGAAAACATGTTATAAACTTACTTTTAAATTCATGCTAAGACACCAGTAGCAAAGATGGGAGCAAGTAAAGCCAAGGAGCACAGAAAAAGAAAAAGAAGCATTTTATTTCATTTTTATTTACATTTTCAGACTTATTCCTCTTTCTCCTTCTAATCAATAAAGCAGAGCTGCATTACAGTAGATTTGAAAAGACAGAGTGATATGCCAGTTTCCTACAGAGCACAATCTATTTTAAAACAAACTATAGAAATCCTTACCATAAGACAAGAACCTTTGATAAGTATGCTCTAATGAGACATCTTGTTATTTCCTTCAAAATGTATATGCTGAAACATTTAGCACCGATTATGACAGTACTCAAAGTTCAGTTCTGTGGAAAATGACCTTTTAAGGAAAACCTATATAAATGTAATTAGCTCCTTTATAAAAGACTGTAGAGGGCTGTTCTACCCTTCTATGTGAGGACACAGAGGGAAAGTGCTTACCATGCATAAGGAAACAGGGATGCTAACCTCACATAAAATCAGCTGGTGCTTTGATCTTGGACTTACCATTCTCCAGAGCTATGGTGAATAAATTTATGTTCTTTATAAGCTAATTTGCTTCTGGAGTTTTGTTATAGTAGCTGACTCAGACCAAAACTAACCACATTCAAGTTTTTATTTTAAAATTGATGATGTTTTTAAAGCTTCTAATTACTACTTTTCTGCATTTCATATCCTGTTACCATCTTTCAAGTTTTCCTAGGTAGAGTATTCTTTATCTACTTTTGAGACAGTCTAAATTATAGGGCTCTTGTGACTTCAAAAAATTTAATGTCAGGAAGCACCAGAAAACCATCACTGTCAGAATGCTTGAAAAATTAAATCTAAAGGTAGTGTACATAGAGAAAGCTGTCAATAACAATTCCTTCATTGTAATCCAGATAAAACCAAACCTCATTCTTTGTAAATAGTCTTTTGACAGCCAACCTATAATTTTGTTGAGGAAACAAGGTTCCCTTTAATACCAGGGCATGTTTCTAATGTTTAAAAGACTGACATTTCTTACATCCTCTTCAAGGAAATTTACTACTGTAGTAGGGTAAAACTATGAGTCAAGGATGGCTTCAATGAATGTTTCATTTTCACAAATTGATATTGCTTTCTACTCACATCTATCAGCAGGATACTTCCAGTAAAAGTGGTAGTCTAATGTGATTGACAACCCTATACAAAGTGAAATCTGGACACAACTTTTTTTTCCCCCTTCTTCTAAATTATGTCTTACTGGATCCTTCCCTTGTGAGAGCTGTTTCTACTGGCTTTCTCTGTCATTAAAAGAGGAAACATGTGATGCATTCCCCTTTGACCTTTCGTTTCAAGGACAAATTAATGTGACACAAACTTTAATTGAGTCCTTGCTGTAGGCCAGTCACTATCATCCTATTTGACAAGTTGTCACATAAGTTAGCTTCCTCACCTACAACCAGATTATTTGTTCCAGGCAAAATTGTTCACAAA
Source organism: Rhynchomys soricoides (assembly GCA_019843965.1). Lineage (NCBI taxonomy): Eukaryota > Metazoa > Chordata > Mammalia > Rodentia > Muridae > Rhynchomys > Rhynchomys soricoides. The sequence goes on along the minus strand of JADRCH010000017.1, from coordinate 8,818,029 downwards.
GCACACCATAGAGGGAAGCCAACAGGAAGGCCTCTACGATTGTATCCAAGGCCAATGGGACATTTAATTTGGACTGAAAATACACACTGGCTAAAATCTCTAGACAGTTTTTAATAAGTACATATTATACTGATTGGAACAAGATGATAAAAGAAACAAGGAAGCTGCAGAAATAGGCAGGCTGAGTTCAGAGGCTCAGTATTCCCATTCCCAATAAGTCATTTCACATGAGTTGCTTAAAGAATGATGATGCCATGACACAGTAACTGCCTTTACCCACAGTTACCATTCACATGTCTAGTGAACAGGAATAGTTAAATTGTCTGCCTTACAGATCATACCATTGGCTAATACTGGAGGTAATACATTGGGTATAAACTATTTTTTAAAACCAATGTCTCACTTTAATTTCAATAGAGAGATATTAGGTACATCAAAGACACTCCAGGGCAGGCCCCATGCTCAGGAGTTGATGGTCCACACAAATCAGACTCTATGTTTTTGTTTTTGTTGTTGCTTCTTTTAAGTGAGAGAAAAAAAAATCATGAAGTTGCATGAGAAAGGAATACATAGAAGTCTTGAGAGAAGTTGAAAGTATGTGATGAAAATATACTGTGTGAAATTCTCAAAGAATTAAATTTTAAAACATAAAATAAACCTAAGATATTTTACACACTCATTGTATTGAACTTTATAAAAACTCAATGTTTGATTAGTCATTTACTTATGAAATGTCCTTCAGATATGAGTTTAGACATATTTAAGTCAGATCATTATTCTCAGCTTTCTGTCTCCTGTTCTCAAACTCCATTCCTCCAAAGGACTCCCAAAGAAATCAATGTTGAAAAAGCAATCAATATTTTTGTTACATTTCAGATAACATCTTAAAAATATTTTTTTGCAAATGTCTATTCAAGATGATAATGTTTATTTTGTTGAGGTGTTTCATGATCTAAATTGTTATTTTACTAAATTATTGTGGAGAATTTACTTATATAAAGAAAAACTTGGCTATTGTTGGTACTGTCCTGATCATCGAAAGACCACACCAGGCCAAACAGTTTCATGTGAAGTTTATTAAGAGAGTGAAGGGCAAGGTGGCAGCAAAAAGAAAGAGAAGGGAGAAGAGAATAGGGGGGGTGGGGGGGGAAGCAAAAAGGAAAGAGACAAGAGAAGCAAGAGATCAAGAGAGGGAGGAGGGGCAAGCAACCCCTTTTATAGTGGGTCAGGCCTACCTGGCTGTTGCCAGGTAACTGTGGGGAGGAGTTTAGACAGAATGCTAACAGGTACTAAACAAGGCATGTATTTAAGTTCCATAGAACTTTTAATATTACTCCTCTTTAAGAGTCACTTGATTTTGGCCAACATCTGCCTCACAGGTCTTTTTAAATTCCCATCAATGCAAATTACTGGCAATCTGGGTTACCATGGTAATGATTGGAAGCTCCCATTGTTTTCTCTTTAAAGTCCTCTCAGCAGTGGTAGTCTAGTACTGAGTGCCAACCGTAGGGGAGTTGAGACCAACATACCTTTGCAGAGCTTTGGGTTGTGAATCCTGAGTTGGAATGGTTCAGAAGGAAAGGTCTGTTTCCATGGCAACAGGCACAGTTCCTATTGTTTTAGTTTGTCATTGAACACAGCAATGTTTGCCTTCAGATGCTGGGTTGAGAATTTTGAGCAACATTTGTGGTGGATTCAAGAGATTGGATGGTGGTGCTGCTATGGTTTCCATGGTTTTTATCTTAGGGGAAATTTGAAGATAAAAGTTCTTGCTCTAATGCCAATATAAATTGTAAATAACTAACAAAGGAGGGGAAAGAGAAGAAAGGAAACTGTAGTATCTAACTCCCTTCTAGAATAATTCAACACAGTTTACTTTTGTCTATGCCTGTGGTTGTCATGATGGTGGAATATTTGAACTTGAGAGGTAAAAAGACATAGCAGCGAAAGAAATTTTAAAGAGAAATGGGAGGAAAATAAAAATCAGAACATATTTAAATGAACTAAAACTGGCACAGAAAGAACTGCATAGTTTGAATGATGGATAGAATTTAGAAGAGTTGTCAGGTGTACATTGAAAGTAGAATGGGGTTGGACACAGGCTGGGGAAAGGAGAGGAGGGAGGGGCAGCAAAGGATGATCAGAGGTCACTAAGTGTCACTTCTGGTGTTCCTCTGCAGTGAGATGACTATAGATGATGGCAGCCGACTGTGTATTTCACAAAACTAGAAAAGGAGGTTTTGTATATTTTGTTACTAGGAGATAAATATTTTAAAAGATACACATTTAACCTGGTATAACCATCATATAATAGGGTTGTATATCAATAAGTATATAATTTATTTCCATAATTTTAATATACCAGTGAAAAGAAACACAAATATAAGTAAAAATAAAATTAATAGGAAAAGAAAATGGCTTAAAGACAGGTTTAGAGTAATACTCATATATTCAATATATTCCTCTGTCAGTATACATGAGTGGATCACTGGATGAGAGGTTCTCTTACTGATCTAAATATGTTACCCTTAAAAATGAATATATTAAGCCATAATTACTAATAAGACAGATTTCCAAGGTGGCACCTTTACTGTGATATTGTGAGGTGGGAACTCTTTAATGGGTCTAGTATTTTCACAGAAAAGTAAGAACACTTTGACATGCCCACCTTCTCTCAAGTGAGAATATAGTATTTAGTAAGATAAACTTGGTCTTACCAGAATTCTTCCCTTCTTTTTAAGTGAGGACACACATAAAAGCCATCATTTTGGAAGGAGGCAGCTATGTTTACCAGCCACAAAATCTACACATTCTTTGTGCAGGATTTCCCAATCTGTAGAACTGTGAGAAATAAATTTGCATTTTTGATGAATTATCCAGTCTATAGTATTCTGTTATAGCAATTGAATGGACTAAGACATTTCAACAATTGTTTCTCCTTCTTACAGCAATCACAATAGCCCCCAATTTTGACAACTTAAGGTAGTAAACAAAAGGAAAGTAAACATACGTTGAAATCTACGTAGACTTGATTTATTCTTTATTGTTTTTCTTTAGGACTCTAAAGTCAATGTAAAATGTAAGTGAATAGTCATTAAGAATTATGTCTAAGGTTACAACCTATAGTTTCAACTTTCTTCTAATTTTATGGTCCCCCTTTTATCTGTATAGTGTCTTTCCACCTCAAACCTCAAATTGGTTATCATAAATTTGTGTTCCAGGAAATTATTTTTAAACATGAGAAATTGTAACATAAATTGCAGCAGAAACAGTATTATTATTTTCTGTTTTTATCTTCATATTTTCCTAATATCCGATTGTACAAAATACATTACTGTCATTATTTCGTGAAGTGTCATTTAACATTTTGAATAGGTTATTATTGTTACTAGGTCCAGGAACTTAGCAGCTAGTTCACATACTTATTTAGGGTCAGACACTGAGTTTTAGTATCATGTTCTATTACAGATCATTCTCTTATTTAACCCTCAAAAACTGACATCATACTGCATAGATTCCCCTAGTGCCCTGTGCCTTTGTACTTGGGAAGTATCAATTCAATTTCGACAATATGGTTTCTAAATATGATCTCTATAATGGCAATGCCATTTAATGCACCTGTGTGGGTGGGAGAATTTCACATGGTCCTTCCTCTAGGTGAAGAGCTACATGCAATGAATGGCTGCTAAGAGCTGGAGAATCAATTTTCTCTAGAGATTAACCCCTTCATAGTTTATCCTCTCTGAACTTGTCAACCTCAACACATTAATATATCAACAACCATAAATGAACTTAACACAATATATGTGTGCATATGCATGTAACAAAAATGATTAAAGAAGAGGGAGACATGAATTAGAGAGAGAGAGAGAGAGAGAGAGAGAGAGAGAGAGCTGGATGAGAGAGAGAAAAAAGGGAGGTAAGATGTAAATAAAGTATTCATACATGAAATTATCAAAAAATTTAAAAGTTTCTTAATTTTTAAATTCCTATAAAGAGCAAAAGCAGACATCTCCCTGTATCGGTTTGATGTCTTTAAAGCTCGGCATGGTTGTAATGAATTTTTCCATCCTGATTAACATTTAATGAACAATCATTATTCTATGTATCACCTAAGTAACAAGTTCTGAATAAAGATATTTTAAAATCTTATGTTAGATTATTGTTTTGGATAATACATCAGTATATATTAATATATATATATATATACATTTGTATGTTATTATACATATGTATTTAGTATATATATGCTCCATATATGTATATATATATGTATGTATATTTTTGCCTACAAATTGGACAAATAAAGCCATGGTTAGTGAGGCATTAAAGAGCACTGAGAAGTATTTAGAAAAAAACCTCTGGTTTTGCTCATATGGCAGGGCAGATTGTTCAACCCACTAGAATATTAAGACTGTTCTCACTCTCTAGGGCCCTTTTTAACAGGGTATGTTCTATAAAAAAATAACATCCTTTAACTCCAACACTAAGATTAAGCAGAGTAAACCTCCAAAAAAAAATAAAATCTACACTTTCACTTTTACCTAGACTTTGGTTTCACTGATATATAAACTTTCTTTTAGCTATTTGTTTGTTTGTTTGTTTATATCCCAAACACTGTACCCTTCTAATCCCCCCTCACAGAGTCCCTCCCACTATCCTCCTCTCCTTCTCAGAGAGGTTGCCCCCTTCTCTGGGTATCTTCCCTACCCTAGCCAATCTAGTCTTTGCGGGATTATCTGCATCATCTCCCACTGAGGAGAATGGATTCCACAGACAGGCTACAGTTTTAGGGGCAGTCTAAAGTTGTTGGGGCACCCACATGAACACTGAGATACACATTTATTCCATATGTGCAGGGGCCTCCATTCAGCCTGTGTCTGTTCTTTGGTTGGTGGTTCAGTCTATGAGAGCTCTCAAGGGTAAAGGCTAGTTGACGTTTTTGGATTTTCAGTGGAGTTCCTATACTCTTCAGGGACTTTAATCCTTCCCCCAATTCTTCATAATAATCTCTGACCTCAGTCCAATATTTGGCTGTGGGCATCTGTATCTGGTCTCAGTCAGCTGCTGGGTAGAGCCTGTCAGTGGACAGTTATGCTAGGATCCTGTCTGAATGCATAGCGGAGTTTCATTAATAGTGTCTGAGATTGGTGCTTGACTATGGGAAACTGGGTTGGTTATTGGTTGGCCATTCCTCAGTCTCAGCTCAATCTTTATTGCCGAATTTCTTTTAGACAGCGCAATTGTGGGTCAAAAGCTTGTGGGTGGATTGGTGTCCTTAACACTACATTGGTGTCTTTCCTGGTTACAGAAGGTGGCTTCTTCAGATTCCATGTTCGCACTGTTAGATATCTAGGCTAACGTCACCCACATTGACTCCTGGGAGCCTGCCCCATCACAGATCTCTGGAACTTACTAGAGTTTACCCCAAACTCCCACACCCAGCAACTGCAGATTTTTATTCATTCTCCTGCCCTCTTGTCCACACCTGATTGTGCTCCCCCCATTCCCCTCCCATTCCTCTCTCCTACCCATTTCCCTCCCTTGCTCTGTTCCTATGACTATTTTAATACCCCTTCTAAGTGAGATTCAAGCATCCTTACTCGGGCCTTCCTTCTTGTTCAACTTCTTTGGGTCTCTGGGGTATAAAATGGGTATCTTGTGCTTTATGGCTAATATCCACTTGACAGTGAGTACCATGCATGTTTTTCTGGATCTGGGTTACCTCACTCAAGATGATATTTTCTAGTTCCATTTATTTGCCTGCAAAATTCATGATGTCCTTGTTTTTAATGATTGAATAGTATTCCATTGTGTAAATTAATCAAATTTTCTGTATCCATTCAGTGGTTGAGAGACATCTGGGTTGTTTCCAGTTTCTGGATATTATGAAAAAAGTTGCTATGAATATAGTAGAGCACAGGTCCTTATGGTACTGAGGAGCATCATTTAGGTATATGCCCGGAACAGTATAGATGGGTCATCAAGTAGAACTATTTCTAAAATTCTCAGAAACTACCGGATTTATTTCCTGAGTGTACAAGTTTGCAATCCCACCAGAATTGTATATGTGTTCGTCTTTCTCCGTATCCTCGCCAACATGTGCTGTCACTTGAGTTTTTGTTCTTAGCCATTCTGATGGGTGTAAGGTGGAATCTCAGGGCCCTTTTTAGTTTCATTTCCCTGATGACTAAGGATATTGACTATTTCTTTAAGTGCTTCTTGGCCATTCGAGAGTCCTCTGTTGAAAATTCTGTTTAGCACTGTACCCCATTTTACTATTAGGTTATTTGGTTGGTTGGATTCTAACTTCTTTATATATTTTGGATAATATCTTTCTGTTCAATCTAGAGTTAGTGAAGGTCTTTTCCCAATTTGTAGGCTGGTCTTTTGTCCTACTAATAGTTTCATTTGCCTTACTGAAGATTTTCAGTTTCAAGATGTCCCATTTGCCAATTTTTGATTTTAGAGCCTGAGCCATAGGCAGTCTGTTCAGGAAATTGTCTCCTGTATCAATGTGTTCAAGTTTATTTCCCATTTTCGCTTCTATTAGATTTAGTATATCTAGTTTTATGTTGAGGTTCTTAATCCATTTGGACTTGACTTTTGCACAGGGTGATAAATATGGATCTATTTTCATTCATTGAAGATGCTTTCTATTTTCTACTGTATGGTTTTGGCTTATTTACTAAATCTATAGGTGTCCATAGGTATGGGGTTATTTCTGGGTACTCAATTCTATTCCATTGATCAACCTGCCTGTTTCTGTACAAATACCATGCAGTTATTATCACTATTGCTGTGTAGTACAGCTTGAGGTCAGGGATAGTGATTCTTCCAGAAGTTCTTTTATTGTTCAGGATCGTTTTAGCTATCTGAGATTTTTTTTTCTTTGCTGTTGTTGTTTTGTTTTGTTTTGTGCTGAAGTTTAGAATAGCTCTTTGAAGGTCTGGAAAAAATTGTCTTGAAATTTTGGTTGGAATTGGATTGAATTTATAGATTGCTTTGGTAAGATGGCCATTTTCACTATGTTAATCCTACTGATCCATGAGCATTGAAAAGTTTTCTTTCTTCTGAGATCTTCAATTTCTCTCTTCAAGGACTTGAAGTTCTTGTCATACAGGACTTTCATTTGCTTGGTTGGAGTTACACCAAGATGTTTGGTATTTTTGTATCTATTTCTTTCTCAGCCTGTTTATTATTTATATAAGGAAAGCTACTGATTTCTTTCCATTAATTATATATCCAGCCACTTTGCTGAAGATGTTTATCAGTTATAGGAGATCTCTCATATAATTTTGCAGGTTACTTCTCTATTCTATCACATCATCCACAATAGTGATATCTTGACTTCTTCCTTTCTAATTTGGATTCCCTGGATCTCCTTTTGTTGCCTTATTTCCCTAGCTAGACCTTTAAATACTTTATTGAATCTATAGGGAGAGAGTAGACAGCCTTTTCTTGTCCCTGCTTCAAATTTCTTGTGGTATTGCTTCAAATTTCAGTTTAATTTCATGTTGGCTATTGCCTTGTTATATAGTGCTTTTATTATGTTTAGGTGTGTGCCTTGAATCCCTGGTCTCTCTAAAACTTAGTATGAAGGGGTGTTGCAATTTGTTGAATGAAGATGTTGTTCAACATCTAATAAGATGATCATTTAGTTTTTCCTTTGAGTTTGTTAATATGGTGGATTATATTAATGGATTCCTACATCCCTGAAATAAAGCCTACTTGATAATGATGGATGTTGTTTTTGATGTGTTCTTGGATTCAGTTTAAGAGAATTTTATTGAGTAATTTTGTGTAGATATTCATAATTGAAATTAGTCTAAAGTTCTCTTTCTTTGTGTAGTTTGTGTGGTTAGGTATCAGGGTAACTGTGGCTTCATTTTGTGGAAGAGTTTGAGGAGTATTGTATTAGCTCTTCTTTGACTGTATATTAGAATTCTGCACTAAAACCATCTGAATCTGGTCTTTTTTTGGGGGGGGAGAATTTTAATGACTGCTTCTATTCCTTTAGGTTGTATGGGACTGTTTAGATTGTTTACTTGATCTTGATTTAACTTTGGTAAGTGTTATTCTTCTAGAAAATTATTCATTTCATTTAAATTTTCTAGTTTTAATTTAAATCTATAGGCTTTTGTGGTAAGATCTAATGATTTTTTGATTTTCCTCAGTTCTTATGTCTTATGTTCTTATGTCTTCCTTTTCATTTCCAATTTTGTTAATTTGGATACAGTCTCTGTGGCTTTTAGTTAGTTTGGCTAAGGGTTTGTCTATCTTGTGGATTATCTCAAAAAAATTAAAATAAAACAGCTGTTTGTTTTGTTGATTTTATTGTGCTCCTTGTTTCTATTTGCTTGGTTTCAGCTCTGAGTTTGACTAGTTCCTGCCCCCTACTCCTTTCGTGGGTATGTCATTCTTTTTTTCCAGAGCATTCAGGTATGCTGTTAGGTGGCTAGTATGAGATCTCTCCAGTTTCTTTATGATGTCACTTAGTGCTATGAACTTTCCTCTTAGCACTGCTTTCATCATGTCCTATATGTTTGAGTATGATGTGCCTTCACTTTAATTGAAATCCAGAAAGTGTTTAATTTCTTTCTTTATTTCTTCTCTGACCAAGCGATCACTGAGTAGAGAGTTGGTTAGTTTCCATGAGTCCGTGGGCTTTCTCTTGTATCTGTTGTTGTTGAAGTATAGCCTTAATCCATGGTGATATCATAAAATTAAAGGAATTCGTTCAAACATTTTGTATCTGGTGAGGCTCGCTTTGTGCCAGAGTACATGGAAAATTTTGTAGATGGTTCCATCAGGTACTGAAAAGAAGGTGTAATCTTTTATTTTTCAGTGGAAGGTTCTGTAGATACCTGTTAAATCCATTTGGTTCATAACATCTGTTAGTTTAGTTGTTTCTCTGTCTAGTATCTGTTTTGATGACCTGTCAGTTGGTGAGAGTGGGGCATTGAAGGCCCCCATTATTATAGTGTGGGGTTCAGTCTGTGATTTGAGCTTTAGTAAAGTTTCTTTTAGAAATGTGGAGATTTGAGACATAAATTTCCAGAATTGAAATGTCATGTTGGTGGATTTTTCTTTGATGAGTAAAAAGGGTCCTTCCCTGTTTCTTTTGATTACATTGGTTGAAAGTCTATTTTATATGTGTACTCTAGCTTGGTTCTTGTTTGCTATGAAAACATTTTTCCAACCCTTTACTCTGCAATAGTTTTTATCTTTGTTTCTGAGGTGTGTTTCTTTTATGCAGTAGAATGATGGATCCTGCTTAAATATCAAGTCTGCTAGCCTGTGTCTTTTTATTGGTGAATTGAGTCCATGGATTTTGAGAGATTGAGAGTTATTAATGACTAGTGATTGCTATTTTAATGTTGGAGTTAGTTCTGTCTCTCTGTCTCTGTGTCTCTGTGTCTCTGTGTCTGTCTGACTCTGTCTCTCTGTCACTGTCTCTCTCTGTCTCTCTCTCTCTCTCTCTCTCTCTCTCTCTCTCTCTCTCTCTCTCCCTCTCTCTCTCTCTGTGTGTGTTTCTCTTATTTTGGTTTTACTTTGAAATGTTTAATTTCTTGTGTTTTCTTGGGTGTAATTATCTTCCTGTGTTATTTTTCTTCTAGTATCCTCTGTAAGGCTGGATTATTAGAAAGATACTGTTTATAATTGGTTTTGTCATGGAATATCTTGGTGTTTCCAGCTAGGGTAATCAGAGTTTTGCTGATTATAGTGGTCTGAACTGGCATCTGTGACCTCTTTGGTTCTGAAAGACATCTGTCCAGGATCTTCCAGCTTATAGAGTCTCTGTTGAGAAATCAGATGTAATTCTGATAAGCCTGCCTTTAAATGTTACTTGGTCTTTTGCCCTTGAAGCTCTTAATATTCTTTCTTGTTCTGTACATTTAGTATTTTGATTATTATGTGGCAGGTACATTTTTTGTTCTGGTCTAATATATTTGGTTTTCTTCAAGCTTCTTGTATGTTTATATCATTTCATTCTTTAGGTTAGAGAATTTCTTGATGAGGTTCTCTGGCCCTTTGAACTGGGAATCTTCACCTTCTTCTACTCCTATTATTCTTAGGTTTAGTCTTTCATAGTATAAAAAATTTCTTGGATGTTTTTGATAGGAACTTTTTACTTTTGGCATTTTTCTCGACTAATATATCTTTTTTTTTTTCCCTATTGATATCTTGTACATCTGATACTCTCTCTTCCATGTCTTGTATTCTGTTTGTGATGCTTTCATCTGTAGTTACTGTTCTCCTAGGTTTTTTATCCACAGGGTTCCCTCCATATGTGTTTTATTTATTGTTTCTATTTCCATATTTAGGTTTTAGACTGTAGTATGCATTTCCTTTGCTTGTTTGATTGTATTTCCTCTATTTCTTTAAGGGGTTTATTTGTTTCTTCTTTAAGGGCTTCTACCTGATCATGTTTTCCTGTATTTCTTTAAGGTATTTATTTTTATCTTCTTTAACAGCTTCTATCATCTTCATGAGATGAGATTTAAGATCACAGTCTTCCTCTTCAAGTGTGTTAGGATATATACCCAGGGCTTGCTGTAGTAGGAGAGCTCAGTTCTGATGGGGCCATATTGCACTGCCTTCTGTTGATTAGGATCTTGTGTTTGCCTTATGCCACCTGGTTGTCTCTGGTTTAGCTGTACTGCATGTCCTGGGTTGGAGCAAACCTCCCAGGAGGCATTGGGCCTGTAGGTTGGGGTGTGATGTACCTACCCATGATTCCAGGTAGAGGTATGTACCTGAAGGAAGATAGAGCTGGCATCCAAGCAGGAAGGGAAATTGGGAGTGTCCTCATCTGTGTGTTCTAGCTTAGAGCAGGTCTCCCAGGAGGTAGACAGACCTTGTTGGAGCAGGCCTCTTGGTGTAGGGTGAGGAGTGGTATTCTGTTCCACCATTGCAAGTGGAGATGTAGAGGGAAAGCTAGGGTAGAGTACCTTCTTACTGCTTCTTAAACTTATGGTTCTAGGCCCATCCATATCATCTCATGTCTCCTCCATCCTTTTCTACAGTCTCCTCCATCCAAGGCTCTTGTTCTAATCCACAGTTGAACAAAGCTGACTGTGCAGTGGGAGACCTATGCAGTTCCAAAGCTCTGGGCTGGAAGTCCTGCCATCTATATAGCAATACACAAACTCTCTAAAAGTAATTTCTCCCAAAGTTGTATTCCCAGAGCAAATACATTTAGGGAACTTTCTTAAAGTGGTAAATACATCTGTAGCCAAATTACGTAGAGCACAAAATAATGAGAAAATAATTTCATGTGTGAATGTGAGTGCCCAGAAAGGGAATGTGTCTGCAAACACTGGTTGAAAGATTAGAACAGCAGTGATGTGGAGAGATTGGAGTGTTGCAGGTGCAAAGCCTAATTACCTTGAACAAGTTTTAGTCCTTCCTTAGCCATTCTTTATCCATCACTATATCAGAACTAAAGTTCTTTGACTAGTAGATACAAACTCTTTGGAAACTGTTAGCTTCTTATCCACTGCCATCCACAAACCCAAATGCTAAGAATGTAATTGGATAGCATCCAAGGCCTTTCAGAGAGTTGTAGTCATTTTTTGTTTGTTTCTTTCCACCAATATAACTGAAAGTTACTTGACCTATGACTTTCTTTGTTCTGTTATTATAAAACTTTATGAAGCTGTGTCTTCTTTGAAATATGGATTGTAGGGAAAATTATGTCTATTTTCCCAGGCCATTATAACTGAAAATTGTCTGTAGTATAATCTATTTTTCCTTTGAATTGAGAGCTGTATTATTTTGCATTAAAATTAGACTTGTTAAAAAATGACATATATGTGTTCAAACAAATGTCTAGCAATAACTATGTGCATGTGTGTTTAATAGGGAGAAACAGCTAGTATCAAGATTCTATAATTTAATGAAAAGGAGAAGCAGAGCTTGATCTAGTGTTTTTTTGTATAAGTACAATTATATAGCTATAAGAAAGAATATAAAATAATGATCAGAAGAAAATGGTAAGTCTTATCTGACCATTCATTTAGAAGTAAAATTATAGCTTTTACATAAGAGTTTAAGATATTTATGCTTAAATTTCATCATATTATTCACATGTTCATAATGTTTGAGTTATAGTATATGTATGTGTATATTACATATATATGTATATATATAATCATTTTATCACAAACAAGTAATGTTCAGGATATTCAGGATACAATTTAATTCTTATATACATCTTTGATGTTGCTAAATCATTTATTTAATCATTGCTTTCAAAATGATGTCATGTTCCTGTAACAGCCATGGGTTCATATCACTCTAGAAGCTATGAAGGCCTTCCTGTAAAGAATAGATATGGAATGGGAGCAGAGTAATATGGACTGCTGAGTGACTCTGTCATGTACAATGTAAAGGTGTATCCTTACAGCCAGAGTACTGTGATGAAAGTTCAAGGTATTTAAAATAATATTAATTAAAACATGTCAAGGTATACTACAAAGAGGCATTCATTTTTTTTAAAATTAGGTTGAGTCAAATCTTCCAAGACAAAACTCTGACACAAACATTCATAGTATGATAGGTGGATTTATATACCTACTTGCCTTGTTTGCATGTAGACGTTATTCTAGATATATCTGTGAGGGGTTTTCAGAGGTGAGTAAGCTGAAGTAAAAGGTAAAATGTGCTATTTATCACAGCATCAAGCATGTGCATCACTCAGGGCAATGAGAATAATGGAAGAAACTAGTAATGAAGAGGCATATTATCTTTTTCTGGGCTAGATATCTCCTTCTGCCTCCTGATAAAAGGGTTCCTAGTTCTGAGTCCTTCAGTTCAAATTAAATTATACCACTACCTTCCCTGCCCCTCATCCTGAGAGTGGTATGTTGATGCAGGATACATGTCTCTCAACAATGTATAACTCAGATTGTTTAATCTCTCCACATATGCATATGTAAAATATTTGCATGCATGTATATATGTGGAAGCATGTAAAAATGAATCTGTATCTTTTCTATTGTTTTTGTTTCTTTGGGAATTGCAGAAGAGAACATCAAGTATCAATTATGTGACTGAAGCTAAATAATAAAATATAAATACAGAGATGTGGGCAGTAGAATAATTTACAAGGTAAGAATTATCTCATGATCTGACCAGTACCCTGGAAAACCATGACTTATAACTTACATTTCCCTGAAAGTACTTGCTCCTCTTTGTTTTGTGTAATCTGCCTCCAATACTCAAGCTCAAGGTCACTTTCCTTGTGATAAGAGAACTGAGTACTAGAGACACATATATATAACAGGAAGTCACAAAGCATTGTTCTGGCTCTTTGCCAGAAAACATTTGCCAATTCTTTGCTTCAAGCAAAGAAATGGATGATTTAAAAATCACTGTCAGGATGGGAAAGTAATCTCAAATTATAAAGTGCTTGACTTGTAAGCGGAGAACCTAAGTTTGGTCATTGGAACACAAACTAAAAAGGAAAATATTACTCACAAGCAAAAATCCATGTGACTTTCTGACTAGCCAGCCTAGGAGGCTAGGTGGGCTTCAAGTCAGTGAGGGACCCTTTCAAAACAAACACACACACAAAAGAAAAACAAAAACAAAAACAAAAGACAGAAAACAAAAGAACCTCACAAGGTAGATGGCCCCTAAGGAGTAACAAGTGAGGTTGAATTCATTCTTTCACAAGCATACACATCCATATGCATTGATATCTACACATAGATACACCACAGGAGCACGCACTACTGGCCTCCACACTAAACCACTACTGGCAAATTTGGCCTACATTTAGAGTAAGCAAACTTTTGATGACTTTGAGATAGATAGGAGTTTTATGGCTGATATTAAATATTTGTATTATTTATTTACTATGTTATACATAGTAAACTCTATTGCTTCTTCTTCTGTGCAATATGGCTAAAACACATTGTTTTTATTCAGAGATGAGTATTCAGTTTAGAGTATTGGAGTAAGTCAGTCAAAGCTGTGTAACCAGAAAGCATCAGTAAGCACTGAAACCCAGTTCTTATTGAAACCCATTTTCCCACTACATTATGCAATTCTGTGGAACTTAGGCTAGAGTGCCCAAACTAAAGCTTTATGGAATTGTTTGGACTATATAATATGTACATGGAGTGCATCATATGTTTTAGGCATCTTGAAACAATATCTGTTATCATAGATACCTGGTATTATAGAAACCTAGGGTAGTTTAATAACTGTGCTCAATTAATCCTAAATCATTCTCTCTCCAAAAGCCAAGTGCTCCCTGAACACCAAAGTGTTCCCTAAATACTTCTAATTTGTAAAAATACTTATTTAGAGTAGTTTTAATAAACACAATAAGGATAGATGACAATAGCCTTTGTTTTGAAATATCTTGCAGACCATCAGGATGAATTCGTACATTCTAATAAATTAATAGCAACTAAGCAAATTATGATGAGGACATAAATACAAAGAAAAGAAAGGTGCCAACAAAGTCAAATGACAAAGAACCTTCCTGTCATTCAGAAACTTACTTCCCAATGATGTCCCCATGAAGCATCTCAGTAACAGGATGTGTATTTCCAGACATAGTCATGATTGTCTAATTCATTAACATCATTCTAAACTTTGTGTGTGCATGACCTCTCTCTCTCTCTCTCTCTCTCTCTCTCTCTCTCTCTCTCTCTCTCGGTGTGTGTGTGTGTGTGTGTTTGTGTGTGTGTGTGTATGAAGAAGTTAGATGATAACTTATGAAATCAGTTCTTTCTTTCCATCATGGGTTCTGGAGATTGAACTAGAGTTATTAGGCTTGCAGGTCTTAGTCACTGAGCTAACATTCTTTGGTATTTTTTTATGTGAGATATATTAGCCTCATTTTTTCATCATTCCTTTTTCAGATTTAAATCAATAAATTTGAAAATTGACTTGATGTTTGGGGATGGTCACTGTATGTCTTGTTATTTTGTTGTTGTTGTTTTGTTTTATTTCATCACTTTATATTTTTACTACTTAGGCCATGTGATTTTACATCTTATAGTGGTTCTCAGCAGAAGCATAATACATCTTAACCAATGAGTCATCTCTCCTCCACCTCCCCCCCCTGAATTTTATTAAACACTAAGTAATATTAAATAAACTAAGCTTACTATATAGTTCAAAGAAACTTTAAAAGTTAAGGGTATTTGTGACTGTCACACTCTAGAGAGGAAGAAGTATAGATGGTTTATTATGAACACAGAAGAGGCCAATTAGAGAGACATGCGAACTGCCAGATGCATAGGCTGCACACTCCACCTCAAGTAAATATCAGGGCAAGAATTTGAGTGCTGTTTGATAATTCCCAATTGAAAGGAACAGCACTGTAGCAATGATACTCTACTCAATGTCATTGTTACCAAAACACCGATAGTAGTTACACGTGGGAAAGTATTCCTTATAAATTCATGAAGCAGCATCCATAAATTATTGTATTTACAATGTACACCGTTCAAAGAGTATACTCATTTGTAGGATAAAAAGACATATATAAATCATGAATTATGTTGTCACAGGGGAATAGCTTACTCAGAAATGTACTAGTCATCAAAACATGGAGACTTGAATTCAGTCCCCCAGTACCCACTTAAAGAAGCCAGGTGTGGCAATTCTAGCACTGTATAGGTAGATACAGGAAGATTGTCATCCAAATAATCTAGTCAATCAATAAATGTCGATTTCAGTGACTGTCTCAAAAAATAAGATGGAAAGCAATTGAGGAAAACACTTGACACTAACCTTGGGTTAGCACAGTCACATGCATTACCATTCACAAGCACAGGTATGTGGCTATGCATACAGATATGTGAATAATATCAATAATATTAATAATAGTAAGCATATCTTATTTAATATTACTTAGTGTATAATAAATATCAGAGGGGTGGAGAGATACCTCATTGGTTAAGAGGGTACTGCTCCTGCAGGGGACCAGATTTAGTTCCCAGAAACCACAGAGCAGTTCACAATCATCTGCAATTCCTGAAGCATGGGATCTGCTGTCCTCTTCTGGCTTTTGTGGGCACTGCATGCAGGTGGTGCACAGCTTTACTTGAAGGCAAAATACCCAAAGATGTAAAATAAAACATGTTTGTAAAAACTGAAATGACAAATCAAGATGAAATTGTGCATAATTTTTACAAATGTCCTTTAAACTAGCAAACAAGAATGACATAAAATATTACCATAAAGACCTGTACTAGGCAAGTGGCCAATTTATCTGGAAAAAGGGAGAGAAAAAAATATGATTGAAAACAATATTTGTCCAACAAGCTGCAGCTGTGCATAACTAATATCTAATTTCTCATCTCAAACACATTATCCACCAGGCAGAACAAAGGTAGGTAATTTGCTATGATCTACTGTGGTGATTTACAAACCACTGCATAAAAATACACTTTAACTCATGCTAAAGTTTTGATCCCCCACCCTCCAATTAAGCCTGAGGGCAGTCAAATTAATGGTGATTTAACCTAAATTTCCTTTGTGGGTTGTAGAAAATGTTATAAACTAAATTAATCCAAGAGTACATAAAATCATTGGTAGGAAACTGAGAATTTATATCTAAATTCCTCCAGAATGATTATAAAAACCCAGTCAAGTGTGATTTACAACACCACAAAATTAAAAGCAATAGTAATAGTTTCAGCCATGAATTACATATGTTGTTTCACTGATGAGTTGTTTGTACTTATGCTAATTTCACAGTCCACCCTAACTATATAAATGTTCTATACCTATTGGTCCCATTAACCTTAAATAGCAAAGATCTGAATAAAGCATTGCATCTATACATTCCAGGTACAGAATTGTTATATTGTGTGACTATTTGGTAAATGATTTATAACAATTATTTGCATAGTGTTTACATTGAATTAAGTACATTAAAAAAACCCAGAGATGGGTTTAAAAATATAAAGGATATGCATAGTCATTTTCACTATTTCCAAAATACATCAGGCAGTCTCTAGGTTTGAGTATAGGAAGAGGATCTAGAACCAATTCCCCACGGGCACCAAAAATTTGTTGTCTATAAAGATAAGAGTGTGCAACATAATCTGTGCTACAAGGATGTACTTTCTGTTTCTTGGATTAAAACCTCTACTTGACATGACCATAAACTCTATTTCTAATAAAATGTGAGCTGGGAAAAGTCTTCTGAAACATAAGTGCATTTCAGGTGCACTAGAAACTGATTCTGATTTATTGGATCTCTACTTTCTTCATTCACTCCTGCTGAGTTAGAATTACAAACTGTTGTCCATTTGTCCCATGAATTTACACCATATGCTAACAATGAGGAAAAAGCATATTTCTTCTTCATATTCATGTCATATTAGATATGTGACTTGCTTTACTCAGGAAGAAGTAGAAAAGTGAGGGTATCTCAATATAAGGAAACATACTACAGGGTGTTCATAATTATGCTCGTTTTTTTTGTTTGTTTGTTTTTTTTTTTTTTTTGGTTTCATGCCCATTTGCAGCATGGATGTCTGCGTAGTAATAATTAGCTAATAAGATTAATGAAAACAATCCACATGTCAGATTAACAATACTATTAATAAAGCCCAATGTGTTTGTTAGGCAGCACAAGCTGGCTATTAATATACTCGAAGCATGTTTCACCATTGCTAAAGTTGAAGAGCATGCTACTCTTGCAGAATTCTGCAAGAGTAACCAGATTAAGGAGTTTATAGGCATTTGTTAACTTCAGATCTGACACCTTCTGCTGGCATCTGTATAGACATGAAACTAACATGCACACACACACACACACACACACACACACACAATTAGAAATAACTCTTTAATAAAAGGTTTCTGTAGCAGTGTTTATGCTATGAATGTGTGACACTTGTACCCTAACAATTTTTCTCTTATTTGCCATAGGAGATAATTTATAAAGGAGGTCCAGGGATGATCTTTTTATGATGACAAAAAAAATTATGCACATGTATCTTCTAGAGTTTGGGGTGAGTAAATGTATAATACCCTGTATACCATGTATAATAGCCATAAGTATGTAGAGACTAGAGGATAACCTCAAGTGTTGTCTTCAGTAATACCACCTAGTCCAGTCTCTCTTTTACTAGGCTGAAACTCACCATTTTGTAGGACTGGTTGGTCACTAATACCTATGGGTCCTGTATTCACCTTCTCAATGCTGAGATTAAAAGGACACACCAGCATGCATGTACTTTTATATGGGATATATGGATCCAACCAATGTTCTCATTATTTGCAAAGTTAGCACATTTCTGGCTAAAGTAAATCCCCAGCCAGGACTGAATTTCTTAGAGGAATGAGAGTCGCCATACACTTGTCACTGTAGTTTGATTTAAATTACAAATTTGACCTAGTGAGAATGACCATAGCTATTGCATTAATGGGCACCTGAAGGTTTTCACATATATATGTGCAAACTGAATTTCATCATGACACAATCATATATATTCACTTACATAGTTTTGAGGAAAGCATGATTTCCACTTCTTTATCTTATCTAGGTTGTCTATCACTCACTCAAGTGAGATTTCTGTTAGATACAACATGAAGCCTGGCTTCAATTCAAATGATGGAGAAATAGAAAATATGTTATCTTAAAGTACAACTTTCCCTGAACATAACACTCAGCTCTTTTCTAATCTGAATAAAAGAATTTATTGCTTAAGAGAACAATTATAAAAGCATATGCAAATAGATACTTAAATCTTCTATTTGTATAATTTTCCCGTAAAAGTGAACATCATTATGACATAATTATAGTTTATCCAAACCCCAACATGAAATTAACATTTCAAAATTATAATAGAATTATAATATTTTCCTACAAGGCCTAATACTTTATATATTTGGAGTAAATGTGTAATCACACAAACCTCTTATGTAATTCAAGGTAGAATCCTTAAATTTTAACTATATTACATTTTCAATGAACAAGTTTAATCACATATTTTTACATAAATTTGACACAAAACAATTTTCTGACAATAGAGGGGAAAATGAATCTCTTCTGTTGCCATGTTTGAAGTCGAATTCACAGTCCCTACTGAAGTGTTTGTTACAAATGCAGAGTTGATTAAATATTAAAAGCAGTAAAAGAAAAAGGTCAAACAACATATGAAGGCAGACCTATCAGAATAACACCAAACTTCTCAATGGAGACTATGAAAGCTAGAAGATCCTGCTCAGATCTTGTACAGATCCTAAGAGAACACAAATGAGAGCCCAGGCTACTATACCCAGCAAAACACTCAATTACCATAGAAGAATAAACCAAGATATTCCATAACTAAACCAAATTTACACAATATCTTTCCACAAATTCAGCCCTACAAAGGATAATAGATGGAAAGTACCAACACAAGGAGGGAAACTACACCCTAGAAAAAGCAAGAAAGTAATCTTCTTTCAACAAAGCCACACAAACATAAAATTAACATAAAAAATAACAGGAAGCAACAATCACTATTCTTTAATATCTCTAAACATTAATGGAATCAATTCCACAATAAAAAGACATAGACTAACAGACTGGATACATAAACAGGAACAGCATTTTGCTGCATACAGGAAACACAACTCAGTGTCAAACACAAACACTATCTCAGAATAAAGGGATGGAAAGCAATTTTCCAAGGAAATAGTCCCAAGAATCAAGCTGGAGTAGCCATCTAATATTGTATAAAATCAACTTTCAACCAACAGTCATCAAAAAAGATAAGGAAGGACATTTCATATCATCAAAAGAAAAATCTACCAAGAAGAAATCTCAATTCTTAATATCTCTGCTCCAAATGCAAGGGCATGCACATTCATAAAAGAAACTTTACTATAGCTCAAAGCACACATTACACATCACAAAATAATAGTGGGAGACTTCAACATCCCCTATCATCAATGGACAGATCATGCAAACACAAACTAAACAGAGACACACAGAAACTAACAGAAGTTATAGACCAAATGGATTTAACAGATGTCTATAGAACATTTCTTCCTAATTCAAAAGAATATACCTTCTTCTCAATACATCATGGTACCTTCTCCAAAACTGAGCATTTATGGAAACAAAAAGAACTATACAAAAAATCAATAAAACCAGGAACTGGTTCTTTGAGAAAATCAACAAGATAGATAAACCCTTAGCCAGATTAACCAGAGGGCACAGAGAGAGTATCCAAATTAACAAAATCAGAAATGAAAAGGAGATATAACAATAGAAACTGAGGAAATTCAAAAAATCATCAGATCTTACTATAAAAGCCTATACTCAACAAAATTGGAAAATCTGAATGAAATGGACAGTTTTCTAGACAGATACCAAATACTAATGTTAAGTCAGGATCAGATAATCCATCTAAATAGTCCCATAAACCCTAAAGAAGTAGAAGCAGTCCTTAAAGTCTCCCAACCAAAACAAGCCCAATATCAGGTGGGTTTAGGGAAGAATTCTATCAGACCTTCCAAGAAGACCAAATACCAATACTCTTCAAACTATTCCACTAAATAGAAACAGAAGGAACACTACCCAATTCATTCTATGAAGCCACAGTTACCAAACTAGGAAAGAGAACTTCAGAACAACTTCCTTTATGAATATCAATGCAAAGGTACTCAATAAAATTCTTGCAAACCGTATCCAAGAACACATCAAAATGATCATTTTCCATGATCAAGTAGGCTTCATCCCAGGGATGCAGGGATGGTTCAATACTCTGAAATCCATCAATGTAATCCACTACATAAACAAACTCAAAGAAAAAAACCACATGATCATTTCATTAGATGCTGAAAATGCATTTGACAAATTTCAACATCCCTTCATGATAAAAGTCTTGGAAAGATCAAGAATTCAAGGCCGATACCTAAACATAACAAAAGCAATATACAGCAAACCACTAGCCAACATTAAACTAAATGGAGAGAAACTTGAAGCAATCCCACTAAAATCAGGGACTAGACAAGACTGCAGTCTCTCTCCCTATCTATTCCATACAGTACTTGAAGTTCTAGCTATTGAAATAAAACAACAAAAGGGGGTCAAAAGAATACAAATTGAGGGGCTGGAGAGATGGCTCAATGGTTAAGAGCACTGACTGCTCTTCCAGAAGCCCTGAGTTCAATTCCCAGCAACCACTCACAACCATCTGAAATGGGTTCTGATGCCCTCTTCTGGTGTATCGGTTGACAGCTATAGTGTACACATTTAAGTAAATAAATAAACCTTAAAAAAAAATACAAATTGAAAAGGAAATAACCAAAATATCACTATTTGCAGATGATATGATCGTATACTTAAGTGACTCCAAAAACTCCAACAGAGAACTCCTACAGGTGATAAACAACTTCAGCGAAGTGGCCAGATATAAAATTAACCCAAACAAATCAGTAGCCTTCCTATACTCAAAGGATAAACAATCTGAGAAAGAAATTAGGGAAATGACACCCTTCACAATAGTCACGAACAATATAAAGTATCTTGGTGTGACTCTAACCAAACATGTGACAGATCTGTAGGACAAGAACATCAAGTGTCTGAAGAAAGAAATTGAAGAAGATCTCAGAAGATGGTAAGATCTCTCATGCTCATGGATTGGTAGGATTATTATAGTAAAAATGGCCATCTTGCTGAAAGCAATCTACAGATTCAATGCAATCTCCATCAAAATTCCAACTCAATTCTCCATACACTTAGAAAGAGCAATTCTCAAATTCATTTGGAATCACAGAAAACCTAGGATAGCAAAAACTGTTCTCAACAATAAAAGAACTTCTGGGGGAATCAGCATCCCTGACCTCAAGCTGTACTATAGAGCAGTAGTGATAAAAGCTGCATGGTATTTGTACAGTGACAGGCAGGTAGATCAATGGAATAGAATTGAAGACCCAGAAAATGAACCCACACACCTATGGTCACTTGATCTTTGACAAAGAAACTAAAACCAACCAGTGGAAAAAACACAGCATTTTCAATAAATGGTTGTGGTTCAACTGGTGGTCAACATGTAGAAGGATGAATATTTATCCATTCCTTTCTCCCTGTACAAAGCTCAAGTCCAAGAGGATCAAGGACCTTCACATAAAACCAGATACACTGAATCTAATAGAAGAGAAAGTGGGGAATAGTCTCAAGCACGTGGGCACAAGGGAAACGTTCCTGAACAGAACACCAATGGCTTATGCTCTAAGATCAAGAATCAACAAATGGGACCTCATAAAATTGCAAAGCTTCTGTAAGGAAAAGGACACTGTCAATAAGATGAAATGCCAGCCAAAAGAATGGGAAAAGATCTTTACCAATCCTACATTCAATAGAGGGCTAGTGTCCAATATATTCAAAAAACTCAAGAACTTAGACTCCAGAGAACGAAATATCCCCATTAAAAAATGGGGAACAGAGCTAAACACAGATTTCTCAACTGAGGAAACTCAAAGGGCTGAGAAGGACCTAAAGAAATGTTCACCATCCTTAGTCACTAAGGAAATGCAAATCAAAACAACCCTGAGATTCCACCTCAGACCAGTCAGAATGTCTAAGGTTAAAAACTCAGGTTACAGCAGATGCTGGTGAGGATGTGGAGAAAGAGGAACACTCCTCCATTGCTGGTGGGATTGCAAGCTGGTACAACCACTCTGGAAATCAGTTTGGTGGACCCTCAAAAAATTGGACATAAAAAAATAGGGGCCAGCTATACCATTCTTAGGCATATACCCAGAACATGCTCAAAATGTAATAAGGACACATGCTCCACTATGTTCATAGCAGCCATATTTATAATAGCCAGAAGCTGGAAACAACCCAGATGTCCTTCAACAGAGGGATAGATACAGAAAATGTGGTACACTTATACAATGGATTACTACCCAGCTATTAAAAACAATGACTTCATACTGAGTGAGATAATTCAGTCACAAAATAACAAACACGGTATGTTCTCACTGATAATTGGATATTAGCCCAACAGTTCGGAATACCCAAGACTCAATTCACAGACAATATGAAGCCTGAGAAGAAGGACGATCAAATTGCGGATGCTTCAGTGTTTCTTAGAAGGGAGAACAAAATACTCATAGTAGGAAATCTGGAGACAAAATATAGAACAGAGACTGAAGGGAAAGGCATTCAGAGATTGCCCCACCAGGGGATACATCCCATATATAGCTACCAATCCCAGAAGTTATTGTGGATGCTGGGAAGTGCTTGCTGATGAAAGCATGATAAGCTGTTTCCTGAGAAGCTCAGGCAGAGCCTGAAAAATACAGAGATGAATGCTCCCAGCCAACCATTGTCCTTAGTATGGGGTTTCGGATGGAGGAGTTGGAGAAGGGACTGAAGGAGTTGAGGATTTTTCAGCCCCATTGAGGGAGCAACAGTGTCCACTGGCTTGACCTCCCAATGTTCCGGGAGACTGGATCACCAACGAAAGAATACACATGGAGGGACCCATGGTGCTGGCCACATATGTGGCAGAGGAGGCCCTTGCTGGCCATCAGTGAGAGGAGAGGCCTTTGGGCCTGAGGGAGTTAGATGCCCCAGTGTAGGGGAATGCTAGGGATGGAAGGTGGGTGGGGTAGCACCCTCATAGAGGCAGGGGTAGGGTGGATGGGATAAGGGGTTTCTGAAGGGGATACCTGGAAAGGGGAAATCACTTGAAATGTAAATAAAATAAATATCAAAATACAAAAAGGATATCCACAGAAAATAAATAAATAAAAATTTTAAAAAAGCAACTATATTATCTTCAAGTACAACTTTCCCTGAACATCAACACTCAGCTCTTTTCTAATCTGAATAAAAGAATTTATTGCTTAAGAGAACAATTATAAAAACATATGCAAATAGATACTTAAATCTTCTATTTGTATAATTTTCTTGTAAAAGTGAATATCATTATGACATAATTATAGTTTATCCAAGCCCCAACATGAAATTAACATTTCAAAGATATAATAGAATTATAATATTTTCCTGTAAGACCTAATACTTTATATATTTGGACTAAATGTGTAATCTCACAAACATCTTATGTAATTCAAGGTAGAATTCTTAAATTTTAACTGTATTACATTTTCAATGAACAAGTTTAATCACATATTTTTACATAAATTTGACACAAAACAATTTATCTGACTATAGAGGGGAAAATGCATCTCTTCTGATATCATGTTTGAAGTCAAATTCTCACAGGCCCTCGTGAAGTGTTTGTTACAAACTCAGAGTTGATTAGGATATTTAAGGCAGCAATTTTTCCATAGTGCCCATCAGATACACACTTACAGACCCAAGTACACACAGGCACAAACACACAAATACACACAACCTACACAAACATGAACACATACCCCTCTCCTCATATGTATTAACACACACATATACCACACATACACATGCACACCCCCAGTATACATGCACACACACACACTACACACACACACAGACACACACACACAGACACACACACACACACACACACACACACACACGTAGGACTACTGCTGACTGCTGATACATTACTATGACCCCATCTCAACACTTGGAAATCTTACTGCGGGAGTAGCCTGAGTTTCAGACTAGTCTGGGATTTGTTAGAATACTCTGCCTTAAGAAACTTAAAACATACTCTTACTACCAAATATCTAAATGTTTAAGATTTATATTTGATGTTAATATAGTATTTCTAATTACATTTTATGACATACATTTTAGATATAATGTACAATTTTCTAACTACAAATGTAATACTTATTTTATATTCTTGAAAATTCCTGAACAAAGAGGAAACATGATTAGCCATGTTCCAAACTCAAGGTACCTGCTGTTGTTGTGTGGCTATATTCGTATATAGAATTTAATTTCTAGAAAAATATTATTAAATCTCTGTGTGGCATTTCTTCTCTTTCTAGTTATGCATTTCCAATTAAGGTAAAATGTAAAAAGCCTTCTCAATAGTCTTCCATCATATTCTACAGAAGTAACATTTTCTACAATGGCGTTTTAGTTCAAGTTCTTATAAGTTGCCATAGACAGTGCCACTAGATAGTGGCTTAAATAGAATCCTGTTGGTATTCTTTTGAAGACAGAAGTCAATATTATGGTGAAAACATGGGCCAAACTCTGGTGAGGGTCCTTTTCCTGATTGACAGATAGCCACCTATTTATATTTTCACAAGACAGACAACAAAGAGGAAGCAAGCCCTCTAGTGTCTTCTAAGAAGAGCATACATTTGATTCATGGTACAACTGCTTCTCTGAGGCTCCACAATCTAATTTACCATTACAGTGGGGCGTAGGACTTCAAACTGCATTTGAAAGAACACATTCATTCCATGGAGGTTTCCTCTGACAATGTCATCTTTCCATTATCACTGTCCCAAGTTCCTCCTTTAGAACTTCATGCCGTTCTTAGAACAACTCTTTTTCTTCTCTCCAACCTACCATAACACTTCTGGAGTGATTCTGTGCTCTTTCTGGGATGGTCATTGTACCACTCTCCACAGACAACACCATCTAAGACTCTCTGAGACATACCAATTGGCTGTGTCATGGTCCTTGGAATTAGACATTCATCCTACTTGCTTGACCTTAAGAATGCAATGCAGAATAATACTGTTATCACAGACCTGTTGCAAGAGGTAAATATGTCGATGTTGAAAAATCTTCTTCTATATATGTAGTCTTGTTCTCCTATCATGACCTCTACAATATTAATTTTATCTTTGCATAGTTCATTTCTTAGCTTAGAATGCTTTATTAATTAATGATTACTATAATCATCACAAACGGATTTTATTTATGCCTATTAGACATAGTTTCATTTTCTCTATTCACTAATTGATAGCCTCTACACAGTTACAGACTTTTATACCACAGAATTAAAAACAAACCACACAAAATGAATTGTATTAATATAGTAGCTAGAATATTATCATTCTATCCAAGTTTTTCATGTTTTTATTTATATTTAGCATAGTCCCTTTGAAATAGGTATTATTATCAACTTTCTTTGAAAGATAAGAAACAAAACATTCAGATTCTTAAGTAGTTTTCCCACCTTACTATATTAATAAGGATTAAGGGGTGATTTTCAATTCAGGGCTTGTAGCTCCAATAGGATGACAGTAGGGGACTGAGGGCTGTTAACAGGTTTATAATAACTAGATGGGCTGAGTCAGCTAAGACAGAAAGCTCTTCCACATCAACAGGACCAAGTGAATTCAGACTCCTGCACCTATGGGAAACAAGTGTATTTCCTTTAAGGTTGAACTTTTTTTTTTTTTTTAAAAAAAGAATATTTATTTATTTATTTTATTTATTTATATGAGTACACCATAGCTGTCTTCAGACACACCAGAATAGGGCACCAGACCCTATTACAGATGGTTGTGAGCCACCATGTGGTTGCTGGGAACTGAACTAAGGAAATCAGTAAGAACAGTCAGCATGAGCCATCTCTCTAGCCCAGAGATTGAACTATTTGAGTCAGAAAAATATAGGCAAACACAGAGATGATTGATACTTTCATTTTCCCATCCTGCTTCTGTCATGAGATGTGCAAGGTGCTCTCCCTTAGCCGGTTTTCTCATTGTGCTCCCTACCCCATGTTCTTTTTACCATCATTTTCATAGTTGTCATCATCGTTGCGGCCACTGCCACCACAGCCAACTCTGTCACCATCATCAAGGAGGCATCCTCTGTACTATTGAGTTTCATTCAGGAAGCAAATAGCCTTGCTGGCCAGTGTGACTACTCTATAAATTATGCATGTTACTTTTACCTTTTCAATTATAACACAAAAGTCTGCTATTAATGATAACATTTTCAGTATTGACATCAGAATTCTGAAATTCACCAGAATATACCATTTTCTTTCTATCCTGTACAATCTGGACTATAATATCACATATTTCATTGTGTTAGGAGTTGCTGGCTGGTTGCATTATGAAAGTGTACAGATATGAATTACTAAAGCAAGCCTCTTTTACCTTGGTTCAGGTCTGAGCTAGTTCTGCTCAAATATAGTATATGGGAGTGGGCAGTGGTCATCTCCTTTAATGTTCAAACCTACAGTTCGGTCTCTTAATATACACATAATCTGAAAACCTCCCTGTCCGTAAAAGATACTTAATACATGACTTCTTAATAAAGAGCTTCTCCTTCTCAGATGGCAAACTTCAACATCAGTTCAGAAACATGTTTAAAAAAAATAAAAACCGTGGAAATCTGGAGCATTTCAGGAGGTGAGACAAACTTCCATTTATTTTACATTTTCTTCCACACTGGAAGTACTATTTTCATAATCCCTTAGTCTCCTTGCATCACCATCTATCAACTCAACAGTGCCTGCTTACGCATAGCTTCTGTTAAAGATGAACATGAGCATCTAGGTACTCTGCTGAGGTGAAGGTATCTAGAATCTGTTACACATTGAATAGATTGGTCATTCTTTTCTTTAGTCCACCAAATACCTCATTCAGACATTTGATTTCATCCCTCAATGTAGAGTCATGGTCTTTGGTAAGTGTGAGGAGGCTGCTGATACTTCCTTCTGGCCATTATTCTTCTCCTTTTGTCTAATTTTCCTTCATTTAAACCATTTGACAGTCTGTGGGTCTTAGAGCATAGCTGGAGCCCTTTCCCATAATTCTATTTTTATATAATTATTCTCTCTCTCTCTCTCTCTCTCTCTCTCTCTCTCTCTCTGTCTCTCTCTCTCTCTCTGTCTCTGTGTGTGTGTGTGTGTGTGTGTGTGTGTGTGTGTGTATGCACTCATGCAGACCATGAAGTGCTTGTAGGGGTACTAAACTCATTCTATCAGGCTGTGCAGCAAGAACTTCAGCTCAGCCATCTCACTGGTTACATATTGATACATTTAATATTTTCATACCATGAAGGATACTATATGTTTATGTATTTATTGTGGGCAACTACATCTTTTATAACTGATTTTGTGAGTTATATTTGTTTCTCATTGCGTTTAATGCTGATTAGCTAATATAGTTGATGGCTTCTTATTAAAACACTACTTTTAGAGTACTTTTCTAAATCTAGATTTTTCCTCTCTTTTTCATATAACTCTTTAATTATTTGTATTTCATTGAAACTAATAACAAGAACTAACTTTAGATTTATAATCATCTATCTTCTTTGTTAATTTAAAAATTTATTTTATCATCTATTTTGTCAAATTCATGTATCATACCAC
The DNA here is from genome assembly GCA_019843965.1 of Rhynchomys soricoides. Lineage (NCBI taxonomy): Eukaryota > Metazoa > Chordata > Mammalia > Rodentia > Muridae > Rhynchomys > Rhynchomys soricoides. The sequence continues at coordinate 8,789,803 of JADRCH010000017.1, read as the reverse complement.
CAGTTTCTGTAATAACTTGAATAGAATGCTTAGAACATTAATTTTCAGTCATTTGTTAGATTTTAATATAAACATTTATATTATTAGCCTGTAAAATTTTATTTTAATTATGTATAAACATATAGATTTATTGACATTAACTTTTAGCCACAAATGTTTTATAATTTTCATCATTACGTTTTTTGTAAAGACACATATATCTATTGATACTAACTTTTAGCCACAAATATTTAATAATTTTCATGATTACTTATTTTTTGCTTCCTGAAAACTTGTGAGATCTTGACAAAGTATTTTGATCATATTTACCACCACCTCAGGATCTTCCCAGGACAATTCTTTATTTCTAATCCTCATTATGTGCATTTTTTAAAACTACACAAAACCAATCCTGGGTTCCAGTGGAACGTTTTAGACTTATGAAGGTCTACACTGTTGTAGAGGGTCCTTAAAAGGCCAAAATCCAAACTACCATGTGATCCCACTAGACCCTCCTGAATATAAATCCCAATGACTCCACATTCCTAATGTAGAGATACCTGCTTACCTGTGTTCACTGCTGCTCTACTCACAATAGCCAGGAATTAGAAACAGCCTAGATGTCCATCAACCAATGAATGGATAAAAAATAATTATTTCAATTGTTAAGAAAAATGAAATTTGTAAGAAAATAAATAGAGCTGGAAGAATCACTTTGAATGATGTAATCTGGGTCCAGAAAGAAAAAAAACATCACTTATTTTCTCTCATCTGTGGAGACATATGTGACTTTCAGATATGCAAGTTTCAAGTGAAATGCCTGTAGTGGTCACGAAATTGTTAAACGGCTAGGGAGAGGAATTTTCAAGGGAGGGGAGATAGAATGCACTAGGATCAAAGGGAATAACAAAAACACTTTGTTCTTAGTTGACACTTCAATTTATTTAAGAGTATCTGTGTGTTCAATATTGCAGTTTTCAACAAGTGAATATTCATCAGTCACTATGTACAATGTCCTATGCTCATTGTTGGGAATAAAATGATAATCAGAAATGTATAGTCCCTGCTTCCAACAAATGTTAGCCCAGTAGGGAAACCGAATATATAACCATACACATAAATACAGAATCTCAACAAGGGCAGAGGCCCAAAGGAGAGAAATCTGCAATACAGACCAATGGTTTTCCCAAGATGCGGACTGATGTGGGATGGGGGTTAGTGGTGGAGGAGTAACTGGAAAGCAGGATATCAAGGGATGGCTGGGTTGGTGGAGAAAAAAAAAAAAGAAAGAAAGAAAAGGAGCTAAAAGCATAAAATTCATTAACCAATGGAAATGTAATGAGATGCTTTGAAGAGAGAAGGAAAATAGCATGTGAACCCCAGGACTGAAGGCACCTACATGCTGAGGTCAAAGAACAGTGGGTAGTAAGAACAGCTAGGTGAAGCCCGGCAGGATGTGAGGAGCCAGAGACTTGCAGAAAGCAGAAGTCTTTCAGACTCATCTTTGGAGAGTCTTTCAGACCCTTTCAGACAGCCTTGGAGCAAATACAATGAAAAGCCTTGGGTGGCTTTAAAGGGAATGCACACTGGCAGAGCAGTATGTTTGATACAAATTATATATGGCTATTTAAATTTAAATGTAATACATTGTAAAATTTAATTTTTCATCATACTAACCACATTAGAAAAGCTGAACAGACCCATGAGGCTACTAACTACTTTCAGATGCAATAAATACAAAATATCCATAGCCACATAACATCCCATTGTCAGCAATGCTCCAGGGGTGATTTTAGGACCCTAGCATAGAGATCCCCTGAGATCCTGATAGAAATGCACCATGCCACAGGCCCACTCTAGAGTCTACATTTATTCTTAGGTAACTTGTATTTATGTACATGCTTTAGAACAATAGTACTAGGAGGTAAGTGGTCATTTAATGAAATCTTGTTGGTAATTCACTACACTGAGTGGGGAGACAAACATCATTAAATGGCCATACTGAGGATAATGACTGAAGATATGCCAATATTGCTGAGTAAAATACCAATTTGGACCTCAGCTTTACGAGCACTGAGATCCCTTTTGAAACCGTGAAATACGTAGAGCACCTGCTTCATATTGAATGCTTTGTCCTGGAAGTGGGAACAAGGAAAGCTTTACAATTCTTTCCAAATACTGTTTTCAGGAGTGCCCCTGCTGCCGGGCTGTCCCTATTCATTGCCTGCATTATCTCTCTCTAATGTCTGGCTGGTGTGAGGAGGACTGCAACACACCACACCAATAGAATTCAGACTGTGACATACAAAGCTTAATTTTCCTTTTTTAGGGTTCCCAGCAGAACACTAGAATGTGCAAAATGTTATTTGTTCCGTTATTTTTTAAAAAAATAGGTAATGAACACAGAACATTCTCGCAATTGTACCTCTATTTTTCAGGATTATGGTAGCCTATTTATTTTTAACCTTACTATTACGACACAAATAAATCAACTTGTAGTTCTTAGCCCTTTCAGAGATATCTTCCCATCTTCCACCCTGATAGCACAGTTTGTTAACAAGACAAAATAGTTGGCGAAGGCCACCAAAATTTCAGACTTGTTTAAGCAAAGGGTTATAACAGTTCCCTGGGATAAAATCAATCCTAAAATGCTAGATTATGTTGAGATTTAATTTTGAACTTGACAATAAACTTGTAACAAAACAGTGATAATGTAACAATGCACAACAACCTATAATGCATAATTGATGGAAAGTCCACAGCCACCTCCCACCCCTACCATAGGCTATGACAGTTCTGAAAAATAAAAGCTAAGACATTATTTTATAAATAAATAAATTAATAAATAAATAAATAAATAAAAGGACAATACAGAGGCTTACAGCAGTGAAGCAACTTCATAAGGTCACTGCAATTACTTTAAGGCCTTCCTATGTTTACTTTTAATAAGCACAAAGAAACTGGCAAAGAGTTTTCCATGTACACAACAACAGCAGCCAAAGGGCCATCCCAAACAGTTATTGGCAAATGTGGGGAAGACATTTCTATAGCTTTTTACATCTATTATCTGTACTTAAACAAATGCCACTACCTCTATAAATACAAATTGGGTTCTTTGCATAAAGCAGAAATAACCTGAGGTTATTTCCTGCTTTGGTCTGAGAAAGTTTACACATCTGTATTTATGTTGAACAACAAAATAGCCATCTAAACACATATGAACTTTAAAAGGCAACTTCTGCATATGTAAAAACTGAGTTCTAGTCGATTTGTATATTGGTTTTGTATGACACTGACATGATCTTTGTAAACCTTAAGACAAAATGCTTCCCTATGGGAAAAGCTTAATAATTTTCAGATTTGACTCTCTCTAACTGAATATTCTCCAAAGATAAAATTAACAGAAAAATTCCTGTCAACTCAATCTGACAAAAAACTCTGGTGGTCATCACAGGTTTAGGTCTCATCTCATAATAATCTTGATTCCGAATGTTTAAAAAAAGGTTGAAATAAAGAAGGAAGGATAGACAGGAAGCCAGAGCGATTTTATCAGAGTGAATTAATGCTTTAAAATGTCTGTTAGTTTACAAAATTTGTTCTGTGAGAAGAAGTCAAATATCAGTTCCATTTGTCACCACTTGTCCAACAAGAAGTAACAGAAACTCACCTCAAAATATATAAAGCATACAACAACAACAAAAATGAGATTATTGATTCTGATAAATTAAAAGTTCAAGGACAGATGCAGTTTGAGGCTAAGATGCCTGTCAGTCACTGCAAAGAGGCATGCTTCTTTAGGCAACTTCTAAATATTATTATGAGATTAAATTCATTGGCCAAAAGTAGGTCTTTGGCTCCTTTTTGATTGAATCTTAAGACCAAGATAGGAGATTCTCCTGCTTTGAACTAGAATGGAGGGTGACCTCAATCTTAACCACCTAGAAAGTCACATAAAACCACATAAGAATGGAGGGAAAATGAGTATTTGCTTATTTTTTGATACTTTATTTACATTTCAAATGTTTCCCCCTTTCCAGATCTTCCATTTAGAACCTTCCTATTCCCTCCCCCTCCCCCTGCCACTATGGGGGTATTCCCCCACCCACCCACTCACCCACTCTCATCTTCCCTTCTTGTCATTCTCCTATACTAGGGGATCTAACATTCTCAGGCCCAAGGGCCTCTCCTCCCCCTGATGGCTAACAAGACCCTCAACAAACAAGGTATGTACTCACTGATAAGTGGTTATTAGCCCAAAATTTTGGAATACCCAAGAGTCACTTCACAGCAACCGTAGGGATGAGTGTGAGGTCCCAGATGGAGGACTTGGAGAAGGAACTGAAGGAGCTGAGGGAGGTGGCAGCCTCATAGAGGGAGCAAAAGTGGCAACTGGCCTGACCCCTCGATGCTCCCAGAGACTGAAAATGAGTATTTGAAAAGCAAAAATAAAAGTCACTCACCTCATCAAATACAATGACAATAGTACTGAAATAATCTAAGTTACAGAGTAGTTTTGCTTGCCTTACTAGAGGAACTAGATAATATCAGTAAATCAGCAAACAGTCTACACTCCAGAGGCTGTGCTAAATGTTTTAACCCCATTTCATATTTTATTGACCATAAAGATAAAAATCTCAAGGCTCAATCAAGTCATATCATTTGATACAAATATACTAGCTAGTAAAAGGCTGAGCTGGGACACAGAGAGAATATAGAATTATATTCTCAACAAGTACATAAAACTAAGAGTCTCAACTATTGTATTGCTTTCTACAAGAACTCACAAGGAACTGGTTTCCATAGAGAACAAGAAAAGAAAAGCTACAAAGCACATACATGAACACAGTGTTTATATCATTTCCATCCCCTTCCAACTCCTCACATATTCTCCCAACTCCATCTCAAATTCATGACATCCTAGTAATAATTATTTTTACACACACACACACACACACACACACACGTTGATATGTCAAAAAGCCTGAATAAGTCATTTAGTTTTGCACTTATGTGCATGTGTTTAGGGTGGACTGCTTAAGAATGGATAACCTCTCTCAAGACTTATCCCTGAGAAATACTGGTTGTCTCTCTCTCAGCAGACATTAAGTACCTAGAGTCCATTAATGAAGTATTAGATCATGTGAAATAATATCTATCTATGTTAGCATTTCCACTGGTACTGATATTGTAATGTTACTACTTAGATACTGCTTGGCACTGGGCACCACACAGCCAGTTCTCTGTATGTGACAATCTAGGCACTAGGACAGTATTAAATAATACTTAAAATTTGAAATTAATATGCTGATGGCCAACAATCTATAGATCTTTATTTTCACGTTACCACAATGTTATATCCTAAGACAATTCATTCTTCTGTAAGAGTTGGCAATTATTGACTGAGAAGACAAATGCTGCCTTCTACGTCTGAGAAGTCAAATCCATCCATCTGCCTCTTTGATCAGTTTCAACTATATATAGTCAATCACACACACTATTTTATGTATTTTCTACTGGTTATTCTCATAGTTCTGTTAGGGTAATAGTTTCATCCTAAGCCTGTTTCGTTATTTGGGTGATAAGATTTGTCTACAATTTCTCTCAACTTGGCTTGTAAAAAAAAGCTTCAAGCAGTTAGTATTAGTTCTATTATTGGTGAGATTAAAAGCCCAAGTAACAACATAAAGGAAGGAGGATTTATTTGGTTCGCACTCATTGTGTTCAGCACATGGCTGTTTAGCCCCTCACAAGGAAGTATGTGGTAGAACAGGCTTTTTTACCTTACAGTGGACAAGAAGCAGAGAACAAAGAATGGGAGCCAGGCAAAACTTTCAAAGCCTTGTCCCTGTGGCCCAATTCTTCCAACAAGGGTTCAGATCCCAATGTCCCCAGCCTCCCAAAATAACACCCAGAGTAACAACACATGGGAATCTGGATACTTAATCATCAGAACGATTTTCTACGGTGTACATCATTTCAGGGTTTCTTTTTGTTTTTTAAACTAAGGTTTTAAAAGTTGGGACAGGCAATCAGCAAGTCAAAAATCTTCACTATGTAGACCTTTGTAGAGAAATGACAACCCCTGTTCTAAGGTGATACATTTTTATAGAAAGTATGACATTTAAAAAAGTTATAAAAATCTGGAATTATTAGTAACTACAATGGGGTATTTACCAGAACAGCTGTTTCGGAGCAATGGAGACTTGACCCAGAAGCCCAGAAATGTCCTCTCCTGCTTCAGGCCTCTTACTTCCTTATATTTTATGGTAGTTTATAACCCCACCCCCCAAAAAACAAACAAACAGTAAAAGCCCTGAGACCTTATTATTTACATTTTCCTGAAAACTGTCAACTGGGAGCTCATATAAACCTTCTTATTCTTGAGAGACTTGAGAAATTTTCTTTAAATCTTTTAAACTTTAAACTCTTACTTATCATTTATCTTTCATAGGTTTCTACCAACCATGGGTTGTTTCCCTCACACTAAATCACATACAAATCGGGCATGTTCTACTTGTACTCATAGCACCGCCTGGGGACTGAAGGACTCTTAATACTTACACATTCTTTGAAGAATTATCTAGGCATTCAGCTTTTATGTCTCCTTATTTCACATTATTGTATTTTGTCCATTTTCTTTAAGCAGTTGGGTTTTGGATAACCCATATTCAATAAAGAAAGGGTTTGCTTTGCAATAGAGCATTTTTTTTTTCTGTCTCACTCTGACTTAAAACTATAGGGATAAAATTCTTTTACATTGCACAGAGATGGGTTACTCTACCCTAACTTGATTGGATGAGGACAGGGATATATTGATGCAAAATTCAATCTCTGAACTTCATAAGGAATCCTTGATCAAATTTCAGCAGTTACATGCTGACATATCAATGAAGATCTCTGAAGATGTTTAAGTTTCTTGGGGATATTTAAATTGTGCTATTTAAATAAATGGTTCATGCTTTATTTTAGGCCACCATGTTTCACTGTTAAGAAACACAAACCTTACATCACTTTTATATTTTCAAAAACTCTAAACTAATGACATAAATTTGAAAATCTTCAAAGTGCTAATCAACAGACAAAACAAATGTATAAATGCCTCTTCATCAATTTGGATTTTAAAGGTAGAATAAGGCAGTTAGCAAGTCTAAATAAAGAGCAAATGGTAACAAAAGTTAGAAATAAGAACAATTTGAAAGGAAAACAGGATGGTGATATGCATAAGAGAGACCTCCCTGTTTTATGTAGTTCCAACATTCAAACTATATTCACTGACTTTCACCTCTATCAGGTGGTAGAATGCTAAGTAAATTGATATTAATTGTCCAGTGTTGGACTTATTAGCAAGTATCTTTAATACATCTCTATCAGAACTTCTGAACTACTTTGCTGAATTACTGACTGCTTCCCCATTTCTCTTTTTTTCCTACTTTATTTACATTTCAATTGTTTCCCCCTTTCCAGATCTCCCCTTTGGAAACTCCCATTTCCTCCCCCCTTCCCCTGCCACTATGGGGGTATTCTCCCACCCACCCATCCACCCACTCTCCTCTTCCCTCTATGGTATTCTTCTCTACTGGGAGATCTAACACTTTCAGGCCCAAGGCCTCTCCTCCCCCTGATGGCTAACAAGACCCTCCTCTGCCTCATATGTGCCCAGCAACATGGGTCCCTCCATGTGTATGCTTTGGTTGGTGGATCAGTCTCCAGGAGTATCGGGGGTCAGGCCAGCTGCCACTGTTGCTGCCTCTCTGGGGATGAAAACTCCCTCAGCTCCTTCAGTCCCTTCTCCAAGTCCTCCATCTGGGACCACACACTCAGCCTTACTGTTGCTGCAAAGTGATTCTTGGGTATTTTGAACTTTTGAGCTAATAACCACTTAACAGTGAGAACATACCATGTTCATTCTTTTGTGACTACATTACCTCACTCAGGATGATATTTTTCAAGATCCATCATCTGCGAATTTCATGAAGTCATTGTTTTTAATAGCTGAGTAGTATTCCATTGTGTAAATGTACCACATTTTTGTATCCATTCCTCTGTTGAGGGACATCTGGGTAATTTCTGGCTATTATAAATATGGCTGCTATGAACATAGTGGAACATGTGTCTTTATTAAATGTTGGAGAATCTTCTAGGTATATGCCCAGGAGTGGAATAACTGGGTCCTCAGGTAGTATTATGTTCATTTTTCTAAGGGTCTGCCAAACTGATTTCCAGAGAGGTTGTATCAACTTGCATTCCCACCAGTAATGGTGGAATGTTCCTTTCTCCACATCCTCTCCAACATCTGCTGTCACCTGAGTTTTTGATCTTAGCCATTCTGACTGGTGTGAGGCGGACTCTCAGGGTTGTTTTGATTTGCATTTCCTTGATGACTAAGGATGTTGAACATTTCTTTAGGTGCTTCTCAGCCATTCAAGTTTCCTCAATAGAAAATTCTCTGTTTAGGTCTCTTCCCCATTTTTTGATAGAGTTATTTGGATCTCTGGAGTCTAGTTTCATGAGTTCTTTGGATCTCTGGAGTCTAGTTTCATGAGTTCTTTGTATATGTTGGATATTAGGCCTCTATCAGACGAAGGATTGGTAAAGATCTTTTCCCAATCTGGAGGTTGCCATTTTGTCCTATTTATAGTGTCCTTTGCCTTACAGAAGCTTTGTAATTTTATGAAGTCCCATCTGTCAATTCTTGATCTTAGAGCACAAGCCATTGGTGTTCTCTTCAGGAACTTTTCCCCTGTTCCCATGTGTTCGAGAGGTTCCCCCGCTTTCTCTTCTATTAGGTTCAGTGTATCTGGTTTTATGGGGAGGTCCTTGATCCTCTTGGACTTGAGCTTTGTACAGGGAGATAAGAATGGATTAATTCTCAATGTTCTACATGTAGACTGCCAGTTGAACGAGCACCATTAGGTGAAGATGATGTTTTTTTCCCACTGTATGGTTTTAGCTCCTTTGTCTAAGATCAAGTGACCATATGTGTGTGGGTTCATTTCTGGGTCTTTGATTCTATTCCATTGATCTACCTGCCTGTCACTGTACCAATACCATGCAGTTTTTATCACTACTGCTCTGTTGTACAGCTTGAAGCCAGGGAGGCTGATTCCCCCAGAAGTCCTTTTATTGTTGAGAATAGTCTTTGCTATCATGGGTTTTTTGTTATTCCATATGAATTTGGGAATTGCTCTTTCTAAGTCTATGAAGAATTGAGTTGAGATTTTAATGGGAATTGCATTGAATCTGTAGATTACTTTCGGCTGGATGGCCATTTCAACTATATTAATCCTGCCGATCCATGAGCATGGGAGATCTTTCCATCTTCTGAGGTCTTCTTCGAATTCTTTCTTCAGAGACGTGAAGTTCTTGTCATACAGATCTTTCACTTGTTTGGTTAGAGTCACACCAAGATATTTTTTAATGTTTGTGACAATTGTGAAGGGTGTTATTTCCCTAATTTCTTTCTCAGCCTGTTTATCCTTCGAGTATAGGAAGGCTACTGATTTGCTTGAGTTAATTTTGTATCCAGTCACTCTGCTGAAGTTGTTTATCAGCTGTAGCAGCTCTCTAGTGGAGTTTTTCAAGTCACTTAAGTATACCATCATATAATCATGACATTTGGTTGAAAGTCAAATTTATCCGATATTAGAATGGCTACTCCAGCCTGTTTCTTGGGGCAAGTTGCCTGGAAAATTGTTTTCCAGCCCTTTACTCTGAGGTAGTGTTTGTCTTTAACATGGAAGTGCGTTTCCTGGAAGCAGCAAAATGCTGAGTCCTGTTTATGGATCCAGTCTGTCAGTCTATGTCTTTTTATTGGGGAGTTGAGACCATTGATGTTAAGAGATATTAAAGAATAGTGATTGTTGTTTCCTGTTATTTTTGATATTGTTTATATGTTTATGTGGCTATCTTCTTTTGAGTTTGTTGAAAGATTACTTTCTTGCTTTTCCTGAGGGTAGTTTCTTTCTCTCCTTGAGTTGGCATTTTCCATGCATTATTCTTTGTAGGGCTGGGTTTGTGGAAACATACTGTGCAAATTTGGATTGTCATAGAATATTTTGGTTTCACCACCTATGATTATTGAGAGTTTTGCTGGGTATAGCAGCCTGGGCTGGCATTTTTGTTCTCTTAGAGTCTGTATGAGATATGCCCAGGATCTTCTAGATTTCATAGTCTCTGGTGAGAAGTCTGGTGTAATTCTGATAGGTCTGCCTTTATATGTTACTTACCCTTTTTCCCTTACTGCTTTTAATATTCTTTCCTTATTTTGTATATTTGGTGTTTCCACTATAATGTGATGGGAGGAATTTCTTTTCTGGTCAGTTTATTTGGCGTTCTTTAGGCTTCTTGCATATTTATGTTCATCTCTTTCTTTAGGTTAGGGAAGTGTTCTTCTATAATTTTGTTGAAGATATTTACTGGCCCTTTAAGTTGGGAATCTTCACTCTCTTCTATACCTATTATCCTCAGGTTCTGTCTTCTCATTGCATCCTGGATATCTTGGATGTTTTGGGTTAGGAGCTTTTTGGATTTTGTGTTTTCTTTGACTGTTGTGTCCATGTTTTCTATGGTATCTTCCACACCTGAGATTCTCTCTTCCATCTCTTGTATTATGTTGGTGATGCTTGCATCTATGACTCCTGATTTCTTTCTTATGTTCTCTAACTCCGGGATTGTCTCCCTTTGTGATTTCTTTATTGTTTCTATTTCTGTTTTTAATTCCTGAATGGTTTTGTTCATTGGTTTGATTGTGTTTTCCTGTAATTCTTTAAGGTATTTTAGTGTGTCCTGTTTAAGGTTTTCCAGTTGTTTACCTGTGTTCTCTTGTATTTCTTTAAGGGAGTTATTTATTTCCTTTTTAAAATCTTCTATTATCCTCTTGATATGTGATTTTAAGTCTTTGTCTTCATTTTCCGGTGTGTTGGGTTATCCAAGGCTGGCTGTGGTGGGAGAGCTGGGTTCTGATGAAATCAAGTAGTCTTGGTTTCTTTTCCTTGTGTTCTTGCCCTTGCCTTTTGCCATCTGGTTATCTCTGGTGTTAGCTGGTCTTTCTCTGACTGTGGCTTGTCTCTCCTTCAAGCCCAGATGTCAATATTCCTTGGAGACTAATTCTCTCTCCTGGCTGTTCTTCAGACCCTGAGTCTGGAGACCTCCTGTTGCTGGCTTTTCCACACAAGTGGGTGGCTCACCTTTTCCCTGTACTGTTTGCCTATGGAGCCCTGGTGGCCTAGGCAGAGGTCTCCATCCACAGGTGGAAACCGGCAGGCTCTTCACTTCCCCATTTCTTGATCAACAGGTGGTGTCAAGAGAAGATAAATGTCTAAAGAAGTCATTGGCCACCAGTTAGAAGTACTGCATAAAAGATGTAACTATACATGTGTGCTTGCTTCAAGATTTTATCCTAGTAAAATTCCAATTTCCTCATTTGCAAAGTGGAATAATATGTACTATAGATGTAAATAATGAAAAATTACTATCACCATAAAATTCAGTAAGAAGATTGTCCATGAAATAACATAATATTAAAAATAAATTTTATTTGTTTATTATGCTTTCATTCATAAACAGTGGTAAGACTGAAGCTATTTTACAAGGAAAATATAATACAATGAAATATCTATGAACTGTAGAGTCTGATCTTCCCAAATCCGGTGTGGTCTGTGTTTAAGTACTGGAGTTTCAAAAGAAAATGATGTTTCAAATAATATAGAGAGTGAATTAATCCATTCTCTTGCTTAGGTAATTCATTTATTGCAAACCAATTATTCACACTAAAGTTATTAGATAGCACACTAAGACATAATTGAATGTTAGTAATAATCTGACACTATAGTAGTTTCTTAAGAAAAAATAACTGGATATTAATTAAGTAAGAAATTAGTAATCTGTTAAATTATTACATATTTTAGAGTATGTTTATGTCCTAATTTTAAAACTTTCTACATTAGTCACACTATTTAATAGTGTAATCATAAAGTTGACATTCTTCTTTAAAAGCAGAAATCTTAAGCCCCACAGAAAGGGCAGTATCTGAGAGACAACAGAGAGGCAGCATGGGTATAGAAGCAGGTAACACAGTAATATTGCACCAGGAAGTATAAAAGTGAGAGATGGAGTGCATATAGAAGAGAAGAACAAAGAGATTCCCTGAGATGCAAGGGTTGTGACTTTATTATGGGCAGAATATAGAAAAAAATATATGAAGGAAAAATAGAAACATATGTGAATATGCTGTACTTTTCTGTTCACAGAAATGGAAACTAGACCTAACTCCCTTACCTTTTAGCTCTGCTTCCATTTTAGCTTTATCCAAGCATAATCCCACAACATCACCTCATCTTTTCTCATTCACAATGCACTTCCTGAAATTAAAAACACAATACAAAAAGGCAGATAAATTTGTATCTGATTTAGTAGTTATAATGGACTCTCATGGCTTTTTCTATTTCTTGTCTGTTTCTGTATTGTTCGTGATCTCTCCATCTTATTAAATATTGAAGTCCTCTTCATTGCTTTATAGGAATATAGCACATTTGTTGTCATTAAAATAACACTATTAAAATAGTTGGATCAGCCTTCTGCTACACATGTTTCTATTTTGAAATATATCTAGGAGAAAAATTACCAGGCCAGAGCTTAGTAGCTATTCACCTTTAAACTTCAAAGAGTTTAAGTGACCCAGGTTTCAAAGGAATAATATAGGAACTATTGAGACTTCAGATACTCTTGGGAATAAACTTAATCTGTGTTACATTATAAGACTGACATGGGCCTTTGATGGTCCTCAGCTGAAGGGAGAAGATATTCCAGAAGGTAATAGAACCTTTATAGGGTTGAACATTAACTAGTAGGCCACTTATCTCCCTCTCCCTCTCCCTCTCCCTCTCCCTCTCCCTCTCCCTCTCCCTCTCCCTCTCCATCTCTCTCTCCCTCTCCCTCTCCCTCTCCCTCCCCTCTCCCCTCCCTGTCCTTCTCCCTGTCCTTCTCCCTCTCCCCTTCCCTCCCTCTGCCTCTCTCCCCCTCCCTTTCTCTCTCCCTCTCCCCCACCCGCCTCCCCCCTCTCTCTCTGTTTCTCCCATTCTTTCTCTCTCTCTTTCCCCTCTAACACATCTATCCTAATACCATATGGTTGTTCTGTCTCTTTGCAGGCACAGAAGGGCTGAATAAGTCAACCATGCACCTCAAATATCTGAAACCATGATTCAGTGTGAATATTATCTTTTTTCCTGTGGCGTACACCAGATCTGCTGCTGCAGTATGTAGCTGTGAGTTTTGCTACATGTCTTTGTACTCCTGGTGTGTCCCACACTTCCATCCACCCTCACAGAAACTATTTGGATCTGTGAATGAAAGACACACACACACACACACACATTCACACACATTAGCTTATTTTGAAATGTCTTAGCTAGCTCAAAGGCTGGGCACTCCTAAACCTGAATGGGTAGGGAGGGGTAGGAAAATTAGAAAATTTGGTTGGACTTAAGAAAGCTACTTTAGCATCTGTTTTCCAGTCTCTGTATGCTTAGGTGGTTTGGGGCTTGACTGAAGTTCTGACTGAATCTGTCTGAAAGTTTGGATGAGGTGCGTTCATTTGGAATCAGTATCAATACCTGAAGCTGTTCCAGAAGCAAGTCTCTGGATAGCATCAGGAAGCAAGGGGCTGGAAAAGCAGGTCTGTTCAGTATCTCTAAAGATGAATCTTGTCAAAGCTGTACATTCTGTAATATATGAATCTCACAATCAAGATTTTAGTATGATTAAGATTTCATATGGATTGTGCAGAGTGCACAGATCAGTTAAGGATGAAATTTTGTTCATTATTTGAGCAAATGAAAGACAATTGTCTTTTTATGCGTTAATTTTATCAATAGCCAATTATAATAAATCTTCCTTCATGCCATGTGAAAGAGGGCAAGAAGAATCTTAAGGATTCCATAACTAACAAGATTTATTGTCTCATTTTAACTCAAGTTTTGGCGAGAAACATTTTTATGTCTAAGCCAGTTAGTAGTGTCTTCCCATGTTGAGGACACAGTAGATCAAGTTACCTATCCTATTTGATTTTCTTGAATTTTTTGAGTCCTTCAAGGGGGTCTTCCCTTGTCATTTCTGAACCAAATCACTCTGGATGGGATCCAAAGCCTTTTCTCCTTTCCTGTCAACACAAATATAGAACCTTTCTCCCAAAATAGCATGTACTTGGTCCAGTAACCAGAAATCACTAAAGATATAGCTTGACCTCTCTTCTATAGGAATTTTAATATAACCACCAAATTCATAACCACACTTATTTTGATAAAGCAATAAAAGTAATCTAAACAAATATTAGTCATTGAGACAGTGCTTTTTCACCATTTTCTGCTTTTTGACCTATAATTTAAGATCAAAAGCCTCAATATTTTAATATATTTACTTGGCATCCTGGGCTGTGTGCATTTTGTAAGTATCTCTCAGCATAGAACAACTATGCACTGATGGTAACCTAAAACCAACCTTTGCTAATGGTAGTTGACAATTAAAGCCAAAGCTGATGGCTCCTGGCTAAACTTGGGTACAGATGGTACCCAACAAAAGCAGCTAGGCACTGATTGCACCTACTGAGTCTTCAATTTCTTTAAGCATTTTTTTCATCCAATTTCCCTATGTGGAGCTTAATATCTCCTTATATTTAAGAACAGTTAAACAATAACCATTATATGGCCTTCTATCCTTAAAAACAATGAAATCAAATCTTATTATCCCTATCCTTTATTTACCTAGTGGCTGGAGGCAGGGAGTTTTAATGACTGCTTCTTACTGCCTTCCTCCTTGCATCCAGACAGAGAAACAGCCAGCCTCTTTGCACAGCAGGGGCTTCTAGTTTCTCAGCTTGCTTGTTACTTGCTCTGCTCACTAGAAACTAATTCTTCCTCCTCCAAAACTATATCATTGTGTGTTTTTGTATTCTATCCCAGAATCTCTAAATAATTTTAAAAATGAGTTCTAGCCTACCATGTAGTAGTGAGTTTTGCTACACTGGTATGTGCTCCAGGCTGGTCCCACACTTCCAGCCACCTGCCCACTAACTCTTTGGATCCATGAGTGAAACATACACACACACACACACACACACACACACATACACACACACACACACACACAAGCTTATTTTTGAAATGAATTGGTTAGCTCAAAGACAGAGAACTCCTAAACCTCCCCCTGCTACTGCAAGCCCAATTGGGAAAATAGCCAGTGGTCACCCACCCAAATTCTCACATGGCTTGTTGGCTTTCTCTCCTGCAACTTCTGCATCCCATTCTTCTCACCAGAGTCTTGGTGATTCTCTGTCTCCTTTTTCCCAGTTCCTAGCCTGTGCAAATTTAAAGGTCTCTCCGCATCTCCTTTTGCTCATCCATTATCCACTGGCATCTTTATTGACCAATCAAAAACCATTTAAAGGCAAGGACCTTCAGCATTTGGACATGAAGATTACTGATTAAATCCAGGCATTAGAACCAATTCCCAACAGCAGTAACACAATACTTTATCTGAAATAGTACTATCCTTTTTACCATTAAAGTCCCATATTTCTACCTAAATGAGTGAATCCCTACCACATATACTCTTTCATGCCTAGCTTATCTTGTTCAGTATTGTGTTTCTGAGCCACTCTTTCAAGATCACACAATCAGTACTTTTTATTTCCCTTTTAGTGTCAATCACTATTTCATTGTATGAGTAGTCCATAAGTCATTTATCCAATTAAGTGTTGATAGCATTTTATACATTTCAGATGTCAGACTATTACAGTGTGACTGTGGTGAGCATTCTCATTAGCGAGCCTGTAAATGCAAAGCTTTATTTGACTCAGGTAAATAGTTCAAAATGGAATTCCTGTGTTCTTAAATGTGTATTTAATTTTATAAGGAATGCCAAAACACATGTATAATTTAAAACATTCAGGACTAACTTTTTAAAATTCTTAGACATTGATTCCTTTCAGTACCAATGTATATCCTAGTTACTACATACTTTTGAGAATACCCAGTATTTCACTTCCAATTTTCCCTTTTCCCATTTTTAATGACATATCATTATAATAATCATTTGTATTTCCTTAATAATTAATGACATTGAACACCTTTCTCACATCTCATATTTATTGATCTTTCTTAGATTTCATCTTGAAGAGTATGTGTTCAAAAGGACTATCTGTTTTCAATTGACTGTTTGTTTTTTATTATTTTGATTTACAGAAGTTTTCTACATTCTCTGTATAAATGTGTCCACTTTGGGCTTCCGCATACTTTGTTTCACTCTGTGGCTTACTCAAATTCTTAAGGTTTTTTGACAGCTACATGTGTTCCTTCTAATATCGACAAAGCCAATATCAACATTTTTTGTAATGCCCAGCCCCATGCCTTCTGTGTTTTGCCTATGTACTTTTCATAGCCAAGTGAAAATAGTGGTTTCTAAAAGTTGTATCAACTATCTTTCAAATGTAGAACTTAGACTGATCTTGAATTTGCTCCTTTTTAATGTGAGAGTAATATACCAAAATAATCTAGAAACATTTGTTCAAAAACATATCTTTCCCCAGGGATTTAACTTAGTACCTTGCTTGAAATCTAACTGGTTATACAAGATAGAACAATAGATAGATAGCTGATAAATAGATACCTGACCTTGTTAATCAATTTGCCATTCCTTAGATCAATAGTTCAGTCTTAGTTTTTATTCATTTTTTTCCCCATTTTTTGTGGGTTTCCCCTTCCTCAGAGGTTGTTGTCTACTTGCCCACAAGGGGGACAGGAGGAGAGGTGGGGAACAGGGTTTGGACAGCAGTGAGCATGATGGAATGAATTCCAGGAACAGCTTCAGTAAGACAGCTAAACTTTATTTGGGGTAAATAAGGGCTATGTAGACCTTGGGGAGTAGGTAAGTATTTCCAGGGTGGCCATACACTATTAGTTGAGGTTGAGGTACTGGAAAGTACTCATTCACATGAAGAGGAATTCCAAGAAACTTCTTGGTAGGTTCTTATTGGAGAGAGAAAGTTGAACATATAATTTGGCTGAAGACTATGTGACTGTCCTCAGATGTAGGGGGAGGTAGAAATCATAGGCTGAGAGCAGGGAGAAAGTGTCCCTAACTCCTCCCAGTCACAGGATGAGATTCTGGGGGTTTGGGGCACCACTCAATCTCACTATTGCTCCAGGACAACTCCCCTGGTCACACATGCACACCGATTTTGTTTTCAAAATAAGATTTCTTTATTTAGCCCTTGCTGTTCTGGAACTTACTCTGTAGACCAGGCTGGCCTCAAACTCATATAAATCAGTCTGTCTCTGCCAAGTGCTGGAGTTAAAGACATGCACCACTATTCTCTGACTAATCGTAATTATTATAGTTATATAGTAAATCTTTAACTAAGGTAATGTTTGTTTCTTTAAATTACTTATTTAAAAATATAGACATATTTTCATATTACAATAATTGTATACAATTTAAAAATAGCACTGTAGGGCTGGAGAAATAGCTTAGTGGATAAAACCCATGCTCCATAAATATGATGATCCAAGTTCAAATAGCTTCCACCGATAAAATTACAAGTCATGGTCATGGACTCTCATAATATCAGTATCATGGGTATATGAAGAGAATAAAGAGATGTTTGCTAGAGCTCACTGGTTACCTTAACAGCAAGACTAAAGACTTCATCTCAAGGAATAATAGAAAGACTGATAGAGCAAGATACCTAGCACCCTCCCCTGACTTTTACTCAAGAGCTGTGACAAGCATACTTACATTCATACACACACACATACACACACACACATGTAATTAAAAATTATTTATTATAACTTGAATACATTCATGTTTAATGTCAGTTTTGCTCATATTTATGTTATATTGTTATTGTTGCTGCTGCTGTTGTTCTTACTGCTGTTGCTGGTGTATTGTTTATTATAACCTACATTGAACAGAAATGAAATCTTTTACAAACATTTGGAAGCTTTTTCTAATGCCATTTCCTGTCAATAGGGACTATTACTGCTACCATCAAGTTAGGGCATATCACCTTCATCAGACAGAAAACAATATTTTGTTAAACTAAGCATCAGGCATCAGAGCTGGCATGATTCCCATTATCAGTGACATTTAGGATATCAGACCTTCAGACCCCAAGGGAAAGGCTAGGGTATGAAGCAAACTTATAATTCCATCTTTCCCTCAAACACATAAAATGCCAATGTTCAGCCTCACTTTTTATGCTCTTGATTATTTCTTTAGGAGTTTTGCTTGAAATTCAGTTAAATAAGTTTGTCTAAGTGCTGAGACTCTTATTAACTTGTATATTCCAATTCTTTAGGTGGCATGTGTCAATTTTAAACTGGCAATTATAGAATCACCTGATTATGTTAGAGTTAATCTTAACTTTAAAATTAATTATGTTAAAGTTATTATAAAAAAGTTAAAGTCGAACATTTAAAATACAGTGAACAAAGTAAGTTGCTTTGATTATAGTGAAATGTGTATCAGAAAATATTTTCAGCTAGCAAAAGCTAAAGGGACTGACCTGAGATTTAAACCTTCATCCATCAAAAAACACATCTTATAGTTCACATGTAACAAAACTAAGTGCTTTATAAAATAAAATCGTCTATGTTTCCAAGGAGATTAGAGGAGAAACTAGAGCCTACACAACAAAAGATTTGCAAGAACAAAAACACTACCAAAGCAAATGAATTCTATAATGTTTTAAGGAAACAAAACAACCAACGAATCCTAACCCACAAATGACCCTGATCTTTTAACTATCTGAAAACATTGTTAACAACTTTATCATAACTATCTGTTATGAGAATTGAAACAACTAAAGAGTAAGAACCCTTCAGCCAATAGAAATATGAAAAAGCAACACAATGAAAAATTTAAATCACAACTCTTCTATCCTTAGTACAGAATTCAGTGGATGCACTCAGTATGACAGACAGTCAGACTGTATGACAGATGAAAATGTCAGTCAATTTAAGGTTAGAGCAATAGAAATTACAAAGCTCAAGAACATGGAAGAAACTTCATAAAAACTGAAGAAGATTAGGGACCTTTGGAACAGCCAAACAAAACAAAATAAAACAAAAAATCTAAAGAGGCATGAGCTTCTCAAACTGAGATAAAGAGATTGGGGCCACACTGTATTTAGAGAAATAACACTAAAAGTATACTAAACATATAGACTCTAGAAGATCAGTAAATACCAGACAAGATTTGTGAATCAAGACTAATGACACTATGCACAGACTATGCACATGGGAATTATGCTACCAAAACATAAATATGTCACCAAAAGAATAAACAGGTGATTTACAGAACAATAATAATTTGAAAGATTGTAAGTTTCTTACCAAACCCCATCAGAATCAGTGGCCCTGGAATTACTCTACACATGTCTAATACTTGTCCTCACAACATCAGTAGGAAGATTGTGACTTGGTTTCTACATGCAGTGAAGAGGAGATATGATATCAGAGAGGAAGTGAAATAAATGTATTTTCAAATCAAGGAATAACAAGACAAATTTTTAACAGACCACCTCAACTTTAAGACTGAATGTAAGAGTCATCTCAGAGTGAAGATAAAGCACCCTAAAAGAAAAATAAAATAAAGCAAAACCACCCATAATTTTAAAGTAGAAATTATGTGACTGGGAAATATGTAACAACAAATTATTGTTTAAAAATAAACTGCAACTGGAGAGATGGCTCATTAGTTAAGAGGACTTACTGTTCTTGCAGGGACTTGGATATGATTTCCAGGATCCACAAACTCACATGGTAGCTCACAATTGCCTTTCATTCCTGTTCAACTGGATCAAAAACCACTTTATTTCCTCTTGGCACCTGCACTCAAATGGATATACCCAAAACACACACACACCCTCCATAAGGCTTGATGCAAATGTCAACACCATAAGTTGGATTTGAGTACTTATCAATAAGTATTCAAAAGGTGTTTTAGTTGCAATTTCTACATAAATACATGAATTTACTAAATAACATTTAGAGAAGCTGTGTTTTACAAGAATATTGGCTGCTCAAGAATCTTGGGTGAGTCCTGATTATGAATCATCCTCTCAGAAGAACTGTGCCACTTGTGATTTGACCTTTCCCAGGCACACCTTGCATTCAGCAAGTCTTGATTGGGATTTAAGAGCAAAGCGGGTTGACTGTAAGGGAGAATATCTCTAAAGGCCTCTGCAGCCTGTATTAGGGATATTTTGTGGCTTTTAAAACTATTTTTAGTACAACATATTTTGATATTATTTACCCACTTTTAACTTCTCCAAGATCATCTCCACCTACCTACCTACCTAAGCAAAGTTATTTTGTCTCTTTCTCCTTCTCTCTTTCTCTAAAATAAAATGAAAGCAATAACAACAACAAAATGAAATGAAACTCCCTTGGCCCATTCCCACAATTAAACAAGCAAAACATAAGAGTATGTGTTGACTTACCATCTTTTCCTGACTATAGATGGTGCCTGACCTGGAGTATGGTTGATACGCCTAATGTCACTCCATTGGAGAAAATGTCTTTTCCTTTACCAGCAAATATCAATTGCAAATAGGTTTTGCCTAGAGGTAGGACTTTGTGTCTACTTCTCCTCAGT
Organism: Rhynchomys soricoides; assembly: GCA_019843965.1. Taxonomy (NCBI): domain Eukaryota; kingdom Metazoa; phylum Chordata; class Mammalia; order Rodentia; family Muridae; genus Rhynchomys; species Rhynchomys soricoides. The sequence continues at coordinate 8,769,172 of JADRCH010000017.1, read as the reverse complement.
GCCAAATTTTGTGCTGTTTGAACATGTTCGGGTCTTGTGACTGTTGCCATGGGGTTCATGAGTTCATAGTACATAAGTCTGGTTGTGTCTGGAAGATACTGCTTCCTTGGAGTCATCTGCCACTTCTGGCTCTTACGTTCTTTCTACTTCTACTTCCTCTTCTGAATCTGTGACTTGAGGGCAGAAGTATGATAAAAACTTATCTTTTAGAGCTTAGAACTGCAAAGTCTTGCACTCTCTGCTCATTGTTCAGTTGTGGGTCTGTATTCATCACTGTCTGCTGAAAGAAGAAGCTTCTCTGATCAAAGCTGAGTGAGTCACTGATCTACATACAGCAATATGTTTCTAAAGAGCCATTTATTGCTGTGTTCTAGTAGCAGAATAATAGCAGTAGGCCTCATAATCTATCTAGTCTCACATCATCAGTTGCTTAGACAGTATTAGGTATAGATTCCAACTCATGGAGTGAACCTTAAATCCAATCAAAAATGATGGGCTAATCCCACAGCACTTGTGCCACTATTGCATCTGTATATCTAGTAGGCAGGTCATAGTTGTAGGTAGGAGTGTTTGTTGCTGAGTGATTTTGATGATCTACTTAATTAAATCTACTACTGTAGAAGCTTTCTAAAATATATACAAGTATGACATAAATTTAAAATGAGTCACCATATAATGGTGAAGCCAATGCACCAACTACATGTTTGTTGGTTTTTATTCTCCCTACTTCATAACATAGCTTTCCCAGGGCAGGAAATTATTCCATTAGTCCCATGTAGGTGCTGTCCCAAAGTCTTTCCAGCAAATATCTGCCCCTAGTTTGCTTCCTGGGCAACCTCAGCTAGGACTTATTAGAGAGGCCCTTGGTCCTGTGAAAGCTTGATATTACAGCATAGGGGAATGCTAGGGTGGTGAGGCGGGAGTGGGTAGGTAGGTAACGGAGCACTCTCATAGAAGCATGGGGTAACGGGTGGTATAGGGGGTTTGTGGAGGAGAAACTTGGAGGGGATAACATTTGCAAATAAATAAATGCAAATAAATAAAATATCCAATAAAAAATTATAAAAAAATTGAAAAACAAAGGAGGAAAACAAGAAGAAGGAAAAAGGGGAAGGAAAAGGGGAAGAAGAAAAAGAAGAAGAAGAACAACAACAGCAACTAAAAAAGACATTCAAACATAACCACTTGTCAATTGAAAGTCAAATGATAGTGTTGAATGCTTCTTTCAAGACTCTAAGATTCATGTATGAGTCTAAGTGTAATGAGGTACCATACATAAAAATAGTAGAACGTCATTTGAAATTGGGAATATACTCACTTATACTGAAGAGTACACAGAGAAATAAGTGTTGAAATATAAGAAGCCAGTTATTCTCTTGAGCAAATAAACAGACCAAATCTTCCTCTAGAGACAGTAACAAATTCATGCTAGGAAAAGTATTTCAAATTCTTTCCTTAGATTGAGGACTTAAAAAACAAAGGGGGGGGGAGAGACAGAGAGACAGAGACAGAGACAGAGGGGGAGAGAAGGAATAAAGGAACTATATTCAGTCCTTCTAAAATTAGGGACTTAAGACTGGTTTACGATTGAAGGTCTGCTTTACTTTATATTCATCATTAGAAAAAAATTGTACAGTCAGACTTAGTAATTCCTTGTTACCTCCGGATGGACTGTTGAACAAGTGTCTCATTTATGTTCCATTATTATTCACAACATCTTATTATCACATAATATGTTAGAAGTGTGAAAATGCAGAGAACCAAAAACCACTTAACAGAGGAAGGTTGTCAAGTACTAAGAGAAATGATGTGAATGACAGCTGACCACCCTAGAAGTTCTTTCATCCTAAGAACAAGTTTTTGTCTGCAGGACTCCCAACTTCCTCTTCCTGACCAATTAAATTGGCACAGGGTTTGACTTTTTCTACCACTTAACTAAAAAGTGGTTAAGTGAGCTTCTTGGGCTTTGATAATCAAATGACAAACTGGATGTCTGGGTGTGTGAGAGAGAGCAACTGAGAAAGATGTACTTTTTTATTTTGAGGATTTTGCTCTTTGTTTCATATAACTAAACAATAAATGAAACTGCAGATAACCATATTGACAAAAGGACAAGATCTAATCTGAAACTAAATACCTCATCAATAAAAGTACAGAGACAGGAAGGAGTAAAAGACAGGAAAACTTTTTAACTAGTTGGTCCAGAATCATATTTAATATTTTCAGTTTGTTTGAAAATCGAGTTTGCTTGAATTTTCTCTGTGCTAAATAAGCTGTGTTAATACAAATGATGCATGTACATGTTATATTTTTATGATAATTTAAGAAAGTATTCCATTATTACTTATAAGCCAGTATAGAGGAATGCTAGAGCGGTTGAGTCAGGAGTGGGTGAGTGAGTGAGGGAGCACCCTCATAAAGGAGGGAGGAGGGAATGGGATAGGGGATTTACAGAGGCAAAACTGGGAAGGGGGATAACATTTGAAATGTAAATACATAAAATAAACAATAAAAGATAAAGATTAAAAAATAAGGTATATATCTATAACTTGAATTTAACTGGGAAGGAAGAAACTATGGGCATAGGCAGGACTTTATCAAGTCTCAAAATAAAAAACAAGGAAATAATGGGGCTGAATAGAGAGTGAGATGAGCATAGGTAAGAAACAACATTCCATGATCTCTCTCACACAGACACATGACATAGGAGCCATACATTTAACACTTGAGTTCCTAGTATCATTTATAATAAATTCAGATAAAAACATTAACAGAGATAGTAAAACTCATCATTCTTTTATTGGCTATATCTGTATTGTAAGACTTCCTTTCTTGTCCTAGAGTCTACTGTCTGAGCACATAAGACATATCCATGTTGAAAACTTAGGTTTTATCTTCTGAAGTTAGCAAGTAGTATGAGGAGAGGAAACTGGGAAATAAATACATAGGGATATGAAATTCCAGTCTTGCCTTCTACTACAGAAACATACTTCCTTGCAAAAAGTGTTCAAAACGTGATTATTTGACATAGCAAAGCCAAATGACACTCTCTGAGAGAAAGTGGCATTTTCAGCATGAACTTAAACAATATTATCACACAAAGCAATAGCATATAAAAATATTCTATAAAGATGAGGAACCAAAAAGTCTACTTTGGATTAAGAGAAGGTTAAGCCTAGAAAAGTCAGAATGAAAGAAAACATAACTGAAGACACAGTAGCTGATCCAAGCATTTCCAAAACTGAAAGAATGACTATGAATTACTTTTTGAAAAAAAAAATCCCATTGTTTACAAATACAAAACACACACATTTACCTCATATGATTTACCTTCTTATGTTTTTTTAAAAAATGTACAGAGTCATTTTGTTTTTCATATATATATAGTTAACATTTTTTTCATTGCAACATCTCATCTAAAATTTTCTTTCTTCAATTTAGGCTATTTTAAGATAATGCTTTCCTGCACCAGTCTTTCTGATAAGCATGCACTGTGTTTGTAGGAGATAACATTGGCCATTCTAAAGCAGACTCCTTTTAAAAATGAAGAAGCCACGTCTCCATGATTCATTCACATAAGGTTGTTTGATTAAGTGGCAGAAATAATTCGTTATTACTCAGATATCACCTTTTGCCAACCAAATCCCAATTTCTGTATCTGACCATTAAATTGTTAATCCATTCATCCTCTTCACTGAATCGAGTCATCCTATATCTCTATTAAGCAGTGGAGTCCACATCAGGTTGCCTACAAACATACCAACAGATCACAGATTTGAAGCCCAGCAGATTAGACTGCAACAAAGCTATTCTCATTATATCTCTGATATGTCTGTGTCTGAATATACAAGTATATGTGAAATAACCGGTTGCAATTGACTGAATTTTACTATATGCATCTAAAACAAAGTCTTCATTCTTATACAACAATTTATAAATGCACACATATGAGGTAAAAGTCTCAGATCAAGAGGGTTTTATTTTTTTTTTATTTTTTTGAAAAACAGAGACTAGCCTATATACTCATTTTGAAAATTAATGATAGATAAATGACCACAGAGAAGTAATAATTGTGATTCAATAAAGAAAAGGAGTTGGTATTAGAAAAATTAGTGACTTTCTGTTTACTTTTAAATAAATTAAACATTTCAGAGTGAACTGCCTAGCAATAGGTAACCTGTGGACTTAAATATGTTGCAGCAAATTTCTGATTTTTTCCTTTCTTTTAATTTTTTTTTCCGAATTAAATTTAGAATTTGAATCTCTTGCCATTTGCCTGTCATATTTCACTTACTACCAATTTTGGTGATAAAATGGGTTATAAATCTTTAGCAACTATAACTGGAGTCATCTTTTATCTATCATGAATTCATTATGCTATTAAAATATTTCTCTTGAATAAAGTATCATCTAAGATGTAATATAATATAAAATGCAAGCAACTGTTTATCTGTGTTATGGATAAGTCAGTAGTTTTATTATAGAAACTGTAGTAATAACAACATAAAAATTAAATGACATATACAAAATAAGCATATTTTTAATTTCAGTATTTATAATGATTATTTTTATTTAACTGATAATTCTAGAGACCCCTGTGTGTTCTCACAACTTCAGGCAGCCTAACAGCTCCCATTGGTGAGCATATAGACAAAGTTCTTGGGATTTTAGTCATTTGCCTTCTATTTAGTTATATCAAGATGTTTTTAATTGAAATATAATTATATCATATTTTACACATTAAAGCAATTCTAAAAATAATATTTCTTGGCAAGTAAGATTGCTTCCCACATTCTCTTTGGCTTCAAATCACTTCATGTCCTGATTTGATCCATATTTGTACCAGCAGTTTCTTATAGAAAATTTGTTTATCCTGAGCTTTGTGATTGCCCTTAATCTTGATGATCAACAAACTGCGTATCAATATGATTCACCATAACAAAATTGGTCTCATAAACAGACAGACAGATTAATTAATACATTAATACATTCATTATATATATGTACGTCATATATATATATATGCATGATATATATATATATCTAGAAATAATGGTTGTTATGTTATTGATGATGATAGACAGACAGACAGCCAAATAGATAGATGATAGATGTAGATTATAGACAATAGCTAGATGACAGATAGATGCCTACAGCTAGATAAAGGATAGATAGATGATTGATATATAGATAGATGGTAGACAGAGAGACAGCCAGACAGTGAAATGAGACATAAAATCAGAGGGAAATGATAGATGACAGAAGAGTTGATAGGAAAGTAGTGAGATGACAGATAAATGATTGATAGATGTTCTGGCAAAAAAGATATGTAGGTAAGTATAGACAAAAGATACATAAAAATTATAGATGATAGATAAATTGGCAATAGATAGATAAAATAAATAGCATATATGTTACTATCCTGTAAATGACAACTAGACAACAAGTAGTCCATACATCTTTTCCCCAAAGGATGTTATTCTCAAATGCAATAATCAGCTCAATTCTTATATTAGAGTTACTTAGGAAAAAATTCTGTAACCTTAATAGTTCCTGTAGAAATGAATCTATGTTCTTATATTAATCCTTACATTTTCCCCATTTTCTTTTTTACTGCAGTGACTTTCCAATTTTAGGGGATTTCTTGCTGAAACTCATCTTCTTTAGAGTCTTTTAGTACTACTTCTCTTCTCCAGCATTTCAGACCCTAAATAAATATGTCATTCAAGCAACAGAATTAATTACCTTAAGACAGGTCACACACATGTCCTATTTATCACTATCGTTTATTAGTATTTGCATTTCAGTCTTTAGATCACAGTGGAGCCAAGGAAAGGGATGTGAAAGCATTCTAACCTCTCAATTTGAGCTTTAAACAAACTTGTGTAAATGAATTTTATCTCTTTTGAGCTGTGTGGTTGAAGTTCATTCTGAGTTCCTCTAATGTGCTTTATAATATTATTGTAGCACATTATTTCTTGAGAGGTTTATTGTTAATCTTTATGGTTTTAAGTGTCACTTGGGAGGAATAAAACTACATATTAAACTAAATGCTTGAGTAAAATTGGTAAACCTTCATTATTTATAAATTAGCAGTTTTTAGAACAAATTTTGCTATACTATAAATTATATAGGCATTAAAGGGAAAATTTATTTTCCACTGCTATTGTACAGTCATGTTTTAACACCTAATTTAGAAATGATTTTCATTCTTCAGGGTACCACTTCACCACTTCACCACTACACAGAATGGAAAATTGGTACCAAAGTACTCCGTGGAGAACAGATGTCATCATAGATTTGCCCCATTCCCACTACTAACTCAATGCTCAATGCCTCATCTTACTACTTCTTGCTCCTGTGGGCTTTGTCAGAGATGTTTCTCTGCCAAGATAAATTTTTATTTGCCAACTATACAACATGGTACATGTTAATTACTTTTCTCACTGTCGTGACCAAACTTAAGAATAAGGGTTTACTTTGTCTCAAGATACAGTCCAGTGGAGCAACAAAAGCAATATTTCTATGCTACAGGTTGCATGGTTTTGCTTGATCACATGTGAGTATATCAAGAAATCTACTAGACTAGAAGGCTAGGCTATAAACCTGACGACATCCTGTGTAGTTACTTACTTAGTTCAGTGCTCAGAGCTCTAGCCTCGTGATCTGAGTCTGATCTCCAGATCTCATATAAAGGTGACAAAAGAGAATCAACTCTGTTCTCTAACCTCTATATACACTGTGATATGCCCACATCCCTTCACATAATATACACACAATAATAATAAAAATTTAGTGATATACTCCAAGTTCCCAACCTTACTTACCAATATCTTAATGAACTAAGGTCAAGCCAAGTGAAATTCTAGCATAGAGTGGGAAGGAGTTTATCAGACAGTAGCTTCTGGGGAAAGAGTCAGTTTAATCTTTTTCAACATAATTTTATTGATTATGGGGAAATTTCATATGATGCATCCTGATCACATACACTTCCCAAGCCTCTCAAGTCCATCTCCAACTCTTGAGACCTCCCCAAAAGAAATAGAATAATATAATTTGTGTTCCCCTTATACTCAATTGAGCATGGTGAAACTCACATTGGCCAGCAGCCCCTTAATAAAAACAGTCCTTCCCAACCCAACCACTTCCAGAAGCCATCTACTATGGAGAGATATACTTCAACAATCCTTTCACAATTTTTAAGAGATTTAATCATTGGCTTCCTTTCTAGACTGTTTCTTTTGGGGAAAGGAGTGTGAGATTATCACAGATCCCGTCTATGTTTCTCATTCTCAACTGAGAGTTCTAGTTATAAATACAAATGCAAATGAAGCTTCCTTGCCCTTTTCACAGTAGTGACAGCATGGAACCTCTACATGGTTTCTGGCAATAGCACAGACCACAAACAGCCACATGGCCTCTAGTAGCAGCATTGACTACAGATGTTAGTTTAATTTAAGGATGTGGCTCCTCATAGGATGGCCAATCTCTAGTGAATTGCCTAAATTTGAATTAAAACTGAAGCAAGATTGTTAAAGAAATAGGCAAATCGTTTCCAAATTTGTAATAACATGCCAACAATCTATCTTGTGGAAAGCAATCTTGAAATAAGGGTACAATGGTATATATATATAGTTCTACTGTTATAAATAGACCACAGACAGGATAGAAGAAAGATGGACTGATGTATGGAGATAGGTAGGTAAATAGATAGATAGATAGATAGATAGATAGATAGATAGATAGATAGATAGATATGTGCCTATGTGGATAGAGATAGATGGATAGATAGATCAGTGGAACAGATCAGAGATAAGGGAGCATGATTTATTACATGTTCTAATAAAAAACGTTTAGGAGAAAAACAATAAGAAAACAATGCCTACTGCTGTAGTAAAACATTCTACAAAGATAAGAATCATTGGCCCAGGGGTAAATATGGAATCATATAGAATGCTTGGAATATCTTTACAGTTTAGCACATTCAAGATTCTAATATATGAGGGTTAAGGTATGTATTTTGGGAGTTGCTCAAAACTTTTAAGAAATTTGAAACACCTGCCACATATTTGAGAGAATATTCACATACTACATGTCCGTAGTCTCATTTTATATATATCATATCCAGTAGATACAATATGCCACAAATAAATGCAAAACAGAAAAACAAGAAAAAATGTGAATTTCTGAATAAGCACTTCACCAAAAAAGGTTTGAAAATGAAGTATATACACATGATGTGTTTTAAACATCACTGGTTACCAGGCAAATACAAAGTAAATGCAGAAGAAGATTCAAATTTATATATGCCAAAATGATTAAATTTTTCTTATTTTATCATTATTTATTTATTTATTGTAGTTGTAGGCTGGTCACATGCCACAACCCATGTTCCTTTCTTGATTTCTTTTTTTCTACCATTTGGGTCCATGGGATCAAACCCAGGCTTGAAAGAAGGCACCTTTACATATTGAGGACTAAATATAAAATAAAGCTTAAATATAAAATAAAATAAAATAAAATAAAAAGCCTAAATATAAGATAAGCAGCAATAACAAATGCTGGCAAATGCAGACCCAGTAGTTAAAACTTTCATACATTCTGATGGAAATATAGGTTACTATACCAACGTAGGGCACATGTATGACAGTTTCTTATAAAAGCAAGAATCATCAGCCTTCCTGAGACATGGTGATTCTGTACATAAAAACATAAGAAAATGACTTCATAATGTTCTAGAAGCCTCAGTTTAACAGTTGTGAAACAGAAATAACTCAAATGCCTTCCTTAGGATATATGCTTTTAATAGATTTATGAAATGAAGTATTTCTAAATAAAGAAGAAAAACCTAGAGGGCTGTAGACATTCACCAGTGCCAGAACTGTACAACAGTCTTTTATGACAGAAATCAGAAGGTATAGGCAAAAGAAAGGAAAGAGCTGAAAGAAAGGTAGAACATTTTAAATCCAGTTTTAACTTGAGATGTACAAAACTGTACAAAAGGGAACCATTATCTACCAATAATTCACAACAACTGTGGTTTGCACACCAGGCCCACATACGACTTACCCTATAAACAATCAGGAAAGTGGGAGAGACTCTGGCCCTAATTTTTACAGTTAAACTGTTAGCTCTTGATTGATTCTGGGAGAGGGAAAATCACCATCTTTAGTTGTTTATCTACTCCTGACCCTACCAGGCTCTAAGGGATAGCTCCAAACCCATTGTCTGACTAAACTTTAGGGGTTGTAGAATAAAACAAATAGGTAGCAATGTGCAGTAGAGATTTGTAGGGAGGAATCAAGTATGCAAGATTGATAGGGAGGTAAGTATTGCAAGCATATGTTGCATATGGGTAATGAAAATACATTTAGTGCATCAAAATTAACATCTGAGATCTGTGGCTTGTAAAACATGTTAAGGGTATTTCAGTTTTAAAATATGAATGAGAGCCTTGCAGTCATTTTCAAAGAACATGACTATTGTCTTTAAAAAGCCCTATCATCAATTTCACTTATTCTTCTAAATTTGTCTTTGACTTAGAAAAGAATTTTTGGTACTGCAGCAATATAACCCTTTGTCTGAAACAAAATGAGTTGAGATACTATTAGACAGAAAGACGTGTCATCATTGTGTCCCATTAAATATTGTTATACAGAGTGATGATTTTAAAGACTCAATTACACGTATTTAGTACTAATTCTGACAGCCATAACAATACAGATAACTGCATTTCTCATTTCTTTTAAGTGCTATGACACTATTAGGCAGTTGATATGTCATTTTGTGTTATGCTCACAACTTTCTTTGCCCATAAGGAAAGCAAACTTCAAGGAGATTGTATAAGCTGCTCATCACCACATGGTTGGAATATATGAATCTCCTTTCAATGGAACTCTAAATATACAGATATTTCTCAATCAATATGCAAAATTGCATCTTAGTTGGGCATTTAGTATTCTATTTATAAAACAAACAGTGGTATTCAGAAATTGTTATGCAAAATGACTACAGCATTTTCTATGTGTACAATTATGTATACATAATACTAATTATATGATTTCAAATTATCAAACTGTTATTGTTATTTACTATTATTATTAATTATTATTGTTCAGATATCAAAGGAATCTATTTCTGCAAGGCATGTACTATCTGATGTAGGTAATTCAGAAAGGAAGATAGACACACTGCTGAGGAGAACTAGTAAGCTGGAATCCATTGTTTAATCTAACTACAGAGCATCAGACTGTCGGAAAGCTCACTGTTTCATGTTGATTCTTGTGTTACTATTTCTCAAATTGAAACAATCCCCTCCAATAGGAGGTTGGCTCATTAACTCAGAAAGCTAAGGAAACTTACAATGTTCACAGGCTCAGAACGTTCCATGATTCACAAGAATCCTCTTCAAAAGTTAAGCAGTGAGCATTCACTGAGGGTAGGGAAGTGGCTTTTCTCTAGAATCACCTGTAAGCTGAGCAAGAAGTACTAGGGATGCAGTACAGGTAAAGTGTCATTCATGTTGGGGGAGGCTTTGTAGTGAAATAGTTGTCACCCACATTTCTGTAAATAACACAAGGAAAGCCATTGGTAGTCTTAGATAGCTTATTGCTTGTTTATGCTTTAGTCTGTCATTGGTCTTCCATCATCTAGGGTTAAAAAGGAAAAAAAATCATTCATGTGTCTATAAGAAAAAAACATCACAGAAAAGATGGAACTTTTCATCATGGTACTGAACTTACACATCAGTCCCTGAGCTGAAGGTGATACAGAAACACCCAGGGGAAGAAAGGACAGTTGTAAGTCTGTTTCTGCTGGTATGCGTGGTAACTAGAGAGATGAAAAGAAGACACAATGCCTCTGCCCTCTTTCTGGCCCTCAGCTCTCCCTCAAGACTTTTGAGGCTCAAGCTAAACTAGTCTGGCTGATGCTTTGTAAATAACTCTGACCTATTTAACTCTTGGAATAAGATATATATAATCAAAACTTCACATAGAGTTGTAGAGTACATACCCCAGAATCACAGATCTTACTTTTGGGTTTTTCAGTGTGGACTATAGAAAAATGACCAGAAATCTGTTGTCTTGAGAATTTGTACACAGAAAATTGAATTCACATCAGTCCCTCTTAATATTTCTGTTAAAGTTGGTTTCTGGAACTTGATGGTAAGGCTCCATCCACCTCCATACGTTCAATAAAGAAATTCAGCTAATATCCCAAATCCCCAATAAAAAGGAGCACAGGAAAAGCAAAGAAATATTTTTAAAATGTGATATATTACAAAGAGTAACGAACAAAACTGTCAATGACCACAGGCTGTCTTCAAGATACTTCATGATAATTCATGGGTTTAAGCCCAGGGACATGAAAAGAGGTATGAATTCTTCACTTCTTTTTTTCTTTTCTTCCTCCTTCTCCTCCTCCTCTTCCACCTCTTCCTTCTCCTCCTCTTCTTCTTCCTCTTCCTCTTTGTCTTTGTCTTCATGTTGTTTATCTGACCCACATTTTTGTGTGTTTTCTTTTTGAATTTGTAATTATTTTACTTGTTTATGCTCCAAATGTTGCTTCCTTTCCAGTCCCCTGCCCAAAGTTCTTCACCCCACCCTTCTTCACATTAGCCTCACCCCCATCCAACATCCCCCTTCCCCGGGGAATTAAATCTTTGAAGAATTAGGCACATTCTCTCCCATTGAGGCCAGACAAGTCTGTCTACATATGTGCTGTGTGACACAGACCAGCCCATATATGATCTTTGGTTTGTGACTTAGTCTCTGGGTGCTCCCAGGGGTCCTGGTTAGTTGACACTGTTGGTCTTCCTATGGGGTTGCCATCCCCTTAAGATCCTTCAATCCTTTCCCTAACTCTTTCATAGGAGTCCCTGACCTTAATCCAATGGTTGGCTGAAAGTATCTAGGAGGAATGCATTTTTTTTTAATTTTCATATTTTATTTACATTTCAAATGTTTCCCCCTTTCCAGATCTCCCCTTTGGAACCTCCCCATTCTCTCCGCCCTCCCCCTGCCTCTATGGGGATATTCTCCCCACCCCACCTCCCCACCCACTCTCGTCTTCCCTCCTTGACATTCTCCTATAATGGGGGATATAACACCCTCAGGCCCAGGGGCCTCTCCTCCCCCTGACGGGTTACAAGACCCTCCTCTGCAATCTTTGTGGCCAGCACTATGGGTCCCTCCATGTGTATTCTTTAGCTGGTGGATCAGTCTCCAGAAATATGGGGGGTCAGGCCAGTTGCCAGTGTTGCTACCTCCCTGTTGTTGTACACTCCCTCAGCTCCTTATGTTCATAGCAGCCATATTTATAATAGCCAGAAGCTGGAAACAACCCAGATGTCCCTCCACAGAGGAATGGATACAGAAAATGTGGTATATTTACACAATGGAATACTACTTAGCTATTAAAAACAATGACTTCATGAAATTCGTAGATGGATCTTGAAAACATCAGTCTGAGCCAGGTAACACAGTCACAAAAGAATGAACATGGTATGTACTCACTGTTAAGTGGTTATTAGCCTAAAAGTTTGAAATACCCAAGAGTCACTTCACAGGAACAGTAGTACTGAGTACAAGGTCCCAGATGGAGGACCTGGAGAGAGGAATGCATTCTTAATCAATCCTTATGACAGAGTCTGCTGGTTGATCATTGACTCTGTAAGGTAGTCCAAAAAAAGTTGTGTCTGTCCTTACTTGCAGGGAGCAATTTTGTTTCCATAAAATGATTATCCTTCCTCTGTGAGGAAGCTCCACCATTATAGAAAATTGCTTTCATCTCATGGTGATGGTTGGTTATGACATGCCAATCCTGGAACCAAATTTCAGGTAATGACTATAGACATTTATGCAACTTTTGAAGGACTGGGGTAGGACATTTGAAAGCTAAGACTATGAGTGATAGTTCATTCTTTTTTCTCTATTCTTTTCTTTTTTCTTTCTTTTTTTTTTATTAGACATGTCTCACTCTGTAGCCCTAGCTGACTTGAAACTCACATTTTAATTCATGATGACTTTGAACTTCTAACAATCCATCTTTCTTAAGAGTCCTGAGTGCTACAAATACCTGTAAAAGGCACCACTCCCTGATAAAATACAACTTCCAGAAATACAATTTCATAAGTAGCCTCAGCTTCTTCAAACTTAAAGTACTCCTTCTGCCTCACACACCTGAGTGCTCAGATTTCAGGTCTGCTCCAACATGTCTGGATTAGTTACTCTTATCTTTGTTCCTTTAGTCTTCAGTTCTTTATGTACTAGTTACAAAAAGCCAGAGAGAAAGCAGAACAGGGCTTAGCACGTGAAAATTACCCAATAAATATAACTTTTATTGAAGAATAAATAAAATCTCTCAGATTACAAAGGTTCAACTCTGGTTTTTTACCAGAGTTATGGCTATCAACTAAAATGTCTTACGATTGTGTATTTATAATAGAATGTGCCTCTGAAATTTATATGATGCAAATATACATATATATGTGTGTCTAAATATGTTATAAATATGTTTGCTGAAAATTGGCATGTAGACCGAAGGTCTTTTTTACACCAGTGTTTTTCAAGTAAGTTACGGAGAGAAAGAAGGTCCACTTTCCCATCTCCAACAATCCTGTGTCTTACCTTCTCCAGGGATGAAGCAAGAACTTCCCTGTAGTGCCAGAACATCAATGGCGATGCTATAGACCAGTGTCACCTGTGCTTTCAGGTGTTCTCAGGAATAAGACTTGCCTAGAATGTTCCTGAGGCACAGCTACCCTCCTCTGAGACTTTAGTCCCCAGTGACTAACGGACTTAGATATGGCTGAGCTTAGAATCAGTACTAGTGTTCCAGGACCTGTCAATATTATATCACTGTTCAATAACTCTTACTATTCAGCCCATGTTCTAGAACTGCCCCAACACCAGGCAAATGCCTGAATTTTACTGGGACTGTTGACATTATCATACAACTTAAAGAGGATAAAAGACAGTTCACACCACAGGGAGTTATGAGTAATCAATGCCCTAGAACACTGATTTAAGTTTCCCCAAATTCTGAGCTCCAGTGTGATTAACAGAATTTTATAATAACAGAACAAAAATTTTATAATAACAGAACAAAAATAGTCAAAAGCCAAGGAGCTTACATTGGTAGAAATTTTAGATGCATTAAAGCAAACCTAGAAATCTAGAAATCTCAGATGATAGATCTCAGGTGCTATCTGATAGCATTCTCTGTGGAATGTGTGTGTGTGTGTGTGTGTGTGTGTGTGTTTGGTTGGTGGAGCTTCTATATGTTTGTTTGCATATTCCAAAGGATTTACATAAAGGTCACAAAGATGCTAGCTAACACCCAAAGGGATATATAAATGGCTGTAAAGATATAAAGAGAATTATAGATGGTCCAAGATAATTTGGCTCTGGTCTTGTAATAATCCAAACTCTCTGCAATCCTTGAAATTCTAGGTACCTTGCCTTGCAGAAGGTTCAGTGGAAAGTAAGGCTTCTTCGTTTTTTTTCCAAGTAACAAATAATTTTTCCCATTAATTAATTTATTTACTTTACATCACCATCACAGTTTATCCTTCCTGCTCTCCTGCTAGTCACTCCCACTCACATCCCATTCCTCCATTCCTACTCCCACTCCTCTCAGAGAACAGAATGTTTCCATGAATATCAACCCTTCTTGGCCTATCAAGTTGCAGGAGAACTAGGCACATTGTCTCCTACCGAGGCTAGAGAGCTCAACCCAGTTGGGGGAAAAGAATCCAAAGACTAGCAACAGAGTCAGAGATGACCCATGTTCCTGCTATTTAATGTCCCACATGAAGACAAAGCTGCAGATCTATTACATATGTGTAGGGGACCTAGGTCCCTCCCATGTGCACTCTCTGGTTGGTAGTTTAATCTCTGTGATTTACTATGGGCCCTAGTTAGTTGATTCTGTATGTTTTCTTGTGGTGTCCTTGAACTCTCTGGCTCCTTTAATCCTTTCTCCCTGTGGTGGTTTGAATAGATTTGGGACCCATATATTCATGTATTTCAATACTTGGGAATAGGGAGTGGCACTAGTAAGAGTTATGACCTTACTGTAAGAAGTCTCACACTGTGTAGGCAGGCTTTGAGGTGTCCTATACTTAGGTTCTGCCCAGTTTGGATGGTAGTCTTCTCCTGGCTGCCTGTGGAATAGAGTCCCCTCCTGCTGCTTTCAAATCAAGATATAAAACTCTCAGCTTCCCCAGCATCTTGTCTGCCTGCTTACTACCATGCTTCTCACAATGATGATAATGGACTAACCTCTGAAACTATAAGAAAGCCCCAATTAAGTGTTTTTCTTAATATGAATTGCCTTGGTCATAATGTCTCTTCACTGCAATAATGAGTGTCTTCTCTTCATTATTACATTCATCCTCTTCCACAAGATTCCCCGAGCTCCGTGTAATGTTTGGCTCTGGTTCTCTGCATCTGTTTCCATTAGCTGCTGGATGAAGTTTCTCAGATGATAGTTATAATAGGCTCTTGTCAAAATTTCAGCTTCTTGACTGTAGGTTCCCAAGCCAGATAAGGGACCATAGAGAACTACCCATACACTGGACATCTTGGAGAGCACAGCAGCAGTGGGGCAGCTTTCTTCCCAAATTAGGCTTGGGCCTACTCAACTCCACAGAGACAAATGTGGTGTCATGATGAAGTCACTCAGGCTTCTGTTTCCCTGCTAGAGTACTGGCTTCTCAAAAATCATGTGACCAGAAACAATCTGTTAATCTAGCTGATGAGTTTGCAAAGCCCCTGATCCCACTGCAGCACTTTCCCCTTGTCCTTTTTCCTACCCTTGCCCTGACTTCAGGTATGTAAGTTAGCACCATCATTTCAAAAAATGAACTGTTCTCCAAAATAGTCTCTATGGTCCATTCATACTTGCAGCACTCACTGCCCGCCAACTCAGCTACCCTGAGACCACAAGTACCCAAAGACCAACTCGTGTGGGGGACACACTTACTCAGATCTTTCATTCACATGTCTGATTTACTGCCAATTGTTGTTGTTGGTCCCAGTGCACCACCTAAGATTTTACTAGTTTTTGTGGTTTTAAGGCCAAGTTGGAACCGAACTTTATGTCAGCCTACATGGCTAATAGAGTGTTTTTGCCAGTACAACACCAAAATAAAGGTCATATATCACTGTATAAAACCACATAGGTCAAGGCATTCATGTGAGAATTTTTCATAGAACTTAGTTGCTGGTGAAACTGAATGCAAGAATCTGGTTCATTCCTCGAAGCCTGTCTGCAAAGCAAGATTCTTGCAATTCCTTCATGTCGGAAGAAGATATGCTCCAAGTTTATCAGACTTCCATTCCAACCAACATCAGTGGTCAGTTGTGATCATTTTGGACCAGAAGGCCCCCTTAACAATAGAACATAGAATAGTCTGAACTATTTTCCCACTCTAATGTTGCACTAATCTTGGGGGCTATGAGCTTACACTTTTGTACCATATAAATGTCACTTAGTAGCTTGCAACAGATTTATTTATGGTAAATTCCCAGGATCTTGGAGTATATGATGGGACCTCTAGACAAATTATCTAAGCTGATCCAGACTGCAGGATAAGGTGCTAAGATGTTTCTTTCTAAGTAACATAGCAACAGAGTTCAGGGTATGAAAAATGGGGACTCGAATTTTATTCTAGTACTGAAAATATGATCATACCCTAACAACAAACAATAAACAAATCTGGATGCAGTCTTGTGCTGAAACACTGCAAGTGATTACAGGTCAAGAGGAAGGAAGAAGTCTGCTAAGAGTCTCAAGAAAGAAAAACCTAGAAAAATTCAGATTGGTGATGCTAAAAACACCTAACATTTCACTTACCAGATGATTTCATGGACAAAAAAACATAGCACTCTCAGGAAAATGTGACTTCACCTATTTCTCAGGGTAAACTACTGGCAAGTACACCTGAGAGAATTATTAAATAGAGAATGTAGTGCAGTTGTTCAATTGAAATGCCATGAACATGTAGGAAACAGAGAAACTTAACCTGCAAGTGAAAACATTAAGTAATACATGTATATGTTTGTGTGTGTGTTTTCACATATGCGTACTTGCTAAACAATCAGTGTTTTGCCTAATAGTCACATTCTATTATGAGAGAGATGTGAATAATTGATTTGATGTGTGTATTCTAAGGAATGGTGTAGAATGGTCATTTGAGCTTTAAATTTAAGGAATCTATCAAGGTCCAAAATTATATGGTCAATGGATGGTTTGAATATGCTTGACAGAGGAAGTGACATTATTTGGAGGTGTGGCCTTGTTGGAGTAGGTGTGTCCTGGTTGGAGGAAGTGTGTCACTGTGGGAGTGGGTTTTAAGACCCTCATCCTAGTTGCCTGGAAGCCAGTCTTCTTCTGTCTCAGCTCCTCCTGCCCCATGCCTGACTGCATGCTGTCAAACTCCTGCCTTGATGATAATGAATTGAACCTCTGAACCTGTAAACCAGCTTCAATTAAATGTTCCTCTTATAAGAGTTGCCTTGATCATGGTGTTTGTTTACAGCAGTAAATCCCTAACTAAGACAGTCAATATGAAAATTCTGTGGTGTTTTTGTGTACTACCAAAGGCTGATTCAAGTATTAAATATTATAGGAATATTATTCATCAAAGTCTCAAAATATAAAGGCTTAGTAATAGATTTCACAAAATATACTTGAGACCTTTCCCCCATACCTACATATTGCCAAGCATAATTTAAAATATCTAAAATAATGCATAATTAAACTGTGCTTAAGGATTAGAAATCCCAACAATATTCACATTAAGCTGTCATTTCCTTTCAAAATGATATGAAGATTCGAAATTAAAACAGTAAAAGTCCCTGAAGGGTTTTTTGGGGAACTGTCTATGAAAATCGAAAGACCTCATTAAAACAATGAAGGACAGCATTAGCTGGCAGACACATACACACACATATGAGAAAAAAAGACAGTCCTGGAAGCCTTACACTACCTGGTTTCAGTATTTACTAACAAGCTATAGCACTCAATAAATAAGAGTATAAATAGACATACTGATCAATAGAACCTAAAACAGAGAGTCCAGAAATAGGCACATACTTGTAGAGTTCATTGATTTTTTTTTTTATAAAAATGACAAGAACATTCTAAAATCCCTCTTAAAATAATGATATTAAAACAATTGCATTACCTACATGTCTTGTCTTATATTTTTGTTTTTAATTAAGATACAGTGTAACAGTTATACTCATGACATTTTCACAGATTTTTTAAATGTTACTGCCCTCGGCACTCTCTGTGAGCACGTGTATAATTTTCCTCTTCCAGAGACCACTCGCATGTTATTAGGTGTTATTTTTCCTTTTTCATTGTTGTTTTTGGTTTCTCAATATAAATGCAAAATACAAACAAATCTTGACCCTAACTCTATATGATAGAGGAATACAAACTTATAATAGATTACAAAATTTGTTTCTATAATATATAAAATGTCATTAAGAGTACATCTCTCATAGATTACACATTCAAACTGATATTAAAGATACAATTACTAAATTGGACTTTAACAAAATTGAGAACTATTACTCTACCAGATAATTTTGTAAAGAGGAAGATAAGTCAGTGAATGGAAGAGAATAGTTGTAAAACATTGTGATAAAATTAACTGTCTGGAGTATAAAATGACTTAAATCTCAATACTAAAGAAGAAAGCAATTTCAAAATATAATAAAAAGTTGAATTAAAAGAACAAACAATACATACAAATGTGTATTCTCTCATAATTATTAGTCACTAGTAAAATTTAAAATTCAGAGAAGTAGACTATTTTATACTCACATACAATGGGAAAAATGAAAGTATCAATAACAAGTGTTATCAAGATGATGGTATAGTTTAGAAACTGAAAGGTTTACACAGTGGATGCAAAAGGGTATAGCTAAATTGAAAAAAGTCTGTGAGTTCCTTAAAATGTGAGCTATTCTTTTTCATATACCAAGCAATTTCACTCCTGGAATGTGTTCACCAGCAAAGACATGTTAACATACTCATTTATAGATATACATATTTTGTAGTAGTCTTGCGCATAATAATTTTAAAATGAAAAAAAGAACCTGCCTCTTTATCAGATGCTAAATGCATGAATATGGTACTTGTATATGCAAATATGATATCATTTACAAATTTCTCAGGGCTTGGATGTGGAGGCAGGAAAAGAGTTTATACCAAGAAAGGACTACAAAGAAAAGTATTGTTGAAGTGTATAGATAAATATATGAATCTTCACATTTTGTGTTAGATCCTGTGATATAGAGTAGAGGGTCATCTGTTGAAGAGAATAAACCCAGTTTAGTTCTTTTACAATGCTAGTCACTTGGTGTTGAACCCCGTTCTAATTACTTAAAGTATCAGAAGCTGAATTACTTTTCTGTTCTGTTCTTTGCACTATGGATGTAACAAGGCAAGACAGACATTTCCCCGTAGTTTTCCCCAAATCATTAAAGGCACAGAAAACATACTTTGATAATCAATGCTTTTATTCCTTTTTGTAACTCTTCTTTTACAGATGCTCTTTGAGATATTTTCCCATTCTCAGGCCATGTTGTCTAAGATGTTTCCACTTTGAAACATAGCTGTCTCTGTCCATTCAGCGAACATAAGAAAAGGGAAAAAATATTACTACAGTACATAGTAAATAGTTTCAGTATAGAAAAAAAAGATGAATTGCAGACAGCACTCTTGTCATAATTCTTTAATCTCAATTAGGGGGTTCTACCCCACCTTTGGTTCAGTTCCCAGATAAAAGACACAAAACCTTTATATTTATTATAATCCTTTAAATCCCTAGAGCTGGCAAATAACTACCCTCTAAACTATTATTTCTACTTAGCTGCTAATAACCTCACAATGTGACTTGCTATGTTCTGTCCAGGCTGCTCTTAACACCAATTGGCCAGCCCTCATTTCCATGTTTTCAAGAATTTTACATCATGGTATCTTCTTTCTCCACCTTCTTTTTACTCTTCCTCCTAATCCTGCCTCAAACTCCAAGCTCATAAATTAAAACCCTATCTACCTCTCTTCTGTCCAGCTATAGGCTATAGGCATCTTTATTCAACCAAATATTTTAAGTTAAATATCAAGGTTAGATAGCATTATTTTGAGTATATACAGATTCACTCATCCCTGGGGCATACATACATAGAGAGTGTTAACAGCTAAATCATTTATTGGTTGTTTTAAGATATATGGTGTGTGTGTGTGTGTGTGTGTGTGTGTGTGTATGTGTGTGTGTGTGTGTTTTATGTGTACATCCTGAGGAAACCAGAAAATTCTTTATACCTGAAAATATAGCCAAGTGTTAACTACTTAGTATAGGTGCAAGAAACGTAATTAGGTCCCCTGAAGAGCACCAAACATTCTTAGTCACTGAGCCATCTCTCCGGTCCCCTACATTATTTTTGTCAATAGAAAAGTTTCTACTTGAAAACCAAGCCCAGAACATTAATGTTCCAAGGCAACTTTCTTTTCTAGACATTCTTTCCTGGAGAAAAGATCTAAAAAATAGATCAGTCCTCCTTGGAAGTTTGAAGCCCCACCAATCTCACACCTAATTCAAAAAGTAAAATGTATTTCTGAAAAATAGGACTCAAGTTCCATTCTATTCCACTTAAATATCTTTGATTAGAAATCAAACACAAGGCTCCTTTATCCAAAGATAAGATTTAGAGAAAAAATATCTACACCAAATATAATGCCAACACCGAAATCATGTCCTCCAAAGACCAAATTACAAACATGTTGAAGATGACAACAGGAGAGGAAGTTGGTAACTTGCCTGCTGTGATGTGTATTACACCATTCCTATCCATACTGTTCTTTCAACCTTCTTCAACTACAACTAGACACTGAAATCTAGACTTAATTACTATATTAGTGTTAATCAACAAAAACAGTATTAATATTTAAACATATGTGTTTTCTATATAACAAATACATATTTTACTGATAAGGCATAAAAAGTAGAGCTCAAGCTTCTAGTATGTTCATGGGCTGCAATATTCAGTATTACAAAAATCTAAGTGTCTCCAAATCTGTAGAAAATTCAAGTGTAATTTCTAAGTATTCCAACAGATATATTTTTTTGATAAAATTGATCACTGACTCTGAATTAGTGAGGTGTTACATGGGGAAGAACAAATGAGGAAATCTTGTTCAGAAAGAATGGAGGATGCATAATTCTAGATGGAAATTCCTAATAAAGCTATGACAGTTTACCAGAGACAGATAAGCCAATAGCACAAAACAGCTCTCATAATAAGCTGCCCACATTTATGACAACTTGATGGGTGACAAAGTTGATGTGAAATGAAGGCTAAAAAACTGTAATTAAAAATAGTTCTGGAGGCTGGAGAGACAGCTCAGCAGCTAAGACCACTTGCTGCTCTTATAGAAGACCTGGGTTTAGTTTCCAGCATCTACATGGAGGCTCAGAACCACATGTAACTCCAGTTTGAGAGGATGTTATGGCCTTCTCTAGTCTCCGCCAGGTTTAGCCACACATGTAACATTACAGACATATATTCAGACAAAACATTTATAGATATAAATAACATAAATCTAAATTAATTTTACATAGTTCCTAGGAGAAGAGAAATGTATCAGCAGTTAACAGTGTTGTTACTCTTAGATAAGGCAAGTTTTTCCAGCACTCACATCAGGTTGTCCCCAAACTGCATGTAACTCTGGCTCAAATGGGTCTGCTTCTCCACCATCTCTACACATGTGACACACAAATATGAGCATGTATATACACAGACACATATTCAGAAATAAAAATTTTTTATGCCCACTTGACACAAGCTAATGTCATCTGAAAGGAGAGAGCCTCTAGCTGCAGACAAGCTCATAAGTTATTTTCTTTATTAATGACTGATGGGGGAGGCTTAGCCTGCTGTTGATAGGCTATCCCTGCTGTTTCTGAGTTCTATAAGAAAACAGGCTGAGCAAGCCATGAAGAACAAGCCAGCAAGCATCAGACCTCCATGGCCTCTATATCAGCTCCTGCCTCCAGGTTCCTGCCAAGCTTGAATTCTTGTTATCACCACTTTTGATAATAAACTGTTACATGAAACTGTAAGTCTAATAAAACCATTTTCATCACATTTCTTTGTTTGTAGTATTTTCTCACAGCAATTCCTAGTAACCCTAACTAAGATTATTTTTTTTTATTTGATACATTATTTACATTTCAAATGTTTTCCCCTTTCCAGGTCTTCCCTTTGGAAACTCCCTACCCCCGCCAACTCCCCCTGCCTCTACGATGGTCTTCCACCACCCACCCACCCACCCACCCACTCCCCTCTTCTCTCCCTGACATTCTCCTAAACTGGGGCATCTAACACTCTCAGGTCCAAGTGCCTCTACTCCCACTGATGGTCAGCAAGGCCCTCCTTAGCCACATACGTGGCCAGCACCATGGACCCCTCCATATGCATTCTTTGGTTGGTGGTCCAGTCTCTGGGAGCACCAGAGGACCTGACCAGTTGACACTGTTGCTCCCTCTCCATGGGGCTGAAAATGCCCTCAGTTACCTCAGTCCCTTCTCCAACTCCATAATCTGAGACCTCATGCTCAGTCCAACAGTTGCTGTGAATTGAATCATGACTGTTCCAAACTTTTGGGCTAATTATCTGCTTATCAGTGAGTACATACCGTGTTTATTCCTTTGTGACTGAGTTACCTCACTCAGGATGACATTTTCAAGCTCCATCCATTTGCCTGGGAATTTCATGAAGTCATTGTTTTTAATAGCTGAGTAGTATTCCATTGTATAAATGTACTACGTTTTCTCTATCCATTCCTCTATTGAGGGACATCTGGGTTGTTTCCAGCTTCTGGCTATTATAAACATGACTGCTATGAACATAGTGGAGCATGTGTCTTAATTACATGTTGGAACATCTTCTGTGTATATGCCCAGGAGGGGAATAGCTGGGTCCTCAGGTAGTATTATGTTCATTTTTCTGAGGGTCTGCCAAACTGATTTCCAGAGAGGTTCTATCAGCTTGCATTCCCACCAGCAATGGAGGAGTGTTCCTCTTTCCCCACATCCTTGCCAACATCTGCTGTCACCTGAGTTTTTGATCTTAGCCATTCTGACTGGTGTGAGGTAAAATTTCAGGGTTGTTTTGATTTGCATTTCCCTGATGACTAAGGATGTTGAACATTTCTTTAAGTGCTTCTCAGCCATTCGAGTTTCCTCAGTTGAGAATTCTCTCTTTAGCTCTGTTCCCCATTTTTGATAGGGTTATTTGGTTTTCTGGAGTCTAACTTCTTGAGTTCTTTGTATATATTGGATATTAGCCCTCTATCAGATGTAGGATTAGTAAAGATCGTTTCCCAATCTGTTGGTTGTCGTTCTGTCTTATTGACAGTGTTCTTTGCCTCACAGAAGCTTTACAATTTTATGAGGTCCCCTTTGTCAATTTTGATCTTACAGCATAAGCCATTGATGTTCTGTTCAGGAACATTTCTCCTGTGCCCATGTGTTCGAGATTTTTCCCCACTTTCTCTTCGATTAGATTCAGTGTATCTGGTTTTATGTGTAGGTCCTTGATCCACTTTGACTTGAGCTTTGTACAGGGAGATAGGAATGGATCAATTTGCATTCTTCTAAGAGCTAAAACCATCCAGTGGAAACAAGACAGATTTTCAATATATGGTGCTGGCTCAAATGGCGGTCAACATGTAGAATTTTTTTAAAAAAAAAATCATTCTGAGCCTGATAGTTTCCCGATCAAAGACTATACTTCCCAGCTTCCCTGATAAAAGCTGTTTTCACCCTATAACAGACCATATCCTGTCTTCCCCTGGCCATATGCAAACATGGGTGACAAAGTTCCCCCTTTGCTGTGCAGAAACATGGCCTTGTGTAAGATCAGACAGAGTCCCTGTTTCCACCCTCTGTCTCTCTATGGCTACCTAACATTGAAGAGAGTCTACAGGCATTAGGAAAGAGAAACACAATATGGTCTTTCTCCTAAAATATACATAAAATAATTGTAGAACTGAATGGAAAGACTAAGGAAAAAATCCAAAATGTGGCATGAGATTAGATCCATTCATGGCACACAGAATCAACTGACCAGAACTCTTGGGGGCTCTCAGAGATCAGGAAGCCTGTATGGGTCTGACCTAGGTCCCCTGCATATAGGTTATGGCTGAGTAGCTTGGTGATATGTAAGAATCCTAACAGCAGAAGTGGGGCTATCCTTGACTCTTTTGCCTACTTTTGGGACCCTTTTCCTTGTACTGGGTTGCCTTTTCCAACCTTGATATGGTGGTATGTGCCTGGTCTTATTGTAGCTTGTTATGCAGTTTGGTTGATGTCCCTGAGATGCTTGTTCTTTTCTGAGGGGAGAAAGAAGTGGGTGAATTTGGGGGAGAGGGGAGGTATGAGGAGGGAATGGGAGGGATGGGAATCTCTAGTAGGGATGTAATGTAAGAGAAGAATTTTAAAACAGAAAAAGAGAAAGATCTGTATTGTGTCAGAATGTCAAAATTAATAATAAGGAGGTCATGCATTTAAAGATATCAAGGAGAAATATATTTGAGGGTTGGTAAGAGATGTAGATGATGTAATTATATTAGAATCTCAAAAATAAAATATTAAGGTAACATGAAAATCCCTAAGACGTCAAAGAACCTACTGTGCACTTAGAGAAACATTAAAATGGTCAGTCTCAGAAGTAGTCAGTTGTGTGACGCAAACGCAGTTTACATCATCCATTCTGTAATTGAGGTGAGTATTTGTATTATTTTATGGTTTGGATAATTTAAAATAATAATGCTACTAATAGTATTGGATCCACACCATAAGTTTAACACACACACACACACACACACACACCCCTCTACAACAGTAGGAGCAAGCAGCAAGCATCCTCAAATGTGAACAGATAACATGATACATGATGTTTAGCCTTTGGTATGAGGAAGCTTTGACGGCTGTTAGGATTCTATTAACTGAACTCAAGACTGAAATGGTATTTACAAGGAATTTCACATGCGTGGAAGAGAAAAACAAGCACCTAACACACAATTACAAGTAAAGCTTCTCTCTCTCTCTCTCTCTCTCTCTCTCTCTCTCTCTCTCTCTCTCTCTGTGTGTGTGTATGCAGTTGAGACAAGTGAGGAGAATATAGGCAAGACAATGAGTAAAAATTTAGAATTTAAGGTCTGTTTGGAATTGCTCATTCTGTGATTTAGAGATGTGGAATTCTGTGGTAAGTAAAACAGAGTAAGTAATTGGCAGCGAGAACTTGGAGAGCAGACGTGGGACTTCAGGCTTTCATTACTTATTTATTGCATTTACTCATTTATTCAACAACTGCATAATGAATGGTACTACAGTTTGTGCAAAGGGCATTGTGAGGTGCTAGAACAAAACTAAATTTGTGTCTAGAGGTAAGCAGATGAGACCGCTGTCATAAGGAGATCTTTGGAGAAACACAAATGCTATAGAGCTTGATTATAAGTAAATATTTATGCAGAGAGGAATTAGAAATGAAGAAAATATTTGTGCCTACAGAATAATGATGTCAATAACTATAAAAATGAAAATAAATAAAGGGCTCTGAAGTAAGCTGCATGCTATTTGTAAGAAGACCTTGGGGATCTCAAGCAAACGTGGTTAGTAAATTAACAAGGAAATGAGTCTTGTGCTCTACAGACCCTGCCTTAGCTTTGAAACTTGAATATTAAGAATGGCTCTGAGTCATATGCACTCATTTCACATTGCTGTCCTTCTTAAAGGGAAACTAATATCTGTTTGGACTATTCTGATGTGGCCCCGGCTTTAGATTCTAAGAAGGTAATTTTTTTCTAAGCATTTGTTTTTCTATAGCTCAACTGAAGGCAGTAATTGTGCTTGCAGTGTTTCCTCATTTTTAGATAGGAAAATAGAAGTAATTACAATGTAAAAACAGTTTAGTGAAGTTTCAATGAGAAGTCCAACTTATGTCCTGGCACATAAATAGGATTCAAAATGTTACTGTTATTTATACCTGTTGAAAATAAAATGTTTTATACATTTTATTTTCAGCACTATGGTTTGAACTTGACACTTTGTGTATGCCAGACAAGTGCTTGAGCACCAAGCACTTCTCCAGTCTTCCCTTTTATTTTTTAAAGAAGGTAACTAAGTTTACAAGGCTATCTTGAGCTTATTCTATACCCCAGACTGACCTTGAATTGTAATATCCATCCTTCAGCATCTAAGGAGAAGAAGCTATAGGCTATGCCACTGGGCCTGAATAATATCAATCATATTTTGCTACTTTTAATTTTTACTGAACCACTTTTGAAATAACAATAACTAGGCCATCACTTGAGACAATATTCAAGATAGCAGCAATACAAGAATGTGCACAGAATTCCAAATGGCTGAAAATTAGGAAGTAGTTTTAAGAGTGAAATTGTCTTGGAAGAACTAAACAAAAATTTTTCTAAACCTAGTAAATGATTCTTAATATAATTTAGATTGTTTTGTAATCCCATAATGCCCAACAAATCCTAGTAGTTTTTATTATGGAGATTCTGTGGCATGGAATGAAATATGGACCTTTAATTCTGACTCTTAGTGAGTAACTGAGAAGAAATTATCTTTGTGTTAAATATGAGATGAACATGAGATGAACACATAAGATGGTTGGCTTTCTGTTGCTATGATGAAACACAGACCCAAAGCATCTCGGGGAAGAAAGGGGTTTATCTTACCATTTATGATGTAGTTTATAGCCTGGAACATCATGCACTTGTCAGTTCATGATCCAGAGAAAACAAGACAGGAACTCAGGACAGGAGCCTAAAGGCAGGAACAGAAGCAGAGATGCAGATGGTAGCAGTAAACAGATTTCTGGCTTACTTTTCATATTAGTTCATCTTACTTTCTATATAATCCAGGACCACTTGCCTAGGGATGGCACTGCCCACAGTAGATTGTGACTTTCTAGTCATATATCAACCATTAATTAAGAAAATTCTGCAGACGCATACCTACAGGCAAGCCTGATTAAGGCAGTTTCTTAATTTTGCTCCTTATTGGGTGACTCCAGTTTAGATTAAGATAGGAATAATTGACCAGAACAGACAAATTTACATTCATATGTCTGAAGAAGAGCAAATCAGGATTGGGGGCTTTGAACTAAAAAAAGAAATGGGGCCTTTTCAGTGGCCACAATTTTCTGTTAGGAGCTAGTCTCAGGAACAGGGTACAGGTAAAAGGGTCTCCTCTTCATCAGATGATGAAGTTTTTGATATATAAAAGATCTACCAGTTGGAGTTGGGGGAGCTAAATTAGCAATATCAATGGGATAAAAAGTAATAATTTGTGTATGATATCCAGTCTCCAGTAGACAAATTAATGCTCAGAAAGGAAATGTTTCATTAGGTAATGAAAATAAGAAAAGTAACACATAGCTGGAGATTTGCAATTGGAGACTCACAGAACTAATAACATTAAGGAGTATGATCTTGTTAAATATTGAGACAGGCAGCAGAGGAAACCGAGGCACTCTTCCATATCAAAATGGCAGAAGGAGGGCTAAGGAGATGGCTCAGTACAAAAGAGAAGTACTATTACGTCAGAAGACCTGAATTTTCTTCCCAGTACTTACCACAAACAGTTCAAAATTGCCTATAACTACAGCTCCAGAGGAACAGACATGATTCTCTGGCTTCTTCATGTCCCTACATTCATGTGCACAAGTCAACAGACACATATATAAGCAACAACAAAATAGACAAAGCATTAAACTCTAAATCCATGAGTTGTATGTATGATGTATAGTCATAAAGCTCACATTAAATATGGTAGGGAGAATGGACAGAAAAGAAAAAGAACTTTGAAATGGAAGCTGTGAGTATCCTAAATAAGTGCATGAATTTAGGCAAAGACATTAATATCATGAGGATATCGACACCAGGCTGAGGAATGACCTAAATGGAACTTCTAAGCTAAAAAGTTCAAAGGTGCATACTTAAAATGCATAGTACTACCTAACTTCATCTGAGATTCTAAAAAAGAAAGGAACAGTGAACCCAATGTTGAAGTAAACACAGGAACATGGGAATGGAAAAGTCAATGCTCAGTGCTGTTGCCTGTTCTTTCTTGTAAAACACTCAGTTCTCTTAAAACAAGATAGAACGAGAGAACCTCACAGTTAATGGATTTCTTAGGGTACATCAGTGTGGTTTCTGGGTGATGACAAAATCTGCAGAGAGAGAAAATTAAACAAAATCAAAATCAGGATCCACTTAGTATTAAAATGAAGGCCTGCACCTTTATACCAGATCTCACAGGCTGATCAGGCCACACACACACCCCCTTGCTCCGTACTCTAAAAGTTAAGAAACAGTGAAACTGTCTATAATGAATTTGAGATGTGAAAAGACAGCTCTATTGAGATATCAAAATCCTCCATATTCTTTGTCTGATATACTGTGCTAAAATAAATCTCATAATCTGGAACTTCCTACAACTCCCATAAAGGTTATCAGAAGTCATACTTTTCCTTTGTTTGGAGAATTTGGTGTAGAGACTCCTTCGGGTAATTTCACTTAGGGAAGAGCCTCTTCTTACCATCCCCCTCATTTCTCTTTCTCTCTCTCTCTTTCTCTCTCTCTCTCTCTCTCTCTCTCTGTATAATCTCTGTTTCTCTCTGTTTTTAAAACTTTTTTTTATGTTTCTTTTTTAATTTTACTTATTTATTCTAATCATACTCATTGCTCCCCTCCCATCCTACCCAACCAATACCAGTGCAGCAACCCCTGCCCATCGTAGGAAAAATCTTCATTATGAAAACTGTGTGTCCCATAGTATACCATTTTATCCACACATCTTTGCTTGCAAATATTCATTGCAACGAGTTGTTGGTTCTGTATGAGGCCTCTGGCTCCTACTGCTCTATCAGTACTGAACCCTCACTGGGATTCTTACATATCTTGTTGTTGACCTGTGTCATGTTTATAGGATATTTTCTTTACTTACATTTCAAATATTTTCCCTTTCCAGGTATCATCTTCGGAAATCTTCTATCCCATCCCCCCTTCCCCTGTCTCTGTGAGGGTGCTCCTCCACCCACCCATCACCTCCCGTCTTCCAGCGCTGGTATTCCCCTACACCTGAGCATCGAACACCATCAGGCCCAAGGGCCTCTTCTCTCACAGATGTCCAACAAAGCCATCCTCTGCCACATATTCAGCCAGCACCATGGGTCCCTCCATGTGTATTCTTTGGTTGGTGGTCCAGTCCCCGGGAGCTCCAGAGGGTCGGGCCTGTTAACACTGTTGCTCCCTCCAGGGGGCTTCAAACCACCTCAACTCCTTCAGTCCCTTCTTCAACTCCTCCATCATCACGGACCCCCACACTCTGCCCAATGGTTGGCTTCGAGCATCTGCATTGGTCAGGCTCTGGCAAAGCCTCTCAAGATGCAGTTATATCAGGCTCCTGTCAGCAAGCACTTCCCAGTATCCACAATAGCATCCAGGTTTAGTGGCTATATAATGGATAGACTGCCCAGGTGGGGGCAGTCTCCGGATGGCCTTTCCTTTAGTCTCTCCACACTTTGTCTCCATATTTCTCCAGTGAGTATTTTGTTCACCCTTCTAAAAAGCACTGAAGCATTGATATTTTGGTCTTCCTTCTTCTTAGGTTACATATGGTCTGTGAATTGAATCTTAGGTATTCTGAACTTTTGGGCTGATATCCACTTATCAGTGAGTAAATACCACGTGTGTTCTTTTGTGACTGAGTTACCTCACTCAGAATGATATTTTCAAGTTCTGTCCATTTGCCTGCAAATTTCATGAAGTCATTGTTTTTAATAGCTGAATAGTATTCCATTGTGTAAATGTACTACATTTTCTGTATCCATTTCTCTGTTGATGGACATGTGGATTATTTCCAGCTTATGGCTACTATAAATATAGCTGCTACGAAGATGGTGGAACATGTGTCCTTATTACATGTTGGAGCTTCTTCTGGGTATATGCCTAGGAGTGGTATAGCTCGGTCCTCATGTAGTAACTATGTCCAGTTTTCTGAGGAACCACCAGACTGATTTCCAAAGTGGTTGTACCACCATGCAATCCCACCAGCAATGGAGGAGTGTTCCTCTTTCTCCACATCCTCACCAGCATCTGCTGTCACCTGAGTTTTTGATCTTAGCCATTCTGACTGGTGTGAGGTGAAATTGCAGTGCTGTTTTGATTTGTATTTCCCTGATGACTATGGATATTGAACACATCTGTAGGTGCTTCTCAGTCCTTTGAGTTTCCTCAGTTGAGAGTTCTGTTTAGCACTGTTCTCATTTTTTTGTTTAATAAGGTTATTTGAATTTCTGGAGTCTAACTTCTTTAGTTCCTTGTATATATTGAATATTAGCCCGACGATAGATGATTTTTTTAAAAGACATTAATAGCTCCCTTACATAAATACAAGAGAACACAGGTAAGCAGATAGAAGCCCTTAAAGAGGAAACAAAAGAATCCCTTAAAGAATTACAGGAAAACACAATCACAGGTGAAGGAATTAAATCCATCCAGGATCTAAAAACCGGAATTAGAAACAATAAAGACATCACAAAGGGAGATAACACTGGAGATAGAAAACCTGGGAATGAGATTAGGAGTCATAGATGCAAGCATTACCAACAGAATACAAGAGATAGAAAAAAGAATCTCAGGTGCAGAAGAAAGCATTTATACAACAGTCAAAGAAAATGCAAAAAGTTCTTAACCCAAAACATCCAGGAAATCCAGGACACAATGAGAAGACCAAACTTAAGGATAATAGGTATATAAGAGAACAAAGAGTCCCAACATAAAGGGCCAGTAAAATCTTCAACAAAATTATAGAAGAAAACTTCCCTAACCTAAAAGAGAGAGAGAGAGAGAGATGCCCATAAACATACAAGAAGCCTATAGAACTCCAAATACATTGGTCCAAAAAGAAATTCCTCGAATCACATAATAGTCAAAACACCAAATGCAAAAAACAAAGTAAGAATATTAATAGCAGGAAGGGAAAAAGGTCAAACGACATATAAAGGCAGACCTATTGGAATTATACCAGACTTCTCAACAGAGACTATGAAAGCTAGAAGATTCTGGGCAGATGCCATATAGACCCTAAGAGAATGCCAGCCCAGGCTACTATACCCAGCAAAACTTTCAATTACCATAGATGGGAAAACCAAGATATTCCATGACAAAACCAAATTTACACTTTCTACAAATCCAGCCCTACAAAGGATAATAGGTGGAAAACTCCAACACAAGGAGGGAAACTACATTCTAGAAAAGCAAGAAGGTAATCTATCAACAAACCCAAAAGAAGATAGCCACACAAACATAATTCCAACTCTAACAACAAAAATAACAGGAAGCAAATATCACTACTCCTTAATATATCCTAACATCAATGGACTCAGTTCCCCAATAAAAAAAACATAGACTCACAGACTGGCTATGTAAACAGGACCCAGCATTTTGCTACATACAAGAAACGCACCTTAGTGACAAAGACAGACACTACCTCAGAGTAAATAGCTGGAAAACAATTTTCCAAGCAAATGTTACCAAGAAACAAGCTGGAGTAGCCATTCTAATATTGAATAAAATCAACTTTCAACCAAAAGTTATCAAAAAACGTAAGGAAGGATATTCCATTCTAATCAAAGGAAAAATCTACCGATAATTACTCTTAATTGTGATCATCTATGCTCCAAATGCAAGGGTACCCACATTAATTAAAGAAAATTTAATAAAGCTTAAAGCACATATTGTACCTCACAAAATAATA
The DNA here is from genome assembly GCA_019843965.1 of Rhynchomys soricoides. NCBI lineage: Eukaryota > Metazoa > Chordata > Mammalia > Rodentia > Muridae > Rhynchomys > Rhynchomys soricoides. Next base: position 8,737,305 of record JADRCH010000017.1, on the reverse strand, counting down.
GTGGGAGACTTCAACACCCTACTCTCATCAATGGACAGATCATGGAAACAGAAACTAAACAAAGACACACAGAAACTAACAGAAGACATGAATCAAATGGATTTAACAGATATCTGTAAAACATTTCATCCTAAATCAAAAGAATATACCTTCTTATCATCACCACACAGTACCTTTTCCAAAACTGGCCATATAATTGGTTAGAAAACAAGACTAAACAGATAGAAGAAGATTGAAATAATCCCATGTATCCTATCAGATCACCATAGACTAAAACTGGTCTTCAATAACATTAAAAACAACAGAAAGTCCACATACACATGGAAGCTGAACAATGCCCTAGTCAATGATAATTTGGTCAAGGAAGAAATAATGAAGGAAATTAAAGACTTTTTAGAATTCAATGAAAATAAAAACACAACACACATAAACTTATGGGACACAATGAAAGCCATGCTAAGAGGAAAACGCAAAGCTCTGAGCGTCTCCAAAAATAACTGAGGAGAGTATACACTAGCAGCTTCACAGCACACCTGAAAGCTCTAGAACAACAACAACAACATAAATCAAATACATCCAAGAGGAGTAGAAGTCAGGCAATAATCAAACTCAGCGCTGAAATCAACCAAGTATAAGCAAAAAGAAGTATACAAAGAAAATTGGACATAGTATTACCTGAGGACCCAGCTACACCTCTCCTGGGCATATACCCAGAAGATGCTAATAAGGATACATGTTCCACCATGTTTATAGCAGTCATATTTATAATAGCCAGAAGATGGAAACAACCCAGATGTCCCTCAACAGAGAAATTGATACAGAAAATGTGGTACATTTACACAATGGAATACTAATCAGCTGTTAAAAACAATGACTTCATGAAATTTGCAGGAAAATGGATGGATCTAGACAATATCATCCAGAGTGCGGTGACTCAGTCACAAAAGAACACACATGGTATGCACTCACTGATAAGTAGATATTAGGGAAAGAACATGGAATACCCACAATACAACTCACAGACCACATGAAGCTGAAGAGGATGGAAGACCAAAGATTGGATGCTTCAGTCCTACTTAGATGGGGGAACAAAATGATCAAGGGAAATAGAGGGTGGAATGGACATGGGAGAAAAAGAGAAGGAGGGGGAAGATGGGAAGAATCAGATGTGGGAGGAGCTGGAGGAGATGAATAGAGAATCAGGAAATTGAACAGAGGTGAGTAGCAATCGGGGATGGGGAACTGAAAGACCCAGATGCTAGGAAAGCAAGAGGCTCTCAGGAATCAAGGGAGATGACATTAGCTGAAATTCCCCACAAAGGGGAGTGAGAACTTGTTGAGACCATATTCAGAGGTTAAGCATGTCCTCCCCACCATTTGAAGGATGAGGCCAGCCACCCATCTCTCAAATTTTAACCCAAAATTATTCCTGTCTAAATGAAATACAAGGGCAAAGAGTGGAGCAGAGACTGAAGGAAAGGCCATCCAGAGACTGCCCCACCTGGTGATACATCGCACATATACACACCAAACTCAGATAAATGCCAAAAGTGCTTGCTGGCAGGAGCCTGATACAGCTGTCTCCTGAGAAGCTCTGCCATATTCTGACCAATACAGATGTAGATGCTTACAGCTAACCATTGGACTGAGCACAGGGACCCCAATATAGGAGTTAGGGGAAGGACTAAAGGAGCTAAAGGGACCTTATCTAGCATCAGTGGGAGGGGAGGCCCTTGGTCCTGTGAGGGCTTGATGCCCCAGACTAAAGGAATGCTAGGGCAGTAAGCTGGGAGTGGGTAGGTTGTTGAGGGTCCACTCTCATAGAAGCAGGGTAAAGGGAGATGGGATAGTGGGTTTGCAGAGAGGAAACTAGGAAAGAGGATAACACTTGAAATGTAATAAAACAAAATATCCAATTAAAAAAAAAATTCTTGACACAAAACATCTGGGAAATCTAGGACACTCTGAAAAGACTGAATTTAGGGATAATAGAAATATATGAAGGGAAGAAACCAAACTCAAAAGACCCAGAAAAAAGGTTCAAAAATGACAGAATATTTTTCAATCCTAAAGAAAAAGATAAATATAATGGTAGAAGAAGCATACAGAACACAAAACTGATTGGACCAGAAAAGAAAGTTCTCTCACACATAATAATCAAAACACTAACTTGAAGTGGAAATTTCTGATTTCTTTGGAGACTCAGTTAATCATGTGATGTTTTTCTGAAAACTGTCTTATGAAAGGATGTTTTTGTTGAATCAGACATGTAGAAGGATATTTTGCTAAGAACAGACATGTGTTTTTCTGGAAGTAGCCTAGAAAAAGGGGATGTGATGTTTTGCTACAGTAGATGCTTGAGAAAACATGTGATGTTTGAAAAAGATATAAGTATAACCCCACAGAAAGTAGATGATGCTGTGTGGTATTGTTACGCCCTCTTTGCTGGTCATCATTGGACTTTGCTGACATTGGTCTTCACTGATGAAGCTATATGGTATTGGTTCACCTCGCCATTCTTTGCTGGTCATTGTTTGTCATAACTTCATAGAGAGAAGGACCACTAAAGAACTTCTGGTGATGTTCTGGAAGCTTGTTACTGCTTCTGTAGACTCAGGCTGATTGGTGGAGCCTTGGTATTTCTTCTAGATAAACTTACCTGCTGTTGCTGATTCTTGAATAGTGTTTGTGAGTGCATTGAGCTGCTGCTGCTAATTCATGTGAAGTGAACTGCTGATATCCTGATCACATATATTGGATTTGCTCCAAAGAACAATTCAGGTCCATATCCTCTTTTGTTCTATTAACCTTTTCTTTCTACTACCAGTAGTTGGTGATGAGCTAGAATGGAGGTTAAAGCATTTAAGGAGCCTTATCAGAAGAGGGCTTTGAAAAACTAAGACTACACTAACTATGTAGAACAAAAAAGAAACATTAAAACCTGAAAAGGAAAATACCAAGTAACATATAAATGCAGACCTATTAGAATTGCACCTGGCATCTCTTTAGAGTCCCTAAAAGGTCCTGAACAGATATGCTGCTGTCTCTAAGATACCACAAGTGTCAACCCAGACTACTATACCCAGCAAAATTTTAATTACCATACAAGCAGAAAATAAAATTTTTCATGACAAAATCAAATTTTAACAATATCTATCTATATATCCACACATGTACATATCCAAAACAAGGAGCTTAACTAAATTTATGAAATGCAGAAAACAAATAATCTCATACTAGCAAAACCAAAAGAAGGAAAACACACACACACACACACACTCTCTCTCACACACACACCACCACTACCACCACCACCACCACCACCACCAACAACAACAACAACAACAAATAACAACAACAAAATAATAGGAATCAACAATCATTGGTCATTGATATCTCTCAATATCAGTGGTCTCAATCTTCCAATAGAAAGACACATACTAACAGAATAGATAGAAAATCATGATTCATCCTTCTATGTCATCAAAGAGACATACCTCAACAAGAAGGATAGGCATTACCTCAGGGTGAAAGATTAGATAAAAATATTCCAAGCAAATGGTACTAAGTAGAAAGCTGGTGTAGTCATTTTAATATATAACAAAATAAATTTCAAACCAAAACTAATACAAAAATAGAAGATAGGATAATACATACTCACCAAAGGGGGAAAAAAACACCAAGATGACATTTCAATTCTTATGTCCTAAACACAAGGACATCAACGATTGTAAAACAGGCAAAAACAACAACAAAAAACAAACAAACAAAAAAACAAACAAGCAAGTAAACAAAACAACCAACCCACTAATTTGAATCACATATTAACTCTTATACACTGATACTGGGACACTTCAATATCCTACTCTTACCTGCGGACAGGTCATGCAGATAAAACTAAACAGAAAAATACTGACTCTCATAGATGTTATAAGCCCAATGGGCCTAACAATGTTTACAAAATATTTTGTCCATATATAAAAGAATATACCTTTTTCTCTGCATCTCATGAAATTCCTCTAAAACTAACCACATACATGGACACAAAGCAAGTCTCACCAGATACAAAACTGAAATAATTTCCTGCATCCTATCAGACCACACGGTCTTGTAAACAGAAACAAAAGAATACTTACAAATTCATGGAAACTGAACAACTCTTTCTCCACTGAGTGAAAAATGGGTCAAAACAGAAATGAAGAAAGAATTAAAGACATTGTAGAATTCAGTGAAAATGAATGCATATCATACCAAACTAATGGGACAGAATGAAATCGATACTAGCAGAGAACTTTATAGCACTAACTGCATACATTAAACAATTGGAGAGATTTCAAGCAAGCAATTTAATAGCACACTCAAAAGCTCTAGACTAGAACAACTGTTGGGAGGCTCCTGGCCTGGACAGCAGAGAGGACACAGAGTAGGACTTTGGTGTGGCTTTAAAATCTGAGGGTCTCCAGATGTCCTCGTTCTCTATATAAAATGCTGATGATAACTTCTAAAAAGTCCTAAAAACTTTCTTGTTCTTTCTAAGAGTGAAATGCAGCTGGCTTAGACAATTGGCACCTGTAGCCTAACCTTGGGGGACTAAGTAACGTGGGTTTTGTTTTATCTCAGCAGGAACTGCGCAATTCTAACTTTCAGTCTGCTAGTCAGAAGTCTGAGGAAGAAAAAGGAATACTTTGAAAAGTGATTAAAGCACTTATTACTAAATTGTAAAAAGTTTCCTATGAATGCTATCTAAGAAAAGGGGGAAAGTCAGAAAGATCCTAAGTGGAGAAAGGGAAGACAATTTTCTCACTTCTCCTCTTTGTCTAAAAAGTGTTCTGTCCAAAAAGGTTTTCCTCAGCTCAAGTTGGACTCTTCTCTTTGTCCTCAGCACTTAAAACATATTTCAGAATACATGATCACATGGTAAAAAGTTTACCACTAGTTTACACAAATTCAAATCATAAATCGAATAAGAAGTTTACAACAGAGGGCATTTACATGCATATCCATTAGGAGTAATTATCTGGCTATATATTCATCACCTGTCACAGCTCCACAGGTTCATTGAAAGTTAAAAAACCATAACTAAGTTATTAGTGATGTTTTGTATACATAAACCCAGTCAAAATTTAACCTTCTGTCCTAGCATCTAAAATAAATCATTAGTTCCCTTCTTATGACCATTGGTTAATTGTTTTACAACCTCTTGGAATATGCTCTGAGTAGTAGAAAGTCTGGTTACTAACCAATAGGCAATTAATTGGTGATACATGGGAGACTGACAGAGTTTTCATCAAAGTTTTGACTTTCAGAAAAGGATCTAATAGCAGTTTCACTATAAAATAGCTTAATAATCACTGATATAATTTTAGGAATTCGTATAGGTCCATCATTAAGAATTAAGAAGTCATCTATTTGTCTGTATAGCATCACTGCAAGATAGTACATCTCTGTAGATCTGCAGAGATCTGCTCAAAAGGGGTGGGATAATACCTAGTGATTATTATATATGTTTAATAATAAAAAGAAAAGCATATTAATAACAATAATCTTTACTAAAATGATTTTCTCCTGGGCCTTGCCTATAGGAAGAAATACATTATTGATTATATAATCAAGGCAAACCATCTCAGGGCAATCACCTGCTACTTTCTGCTCGTGCTATGATGGCTCCTGACAAACAACAACAAAAAGCAAACTCACCAGATGACAAGAAATAATCAAACTGAGGGCTTAAATCAATAAAACAGAAACAAAGAGAAAAATACAAAGAATCAATCAATGGAATTTTTTTTTAGACAAGCAACAAGATAGACAACCTAACTAAACAGCAGAAACAGAACAGCCAAGTTAACAAAAATAGGAAAAAAACAAACATAACAACAAGCACCAAGGGAGTCCAGAGAATCATAATGAATCATACTATAAAACCAGTACTCTAACAAATTGGAAAACCTAAAAAACCAAAAGTAACATCAAACAAACAAACAAAAAACGATAACTTTCTCAACAGGTACCACTTATCAAAAGCTAAATCAAGACCAGATAAAGAATGTATATGTAGCGAACGAAAAGCAGGTATTAATACCCCCAAAAAAGAAAACGGCCATGGCCAGAAAGTTTTAGCACAGACTTATACAAGACTTTGTAAAGAAGTATTAACACCAATACTCCTCAGTTTGTTCCAAAATTACCCAAAAAGAAAACCAGAAATCAGAACAAAACAATAAAACAAAACAACAACAAAACAAAACAAAACAAAAATGGATCATTCCTCAATCTATTTTATCCTGATACAAAACCACATAAAAACTCAACAAAGAATGGAAGGAGAGAATACTGGAAGAAACAAATGGACTGGAGGTAGGTCATCTCTAGAATAATGGAAATTGCCAGGAGCTGTGAAAATGAGCCTAGCTAAGACTCCTAGCAATGAGGTTTATGGAGTCTCAACTGGCTATGTGCTGTAACCAGCAAAGTTTTCCCAATGAAGGGGAGTTAAACACCAATCCAGCCTTAAAAGCTTAGACCCACAATTTGTTCTACCTACAGGAAGTGCAGTGTTAGGAAATGGAGCAGAATTTGAGGGAATGGCAAATCAATGAGTAGCCTAAATTGAAACCCATGCCATGAGAGGGAGCCCACCCTAGACACTATTGATGATATTCTCTTATACTTACGGACAGGTGCCTTGCATAGCTGTTGTCAGAGAGGCTTCACCTAGCAAATGATGTTAACTGATGTAGAGACCCATAGTCAAACATTAAGTGGAGCTTGGAGTGTCCTATGGAATAGGGGGAGGAAGGATTGAGGGAGCCATAAGAGTTAAGGACACCATAAGAAAACCTATAGTTTCTATGAACCCGGGCCCATGGAGACTCATGGAGACTAAATTGCCAACCAAAGAGCATGAATAATATGGACCTAGATCTTTTGCACATATGTAACAGTAGTCCACCTGCATCTTCATGTGGGATTCCTAAAGTTGTCTCTGACTACAATGCCTGTATTTAGATCCCTTTCCCCTAACTGTCCTGCGTTTTCTAGCCTCAGTGGAAGAGAATATGTCTAATATTGTTGCAGCTTGATATGCTGGGGCTGGTTGATGTACATGGGGAGCCTCCAATTTTCTAGGGAGAAAAGGGGAAGGGGTGGATGGAAAAGAGGAGAGGAGAGGAGAGGAGAGGAGAGGAGAGGAGAGGAGAAGACTTGGAAGAGAGGATGGTGGGGAAGCTGCTATTGGGATGTAAAGTGAATAACTTAGTCAAAAAGAAAACCTCAACAAAAAAGAAGTATAAACTAATTTCCCTTTGAACATGGATACAAAAATAATAAAATACTCGCAAATCAAATCTAAAAACACATCAAAAAGATCATCTACTATTACCAAGTAGGCTTCATCCAAGTGATTCATGGGTATTTTAACATATGTAAATCAATAAATGTAGCCCATCATATAATCAAACTGAAAGACCAAACCCACATAATCAACAGACAGATAAAGGTCTCTGACAAAATCTGACACTCTTCATGATAAAAGATTGGGAGACATTAGAGATAAAAGAGACATACCAAATCATAATAATGAAATTTACAGCAAGACTAGAAACTCAAAACAATTCTACTAAAATCCAATTCTACTAAATTCCAACACAAGGTTGTCCACTCTCTCTATACCCATAGAATATAGTACCTGAAGACTTAGCTAAAGTAATAAGACTACTGAAAGAGATACAGGCATTTTATTTGGAAAGGAAAAAGTCAAAATATCACTATTTGAAGATGATAGAATACTATACATAGTTGGCTCTAAAATATTGCACCAGAGAATTTGTACAGCTGATAAACATTTTCAGCAAAATAGGCTGGACATAAGATTAACTCAAAAATATCAGAAGCCATCCTAAATAAACATGACAAACAGATTGAGAAAGAAATCAGGGAAACAATACTTTTCACAAAAGTCTCAAATAATACAAAATATCTTTTGGTAACTCTAACCAAATTAGTGAACTCCTTGCATAATAAAAGTATCAAGTCTTTTATGAAAGAAATTGAAGAATATATCATAAAATGGAAAGATCTCCCAAGCCTGTGTATTGATAGGATTAGCATAGTAAACATGGAGATCATATTGAAAACAATCTACACATTCAATGCAATCCTCATCAAAATTCCAAAGGAGTCTTTCAAAAAACTTGAGAGGCAATTCTCAACCTCACATGGAAAAACAAATGACTCTGGATAGCTAAAATACTTCCAAATAATAAAAATCTGCTAGAGGTCTCACTATTCCCAATTTCAAGTTATACCACAGAGGTATGGTAATAAAAACTTAATGGTATTGGCATCAAAATAGACACATTTATCAATGGAATAGAATTGAAAACCCACACATCAACCTATGTACATATATGCATCTGATGTTTGATAAAGAAACCAGCAATGAACACTAGAAAAAAGACAGTATGTTCAACAAACAGTCATACTGATGTCTGTATGTAGAATAATGCAAGTAGAGCCATATTTATCACCTCCACAAGACTCAAAATCAAGTTTATCAAAAACTTTAACATAAAACCAGATACACTGAACCTGATAAGAGAGAAAGTGGGAAACAGGCTTCAACACATTGGAACAGGAAACAACTTTCTAAACATAACACTGATAGTGTAGGCACGAAAATCAGCAATAAATAGGATGCAATGAAACTGATAATCTTCTGTAGAGCAAAGGACACCATCAACTGGACAATGTGGCAGTGTACAGAATGGGAAAAGAGTTTTACTAACTCCAAATAATAGTCAAAATGTATGAAAAAACTTAGAAATTATATATCAAAAATAATAATCCAATTTTAAAATGGGGTAAAGATCTAAAACAGAATTCTCAATAGAGGAATCTCAAGTGGCTAGGAAATATTTAAAGAAATGTTCAACATCCTTAGCCAACTCTAAAAAAGTTATCCTTACCCTTGCTTTAATAAAGTAAATCAAAGCTACTTTGAAATTCCATCTTAATCTTGTCAGAATGGCTCAAATCAATAACACAAGTGACAACTTATGCTGGGGAGGAGGTAACACAAGGGAAACATTGTCCCATTGCGGGTGGGTGTACAAACTTATACAGTCACTATGGAAATCAACATCACAGTTCTTCAGAAAGGTGAGAATTGATCTACCTAAAGATTCAGCTATATACCACCTTTTGACATATACTCAACAAGATTCTTGTTTATGCACATTCATTGTAGCTTTATTCATAATAACCAGAAAGTGGAAACAACATAGATGTTCCTCAACAGAAAAATGAATGAAGTAAGTGTGGTACATTTACTTAATAAACATTACTCAGCTGTTAAAAAGTGACAGCATGTTATTTGCAGAGAATGGCTAAAACTAGAAAAGAAAAGTCATCCTGAGTGAGGTAAACCAGACCCAGTGAGATAAATATGTTATATATTCACTTATAAGTGGCTATTAACTACTAAACAAACGATAACCAACCTACAATCCTTAGACTTTGAGAGGTTAGGTATAACAGAGGCATTTAGGGGTGATGCAGGGATTCCCTGGGAGGAGGAAATAGAATAGATTTTATGAGTGGACTGTGGATGCGTGGGGATCAAGTAGGAAGGGGTAGGAGAGGTATAGTTAAGAGAAACAATTCAGGCAGAGACAGTTGGAATTGAGTGACATATGAGGGATGATAGTTCCATGGAAACTCCCTAAAATATTTAAAGGTAATTCTAATAATGGGAGAGAGAGCATTCCCAAGCTCCATTACTATCACCAGGGATGCTTACAACATTGGAACTACACTGCATTCAATTAAGGTGTTTGCCAAAGGATCCCATGTAAATCCTCAAACATCCCTGGCTGTTGCTAAGACAATGGGTTGCTTTCTGCAAACTGACAGTGAGCCCCCATTGCTGAGAACATCACCATAGAACTCATTGATCATGGAAAAGTTGAGCTGGTGTCTACACGGAGCCTTCGTAACAAAGTTCTAGTGTCTTTGCTGCAAGAGGGTACTTTGTGGGCTACCAAAAAAGATATGTAAACACCAATCCATTCACAACACCATTAAACTATATCTGACCTACCTACAAGATATGCTAATACCATGGTGGCATAGAACATGTGAGAGTAGCCAACCAAACACTAACTTGAATAAGATCCACACCAGGAGACAGAACCCATACATGACACTGTGTGATAAAGAACCACAGACTATATATCCAAGGAACTTAAGTTAAAACCAAACAATATTGGTCTAAAAAAATATCAATAATAAAATGACAACAAATGACATTTTGCTATACCCATAGATCAGTTTTTTATTCAATCATTATCAGAAAAGCTTCCTCCTACAGCAGATAGGAACAGATGCAGAGAAGCACAGCCTGAAATTACATGGAGAGAGAGAATCTTTGAAACACATATCTCTAAGTGGATATTTTCATCAAATCTCTCTCCTTAGAGTTCAGAGACCCCTGGAGAAAAGGAGATGGAAAGAATGTAAAAGCCAGAAGGGGTGGGGGCACCAAAAGAACACGGCCTTCTGAATCAACTGAGCATGGCTCCTATGAACTCATGAAGATTGAAGCAGCAAGCAAAGGGCCTACATGGATCTGTATGAGACTATCTATCTCTCTATATATGCATGTATTAAAACTTTCAGCTTAGTATTTTTATGGTACTCTTAAGAGCATAAATAAGGATGTTTGATTCTTGACCTTGATCTTGTCCTATTTTCTTTCATTGGGTTTCCTCTCCAAGTTCAATGTGATAATTTTTGTTTTATCTTATTATAATTTATTTTGTCATGTTTGGTTGTTGTCTCCTAGTGGCCTGTTCTCTTCTAATGAAAGACAGAAAAGGAGTAGATCAAGAAGAGATGGGGAATATGAAGGAACTGGTGGGGAGAAGAGAGAAAGAGGGAAAACAAAAAAGAAAAGAAAAAGAAAAAGAAAAGAGAGAGAAATGTTAGAGTTTTCACATAAAATTAAACAAATCAAAACCAAAAATCAAAAATCAACCAATGAAACAATACACAATGAACACACTTCTGTTCAATTTCCTGAGCCTCTGTACATCTCCCCTGTCTCCTTCCATACCTGATCCTGCCCCTGTTTTTCCCCTCTCCCTTCTTTCTTCCTCCCAAGTCCCTCCCACCATTTGCCTTCCATGATTATTTTGTTCCCCCTTCTAAGCAGCACTGAAACATCCTCACTTTGGTCTTCCTTCTTGTTGAGTGTCATATGGTCTGTGAGTAGTATTATGGGTATTCCGAGATTTTTGCCTAACATCCATTTATCAGTGAGTGCATAACATGTATGTTCTTTTGTGACTGGGTTACCTCACTCAGGAAGATATTTTGTAGTTCCATCCATTTTCCTATGAATTTCATTTTTATAATCCAGTTGTTGTCCCCCTCTTGGTCTACTCTTCCACAGTTCCTCATCCGGTTCCTCCTCCACCATCTCCAAGAGGATGTCTTCTTCCCTAGCCCCACCCCTGGCCAGGCCTCCCCACTCCCTGCAGCCTCGATTCTATCAAGAGTTAGTTTCATCTTCTGAGGCCAGAACAAGCAGTCCTGTGCTGTATATGTGTCAGGGGTCCCAGACCAGCTCATGTATGTGTATGCTGTCTGGTTGTTGGCTCAGTGTCTGAGATATGTCAGGGGTTCAAGATAGTTGAGACTGCTTCTCTTCCTATGGGGTCACCCTCTTCTTCAGATCCTTCCAGCCTTTCCCAAAAATGCTAAAGTATTTTAAAAGAATAGTTGAAAAATATTAAGCTGAGCCTTTCCCCACTCACCTTTACTCCTTTTATACGACCCAATTTCCATTTCTGTGCCTGTGTTAAAACAGCAGGTATACTGATGGGTGTGGTGGCAGGGTTTCTGTGGAACTGCATTTAAGGGTGATAGTTTACTTCATTTACTAACATTGCCCTTGATTGATGTGCCTCCAGACTTCATTAAATTCCGGCCAAACCCATGCAAACAATGTTTGGATATAGGAAAATATTTTCTTCCACATAAAGCAATGGGTAATAGTGTCATGGGGAGAGGAGATCTGTAGACAACAGACTAGGTAGCAGTAAAGGAAAGTAAGGTGCTTTGGACAATAGGGGCAGTATTCCTATAATGCTTGCTGATAAATGACTTAATCCCAGGACTAGAAAGGAATTTGTGCAATAAATCTGAGGGTGGAGTGACACTGAAGGGGACATAGCTGTAATGAAATCATGGCATGGAAAGAGACCAAAGCCTTATCAACTATCCTAGCCCAAGGCAAAGATGTAAGTCCCTCATCTAGACTCCATAATGTGATGGGCATCTAACACTGAGATGGCATAGTCCCACACCAAGCTGCTATTGACTGTATAGACTTACCTCCCTCCCCATTCACCTGTTTATCCATCTTGATCTAGATCTGGACCCACTGATTTGTGCTCTCAGAGTTTGACCTTTCACCTTACTAATGTGCATGGCCAATATCCTTTCACACTCCTATTCCAGCAGCTCTTGTCACTTGTCTGATTCATTAACACACACACACATACAAACACACACACACACACACACACACACACACACACACAGGCATACACACATGCCTGCACACATGCCTATAGACACATAGTTAACTATGCAGACTGCTGAGAGTGTCATTCCTAGTAAAATTTAAAGAAACTCGTATTCAGTACTTATGTGACCGAATGGTCAAAAAAGATCCAAACCTAGAGATTTTTAAAAATTAATTTAAAAAATCACTGACAAGTAATTTGCATTAAGCTGCTACAAACAAAATCTAGAAAGGGGAAAACTATAATTTCCAAAGTTTCCTTAGTATAGCATTTTAAATTCTGCGTTTTCCAAAAATGTAAAATAAAAATAAAAGTAAATGAAGCTTGCAAAGAGCCAAGAACTGATAGTTCACATACTAACTTGAAAAGCAAACAAAGCAGCAGCAAAGGGGGCTCCTGAGGAAAAACTTCTTAAATACAAAATATTTAGGGCAAATATTTTTAACATGTTCAGGGTTAAGAAAACGTTATAGAAACACTGAAGGAAGAAATAGTAATTATAGCATCACAGATAAGTTGCATTAAAAGGGAGAAAGAGTTTATGAAAAAGAACACAATAAAATCCCAGAGATTAAATAGATTACTGCAACTCAAATAAAATCTTCACCAGAAGGGCCCAGTAATAGATTAAAACAGAAAGAACAAACTATTCAATGAAAGTAGATTAGTGAAAAGTATCCAGTCTGAGGAAAAAGAAAAAAGAGAAAGGTTGAAGATAATAAACAAAGCCCAAAAGACTTGTAGACACTCTCCATAAAACTCCTATCAAACTACAGTAGTAAAGATGGCACAGACAGAAGGAAAAGCCAGGCAAAAATACTTGATGAAATAAGGCCTCAGGCTTACCAGGTTTGATGGAGCTGGTAATATTTCATCTAGCAGATTCAAAAAAATAGTTCAATCAGCTCAGAAATCTCAACATAGAGGTCTTTTATAATCAGAAGTAAAAAAAAAAAAAAAATGCAAAGGAAAAAAGAAAACCATTAAAAAGCCAAAGATTAATTTCTCTCGTGATGCATTTTCCTTCTTAGTTTCTCACATTTAACATCTCAACAGAAAACATGGGAGAAAAGTCAGTAAAGACATGGCATATCAAAAAGTTACCATTAGTGTATTATGGTCTGAAACTTGAGTGGTTTTACTATTCACTTTGAAAGTAATTAAACAATATCTGATTATAAATACATATTAATAATTATAAATGATAATATATAACTGATATCAATGTCATAAACAAGCTAGACATAATATATCCTATGCAATATTGTTATATGTTCTCAAAATCAAGTTGTTCTTCATCCAGACTTGCTCTTTATAAACTAAGGGGCTAAATGATGAAGCTCAGAAGACAAGTTATGCAGGAAGCTCAAAAGAAAGAGATAATGAGTCTCTGGTGGTCTCTTAATTCTGTATTGTTTTGATGAGAAGAGTCTTTGAAAAAGGATATTGAACCTAAGTGATATAATTTGCCATGTTTTAAGGCGAGAAGTGAGAAGTCTAGTTTAAATGATAAGGTCTTTAGTCAGCTTGTTTACTTCTGTACTCTAGTCAGAATACAAACCTGTTACAGCAGTACCAACTCTCCCTGGAACTTAAGATTTCATTTCTTTTGTTGTAACAGTGCATGTTTCCTTCTAATATATTTTTAAGTGAATAATGATTTAAGAATAAATAAACGAAGAAGTTAAGAATAACCCAAAGATTGACCATTAATACATATTCAAAGATAAAATAAAAATTATAAATGAATTAACTTTGGAAGCACTGTAGGAGCTAAAGACTAAGACCTTTGTTGTTCAGACAACTGCAAGACAGTAGACGCCAGTCTCATATGTACAAATGTTACATTAATTGTATAATTGCTGCTCAGAAGTAGAGATTAAAATGCTAATTATTGAATCACAATGCCACTTTAAATGCAAAAAAAAAAATGTTAGAAGTGGAATAACAGGAAATAAAGTTCCATGCAAAAGTAGTCAGAGGAAACACAAGTGGCTATTAGATTTTAACATGTATTCAATGGTCAACAAGTAGAGACTGACGTAATACACATTTCCTAATTCAAGTAGATACAACTATAGAAGCATAAGCAACTAAAGAGTTCAAAACAAAATAGAATATTAGAAAGCCAATAAAAGATTTCATTTCAAATCTCTATTGGTAGCAAAATTTAAACAAATATAAATTAAAAGTATTTAGTACATAGACAATTTTAACAATGCAGAGAGCAAATCATAACAAGTGAAGTTTTATGCAACATTGTTTTCCCATGGCCTTATCTGAAATATATCATAGACTATGCCACAAGAGTAACATTGATAAAGTTATAAAGATTTTACGATATCTTAACAATCATTAACACTAAAAATGGGGGAAAACCACACATACACATATATATATCAATGTACTGAGTGAAAAACATTAATAAGAATGACAAAACAAACAAAAACGAAAGCATGATTGTCTTAGTTGGTTTCCTACTAGTGCGATAACACAACATGACCAAATTCGATTTGGGATGGAAAGAGTTTCTTTCAGTTTCTATTTCCAGGGAAGTCAAGGCAGGAATCCAAAGTCAGGAAGTAATGCATAGGCCATGGAAAAGGGTTGTATACTGGCTTGCTCCTCATGACTTACTTGGTTTTCTTTTTTTTTTTTTTTTTTTTTTTTTGTAGCACCTAGGGCCACCATCCCAGCAGTGGCATGTGAGAAAATGCCTCACAGGTCCTCACAGGTTTGTCCACAAGTTAATTTTGTGAGGGCATTTTCTCAATTGAGGTTTCTACTTCCAAAATGAGTCTGACTTGGGTTAAGTAGTTCTAAAACTAGCCAACACAAAATCTTTCATCTTACTTGCAATATAATCAATAGGAGTTGAGGACTCTCTCACAGTGAAACCTATAATATTGAAGGAGGAGGAGGAGGAGAAGGAGGAGGTAGAAGAGGAAGGAGGAGAAGGAAGAAGAAGAAGGGGGAGGAGGAAGAGGAGGGCAAATGAGATCTAAGCAAGTAAACAAGCTTGCAGCCCAGTCAGAGGATCTGAATTTGATCCCTAGGCCCTAAACGGTAGAAGAGAGCCAGATTTTACAACCTACCCTCTAATATCTACAGGCATTCATGTATACACAAATGTGCATATATACATATACATAAAATATAAATAAAAATACAGGCAAGAAATTTAAAAACTCAAACATAAATGGTAATAAATCTTTCATGGCTTCAACTCTTCACTGACCTTAAGATATCACCTTTTCCCAAACTTATGTATGATTTCCATGGAATAACTGTACTTATCCCAAATGTTAGCAGAAATTGATAACATAATATTAAAAATTTACAAAGACCTAACACAGACAAAGTAGCTGAAAAGAATTCAATAAAATTTAGCATGGCACAATAATCCCAAGAGTGCAGTACTGGCACCCATACTTTGGAGTTATCACCATATCTATGATTGTGTGTAACAACTACTAAACAAGGAGAATATGATACCTGCCACTGGCACCCTAGCCAACTACACAGTACTAGTCAGGTCATGGATCTTGAAGTAGAACACACAACTCCCACTTTAGTAAACCAGTACAATCTCTAATTACATTCTAAATGTTTATCCTTTTACCCACAGATGAGTATAGTCCTCACCTTCATAAAAGAAACTTCTCTTTGCAACAGATGAAGACTATAAGACAAAACACAAGCAGTGAAAATGCAGAGTTGTGGAGCCTAATACCACTGGATAAATTTACAAAATACCCTCCCACCTAAGACTCAGGAAACATTATGAAAGAGGGGTTAGAATGTTGCAGGAAATATTAAAAAAGAGAACAGGCACATTCCCACACTCAGGTAGGCAACTGGCTGGCAGCAGAGCAAGCTCTTGCCTGGTGTGTCTCACTCAGCAGTCCCTCTGTGCCAGAGCTCCTGAGTCCCTTGGTGGATCTCTGCCACCAGGCCCATGCAACAACCGCTCACTCCATGGTCAGCCATCTCAGTACCCAATTACCCAGTAGAATTAAAACTCTTAACACATAGTTAACCAATCAGATTTATGTATTAATAAAAACACAATTTACAAGATGCCAATACAATAATTTCAGAGCCAGTTGATAATTATAAAAGCTGCCCACCTAGATTAGACAACTTATACCAAAATTCTAACCTTTATGATAACATATATTGGTGGCACTACACCAGTTCACGTTCACTGCCATCTCCTTCCTCTCTCCCCCCAGACACTGTCACCTGTCCAAACTTAGTTCTGCCTTCCTGTTCCCTGTCCAATCACAGGGCTCCTATTGCCCTAATGTAATTAGACAGGGAAAATCCTGTAACATTAGAAAATTATAAGAGCCATAGGATTAGGGAGTCTGTGGCAAAACTGCCTTTTAGCAATTACTGAAGCTACACCCAAGATCTCAACAACATGACTATCTAAACATGAGATGAACAAGGATAACAAAATAGATATGACACAATAAAAAGAAGAAAGCCCAGGATGTCTCAACCATTCACAAAATACAGACAGTAGAGGAATGCTCAGAGCAGGAGAGGCAGTCTTCCCCAGGGAAGAACAAACCAACTGGTTAGCCAATACCAAATGGTCAGATGTGGAAACATACATATAAGTAACATTATATGACTGAGGAAAGACGAGAGTGGATGGGTGGGTGGGAGGGTGGGTTGGAGAATATCCCCATATTGGCAGGGGGAAGGCGGAGGGAATGGGGAGGTTCCAAAGGGGAGATCTGAAACATTTGAAATGTAAATAAAATATGAAAATAAAAAAAAAAGAAAAAGAAAAAAAGAGAGTTTGTATTTAGAAATATAAACATATATATATATACATATTTATAAATATGTGTATACACATGTGGCAGCAATCAATGAAAAATGAGGACATGGATTTAAAAGAGTTCAAGGGAAGATATTTGCAAGGGATCAGAGGAAGGAACTGTAAGTGACATGATAGAATTATAACATCAAAAAATAAAAGTAAAAGGCCAAAAAGTCAATCTCTAAAGTTCATACCTGATCTCAAATTTGTTATTAAGCTCGTCTGTGATGAGTGGGATTGTTTCCATATGTGGTAGAAAATAGAACAAAGAGCTGTGTAGACAAACCCAAGTCCAATGTTGACAAAGTTGCCAGGCCAGTTTAGTGTCCAAAGGAAGCAACCTTTTTAACAAATGATAAGAAATAGCTACATGTCAACGTGGATAAATTATCTGGTCTTTTAAGTTCTTGATGCCCTCAAGTAACTTACCCATCCTCTGAAAAAAATGTAATTGGGTAAATCTCAAAAACATGAACATCTCAATAAGACTTGTACAAAAGAGTAGATATTGTTTGATTTAACTCATGTGAAGTTGTCAAAGAGGCAATATTGATCTATAGCATCAAAACACAAAACAATGGTTGCCTGGGGGCAGAAATGGGAGGAAATGGCCAGAGAGAGAAATCAAAGAACATTCTCAGGTAGTAGAAGAGCTTTGTATTTTGATTGACGATGCTGCATTTGTCAAAACCTATTACACTATCCATTGAAGTGGGCTTACTCTGCTGTATTTCCAAGCTCAAAAACAATGATTAAAAATAGCACTTGGTGTCTAAAGTTACAATATAACAAATAAACCACACTTCAATCACAAGTTCTTATATAGACAGAACATCTTTTGATTAAATCAGAGAGTTTCAAGGACACAGAGGAAGTTTCATTTTGTTCTGGTTTTTTTGTTTGTTTGTTTTGTTTTGTTTTTCTGTGATAGGAGCTTATCTCTTCTGTTCTAGAAAAATAGCTTTGTATTCTCAGATGAACTACTACAAGAGTTCAATGCCAAAGCCATGTGCACTTTGTAGTAGAGGATAGACACGTTGGCTTTTATACCCCAGGCAAGCATTTAAAGAGCTCTTATAGCCTCTCAGTCATTCACCCTATTATAATTCAGTTTCTGAATGTTTATACTGAAATGCAAGTAGAGACTTGGGGAGGTGAGGGAATGAGAGAGGACCCAAGTAAAAGTAGAAATTAGATGTTAACAGGGTGCCTTACTTATTTATATCTATCATCACAACTCCAGGTTAAATGAGCCGCCTCTCCAGATGTTTTTTTTCATAATGTGACCATTCTCAAGAAGAGGCTACAAGAAGTTCGTATATGTCCACTGCCAAGATGTCATAGTAATTAACGCTGTTTGCCTGCAAGCTTTTCAAACTGAATTCAATTTCCACAAACCCCATGATTGAGGAAGAAAACTGACTTCTGTAAGTTTTCCTCTGAGATCTTTGACATATATGCCCCTTCCCCACACAAATGCATGTACATACACAAATAAAAACATCTATCAAAAGAAATCAGTTTGCTATATTCCAAGAATTGTTTGGAGGATAGAGGTAGTGAGTAAGATTTGCTTTGTATTTTAAATGAGTATCTGATTTAGTCACTTAATATCCAGTTTCCCAGAGTCTGCTATGGTTGAGAGACAGTGAGTATTAGCCATGGAGTACAATGCTAAAAATGAATTATTTGCTATGTCTTGCTTTCCTTACTGCACATGAGCTCTTAGTGCTGAGCCTGGTACATGGAAGAGCATCATAAGAATTAACATTTAGGCTGATGGTAAGGATGACTGTAGAGACCATGTAGTAAGCCTTCCAATTACCCAGAGAAAGAAACATGAGCAAGTAGTCCAATCATTTTTTCCATTATGACTGACTTCTACATAATGTCAAATCTGCAAGTGGTCTGCAATCAAAAGAACAAAAATAGTTATAAAGTATCAGTAGACCACACAGGACACTTTATTTATTTGACAGGGACAAAGTTTAGAGGTATCAGGAAAGAGCAATGTCACAACATCAGAGTTAAACAGGACCATGAGGATTTAGATTCCTAACAGGAAATGGCAGACAGGTCCCCCATGGTGGTGAGGAGTAAAGATACAGCAAGAGAGAACAAGAATGGCATGTGTGGAGAAAACAAGTGGGGCTACTATTTGTCTATGGTGTGGAGTTCAAGAACACAGTTCCTTATACTGTAATAGATGACAGTTTCAAATTCTTAGCCCCACTATTAAAATACTAGTGGCTTTGTTTACATGTGGTATTTACAGACCCATTTCTCACTTCCATCTGAAAACTAATTTGTCCAAGTTCTAATGGCTAGCAAGAGACACAGTTAATTTGAGCTCTGCCTGACCCTAAATCCTCCTTAGAGAGATGCAAGACTACATAAATTAAAGCATTGGCAGAGACACCAAAGATTTGGGACAAAATTGAGATCAGGCATTTAATTATGGGCACACAATGTACTTCACTATTATGTAGGTGAGAAATGGAGGCTAATGCAGACTTATAAGATGAAATGTACAGGGAGTTCCAGGACTTCCGGTTAAACCAATGTTTGTATACGTGAAAATACATTTGATATTGAAGTATGTGTGGCAGTTGTAAAATCGGCCAAGGGCAGCCCTCTAGCCATGTGCTTCTGTCTCTGCCTTACAATTACCAGAAGCTCAAATCTGCCTTAAGTGTTTAACACTTCATTCTTGCTCTAGAAAATGACCTCATTGCAGCTAAAAGTAGCACACCCTGATTTTAATTTTTACAGCTTATCAAACCATGATGACAGTGACCAAATGGTTCCTTTACTTACACCCATGGTTCTTAAAAGAAGCTGAATAACAAAGTCCCTTTCTAGGTAAACACTTTAAAGTAGTTGCTTCAGGAATTACTGGCAAAAGTAAAATATAAGCTCTCTTCAGAAGTAAAATTAACCGATTGTCAAAAAATTAGTCACACTCTAAGACCCAGGAAAGCCATTTCTAAATATTCTCTGCTAAAGAAATAACCGTGTAGATAAAAAATGACATAAATATTTATTTAGAATAACCTCAAGTTATAATCAACCCAAACAACAGTGAATAGGTCCAAGGGTAAATGAATGTGGTGTAGTTCTATTGTCATTAGGATGTATCTATATAAAGGGACAGATCACTGGTGTGTGTACAGCTCAAAAATGTGTTAGTAAGTCAATGAGGCCAGACACAAAGAACAGTTTGATTCTATTTATATAAAGTCCCAGGATAGGAAAAACTCATCTGAGATGGAATAAATAAGAATGTGCTACATCTGTGAAGTGAGAAGAAAGAAAGTATATTGACCAAGGAGGGTCACAGAAGGAATTTTGAGAAATATGGAAAATTTCAGATAGAGAGTTTTAAGGCGTGTTTATACATTTTAAAGTCTCACCCAATTTATGATATGTGCTTTGTGATGCTGATATAATGTAAATGTTTTAAATGCTGAGCCTAAAATCCCTGTGAAACCATGAGCTTTAAAATGGCGATACCCAAGATACATTTGTAATAAACTCTGCACACAGCAAATGATTTGTTTTGTTGTAGATGGCTTTTTAAGGTAATTTTGGTTTTGGAAATTTTTCTACAGATATATACAATGTATTCTGGTTATGTTTCCTCCAGACCCTTTCCTTACATGCCTCCGTACCTACCAGCTTCCAGACTCCTTACCGCTACTCCTCTCTTTTCCAGACTCAAGACTTCAAGCTTTATCTGGGAACCCATCTGGGAGAGCATTAGATTGGAACTCTTCATAAGAAGCATACAACAGGAAACAGTGACTATACCTCTTACTGAATCTATACATATTCAATAGATCAGCAGTGCTTGGTAGGAACCACAACCCCTTCCTCCATCCATGCCTGAGTGTCAATAGGTTCATTCTTGTACAGACTCACAGAAAAACCCACAGCTTTAGTGAGTTCATAGTTGCAATGGCCATGTGTTAGCACATTTCCTGTCTTTCCCTTATCATCTCTCTTCACTGTCTTCCACAGTGCTCCCAGATGGAATTAAGGATTAGCACTCATCTGAAAGGTGGCAAAAAGTTTAAGTCAACCAAATGAATTTAGATCTGGACATGTTCTCATTTAGTACTGTTTGGACTGCTTTAAAACACTTGAAGATCAAAATGTATATTCATGTTTTATGGAAATCTATTAAATTGAGTAACAGAATATGTTTGAGCTTATTCTTCAAGATTTTACTTTCATGCTGAAATCTAATGAGTATATGGAATCGTCAGTGAGGCACACTAAGGTATCAATGCAAGTTCCCAGATGAAAGATGAAAATAGAGACCTGGAGAAACAACAGGAAGTAAGTTCACCCAACATTATTTCAACAAGAATATATGAGTTTGAAGCAATATTATATTTAAAAAATATGTTTCAATGTTTATAACTAACTAATTGCAACATTTGGAGTTATAAGCAATGAGATATGTGTTCCTGCATATACACAACTATATTCACATAAACTCAGAAACATTTTAAATAGTGTAGTCTTTTAAACTAAATCCTTAGTTCTATAAGTATTAATGCTTAATAGAGCTTTATTTTTAAATATTTGCCATGTACCATCTCTCCTCAAATAAGAAAATACTTATTTGCTATTGGATGTTCTCTTTGGATATAGGCAATTTTTTTTTCACAAAACTATCTTCAATGAAGGGTAAGTTATAGATAGTAAAACATGTCTATTCTCTGCATGGTTAATGAGTTTTAACAAGATAGGCCTTTATTGTCACATTTAAGAAAAAGTAAACAAAAGAAACTACAGGTAGTTAGAGTTTGGAGCATTGGATGGTGAACGTTTTGCAAGCAGCTGCATTGGGGAAGGACTTCTTAGAAGTAAAGGACGTTCTCTCATTAAGAGGATAATTATTTCTCCCTTGTCTTTAACAAATCTTCTTTCACATGGGTTGGTTTCCTGGCCAGATGATTAATGGAAATAAGTCTCTCTCTGTCTCTCTCTCTCTCTGTCTCTGTCTGTCTCTGTCTCTGTTTCTCTCTCTGAAGCTCATGCTCCTGATGTTAGTAGTAACACATGAAAACTAAGTTTCACAACAGTTATATATGGGTGGATTGTATAAGTCCATCCCAGGCAGGCTCTCTGGTTAACAGTTCAACCAATGGACCTAGGTTAGTTGATACTTTAGGTTTTCTTGGTGTGTCCTTGACCCCTCTGGCTCCTTCAATCCTTCCTTCTCTTCTTCCAAAGGATTCCCCAAGCTCTGACTAATGTTTAGCTGTGAGTCTCTGCATCTGTTTCCTTCAGTTGTTGGATGAACCCTCTCTGATGACAATTGGGCTAGACGGCAATCATTTCCAATAAAATTATTCCTAATGACATTCTGCTATACTCATAGATTGGAATAACTCTTAAGGGAAGACAAAGTAGTGTGGAAAGTCTCTGCTTCAGATCAGGATATCTTACTTTCCCCTAAGACCCAAAGAATAAAAGAATATTCATTATTATTTTATTATTTTGACAAAGAAGAAGCCTCTCTCTCTCTCTCTCTCTCTCTCTCTCTCTCTCAATTTATTTTTTGCTTTACAACCCAATATCAGCCCTTCCTCTCCTTCCAGTATCCCAGTATCTCCTCACATAGATTCTCCCCAATTTCCTCCTTCTCTTTTGAGAAGGGGAAACTCTCTTCTGGGTGTCAACCACCCCCCCCCCACACACACACACATACCACGACTACTACCACCACCACCACCACCCCACACATCAAGTCAATGCAAGACTAGGGAATCCTCTTCCACTAAAGCCAGATAAGGCTGTCCATTTAGTGGCAGGGGATCCACAGGCAGGCACACAGGCAACAGGCTCAGGGACAGTCCCTGCTCCAGTTACTGGAGGGACTCACATGAAGATTGAGCTGCTCATTGGTTACATATGTACAGGAGGCCTAGGTCCAGCTTGAGCTCACTCTTTGGTTGGTTCCAGGTTAAATGACACTGTGGGTCTTCCTGTGGAGTCCCTATCCTCTTTGGGTTCTGCAATCTTTCTCCCAACCCTTCTGTAAGACTCGTTGAGCTTCATCAAATGTTTTGGTGTGAGTCTCTGCATCTCTTTTCATTGGCTGCTTGGTGGAGCCTCTCAGAGAATAGTTATGCTAGATTCCTGTCTGCAAGCATAACAAAGTCTCATTAATAGTGTTTGAGATTGTCTTTTGCCCATGGGATGTGTCTCGATTTGGAGCAGTCATTAGTTGGCCATTCCCTCAATCTCTGCTCTTTGTTTCTGCACATCTTGCAGGCAGGACACATTTTGTATCAAAGGCTTTGTAGGTGTGTTGCTGTCCTTATCCTTCCACTGGGAGCCCTCCCAAACTATAAGAAGTGGCCACGTCAGGATCCATATCCATCGCTGCTAGGAATCTCAGCTAGAGTCTCCCCCTTAGACCCTCTGAGGCCTCTCCCCTGCTTTTCCTACATATGATCTCCTACCATCCTACCTTAATCCCCTCCCCATCTGCCCCCTCTTCTACACAGCTCCTTCCTTCCATTGATCTCTGATATCTATTTTGTTTCCCCTTCTGAGAAAGATTCAAACATCCTCCCTTATGCCCTTCTTGTTATATGGCTTCTTTGAGTCTAATGATTATAGTATGGCTATCCTGTATGTTATGGTTAATATCCACTTATAAGTGAGTTCATACAATGCATGTCCTTTTGGGTTTGGGTTACCTTACTCACAATGATATTTTCTAGTTCCATCCATTTGCCTGTGAAATTCATGATGTCCTTGTTTTTGATGGCTGAGTAGTATTCTGTTGTGTAGATATATGGCATGGAAGTAACTTTCCCTTACTTCTTTCCAATGAAGCTGTGTTATCCTCATCTTTTAATATGTTTATTCTCATTTTCATTTTTTTCAGTAGTTCTGTTCTCAGTATCATACATGGTCACCAAACTGCTACTAGGACTTCATGTCTGTTACTGCAAAATCTAAACGTAAGGATGTTCTCTTGGGAATTTAGGTTAAAGGCTCTCAAGTACAACGCTGCACCATCCTCTGGCAGTTTTAACCATACAGGAGCCTTTCCCAGACTATTCTATATGATGTTTTAAATCCTAAGGCAGGATAGTTGAGATGTTTTCATTTCTAATATTAGGAGGAAATTGGGAGGTAAGACCAAGAAAGAGCCTTAGCTAGGAATTAGTTAAACCACCTGACATGCCCAGTGCATTACGCATGCACATTGCTATCACCACACACACACACACACACACACACACACACCAGCTAATTTTCATATGTCTTGACTAACTCAATGGCTAGGCACTTCTAAACCTCCCCTCCAGTATTTCTGAGTTAACATGTTTTAAAAATCTATATTTCATCTCTGCTACCACAGACACAATTGGAGGAGTGGCCCTTAGGGACACTTTCAAGGATTCTTACATGGCAGCCAGTCTTTAAGTATGCTCTCTTTTCTTCCCTCTCATGGTGATTCTGCCTGCTCTACTCTGCTCCCTTGGTCCCTTGCCTGCCCAATCTAAAAGTTCTGCTTTTCTTTGTCTGCCCAGCAATTGGCTGTACAGCAATTATCTATTACCAATCAAAGTCAACTGGGGTCAGGAACCCTCAGCATCTGGTAATGGGGCTTTTGGGAGCTGAGTTAAGACAGAACCAATTCCCAACAGAACTGTCTATTTTCAATGGCCTCCAAGGAGCATCCCCATAATACTCCTTCCTGAGGAGTTGAGTATTTAAGCCATTTAGGATTTGGGTTTAAATTGGGGAAAGAAGGGTTTAGGTTTTCAACTTTTCACTCTTTCTAAGGCAGTAATGGAGATACCAGATAAATGGAGTTAGAATACCACAAGACCATGTGAGTGTAGATTTGCAGTAAATGAGAGGAGATACAATTAAAGTAGCAGTTGAATATGCAAGGTCCAAATATCAATACCATCACTAAAATCTCAGGTGACAGCAGATGCTGGCAAGGATGTGGAAAAAGAGGAACACTCCTACATTAATGGTGGGATTACAAGCTGGAACAACCACTCTAGAAAACAGTTTGGTGGACCCTCAAAAATTGAACATAATACTACCTGAGGACCCAGTTATACCACTCCTGAGCATATACCCAGAAGATGCTCCAACATGTAATAAAGACACATGCTCCACTATGCTCATAGCAGCCATATTTTTGATAGCCTGAAGCTTGAAACAACCCAGATGTCCCTCAACAGAGGAATGGATATAGAAAATGTGGTACATTTACACAATGGAATACTACTCAGCTATTAAAAACAATGACTTCATGAAATTGGTAGGCAAATGGATGGAACTTGAAAATATCATCCTGAGTAAGGTAACTCAGTCACAAAAGAACAAACACGGTATGTAATCACTAATAAGTGGATATTAGCTCAAAAGTTCGGAATATCCAAGATTCAATTTACAGCAACCATTGGACTGAATGTGGGGTCCCAGATGGAGGAGTTGGAGAAGGGGACTGAGGGAGCTGAGGGAGTTGGCAGCCCCATGGAGGGAGCAACAGTGTCAACTGGCCTGACCCCCCAGTGCTGCCTGAGATTGGACCACCAACTAAAGAATACACATGGAGGGACCCATGGTGCGGATCACATATGTGGCAGAGGAGGGCCTTGTTGGACCTCAGTGGGAAGAGAGGCCCTTTGGCCCAAGAATGTTAGATGCCCCAGTATAGGGGAATGCCAGGGAGGGAAGATGTGAGTGGGCAGGTGGGGGAATACCCTCATAAAGGCAGGGGGAGATGGGATAAGGGGTTTCCAAAGGAGACCTGGAAAGGGGAAAACATTTGAAATGTAAATAAAGTTTCAAAAAATTTAAAAAAAGATTATAGTAGACCTGACAACTCTGTGAACATGCTGATCTCTCATTCCAAACCTGTTCATCAAAAGGGATTGCTGTCTCTAGACTGGGGTTTCAGTCACATCCTCATGTATAGGTCCAAGGAAGCTGCATAAAGGAGAGAAAAATATTACAAGAGACAAGACCAGACACTAGAGTCTACAAACATTCCTGGAATTTCTGACCCCCTGATAGAACCAAGGATGTTTATGCCTTCTGACCAAGGACAAGCATCTCACAAATTTCTTCCTTAAACTCTTTGGACAGTTCTTATCTCCTGTTTGCTTCAATAACAATTGAATATTTGAGTATTTGAGATTATCTACATATTCCTTTCTCCTTCCAAAATTCCTCAGACCATAAGTCAGTCAAACACACTGTAGAAAATAACACATTTTTAAAATCCAGAATAGACAAATAAAATATACTTTTTTGTTTCCAGTCACTTGAAATATATTTCATACTGTAGAGTAGGTTGTGGGTGGCTGTTGGGTACTCAGAGAAAGAGGAGTTAGATGGTATTTAAGAGCCCATTTTACACAGAGAACATTTTTGCAGCTCTGTTGATGGTTCTTGAGAAATACAAACATATGAAACCACACATTTCTTTCCAGCAACACCATTTCAAAAGCTAGTGATTCAGAACCGAGACACACAAAAGAAACTGAAAATGAGGTATTTTCTTAACTCTTCCCAAAATCCTGTCTACATCTTTCTATATTGATCTGTCAAGGCTATGTTAATAATAGAAGAACAATTATAGCACTTAGTGTTGTCCTGTTTTTCAAAGCCTGCCCATCTACCTTAAAATGTGTTCTGTACTTTGATTAGTAGACTCCTGTCTATGATAAAAATCGTTGTAGGAAAAATCATTCCCAGATGCAAATAGTCACAGGAAAGTTTCATTTATGTTCACAGGCACAGCATACTGTAGTAGGCAGGGTTTACAGTGAAGACCATTGCCCCATGGTCTCCTAAGCAACTATTTGTCCTCCTACGATGTGCCACTCCTGGAAACTCAAAATCCTTCACAATTTGTTTTTGTACTCCCTCTTGTTACCTATATCTGAATGCTTTTAGTTTCATAGACTTTTACTTTCTTCTTGTTAACCTGACTTACAGAATCCTGGTCAGAATCCATAGGATATGCAGGTATATTTACCCTTCTCTAGAGAAGCCATTGCAAAGGGAAAGACATTGGCTTCATTCATAATTTTTGTCTGCATATAAAATTATTCAGAAGAAATAAAAAAGCATTATTAATTATTTCCTTCTATCTGTGAGGGATTCTTTAAAATTTTTGAAAGGAATAAGAAAAAATAACATTGAAACAGAAAAGGAAAAGAATACAAATTATATCCCATTTTTCATAACCCATGAGGTCCAGAAGGTAATGGCATAGTCTGTTTTAAGGACTGAAGAAAGTACTTGCTATACATAGACCTCTCTTATCCAAATGTGGTATATTTCAAGATCCTCAGGGAGCCTCTTCAAAGTGTAAACAGCAAAAATCCCATATATTCTTTTTTTCGTATATATACATACATGCTATGACAAATGCTTGGCTTTAAACTAATCAAGGTAGAAAAATTAACTTTTCAACATAGATCTTAGAAATTGTAGCACATTTTTTTTCTGATCTGGCTGCTAATTTTCATCTTTGCAGAAAAAAGAAGCCTCTTTTGGCTCTTTTGAGGCATATTTGGCTTCACAATGTCACCTTTCCTGTACACTATGTCACTAGTACGTAAAATAAACTATTCTTGAGCAAAAGCCTTATGGTACCTTGGGATAGAATCTAATAACTAACTTAACTAATAATAGACTAACTTCAAGGTCATATATACAAAATGAATAAACTAGACAAATAATGATCCACATCCCAAGGAAGATAGAACACAACTGTATGAGAATTCATAATCATAGTCAAAATAGGATGGATTTAAAACCAAGTGTTGAATTTTCTAAACAGTAGAGTACATTTGAACATTAGTTGAGTAGGAGAGATTGAACTTATGAAGTAGAGATTCAAGGAAAGAAAAGACATCCAGAGACTCTCTCACCTAGGGATCCATCCCTTTTGGCAGACACCAAACTTAGACACAATTGCTGATGCCAAGAAGCACTTGCTGACAGAATCCTGGTATAGCTGTCCCCTGAGAGGATCTGCCAGAGCCTGACCAATATAGATGCAATAGCCAAATAACTTCAGACTGAGCATGGGAACTCCAGTGGAGAAGTTAGGGCAAGGACTGAAGGAGCTGAAGGGGTCTGCAACCCTATAGGAAGGACAACAATATCAACCAACCAAATCCCCCAAAGCTCACAGGGACTAAACAACCAACAAAAGAGTACAGATGGAGGGACCCATGGCTTCAGCTGGATATGTAACAGAGCATTGCCTTATCTCTCATCAATGGGAAGAGATCCCCTTGGTCTTGTGGAGGCTCGATAACCCAGAGTAAGGGAAAGCTGGGGTGCTGAGGCAGGAGTGAGTGGGCAGGTGAGGGAGAACCCTCATAGAGGCAGGAGGAGGGGACAGGGAGTTTGTGGAGGGGAAACTGGGAAAGGGGATAACATTTGAAATGTAAATAACCAATTAAAAAACACCTCAAAAAAGAAAGCAAAATTGTAGATAAGATGATAGATGATGTATGTTTTGAGACATTCATATATTTGTACATATTTATATGCATAATTATATATACTTATATGTCACAATACACAATGGCATATATTAGAGTCTATAACAAAAAAAAAACAAATAAAAGGTGTATAGATGCTTTTACATCATTTGTTCAAAGCATATTTATCATGCAACTCAAGTCTTCATTGTGTCAGAGGCCAATGTTGCTCTCCATAACTTTTGGGCTTTGTGAATGCTTAGTATTTTCATCCAACAACATAGGAATATTCAGAGTTACATTAATTACTCAGAAAATAAATTTCAATTTTTTGAAAGAAAAAAATTGAATTTCAAAGTTTCATGCTATGAAGTCATGTAAATTATATCCTTTAATGACCCAAGTCTTATATTTCAAATAACTGTCAGATTTTTTTGTATGCTCATTAGCCATATTGTTGGCACACAAGCTGTAGGCCGTAGTACATCAGAAACAAATTTTGGCAATAATACATCACATCCTTCATAAAATGTAGTCATGTATCCAAATGCCATGTTATATAAAATTGGCCTAGAAATTCACACTTTGGTAAGCTTATAAAGTTAGTATCCAGAGGCTCTTATTTCTATCATAGAAACACTGTGTGCATTCAGCATTTGGATTGCAGTCATGGCTACTGTTCTGCCATGATCTTAACAAGAGGAGGAAGAGAAATCTATCCTTCCAATCCATCTAGACACAAATATAGAAGAGATGATGACCAAGGAAAAAGGTTGCATGTATAATAGTGACTATCAGCTAAAAGGTACAGAAGACATTGGTAGGGATGGGGTTACAAGATAACAAGAAAATAAAAGAAGAAAGTAAAAAACAGGAACAAAAATATTTTTCCAGTACTGAGGAGGCTGAGGGGGGTGGATCATTTTTGAGTTTCAGGTCAACTTCGTCAAGAAAGTCAGTTCTAGGTTTGCCAGGGTTATGTAGCAAGACCCAAGGCAAAATAAAACAAATAAACACACAAAAAGCAGGGAGATAAAAGTAACATAAAAAACATTGCTACATTGAAAAAGAAAAATGCATCATAGTCTTTTTCTTTAAATATGTATTGTTCTTAAATAAAACATTTGAATAAAATGGACCAGAAATATGCAAGGCTTTGGGTAAGAGAAAAGACAATCAGTCATTCAGCATATTTCTATGATAATTACCTCAACTCTTAAGAGCTTCCATATACTTCAGCATAATTTATCTTGTCTTAATTTTTGTTTGTTTGTTTGGTTTGGTTTGGTTTTGGAGACAAGGTCTCTGCTTATCCTAGGCTGGTCAATTGGATATCTACAGTGAAGACTTGAGTTTTATAGATATTATTATAGAAGGTTGAGTATGTTTTGTTTCACCTGTAACAACAGACAAATAAGACAATCGGAGTACATGCTTTCATTTGAGAGAATAAAATTCAGCTATGCCAGTCAAGTGAATGTCATAAGTGCCTTGAAGAGCTTGTTTGGATTACCATGAGCTTGGTTTACTGCTCATGGAGTAACTTCTTCCAAGTTCACTAGCTCATCAACTACATTATAAAAAGTCATATGATTTCATACAAAACAAAAGTTATACAATTAAAGGGAAAGAATTTTAGCAAAAAATTAAGAAAACAATTCTAGAAATGTTATTGGCATGTTTATTATACGCTAAATAAATCATTCAATAGTAATACTCAACACAAATTATATAAGTAATAAAATTTTCTGTACATCACACACACACACACACACACACACACTTTAAATATTTTAAGTCGCATTTACTCATGAAAGCAGAAAGAACTCATGCTCTTAAATAAGTCCTTGGCTTGTTTTAAAAATGGGGCATAGTGTCAACTATTAATAGCTATGCATCTTCTTTTTATCAGAATTGATCAGCTCTCTGTCACCACTGGCCTGAATTTAAAGTGCAGTCAGAATAGTTCCTTCCTTCCTCCACTGCACTAAAAGAGTTTGGCAAAATCTCTCTGTCCTATGCCTTATTGTTTCTAAGTGTTAATTTTTTTTTTTAACACATTGTGTCTGTAGTTTAGAATGGGGAGGAAGGTGAGGAAGTGGCTGATAAATGAAGGTTATGTACCCAGGGGTAGAGAAACAGTGGCATTGTATTGGTGCCAAAGGAGTTAATGCAGGGTTTATGCAAGACTGCACTACCACTTATCTACAATTATACTGTCAGACAATCAATTGTCCTTAATTGTCATAATAACAGTGGTTGGAAATTTCAAGCCCAACTTCTGAATATGTACAACTTAGCAATAGTAATATAAATATAATTGGATTTGCACAGGAAAAACATCATTATTATAAACTAACTAGAATGAACTTTCAGAATAATGAAATAAAAAAAGGCATGCCAGAATATATATATATATATATATATATATATATATATATATATATATTTTAGAAAAAGAATTGGTTTCTGTAAGATACAACTAACAATATTCCTAATGACACTAATAGTAATTCATTGAGTTGAATATTCCTGGTTACAGTTATCACTTAATAATAAGAAGCCTATAATGGTTTCCAAGAGAATGTGCCTCACAGGTTTATGGCCATTAATACGTAATCCCTAGAAAGTGACACTGCTTTAGAGGGGTGAGGTCTTGGACATGAAGCCTGGAAGGCAGTTGCAGGGACCTAGAATCCAGATTTGAGAGTTACATACTAGTTTCATTTCCAGCCCAAGCCTATTGTTTCCTGTTCTGTGGAGTTCTGCAGGGTAAAAACCATGTTCTTCCACTGCCTTTCACTCAGTTGTGTCTTCTATCTAGCAAGCCATGGGCCTTTACTTGCTTCTGTTAGGCCTTTAGGTACAATGATTAAAAAACAACTTCTATATATTTCTTTCACTTACAATTTGGTGGGTTTTATTTTATGTGTGACTGTTTTACCAACATGCACATGTCTGTAACACACAAGTACAAAACCTGGCAAAGCCAGAAATGGGCATTGGGTGCCCTGTAACTGGAGTTACTTATGGTTGTGAGCAACCATGTAGGTTCTGGGCTCAGAATTCAGGTCCACTGCAAGAGTGGACAGTACTATTTACTACTGAGTCATGTCTCTAGCCTCATACACCTTACTTTATTAAGTACAGCAGATTTTATATCCAAGATAACCACTGAATAGTGAATGTTCATGTTCTACTCAAGATGAGAAAATAAATGACTAAAGCTTAATATTTAAAATTTTACTTTTAAATATTATAAAGCACACTGGGGAGATAGGATACTCTGTAAAAGGCTTGCTTTTCAAAAAAGACCTGAATTTGATCCCAGAACATGTGTTGAAACAAACAACAAAAAAATCTAGGTGCAGTGTAATCACACTGTTGGCAAGATGGGAGCAACGATAAGCAGATCTCTATAACCTCCCTGGCTAGCCATCCTAGAATATGTGGTGAGTGTGAGACCAATGGGATGCCCTGACCCAGACAGAAGCAGATGCTTAGAGATAACACCTAAGGTTGTCCTCTGACCTCCACATACATTTGCAACACAAACTTGTCCCCCCACATGAATACAATCACACATGACAAACCCCGCATATGAACACACACACAGAGAGAGAGAGAGAGAGAGAGAGAGCGAGCTTTCTATGCCTATACTTCCTCCCATTCCAGTATCATCCTTTGTGTCATTGGCAGCATTGATAGATAATGTTTTTTAATATATTTCAGGGAACTGGGGAGATGATTCAGCTACTAAGAGCATTTGCTGTTCTTACAGAGGACCTAGTTCAGTTTCCAGCACCTATATCAGATGGCTCATGAGTGCTTATAGCTCAAATTCCAGGGGTTCCCCTGGCCACAGCAGGGATCTACATGCATGTCATGCATACACACACACACACACACACACACACACACAAACACATACACATATACATGTACACTTTTGGGCACACACACATACACATAAATAAATGAAACTTAAACAAACAAACAAACTCTTGTGATTCTATGATGTCTTCCTTAGGAACAGAATGAGGAATCATATTCTGTCTTTCATAGGTTCATAAAGAGTATGCTAGGTTACAGGTAAATATGGTCCAATATGCCCCATGAATTGCAAGCCAGCGTTAAACTGCATTACACCTGCTACCCCATTGACAAAGACTGTTACATCCTACTCAGTGATTCACACATTCTGTTCTTATTGACACTAAATATATGAAAGCATACTTTTATTGCTAGGAGAAAATCTGAAACTGGGCAAAGTTAACTTGAACTTCATTTAGTATTTTTTTCCTACTATACTTGAATATCCAACAGGAATTGTACAATCAACAATAAAAATGAATTTGTTTTGAAGAGTAATTGTCAAAGTTTGAATAGAGTATGACTTACTTATGATTGATATGCTTGATGGATTAATTAATCCATTAAGTTTCTATCTTCTTTGATCAGTGTTAGCCATTGTCAAACAGATTCTGTTCCTAGTGTTCCCCCCACGGGACCCTCTGTGCCTAAAATAAAGCTTGAAAATGTAAAAACTTAACATTATATGATTAAAAACATAAATTTTGACTAGTACTTGATGTAAGAGTTTCTTGTAAAACGATATATAGAGAGGCTGGAAAGTTGATCCAATGGAAAGGAACACTAGCTGCTCTTAGAGAAGACCAATATTTGATTCCTAGTCCTCACAAGGTAGCACATAATTCCAGTCTCAGATGAAATAACTCATCTCTTTTTTTTTAAAAAAAAAAAAAACAACAATATTTTTCCTAGATTCTTTTCTACACCTTGGATAACCATGCTGAGAAATGAGTAATGGCTCCTGTCTAATATGACTTTGCTTATGATTGATCATTACAGTCTCTACATGCCCTATTGTGCTGAGATAACATGGTATAGTTATGTATAGAGCTATTTATTTAACCTGGGTTCAATTTTCAACACCCACCCTGTGGCTTACAACCAAATGTAACTCACATTCTGGGAGTCTGAAGTCCTCACAGTAAATGCTTGCACGTACAATTAATGACACAAACAATTACATCTGAAAGTGAGATAGATGGAGTATATACTATATGGGAGAGGTAAGAAGGGAGTAAGGGAAGGGACAAATGTAGTAATTATATTACAATTTCAAATAAAAAAGTGAATAAGTGAAGTTTTATTTAGCTGTGTACAAAACTACTGTAAAAGTTAAGCATAGCTATAACAATCTTTTCAAGAGAAAGAAATAATAACTTATCAAGTCAGAAATCTCTAAAGGAAATACATTGTTTAGTGCATAGCTCTCACCTATGACTTCCAGATTTTTCAGGTCTGCTTTCTTTCAACAAAAACATTAAGCCCTCCAATCTGCTTCCTAATACATTGAGTGCCATGAGTTTACTAAGAGAACATGAACTGATGAATCCAAATAATACTTCCTTGAAGGTACAAATACAGCCCCAATTCACTCCTTTAAATTAATTCATTACCCTCGTGTGGTTTTCTTGTACTATGCTTTGCAGCAAATGTCTCAGATCCATTTTTGATACAGCAAAGCTGATTATCTTACGAACTGTGTGATACCTTCACACATCTGAGATTAGATTTTGGCTGATTGTCCTCCCTGATGCTAAATAAAAACCAGGTCCATTACTGTAACACTTTGTCAAAGATATCAAACTGAATCCATGCGTCATAATAGAACTGGGGCAAATATACCAGATCCGGTATCTAAATATATAAATTAGTTCCTCTGAAATAGATTTCAGTTAACCACCACCTTCCCGAACTGGCATCTTTTGTAGTGTTAGCATCTTCTCTGATACATCATTGGCAGGAAATATTAAACAACAACAACAAAATAAATAAATAAATAAACAAACCCAGGAAAAAATAACCTCCCCCCCCCTTGGCTTTGTCTAAATGGTTTAAATATGTCTACACTGTGAAGCATATTGAACTTTCATCTTAGATCAATTTCTCATTAAATATTTATAAAATCAGAAGACTGAATGGAAAGTTTGTGTCTACTTTCTTACTCTCCATGGATTCTCTTTCCAGTGACAGAAAGAGCAGCAGTAAGTAAGAAATGTGCGATAAGTGCAATGAGTGACTGTTCTACATTGAAACAGATTTTAAGGAAAACGTAAATGTAATGGAAAGAAGGTTACTTAATGACATTCCAGCAAACTGTTATAACCATCATAATATTATCTTCAATGAGATTCCTCAAATCAATTTTAAAACAAACATTTTGGTAGCAGTTTCGATAGTGGGTGCATACTGTTGGGTTTCATGTTTAATGACTTAACATGGGCTTAGAAAAACATGAAGGATAGACTTATGCCAAAATCAAACTTTTCCTATCCAAGATTTGTTAAATCTGGACTATCACTGAACAGCTCCTTCTTCCTAGAAAAGTTAATCAAACTTTTCCTATCCAAGATTTGTTAAATCTGGACTATCACTGAACAGCTCCTTCTTCCTAGAAAAGTTATGACCTATCAGCCATTATTCAAATCAGGTTGAAAGTGGTCTGTACCTGATTGGATAATATAAATTTCAAGCTGATGGTAGAAAATGACCAGGATGGAGACATAAATCCTTCAGGAAACACATAAATCACATCAAAGATCCTTCATCCCTATGTATAAGGGTTGCATTTATACATTTTAGCACAACTCCAATGTAATATGCAGACAGAGATGAATATTATACTTGGGTTTGATTTATTCTTTTTTTATTAGAGTTCCTATAAATCCAATTGATATTTCTTTAAAATTAGGATCATCCATTTCTTTGGAATGATTATTTAATGTTCTGCTTCATTAATATTTTAACTATAGATACGTACAAATATGGTCACCTAGAAAATATTTTCCTGAGTAAAATTATACCAATTACTCTGAATTTAATATCTTGCTCGAAGAATAAATCATGGATTAATGTCAGTATTTCTTACAGTGATATTTTTAGATGGCAAGGACAGTCTGACATTCATTCATCCATAGTGAAAAGTGGAAACACAAGGAAAACAGGTTATTTCTCATTTACCATCAATTTAATTAATCGTTCTCTGAGATAGTTTTGAGGAAGAGTATTTTCCTAAAAGAAGCTGAGTATTCATGTGTACAAGTGACAAAGGAGATCAGATTGTAGGATCTCAGAGTAATAATTAAAAGCCACTGAGTGTGGAGAGGGCTATCAGCTACTGAGGTGTAGAGCACAAGAGCCAGAACATGACAAAGCTACCCTACTGTGAGAGCTGGAGATATTCTGTCCTATTTTGGTGGATAAATGCATGTTTTAGGATTGTATAGAATCACCAATACTATGAATAGAAAAGGCATTTTAAGCAACAAAGAGCAAACTAATAGACATTGTAACTCCTGACTTCAAAATATACTACAAAGTGGTAGCAGTCAAATAGCCTGGTGCTGGCAGAAGCATACTTATAAATGAATAGAAAAGAGAGACTAGAAGTAAAAGCATTCACCTACAGCCAACTGAGTCCTCACAAAAAATACTAAGATTGTGTACTGGAGAAAGGATCATCTTGAATAAACGATGCTGGAAAAATGTGTGTTAGCAAGGGGGAGAAAGAAACAACTCTCCTTTCTCACCAGTTAAACCAGCTCAAGCACTTCCATCCCAGATTCTCCCCTCTACTTCCATATCACATACATCTTATGAGCACCACCTAGAAGGTTTAAAAGAAGACAGGACCAGAAGATGCACGAAAGAAGGATTTTGGTGAGAGTTCCAACCAATACTAATGATTTTTTTACAATTGAATTAACCTGAATATATAAACAAAGAATCTCCCAGCAGCATACATTATTTATTGAAAATACTACTGGCAGAGGTGGTCTATATCTCCAAAAGTTGTTTACCAGAGAGGCTCCTTACACCTCCAAATAATTCAAGAAATTTTCACTGCTCTTTGTTGCTGATCAGAACAAATTGGAGAGACTCTGTTGCAGAAGATGTTACATGCCTTGGTAGGAAGATATAGAGAATTTAGGCTGGATCTTTAAATGCCCTCTATGCTGGGTAACCCTTATCATGCTCAAAAGTGAAACAGAGTATGCTAGGGGAGATTAACAACAGTATTACTCAACTGCAAACTTTATTTGTACAAAGCATAGGTCAGGCAAGATGAGCAGACTGACAGAATAGTGGCAAGTCAGTTTTTGGGGTAACCATTTACTTTCCTACTGGATTTAATATCTACCCCACAGGATGGAATTTAAATCTGGTACAATTAACCTGACAAAAGCCTGTGGTAGGGAGGTCATAGGTCATAGTGAATAGAATATTAGTCTTATTTTGCTAAATTGACAGAATGTGCCTGTCAAATTGACTTGTAAATAAGTACATTTATGCCTGTAGAATAGTGGTACTATCATCTTTGGTCAGAGAAGCTTCTTTTTGTGGTGCCTAGTGGTGATGAGAGAGACTAAAAGCTGGTCAAACTACAGAAAATAAATGATTGCTAATGACTAACCATAAGTGAAAATTCTGTATCACCCCCTCTAAGACTCAGGAATATAATGGAAGAAGGAATCCCACAATTTACAGGCAAATTTCATATTTCTTAATAGCTAAATAATATTTATTATATGAATATGTCAGGTTTTCATAAACTATCCATTATTTGATGGGCATTTAGGCAGTTTCCAAATACTGGCTATTACAAATGGAACACCAATGAG
Source organism: Rhynchomys soricoides (assembly GCA_019843965.1). NCBI lineage: Eukaryota > Metazoa > Chordata > Mammalia > Rodentia > Muridae > Rhynchomys > Rhynchomys soricoides. Next base: position 8,699,669 of record JADRCH010000017.1, on the reverse strand, counting down.
CATGGATAAGCAGATGTCTCCATGGTTGCATGTATAGCCCTTTTGGTATATGTCCAAGAGTGGTATAGCTGGATCTTATGGTAGAGTTATTTACAGCTTTTAAAGGAACTTTCTTACTGATTTCTATAGTGACCATTATGGGAAAACTCTGCTAATTAAGGTTGAAATCCAACATAACCAGATAGCCTCTGGGCTTGGTACAATATACAAGACTCTCTTCTCTGACAATTTCTCCTCTGACCTTATCTCTGGAGTTCTAAGCCCCCAAACTCACCTCTACCTGAGGAATGTCACATAGCCTCATTGGATCAATTTCCTTTCTCCTGACAAAACTTGTTCAGTCAGCACTGAGATTCCTGAAATGCTTCTCCATGCCAATGTTGCACTCCAGGTACCCTACAGTCTCCAGCCAATGACCTTTCCATTCTGGATGTCCCTGCACTCAGCTACACACAACTTCATAATCCTTCAATCTCCCTAAATAAAGCTGATCTACCTGATGACTGCGGGTCCCCTGCGGCTTATTCCTTGCACACACAGAGCTTCCAAACTCTGTTCCAAGTCTTTGCTCCCATTGCCCTTGTGGACCAAATTGACTGATGATCCATGAGAGCAGAAAGACCCACAACTGTTCCCGTTTGTACTCCTACCTACAGTGGATGAGTGTTTTTCTTGTCCAGAATTTTTGCCTTCATCTGTTGTCATTTTGGGGGAGGAAGGGAATATAATAGAGATAACTACTGCAATAGCCCTTTTAAAAGCCATATGGAAACTTACTATGGTAAAGCTTTCTAAATAATGTACATAAATAAAGGAATGTAAGTGGAGTCATCATATAATTGGAGACAATGATCCAACTAGACACCATACAACCAAAAATGGCTCCAGTAACATAAGCATATTCAATATTTTTGAGTTTTAGAACAAGCCTAGAATTTCCCTGGAAATATTGTAGGCTATTTCCAGTGGTGTTGGTTATCTTCCATAGCCTGATAAGACCTTATTTCTGAGGATATCGTGTACTTATGTCATTGAACATTGAGAAGTTGGACTACTGCTCAATGAGAAGCTTCACCTAGTGTCAACCACATGCCAATGCAGGCCTTATACTCAGGAATAGTTGGCTGAAACAAAACACTATGTTTATTATTTGATGTGTGTGTGTATGTGTGTGTGTGTGTGTGTGTGTGTGTGTTTCATGTCTTTGTTTTGTTTTGTTTGAATACAGAGAAAGAAAGTAAAT
>JADRCH010000017.1:8625391-8696585 GCA_019843965.1 Rhynchomys soricoides | reverse complement strand
TCTCTCTCTCTCTCTCTCTCTCTCTCTCTCTCTCTCTCTCTCTCTCTGTATTAAAGAGTCCTAGAGGTAGGGATGACATTGGCTGATATTCTATACCTGACAAGTTCTTTGTCTCCAATTGAGTTATATGTTGGTAACACACACAGATAAAGACAGAGAGAGAGAGAGAGAGAGAGAGAGAGAGAGAGAATGGCAAAGCCAATTGGTAGAAACACTGCTTCATGGGTTTCCCCTTTCAGTCTGGAAGCTGTCTTTTACATTCTCTTGCAGGTTTTACTAGAGGTTCTGAGCCTTTGTGTAACCTGCTTATTGGTTTCCCTCCCCATCTCTGTCACTCCCTCATGGTACTAATGTAATAGCAAAAGGACATAGTAGTCTGTCAAATATTGACATTCTATTAGGCGCTATAGAGAAGATGCTGTTAAAGATGTTAAAAACATTTCATTAACATTCTAACTTTTAATACCTTAACTATTTTTTGTATTGCCTTTCTTAAAATCTGAGTATACAACTGAATATATTACGCATACAAATCATTAAACACACATAACTAAAAACTTGTAATATTTGAAAACTGACATTCTTCATGATTATTACCATCTCTATTTTACCAGAGATACTTGATCATCTGAGAGGCAGTGGAAGATATCACCAAACAGAAAACCTGGTAAGGTCGAGGGGATTCAGGAACCTTGGCAATTCTCATAATTGAGAACTGTAGGTGTTTAAATCTACTCAGGACCAGGTTCCTGTCCTAAAACACATGACCAGGACACAGGATACCCCACTGAGAGAACTGTGACAATCAGTCATGTATGGACAACACCTGAAGTCCTTCCACATGTAAATGAGTCATCCTAAACATCTCAGATGAAGCCAATGGAAAGTATCTGCCTCTATATCCCAATCCACCCCCAAAGTTTTATAAGATCCTATCCACAAGGAATAAATATGAGTTTTTTCACCAAAGATCGTCTGAGAGTGCCTGTCTTACTAAGCTGTAACACTCTAGGAAAGAGTTTTCTCTCCTGAAGCTTTCCTTACTGGACCTTGACTCAGCCCACTGAAGCCACTTCTTGCTCTTGCTCAGTGGCCCTGACCTTAGCCCCTAGCTGCCTGCTGTGTCTGTCTCACTACCTGTCACCTATTCTGGGGCAACAGCAGCTGAGGAAGAAGCCCAGCAGCCCACCTTGCTCAGGCTACCCCAGGATTTACAGAAAGCTATAACTCTTTGGCTGCTCCAACCAGGCCAGAGCCCTGCGGATCTCCACAGAAATTGCCTTGTACACAGATTGGTAGTCATCGATGATCATTGCTACTCTTTGCACAATAGCTAGGAAATGGGTACAACATTGATGTTCATCAATTGATGAATGAAGAGTTAAAATGCAGTAGAGGTGCATGATGAAATATTATTCAGCTATCAAAAAGTTCACCAAAAAACAAAAAAACAAAAATTATAAAATTCCCAGGTAAGTAAGGGATCAAGATGGGTAACTTTCAAGGAAGAAGATATAGAATTCAATGCTATAAATGATTAGTGAGAAATAATAAAGGAAGATTACAGTTATGAAGTAGCAACAAAAATAATTTTATGACTGGGGAGGTCACCCAAACATGAGGAACTGTATTAAAGAGTTGCAGCATTAAGAAAGTTAAGAACCACTGATTTAGAGGAAGAGCATCGATGATGTGGTTATTAAGCAAGCTTTGTTAGAATAGAAACAAATAGCTAAATCACATGTGAGAGGCTGAGATCTCAGTAGCTGCTTTGTCTTTGAGCTATCACTTGGGGAACCCAACAATCTGGTATCTATTCAGTTCACATGACTATATGCCACAACAATCACAATCTGGTGCCAAAAACCTGCGGGGTTTTTGGAGAACTGCTCATACTTAGTCCACAATGGAAACCCGAAAACCTTGCTTCTGATATCAGCAAAGGAATCACCCTAACAGGAGGGTAAGTAAAATCACAGGCAAGAGGCAGGACCAAGAGAGCAAAAGTCCAGTAAACTTTCTCTGCCATGCCATTTTTGTTCTGACTTCTTCCAAAAGATGCCACCCACAATCAGGGTGGTTCTTCCTACAACAATAAAAACAATCAGGACGGGTCTTTAGGGGATTCTAATATGTGGCAAGTTGACATTACAATCAACACCAATAAATGGTAGAGTTGGGTCTTATGGTACCTAATTTCTAGCTTGTTGAGGAGTCTCCACACTGACTTCTGTGGGCAAACGTGCAGATGGCTGTAGTCCACTGCATTTCTGCACAAAACCATAGGTAACACTTAGTTCAACATGTGACAGGCATGGTATTTCAAATTGTAGAATGTGTATCCAAGACAGTTGAGGCAGATCAATTCCTTAGGTCACTAAAAAAACAAACTCTGTAAGTCTAAATCTTAAGGAAAAAATGCTGCTTAAAATTTTATTATTAAAGGTATTTTTAGTGTTTCAAATTGTGTAGTGTAGTCAATTTATATAGTGCTACTTTGAGCTTTTCAAGTTTATATAACTGCTGTGGTGGACACAAAAGAATCGCACATACATAATTTAAAACCATTTTTAGTCCTTTTAGCTAAGTGTGTAAAAAGAGTAATGTACATATGTTTGTGAGAAGTATGTTTGATATTTAAAAAAAAAAACTAGCTAAAGGAATAATTTAGCAATTGAGAAATAAATATTTTCAACATATTTTCTTCCAGCATAAACAAGTGATTATATGACAGTATAGAATTGAAATGTACATTGCTTTGTAGTTATAAATATAATCTTGCACTGAAAGAACGCTGCTTTACAGCAATAGTGGCTTCTTTTTATTTTTGTTTTCCTTTGTTAAAATACTTTTCAGAATGATGCTAAAATACATAAGACTACAAAAGAGACAAAATTTTCAAAAATACAATTAAACAGCTCTGTATAGAATATATTTGAACTATAGTATACTGTATGCCGCTTTAACAATGTGTTTTAAAGAAAGATTTAATGGTGGCTTTCACAGACAGCATAATTTTAAATAAATATAACTTCTTGATGCACTCCTCAAAATATTTTTAATTTTTACTTAGAATGTTGTATATAAGTACACTCTATATCACTTTCAGTACTATCTCTCACCCTCAACTCCTCCTGTACACCTCTACTCCCTCTGGGACTCCTGTCCTCCCAACTTGCTTTTTAAATACACTATAAAAGTATATTTTATTCATCTTATGTAATTGTTATCTCAGAGACTTACTGCTGAATAAGCTTCCCTATTCTAGGTTTTTCTGAACTCTGGCTGGACACATTAGCTCAACCATTCTGGTTTAAACTTCCCTCCAAGCTGACTGATTCAATCTGGCTTCTCTCAGTTTCTCTCTGAATTGCTCTGATGGACTCTAAGTCTGGTAATTTGTTCTAATCTTCTTGTTCCTTCTTGTTCTCTGGCTTCAACTGCTTCTACTGACCTTCACTGAACTGCATGAACATATGAACTCAACTCTACTGCCTTAACTAACTGCACTGACTGACTCCCAACTGACTGACTCAACTCCACTCCACTGAAGTCAATTGACTAAACAGATCTGACTCTCTCCATGCACTGCTCTGAAAGTCATTCTCTTTTCTGTCTGTTCTTGTGGGAGTTGGGTGTATCCTATCTCTGACTCATCAAATCTTTCTCTGGTTCATCACTTTGTCTGCCCTTCACTTGCAAACATGGCTGCTTCCTTTCACAACCTAACCTTATTTGTGTAGTTTTGGATTAAAAATATATACACAGGGTGTGTTTTCCAGCCAGAGTGCTTAACTCTACAACACACACACACACACTCCCACAAATATGAGCTCCCTCTCTCTCTCCCCATCTACTGAGTCTATCTAGTACATATACTCAGGGTTGAATATTTCAAATTATACAACCCATTAAGGGGCTCATGCTTGGAGAAAACTGATTATCTTTTCCTCATCATTCAATCATCATTCAATATAGATATTAACTATCTATATTTCTTTATCTAGGAATGTGGCCTTGTGGATCTTTCTCTATCACTGTGGCACATTGGCTGGCATGATCACTAAAAGCAACTTGAGAAGGAAAAGTTTAATTTTACCTAAAACACACAGTCTAGGAAAGAACTCTAGACAAGAACATTTCCACAGAAACTGAAGCAGAGGCCATAGAGAAGCCCTGTTTAACAGTTTGCCTTTCATCATTTTTCTCCACCTGCCTTATTTTTGTTTAGGGGTGGCCCTGTTCACAGTGGGCTGGAATCCTCCATATCACTCACTAAAGTATCCTCCATACTCTTGTCTACAGGATGGTCTGATAGAGTCATTTTCTCACTTGACTTTCATTCCTCCCAGATAACTAATGTGTATAAATTTGGCACAAACTCACCAGTACAATATACTTTCATTAATATGAATTCTTGGAATTTAACATTAGTTATATTTGTATAGAAAATTTAGAATTAAAGCTGTAATTAACATTAACACATAAGCAATGAACCTATATTTATGCATTTGTAACTTTTCAAAACACATATTATTTATTTAAGAAAATAACACATTTTAAATTTGTTTGAAATTCTCACATTTTCTCATTCTCTATAAAAGGAGAATAGTTTATTTCTAAATTGAAAGAAATAAATTCACAATGTGTTAATTAATATTAATTATAAACATCTTTGGCTTTACAATCATTTTGGAAACAAATCTCTTTTCATGATGAGGGTGTTTACAGAAGAATTTAAGAAAAAGGGATAAGACCCACTGTTGTGAGTATTTTTGCTACCCCACCTATGCTCTGGGAACATGTCACACTACCAGTCCCCACCCAGCTTGCCTTGAATCCACAGATAAAACTCTCTCTCTCTCTCTCTCTCTCTCTCTCTCTCTCTCTCTCTCTCACACACACACACACACACACAGAGAGAGAGAGAGAGAGAGAGAGAGAGAGAGAGAGAGGTCCTTTTTTAATTTGCATTTGGACACAATTGCTCAGGCTACTATCTCCTGCCTGGAAACCATGCCCTTAACAATATTCTTATCTCTGCTCTCCCTGCCTGCCCTAAACTTTAGTGTCCATAATACATCTAGTCCTTGCCACCCTGACCACCTGCCTTTAGGAGCGGTCAGAGACCATTGCTCCTCCGGAGACCTCACATGTCTGCTTGGCTTTTCTCTCTACAAAGCCTGGTGAACTCTCCTGGAAGTCCCACCTATTGACCAGCAATTGGCCCATGGCTTTCTTTACTCTCAGATCAAGAACCAATTGGGGAACAGAATTTGAACATCAGAACCGTCCCTACAACCTATCCTAACTTAGTCAACACTACTCCAAAGGTTTTGAGTGAGAAAGAGAGAGAGAGAGAGAGAGAGAGAGAGAGAGAGAGAGAGAAAGAGAAAGTTGGACATTGGCATTCATTCTCATTGCTTACTGATTGTAGTCAGCATGTCCCAGTTCCTCATAACCCTGTTCCCACGCCTTCCACATCAAGATGGACTATATGCTACAATTTGTGAGCCATAACAAAGCATACCTTAAGTTGCTTCCTGTCAGACATCTGATCACAGAAAATCAGAAAAGAAACTCATATATAAAATAATATAAAAGTACAACTAATGTTTTAGAACAACATGAACATAGTACTCAAAAACATGGATAGATCTGAGCAGACATTGAGGGTGCACAACAGGCATTTCAAACCTACATTTGGAAAGCTTTCCAGGACAAGAAACATAGATGTCATTTAGGAAGGAGCTTTCAGATTAGTCCCAACAACACCTATTTTACATCAGATGTTTTGTTCTGTTGGCAACAGAATACACGATTCCCACTCCCTCCCAGGGAACTGTATCCAAACTAGGGGAAGTATGAGAAATAAAACAAAGCTATTCAATTCAAGGTAATTTTTTTAAAATTAAAAAAGTCTATTTTATATTTTAAGCTTCTTTCTACATGAAATATTTAGAAAATATTTAAATGTATATTTATCTAAAATATCTAACTATATTTCAAAATGCAGAATTTGTGTTATTAAATAATACTAAAGTTTATAGCATCTACTGTCCTACAGTTAAATTGTTTGTATTTATGTCTTCTCAGAGAAGAGAGTCATTATCTTCTCCATTATTATATTTTAAATTAATTTATATTTCCTCCTGTGGTTATTTTAAAAGGGTCTTATAACTAGAAATTACTTTGAAAAAAAGAAAACATTTCTTCAACAGACTCTAAAAATCAGAACTGTGATGATAGAAGAGACTTAGAATTTATAAAATTCTCTTTTAGTCTGCCATATTGATATATCTAAGAAGGTTTATACTAGTCTTTGAATAAATACACTGGCATTTTTAGATAGTGTCACAACACACCAGTTAAATTGTAGCCTCTTCATGTCTTTGCCAATAGTTTCAATCAGGATCCAAATTTCTTGTGCTCTAATTGAATGGCGGTCTATTACTGACACATCTGTTACATGGAAAGTAGGAACTATCAAAATGTGGGCTACTGTGGTGAGTGCAATTATGTAATACAAAATAAGCAGTATAGCCATCCAATACTAAAATAGATAGGCCTGTTGCTAGACAAACAGAAAGATTTACTTGGGAGAAAGAAGGCAGTGGCTACAGGATTGGTAAATAGTTGTAACTAACAAACCAATGAAATTAAATAATTGAAAGCTATATTTTGCACAAGCTATAGGAAAATTTAAGCTTCTGTTATGTATAATATATAAATTTTATTCTCTTATGTACATCATAACAAAGCAATGAAGAGTCAGTGGACAATAAGTGGATGGAAACTGCAAAGTAAGTCTCTCTACTGATACTTTAAATCTTTATTCACTCAAAAATTAATTAAAGAACACAAGTTTGGGTGAGAATACTTGACATTGTAAAAACTGAGCAACCTTTGCGATTAGAAGTTTTATAACCTAGTAAGAATATAAATATGTAAATGAATCACTATAAAGCAAATATCAGGAGCCCAGGTTTGGGGAAGCACTCCATGTAGAGGTAGAGGCAAAGATATATTGGGACTTAGTATGGTGAGTCAACAGAATGTCCCAGACTCAGAGGCAGAGTACAGACCTGAGGAGGTCCCAGCAACAATAAAGCACAAAGGTGTGGAACTTAGTGTTTTGCCAGTACATCAAGGCCATAAGGACCTGATCTGAATGATCCCTGCCACACACCCAAACAACCCACATAAAGAATGGACTAGTATAGAATGGCACTAGTTCTTTCATGTTACTTGCTCAGGGGAAAATCCAGGCCTACATCTTCATATTACAGGTGTGATGTGTTGAAGATAGGGTTACATAGGAAAGCATGTGGCCTGATTGTCTGTATACAGTCTGGTTAAGAGGGTTTTGTTTCCATCATGTTTTATGTGTTAAGGCATTAAGTCTCACCATTTTTCTAAGTATTAGTAGAAATTTCTCACCATAATTGGTTCTTTTTTCATATTATTGACAGTCTTATATGTTAATCGTTATGACATGGTGTTTTAACTTTTATCTCAGAAGACTAGAGGTTTCTTCCCACCCTTAATCTTTCTATATACCCATAATGATCTGTCTTTATCAGTCCAATATTAATCTTTCCTTTATTTAATTTGAACACACAGTGGCTGATCTATTATGCCACCCATTATCAGAATCCTTGAAGTCTCAAAAATTACTGATAGTTATAGAATAATTATTTCATGGAGTGTTCCTTAGATTTCAGAGTGTGTTAGCCTTTAGATAGGATAGGACTATTACTGCTGGCAGAGGCTGACTCACAAGGCAGGGTATGTAGGGAATTTTAATCCAACAACATAGCTACTCTGTCAAGGGATTGTATCCAAAGAACATCTCTAGGTCTGTGTGATCTGGCTGAAATGACATATCTTTAATCCCTTTGGCTGAAATACAGACAAGCCCTTAGAATACTCATTTAATCCCAAACCATGAAGGTAAAATTAGTTCGAAGTAGAAAGCAGCCATGTTTGAAAGTGACATCTAATTGAGGGAAGGCAAAGTGACAAATCAGAGAAAGATGCTGGAGATAGGATATGTCCAACTCTCATGAGGAACAGCACAGGAAAGATTGGTGGCTTAAGATAGCACTGCTGGGGAGGGGGAAGGGGCAGAGGAGAGACACTTTTACCAGGGTAATTTTAAGAAAAAAGTTGCAGGTGAAGACTGACTGAGCCAGAGAATGAGTCAGAAAGGCTGAGTTGGACAAGCCAGCCAGAGTTCAGAAAGAGCTAGAAAGGGTGAATTCATTCAGCAGTAAGCCACCAGGATGACAATTACATTTGGCAAATAAAAGTTACTTTTACAAGGATGGGAAGGGGGAATGAGGATTAGACGCACCTAGGTACCTAACTTAGTTAGTCTTCTCTTGTTATGAAGAGACACTGTGACCAAGGCAACTTATAAATGAAAGCATTTAATTGGGGATTTGCTAATACTAAGAGTATAAATACATGGCCATCATGGTGGGGAGGATGGCAGGAGGCAGGCAGCATGGCACTGGAACAGTAGGTGAGAACTGAGATCTGATTTACAAGCAGATGGCAAAAGCAAGAGGTTGGGTCTAGCATGGACTTTTGAAACCTCAAAGCTCATCCACAGGAACAAACAACCTCTAACAAGGCCAGACATATGCTATACCTTCTAATCTTTCCTAAAAATTCTACTATTTGGGAGAAAAAAAACTTCAAATTCATGAGCCTAAGAGGCCATTCTCATTCAAACCATCACAGGCCTTGGTCATCAGTCTTGCAGAGAAAAAGAACATCTCTACCACACCAAGATTTTGTCCTCCTCTTATTATTTCCAAGTGTCAAAACTGACACTCAGGAAAGAAAGAAAGAAAGAAAGAAAGAAAGAAAGAAAGAAAGAAAGAAAGAAAGAAAGAAGACTCAAGTAGCAAAGAGGTCTGGGGAGGACGAAGGGGAGCACATTTGGTTTTTTAGCTATTTTATTTGTGTTCTTTTATTTCTACCACCCTTCAAACTGTTATTCCACTGTAATCCCTTCCAATATCCCAACACTAGGTAGAAGAGAAAGAAGGTTAGAGCAGAAAAGGGGTGTAGGTCTCTTTAAAATAGTTCCTACTGATTAGAGGCATTAAATTCCTTAGGGAAAGTCCAATCTTTATTTCATCAGGATATCTCCAACTTCTTGTCCCTTTCTCTCCACCACCAGCAGGAGCAGGACCAGGAGCAGGCATAGGAGGAACAGTTGAGCCTTCTTCATCTTCAGAGTGCTTTCTGGGTCCCTCTTGGGGCTCTGGCATTTATACCTTCTACAGAATCCTTAAAATTAAAGATAGGATGTTGCTGTGACTTCCTGCCAAAAATGTGCATTCAGAATCCAAGAATCAGGGATATTAGATAAATATATGGAGGGATCTTTGCAAAACTACTGGACTGAATTCTTCAAAAAATACTGTGAAGTGGTACAGAAAAGAAAGATTAAGAAGACATGAAAAACAAAACAAATGCATATATGATACTATGCTGGACCTTTGGTCAGTAAAAAAAGAAGTTACATACAAAGAAAATTAAAGAGGTGATCAAAATTGAATACAGATTATAGATGTAAGTTCTATTTCAATAGTGATTTTAATTTTCATAACTATCTCTGAGTATGTAAGAAGATGTTTATTTCTTCATTTACTTTTAAGAGTTTCATATATGAATATCATAATTATACTCTCCTCCCCCTTCACCTTCCAATTATCTCTGAGTCTCTCCTACTCCTTATCAAATTCAGTTTCTTATTTTTAAATTAAAATTGTTTTGTATGTCTATATCAGTTCATAAATACACCTTGCTGATACCGTGTAGTATATGGTTAAGTTTGACCTCTTGTGATTTTCTAAATCATCTTATGGAATCATTTCTGTAGTAGACTGGTGTCTCTGCAGTTATGCCATACCTGTTGTCATGAGAAGTAAGGGTAACACTCTAAGTGAAAAATATGGGAGAAATCTAAGTAGCTAGCTAAACTATGTAGATGGGAAAATTTTCCTAGGAACTCACTGCCCACTGTGTCTACTTTGTTGTAGGGTCCCACAGAAACCACACAAGGATAGTCAATTACTCAAGTACCTTGTACTCAGCTCTATCTCAAAAAAATTCATTCAACTTCCCACCATTATCATATTGGGGAATAATGTAGTTATTCATAATTTTCCTTTGAAGTTCTCAGACACATATCAAATATTGGAAGGTCACTCCATTTTTCTTCAAACAATGGATTATTCCCATTGTTTGGGTTTTTTTTTTTTTTTTTAAATTGCATGCTTTTAGGACATACCTCCAAATAAAGTCATTTTCTAAGGTAAATATAGGGTTAATAATTCAGTATGTGAACATTGGGAAAATATAATTTATTATATTATAGGGTTTCACATGATTTTAATTATACAATTTTATAATATTAATCATTATCACCCTCAGACCTCTATTCATTTTTAATTCTTTTTATTGATTAAGTTATATATTTACTTCTTCAATCACAGCTACAACTCCTTCCTCTCCTTCCAGGTCCTCCCTCTTACCTCCCCATCTACCCCTCCTCCCTTTCTCCACAGTAAGGGGAGCCATCCCATGGATATTATCCAGCCTTGACATATCTACTTGCAGTAAAATTAGAGGCATTTTCTTCTATGGAGGCTAGACAAGGCAGCTCAGTTAGAGAAAACAGATCCAAAGGTTATTACTGTCTCTCTGCTGGTGACATTCCTCTTGAGACTTTGCTAACTCCTAGGCTATAGTTCAGCTTTAACTTCATCTCACTCTTCCACCACAGCCATTGACTCTATGGCAGATTATTTGAGTGATAGACACAGCTCCTGGAAGGGAAAATGTAGTCACCATGATTTGGAGGGAATGGGGAAGGGCCCTTGTCTGAAAAAATGTCTGGAATTTTGAGGGAGAAATCAGTTTAAAAGAAATAGACATATATTCACATCAAGAAATGTCTTCTTGCAACATACTGAAACCATTTCAGAAAATCAGAATCAATAAAAACTCAGAGAACAAATGACAATGTGGTGTCCATTTCCAACTGATACATTTACAACACAACTTCTGTGCCTCAGAAGTCATAGCTCAGGGTTCATAGCAGAAGAGTAGGTGGAAAGACTGTAAGAGCCACAGGCACAGAAAATTCACTATGAGATTTTATCTCCTAAAAATAGCAGACAAGCTATACCTATGAAGTCTTATCAACATGGCTGCCTAAACAAGACTTGAACAAGGACAACACCAATAGCCATACTAACATGGAGTTGGAGAAATCTCATGGAGACTCAAGCATACATAGGAAACTACAAACAAAAAAGAAATGCTGAGAGCAGTAGAAGTAGACTCCTGCAGGAAAAAAAAGTTTTCTCAATTGGTTAACCAATTTCAAGTGGTTGGTCATGAAATCATATACATATAAGTAACAATATACAGACTGAGAAGATTTGATCATTCAAAGAAGAACTGATGTGGACTCAAGGGAGAAACCAAGGTGACTGGAGGGAGGAAAAACAAGAGTAAAAAATGTTATTATATTTTAATTTCAAGAAATAAAAAGTTACTTTAGAAAGTAGTAGAATCTTAATGAGCTGTCTAAATTTGAAAATGGTTTTTATAATGAATGCCCTGATTTATGAAGGTACATACTGCAAGTAGACAAGTAGACACCTAGAGAAGAAGGAACAAAATGGCAGAGGTCAGAGACTGTCCAAGTCCAGTTATAAATTTCTACAAAGCATGTCTACCAGATGTCATGGATGGGATTGCAAAGCCAAACTTCAGTGGATCCCACATTCCTTCAGTGGACTGTGCCCACGTCCAGGAATGGCCAGCTGGTCTATGCCGGATGGATGTAGTTGTAGTATATCAGAATGGATCTGGGAACACATTTTCTTATTTGCTACCTACCATTGTTCACATGAATCCTCAGCCACTCAGAGAGAGGGTGACAGAACTATTTGCTTGGTGTAAACAAGTTGGAAACTAATTCAGCAAGCATAGTGAGTCACTGCTGTAACTGTAGAGCTTATCTTCTGACATCTACTTACATGTCTGGTGGTGTTGCCAAGGAACAACAGCTATGTTATTTGGAGAAAGGTGTGAGAAAACACATTGCAACTCTTAGAAAACTGACAAATTCTTTAGAATATGAAAAAACACATCTGAAAACAACTTACCTCGTCCTTGATGAGACATGTAGAATGCTTGATATGGGCTTTGAAGCCCAAATAAGAAAAATAGTGGATCAAATAAAGAACTGATAGGGAAACTGTCATGTGAAATATGACTTGTCCAAAAGAGGTAAAATAGCTTGATAAAGATTCTATGAAAGATTATATTCATATAGACAATGCCACACTAGAACTAAGAGTGCAAACCCTAACACTCTTAAGACTGTGAATGTGTCATGACACAGAAAAGGATATACAAGGTGTTTGTCTAATGGAAGAGACCATTGTTTTTGCTGAAACTAAAGTATATGTTGAGCTTACCAAAATGTGAGCTAGATGTATGGTCATCCATGGGCATCCATGGTGACAAGAATCAACAGGAAAGTGGCTGGGTTAGATTTGGGAGAAAAACTTAGAATGGGTTTAAAAGTGCTGAAAATTATAATAGGAGCTCAGGAAGTATTTTTGTGTCTGCTGGGGCACAGACCAGTTTTAGGACTGGTAATCCAGCATGGACTTACCAGGATTGTTATGATAGCAGTGAACAATATGTAAGGAGTGTTGTAATATTCACAATGGTACAAACTTCTAGTCATATGCATGTCCTACAACCTCAGCTGCTGCACCTATAATTGCCTTTCCAATGCCAACAGGATATTTACAATTAGACTTTAGAAGTAGATGTAAATTTTGTCAATATATGTCATCAGACAAGGCATGGGAAATGAGGAAAAACTAAATTACACCATGAATTATCTTGCTATGATCTACCTTTTTCTGATTTAAGTTAGATATTTTTCTATATTTCTGAAACAATTTCTGGTATTATTAATTTTGCAGAAAATTTTTCCAAAACATGACTGTGCAGTGATTGGAAATACTATAAATGTAATGAGCAATGTGCCTTTCCAAGAAAAGAACTTTGAGATAGGCAAAAATATTATATAGTACCACACATTGTCTATCTATCATCCATTGATGGGCATGTGAGTTGGATCCACTTTTGGCTCTTGTGAATATACTTACGGACTCCTCATACAGCTTCTCCAAATGTGCTCTATTAGTCTATTTTAGAGTAATTTTTAAGGGTGTGCCATTATTTACTCACAGTTGTAAATATATAAAGCTACATGATCAAGGAACTACGAGCTAGCAAGGTTCTTCTTGCTTTATCATCATGACAGAAAAGGTGGAAGTTCAAGGGAGACAAAAGGAAGTCAGGCCAACCCTTCAGTAAGACCTTAATTCTTCCTGTGCCCAATTTTCAAAGCTCTGACCTCCCAACATTGCCAGTGCTACTGACTTTTAACATGGTCATTGGCAGTGCCAAACATTGAAGCCATTATTACATCTGTTGCCTATAATGTTGACAGTATAAACTTTCTGTAGTCTAATTCCAGACCAGAATCCAATACTTTGTGTTTCAATCTGCTTCAATCTGCAAGCAGGACAGTCTTAATAACACAAAAGAAACTGCCCTGTGGGAATTTGGAAGAGTCACACAATTCCCATCTTCTATTTTTTACTAATACCAGGAGGCTCTTTCTGTTGGATGTTCTTCTCAACACTGTTTGAGATTAAGCAAACAATCTTGGGAAAGGTAATACAAGACTTTTAATACAGTGTTAGTGACTGGTATCTTAATATGACTTCTGTTATGGGTTCTCTTTTATACATAATTAGCTGAAAAGTGGAACATTGAACAACTTATGAATAAATAACAACCAGATATGCAAAACATAATGTTCCCATCCCCTCTACTTACTGCCTGCCATTATCTTCAAAAGGCATTCATTAACTGTCTATTCTATTTCAGATAATTATATTTGACAATAAAACACCTTTATGAAAAACACATTTCTGTGAGCTGAACTACCTCAATTTCAATCAACATCCCAAGGAACTCAGAGCAATTTTCAGATTCTATTTAGGCCTTATTTAAATTAGGCACAAACACATCTTCAGTTTGAGATTTTCATAGACATTAGCTGATTATTATGAAATGAAGACTGTTTATAACACTGAGAACTGACCAGCTCTTCAAATGCAGTCTAGTTGTTGCAAATAGTTGATCCAATTACCTTAGACCCAAGGAGTTTAAATTAAGCCTCTCCTAATTTGAAGAAGATTTCAATTGCTAATAAGATAATTGCATGTGATTTCAAAGTACAGACTATAGAGCTTTCCTCTTAGAATTCATTTTTGGAAATAGATCAATTCCCTTAGTGGAAGGATGAATAAAAGTACTCAGGAAAGTTTCTTCCCCCCTCTGGTTTGCCAGCTTTCTCTTTCTCTCACAGAATTCATAACAGTTCCTCCTGTGTACTTGCATGTGTTCACAAATTGACCAACTATATTACGATGATATTAGCAATTAGTAAAGGAGGAGTGATCACTGAGGCATATTATCACCAGCCTCTTAATTTACATGGAGAATTCTCTCTCCACTGTGCTATTCTCTACTCTTTTGTGTTGAGCCATCAGAGGTTTCCAAGTGAGCTTGCATTGTCAAATTAATTCTGAAAGAAGTAAGCTTTGCCCTTCCCAGTTTTTCAGATGAGACCCATGAACAGATGTTCCTTTATGTTGTACACATACCTCTGTTACCCACTTTGGGACAGTTAATGACTTATCTGCTTTGCACCATACAGGGGAAGTGTGGATTTGGAAAAAAAAAAATATGTAGATGGTGCCATGGATTTCCTTATATTTATTTGTTCATCATAATGTTTTATTGACTCATTAGGAATTTCACCATTCAGGCCCACTTATTTCCCAGCACTTCCATGTTCACTCCATTTCCTTATAATTCCCTCCCAAAAGAAAATAAAAAATAAACATTACCAAAAATATCTTGCTGAGCCTTTTTGAAGCTGTCACAGCTCTTGCTTCTCCAGTTCTGCCATGCATGTTCCACTCCTCTCCCTGTATTTCTTACTTTTTTTATCACATATTAATCTGTCATAGTGGCAATGGAAGCTGCACTATGTCATATAGTATACCCTTTTGCCCAAAAAGCTTTATTGGCAAATGTTCACTGCGATGAGTTGTTGATTCAAAACCTCTGACTTTCGCTGCTCCACCAATACAGGACCCTCAGAGAGTCCTCTGGATTATCTTGATGTTGTGCAGAGTCATGAGATCCTGTAGCCATGATTCTGTAGGACTGGCCCCTTCACTTGCTCCCACAGCTTATAGATGAGGTAGATGTTGATGTGAGAAAACTCAAAGTCCTGTATCTGGGCCTAGCTGGTAGCTGAGTTGGTCAGTTCTTCAGGGCCCCTTCACCTTATGATGGAGGGGTGGGGCCAGCTCCCCACTCATGGGGTGTCCTAGCTCGCTCCCACCCATGCCACCAAGGCCAGCACTTCATGCCCAGGCCTCTGAGCAGCAGATCTAGGAGGGCAGGGACAGTTATGCAGAGCCCTCGGACATCAACATGGCTTCTGGTACCAGCCCAGACCACAGATATCCACATGGCCTTCTGTGGTGTTTCTGTGGGCCACAGATATCAACACTCCTTCTGACCATACCTAAACTCATGGCTCTAAGCAGTTGCACTGACCTGGGGCCTCATTATGACCTCAGGTGGCTACACAGGTACTCACATCAACATAGTCCCAGGACACAGCAAAGCCTGAGGGTATCACCATACCATCAGTCAGTGGCAGAGACTGCTCATACCCATGTGGATTTCAGGCTCCATCGTGCCTTGGGGCAACAGCATGAACCACAGACACCATCGTGGCCTCTGATGGTATCACATAACTCAGTGGTCCTTCCAGGAGGTCCAATCCAGAAAGTAAATCTTTCTTCATCTCAGGCCTCCAACATTGTACAGAGTCAGGGTAATCCTGCCACTGGAGCAGCAGGTTTTGAGGCTGAGTCTGCATCTGTATAAGGTCCAGACTGCTGAGCCTTCTCTACAGACAGGCAAAACTTGTTTATCTTCTCCACCTCTCCATTGCATATTTGGTCACTGTAGTAGCATCTGCCACCACATGCTGCATGGCAGGCCTGGGTATCTCTTGATGCTATCTTTCTATACTCATTTTCTTTACTTTTGGAAATTTAATAAAGGAACATTTTCTTTTATTTTAGGTTTAATTAAATTCTGTCACTTTTCAAAGAAAAAAATTAATCTTTCGTAGTCTGAATTTATAGTTCCATTGAACATTCAGTGTCAGTCAGAATTAAAATTGTTCAGCAGTTTTTGCTCAGTCAGTAGACATACATGCTGGGAAATTTTGAATTTACTGAATGAATATTTTTTAATTGTATATTATAGTGAAATGACTATGTCTCAGACTATTTCCTCTATGAACTTTGTTTTCATGGTGAAAATTTATAAAGAGTGTGTGTGTGTGTGTGTGTGTGTGTGCACATTTTAGCCAACTATAAAGCTTTGGTTTCATATTAAAAAGATAAAGTTACATGAGAATACATTTTATGGTCGTTCTTAATAACATCAGTGACTTGAACAAAATATCTAATATAGAACACAAAGTTATTTTCCATTCTGGTTGGAACAGTCTCACTAGAGTCTGAGGAATCACAGAATATCATCCAATTTGGACGTGCATAATTATAAGACATTCAAGGCATATCTTATTTGGCTCTGAAATTTTTTTGTGAATAAAAAATTCACTGGTGGTAAAATATGAGCATACATTTTACTTTAATAAATACAACTTTGTAACATAGTATTTTTCCTAATGGGGGGAAGGCAAGTGTTATGAATCTCATAGTGCTGTGTCTCATGATGCCAAAGTGAGTCACCCACATCATGATTGGTAGGAACCTAATCTGGGTCTCTCAGTAAATAGTGTGCCTCCTTTGCCTAAATTGATACTTTGAAACCTTTTAAGAATAGTTAATATTTTCTTGCCTTTTAATGAATAAAGTCCAAGAGATCAAACAGGTTGCTTTTTCAAGTAGTTCACAAAAACAAAAACAAAAAAAAAACCATATTGGATTGATATTTCTTTTTTGTCACAGCTTGAAGACTAATTTAATGATCAAATGCTTATAACTTCAATGTTGAACTAATGAATCTGACGTTGTAAAACATCATGAGACATGCATGTAATTAAGACTTTGAAGACTCTGAACCCTATTGTGTTTGACACTGTCCTTGTTACTAAACTCTACCAGCAAATTCTAAAGACAGAGTCCTGTTCTGATAGAGGTCACACTTTATTACAGGAGTTCTAGAAATAGGTTGAAAATGAACAAATTATCCAGCATATGAGATGATAAGTACAGAGGGAGAAATAAAAGTCAACCCGGTAAGAAGACCAAGAGCATGTGTTTGAAATGAGAGCACGCCTCAGTTCTAAATCAGCATCAGTGCAGGTGGTGGGGAACAGGCAAGAAGAAGGTACAAGTTTTAGTTCTGTTGATTCTCTAGAAAAGCATTCCAAGCAGATGGAACAGTTGACATAAATCCCAAGAGAGGCTAAAGAAGGACAAAGAATAAGTCACTAAGTTAAAGAGAAAAGGCAAGAAGCCAAACACCAGGTCCTCAGGGAGAGGGCAGTGATGAAGATGGGCTGTGACTACTGTTCATGGACCATAAATCCCCTCATTGGATTATGCTCGGATTTATATGGCCTTCCAAATCTCAGTTCCAGTAACAACAGTAATAATGCTCACCTACTTGTTATAAATAAGTGTTATGTTCAGATGTTTTGATTACCCTGAATTATTTTCAACTTACTTAACCAAATGAAATTGAATAGAGTCTAATCATGAAGAAAACAATGGAAGACATAGTCTTTGTCATGTTTGGTGGGAGAAGGAAGAGAAGCCATAAGCTGCAATTAGTCAATTGCTACTTTATACTTTTGTTGTGATAGACCAATGCCCTAACCCAGAAGATTCAGGAAATAAGTATCTTAAATTTTAACATTGCAGAAATACCTACCAAGGATTAGAGATCTGAAAACCAACTCCACATGCTACCATGACAGTCTATCATAGAATGAAAGCACACAACAATCCCTTTTTCTTAGATTGAAATTGCAAAGAAAGGAAGAGAGGAGAGAGACTGAGATGGGAAGTTGGCACCATAGAGGAAGCAGCAAGTCTACCTGAGGAATGAACATGCCAGAGGCAGAGCAAAGTGTGGCCGGAAACTGACAAAGCAGTGGAGTGCTTACACATAGAAATTGCCACTGTTTGGAAAATGAAAGGAAATAAGCAACATTTGCTTTTCCTAAATGGCCACAGTTTAGTTGAAACTATGCAGCTGTTAAGATGAAATGCCTCTGGCAATTTTCAAGCACCACAGAACATTTTAATTGGTAATGCATTTAAAAAGCGCAGCACACTGTACCTACCATGGTTCAACTAAAGCCTTTCCTTTTCCAATGTGGAAATGACTGCCAGCTCTTGTTTCCTAACGGAAATGGCAATGCACCCTATGAGCAGCTAAGCTTCCTTGGCTCTGTTTCACTTGCCAGTGTACTGGCTGCTGTTTCTCCTTTATCTGGTGTAAGAAGTCTACTGACTATGGCCAAATTGTTCAGGGGATTTGTGGTTTACAAGGCACAACAGAGTTGTATGTAATTGAAACCTTGAGGAATCTGAAATTAGAAGTCAAAGAGTTGAAAGCTTACTGCTAATCAAATTCCTTTGTTACTAATCTAGAAATGTACATTGAGTTAAATAAACCTTTGATAAAATATAACATAAGCAGAGCCTATAAAATTATCCATTGCAGCTTGCTTTTATGTGAGCAACTGCATTATTTTATTTTATTTCATTTTAAGCATATGTACACGAACCTATGTGTGTTAATGTTATTTGCATGTTTATGTATATGGAGATGTTAACATCAAGTATCTTCCTCAATTGCTCTACATCTGATTTTTTGAGGTACTGTCTCTCACTGAACAAGGATCTTGCCAGTTCAGCTGGACTGACTGGAGAGTGAGTGCCAGTGAATGATCAGTCTCGTATCCCAAAAAGTATGTACTGCTATGTCTGGCTTATGTGTAGGTTAAGGAGATGGGCCCTCAAGTCTCCATAAGAAGTATGGTACAGGCTGAATCATCTTCCCAGCCTCTGGATTAGCGTATCTATACCATTCAATTTTAAAGTTTCAAAGAGAAAAATGTTTGTTTCAACTAAACTTGAACTTTGCTTTGAACCTTTAGTTCTCATACAATTAACTTCAAAATATGACAAGTTCAAAGCCATCTACCATGCTGGGCACATAGTATTGCTGTTTTTTTTTTTTTTTTTCTAAACTTGCAGTAAATACTACCCTTCAAGGACACTGGTAATTATGGAGTTCAACAAGCTCATTTCTAAGGAGATAATTCTCATTTCTAATTACAGCAATGGTAAGTGTGGACATAAATTAATAGAGTTGTTCAGCAGACTATTCTCTGCTTGATGAGTGGAATAATTCTGTTCTATTTAGAAGAACTGAGCTTCTACATGTAAAGCAGTAACCTGCTTTTATAGGAAAGCCCATGGCATACAACTTTCATCAAAATAAAGTGTCAAATCTGGAAAAGGTACAACCAACATGTGGCCTCTGAGAACTGGCAATTGTCAACAGTGGGAATTTGACTATTTTCACTTTACTTCCTCTCAACCAATTGAAATCACCATGTGTGCCTCAGAAAACCAAGCTAAGTCTTTAGGAGATGCTTGCTTGGCTGGTAGACATCTTTTATCCCAAATTTTGGGAAACTGAGGCAGGACAGAGAGTCTGAGAGAATCCTGGTGTACACAATAAAACCTTCCCTCAAAACATCAAACAATGGCAATGAATCTTAAGCAGTATCTCTTAATAAGGAAGCTCATGTCACATAACTGAAGACTGATGGCTTTCCAGAGTACAAATGAAGAAAGTATTTTAAAAAATAGGGATGCTATTTAATTTTTGTAATGATTAATATTGATTGACAATTTGACAGGATCTAGTAGCCCCAGAGACAAGCCACTGAGTATAGTTGTGAGTAGTTCACTAGATTACATTAGTCTGTGGGCCTAATTGTGATGGATGCTCTTGATTATATGAACAGAAGTGGGAAGACCAAATGAATATAGACAGCATCTTCTGGTGATATCCTAGCTATTCAGAGACCCTAGGAGAATGTTTTTGTCTTTTGTCTACTTCCTTGCTGTCCTGCTAGAAAGCTCATCTACTTTGTATAGGTTACTCTATGCTGCTGCTGCTGCTTCAGTAATATCAGAACCAAGTTTTGTCAGTCTCCCAATGTGGTTTGAGAACCATTGTTTTGCTAGCAATCTTCTGGCTTTTAGCACACAGTTGAAATTAATAAGGCACCCAGCCTCATGATCTGAGAAACTGCTGTTTCTTGATCTCTGTAATATGAAAGCAGTGATTGTTGGACTACCAAGACTGTGTTGTATAATCCAACCTAATAAATCATTTTTTGATATGCATTCTATCAATGCAGTTGATCTATAGAACCTTGGCAAATACAGCTTGTTTATAACAGAAGCATGGCATTTAGACTCCATTTTGTGATACCAATTTACCTCTGCACATTTCAACACAAATCAAATGTGTCTAATAGAAAGCAATGAAGACACAAGAGTAGAGTGTTAGGCTTGATACACGCACATTAAAAACAAAGTTTTGCTAGTAATTTATCTTATTCTTAACATTGCCATTTATACAATGAATAATTGTATATAGAAAAAATATATCTCTAAATTTGTTTTAGGGCATAATATGATTTGTGGAATGTATATGTGAGAGTTCATGAGCATGAAAAAAGCAGTAGAGGAAATTAACAGTATAATGGGGTTTAGTTTTAAATCTACACAGTAATAAAGAAGATCCAACTTTTGGAATCAAAGTAGTAACATCTTGTATATTACAAAGCTGGATAATTAATAAATGATTATCTCAATAATCTTAATATATGGATGCAACCATTTTCTCCTTTTCAAAAATATCCTGTATTCAGTTTATGGAGTATATTTTATACTGGCACACTCAGCTCTCTTTATTATGCTTGGGGGTTCCATATTCAAATTTTTCTTGGGTACCACTCTTTGATGGACCTCAATGAGTTATTTTGAACATTTAACAGGTCTAGGTAGTATAATCTTTTCTTGTTTTCCTCTTGCTATCTTCTATTTGAAAAATCATGAATTTATATAACACTTCACCCAAACCAAAGCCCACAACTATTACAGTTTTAGAGTTATGACAGTAATACATCAGCATATAAACTTTTCAGCTGTGATGCTCTTGTGACAAGTGATGTCCAAATCCTTGAATCAGCCACATTTGATAGACTAAGTCTTTTTAAGTTTCATCTATGGCACTTACACATAGCAATAGTGCTTTGTAGATCATGTGGTGTTCCTCATCAAAGCTCCAAGTTATCCATAAACTTCAGGGTAAGAATCTGCCTACCAGAAATCTCTAGGGTCATCCTGCTTCTGTCATCATACAGAGCAAAAACGGGCAGCCATATAAGCATTGCTTCTCACTTGTATCTACAAGCAGATGATTTTTTTACTCCAGCCTCTGTAAAAATCTATGAGTTGCCATTAATTAAGTCAGTGAATGTTTTCTGTACATGAAAACTTAACACCATCACTTTTAGAAGAAGCTGAATAAAACTCAAATTAAGAGATATTTGTTTTCCCGTGAGTGAGCTCAAAACCTAACTGAGGACCAGAAATCCTTGCAGCTCATTCAAGTAAGTGAAATTTTTACAGACTGGGATATGATCAGAGATTCTTATTTCATGAGGGCAATGGTAGACACGCTAGGATAGAATGGGGAAAGCACATAGGCCTTAAGGCTACATGAAGAAGTACAGGCAACTATGCAAAGCTGAGAGTGCACAGATAATCTTCCCCTGATAAAAGCATAGCAATTGATTATCTAATAAGAAATGGTCAGTCTTGATAATATTAATATATATATATATATACCATTACACAGACCGAGCAGATTGTATTTAGGAAAAATATATATACATACATATACATATTGATAATATATATTGATGAGAAAGAGGAGATGGAGAATACCAAGACAAGAAGACTCCAAAAATCAACAAGAGCAACACAAATTAACTCACCTACTGAGGCAACAGGCACAGGGCCTGCACCAGATGGAGTCCTAGAGTTGAAAGGAGAAGTGCACATATTCCCTGATCCCTAACCCAAAGCAATCACCAATTGACAACCACTTGCAAATGAAAATTTAGTTTTCTCTATGGGAGTCTCATTGGAGAAACACACTATTCTAAAAGGCAGGCTGCATGCCCAGGAACAGTTTTTCCACAGGCAAGTAACTCAATAGCATTGTTGGAGATTTCATGTCATACTATCTAGTCAGGGCCTTTCATTCTTCTTTTTTTTTTTTTTTTAAACAGTTTATCTTATTTTTTATTTTTATTTTATGTTATTTTATTTATATTTTTCTTCTTTCTTCATATCCTATCTAAGCTTTGCAATCATATTATGCCATTTAAGTTACCTTTTTAAATGGGATTCCTGATTTTGTGAATGAGCGAGTCTTTGTATCTGTTTCTTCTGACTTTTGTTGGGATCTTTTCCTTTTGTTTGTTTTGTACTATTATGCTGTGTTAGTTTTTATATACATTATTATTTTACATTTTATTTTACTATTCTCCTTTAGAAGCCTTTTCATTTTCTAATGAGAGACAGAGAGAAGGTGGATCTGGATGGGAGGGGTCATGGAGAGAAACTGAGAGGAGTAAAGGGAGGGAAAATATTAATCAGGATATATCCTATGAGAAAAAATATATTTTTAATAAAAATGGGAAAATGAAAAAATATTATAATCTCAAAAACAAAATAAATAAGACTTTTAAAGTAACTCTGATCTTCAAAACATCATTTTCCTAAGAATATCATGCAATGCTAAGAATTACGAGAAAGAACCAAGTAGGCATGCTATTTATGATAGCTAAACTTTTGCTTAAATATCAGTGGACTATATTAGTTTGCTAAAAATCAGTCATATGTGTATATAACATAAATATTATATTTGGTTTGTAGTGAGCCTTCCAGTGTAATAAAACACAAACTTAGGACAAAGTCAATGATTTTAAACAGGTAAATATATAATTCAATGAGACATTCTCTTGTAGCTAAGTTAAACATGACCCACTGAAAAATGACCTCAACCAAACAATCCTGAATGTTCTCAGCAGCCCAATGTATATGTAGTAGAAGGAACTGTAGATGTAGGCCATATGATGAAGGTACTCTCCTGAACGATGCCAGGCGACAGCTGATATGACTTTGGACAACTAAGGCTATTTATTATTTGAAAGCATGTTATAATTGTCGCTGCCCTACATACAGTGATATTTTAAAGTTAAAATTAAATGAGAAGCTGGGTCTCCTGTCCCAGATAGGAAGAGAGAGAGAAATAAAGAGAGAGAGAGAGAGAGAGCGAGCGAGCAGACTGGAAATTATGTGATAGTGGATGAAAAAAATTTTCAAATGCTTCCTTTAATGTTGGCAGGGAGTACCACAGCCAACAATGAAAGTCAAAGGACATTAAGGAAGTCACATTGTGACAAGGCTAAGGTCATCATTTGAAAATTAGTTTGGCTTCATGTTTGCATCTTCCTATCTGGTGGATCACAGGAAAAACAATTGCTATTCTTAAAACAAGTAGTTATGAAACCCAATTCTGCTTCATTAAAAAATATAATATTTTTATTATTTGTATGAGAAAGGATTTCAGCTGATAATATATGAAATTAATTCATATTCATCTCAGATTCTTCTCTACTATTCAAAGCTCGCATGAATATTTTCAGTCAATAGCCATAAAAACACTACTGAGGGTTCTGTTCTGAGTTTTTCATGGCTCTGTTATTTGCCTACAATGACTTTTTACTCATTATTATATCATTATGTATTTAAGTATGGAAAAAATAAGGCTTGCCCTTCTCATCAGAATCTAGATTGACGGCTCTGTTATGACTCACTTGTTTCTCACCCCAGGGCTGACATTCATTTCCAAGTGTCATTCAGAATGGCACTGTGAGTCTCCATTATCATATGAAGTATCAGATTTAACAAATAGATTACATGTGGTGGTGTAATCTTTGTCTTTGAAAAGGTTTAGATTAGGAAGGTAGGTGAACATGTAAAACAGAACTCAGAAACACTGAACAAGCATAGAAAGAATTTCTGCTTGGCAATGTTTTATGTGACTTCAATTTGATGCTAGACACTTAACTCTGGCACCCATTTTACAGGTAAGAAGAACAAGGTTTGGGATGCAGCAGTGATGAATCCAGAAAATTAGATGCCAAAGTCATTTGAATGGCCACATTAAAAGAAGCACAGAAGCCCTTTAGAGGTCAGAATTTGAGATAATAAGCCCCTTTTAAGCAAGCAGTAAGGTAACAGCAAGCAAGCTAGTGTAGCTAGTAAAAGGCTTGTCAAAACAAATGAAGATCCAAGTTTAATGTGAGAACCTGTGTGAAAAACTGCATTAGACAAAGGGCTGAATACTCATCATACAAGCCCTGATGTCTAAGCTAGGGTTTCTACTACAGTGATGAAGCACCATGAGCAAAAGCAAGTTGGGGAGGAAAGGGTTTATTTTGCTTATATTTCCATGTTGTAGCCCATCTTTGAAAGAAAACAGGACAGGAACTAAAACAGAGTAGGAACCTGAAGGGAGAAACTCACACAGAGGCTATGGAGGAGTGCTACTTCCTTTCTCTCCATAACTTGCACATCTTGCTTTCTTATATATCCCACAATGGATTGGGCCCTCCCTCATCAATTACTGTTTAAGAAAATGTGCTACAGGCTTGCCTACAGCCTGATCTTGTGGTGGTATTTTCTTAATAAAGGCTCCCTACTCTCAGATGACTTTAACTTGTGTCCAGATGATATATTAGCCAGCACGACTGAAGAGAAGCTGATCCATGGTGCTCTTCATGTGACGTCAGTTTGATTCTAGACACCTAACATCTGAAGAACACCATGAGCTAACTATGGCTCTGGCACCCATTTTACAGGTAGGCAGAACAAAGTTTGTGATGTAGCAGTGATGAATCCAGAAAATTAGATGCCAAAGTCATTTGGATGGCCACATTAAAAGAAAATCCAGTGAAATGAGCATAGTCTGTGAGATGTCTTCCTCCAGATCAAGTGGAGACACCATGTCAAAAATGAAGATTGACAGTATAAAAGGAACAATACCTGAGATGGAACATTGATTATTCAAGATCTACTCACACACATGTATGCATACCTCCCCCAACACACACATAAAGACTTTATACAGAAAATAACTAAGTTATATCACACACAGAGAACTCCATAATAAAATAACTAAATCATATCTGTATAAATAGCTTGAGATTTTTAAAATTTTTGTCTAAAGATCATATTCACAAACTTTCTGTCTAGGAAATAGATTACCATTGCAGGCCAGAATCAGGGTCCACAAGAATGCTTAGCTACTTGAAACTGATAAGTGTGTGATCCCCACAACACACACCAAACCAGAGTTCCAACCTTCAGGTACTGCTGGGCTAAGAAAACAGGCTAGTTTATCCTTATTCAGGTTTCCCTCTGGGTCATCAGCAAATTTTTAGAATTAGTGGTAAATGGCAAACGGCACAGGAGGAGTAAGCAATTTGGCAGAATTCGGGATGCAAATAGGTTCATTCACAGTAGATATATTGGAACAAACCTAATGAAGCAGTTTTGAAAATGATCAGCCTCAAAGGAAAGTCTGAGAACAAGAAGGGTGTGTGGATGTGGACAGGTGTATTTGCTGAGTCTGTATACAACAGATTACTGTCTTATAATTAATGCTTTTTAGCAGCAGTAGAAATAAAATCATGTGCAATGAAGTCCTAGAATACACATATTCACCATACGAAAATGGAACCATAATAAGTTAACACAAAGAGGCAGTAACTCTTTAGTTCCTATCTACCCTTCACTCATTGCCACCCTATTCCCCTCACAGCCTTCTCTATTCCTTACCACTTCCAAACTCACCCCACCACTTCATACATACTCTACATCATATCCTTCCCTACACTCCAGCACTCCCTACCTTAATCCATAAATGTAGTGAAACCAAACAAGCTAAAGCATGCCTCAAGTGTCCTGACCCACGTCATTCTAAGCGATTTAGCACCAACTGTCTAACCTAATCACCAAACAAGCTCTAACTCCACTAAATGTTTTCATATTTTTCATGACTATAAACTTCTATATTAATATATAACTACTGTATGTAATTAAATACATTCACTTTAGAGTACTTTGTCTGGCTATAAGGTCAAAAACTTCATTATATAATTTCCATTTAGCTGAGTGTATCTAAGCAACAGTATGCAGGGTGGATGAAAATAATTTACAGTACCTTCAGAGCTTAGTTTTCTGAGATGCTAATAGAGAGTATATTTATGTAGCAGCATGCACCTAACAGAGAGGTTATTTGGCTCTGTTTAGTTATTCATAGTGTAACTAATAGAAATGGAATTTTACTGAGACAAATTGCATGTTTAGGGCATTTTTATTTTTACAAACTCCATTAGCATATGGTTTCCTCTGATTCTTACTCTATGATGGTAATAGTACAAATATTACAATAGTCTTTGCATATTTGAAAGCTCTTTGTAATTTACTGAGATGATTAGTGGTAGAAATATGAGATACTCTTCTATTTTCTAAATCCAAGGGTCATATTTTTGTGAGTTGTGATACTATTTTTAATCTATGCTGGTATCATCAACATTGCTTAATTATCTCTGTGATGCATTAATCAAGGACAGAGAAAGAAGCCGCTGAAGTAGGAGAAGACCAGCATGATAGAAAACTGGATAGATCAGAATAAGAATATAAACATGTGATTGATTCTGTGGCTTTGTCCTTGTGACTGAGTGAAGTGGTCACACATTGTTCTTCCTGCTTCAGACAACTGTGAAACCCATCACAGACTGAGAAAGAACCAAGGATAGTGGGCAGTATGAGGTTTCACCTTATCTTCAGGACTTTGTGTCCCACAAAATGTTGCTCCTCCTTCACCTTTAATCACCCCAGAAATTGAACAAGGATAAGTAATAGCCACTATATTTTTATAATGGGAATCTTATATTTTTATTTCCATCACAACATGCCTAAAACACATGAACAGGAAAATCTACTGGTCATACTTTTTGTCCATATTTCATAGTGTTCAATGGAAAGATTTGAAGTTAAATCTAGGAAAGTGTATTACAAAGGATAAAGAAATGTGTTGTCTGCCTTTAGGCTCAGAGGGTTGGTTTACTGCTGATGCTGTTACCATTTGACTGATATTTTACAAGCATGATTGCTCACACAGACATTGCAGATCTTGGTCCACCAATCAAAAGATAGGCCACAGGGCTGGATAGATGGCTCACTTAGTTAAGTTCTTGTTATATAAGACTGCAGGCCTGAGTTTGGATTCTCAAAAATCCTCATTAAGAAGCTGAGCATATAGTAGACATATTTAATCCCAACAATGGGGAGATAGAGACAGAAGAATAGTGGAGTCTGCTGGCCATCTAGCTTAAAAAAACAGTGAGACAGGGAGGTTAGGGTTCAGGGAAAGACCTTGTCTCAAAAGGTAAAGGTAAAGGTAAAGAGTGGAAAAGAAAGATTGCAACATTGACCCTTAGACTCCACAAGCACAAATACATAGTAATAAGTATATAAACGTGTACTATACACATGCATGCGCAAGTGCATGTGTCTACTTACAAACACACACATACACATTGCACATGCACACATACTCAGACTAATTATAACTTAGTAACTCATCTATGTTAACCAGCTCATCTTTAATGATTCTTGGAGTTGTACTTGAATTATGGATTTGAGCACTAATAATACTCAGGCATTGCTGAAGAATTTTATCATTGTGGAGTAAGGAGATTTAACAACCAACTTTATTAAATGTAAGAAATTAAACTTCCTTCCTTTCATCTATTTTACTTTGCTTTTGAAAAATAACTTAAGCCTTGGGTTCATTTTCTGTTTGTATGTTTGTTTTAAAGGTTTATTTTATTTTCAATTTATTTTGTTTATGTATGAGAGTTAACATAAGCACTTGGTTGTCTGTGCAGGTAAGAAGAATGCATCAGAGACCTCTGCCTGGGCCAACAGGGCTCCATAGCCAAATAGCACTGGGAGAAAGATAGCCTCCCAGGAGTGTGGGCAAGCCTGTCTGCTCCGAGGGACCCACCTGGAATACCCAGTACACAGGGAAAAGTGGTCTTCTCATTTCTTTTGGTGGCCAGGGAGCAGATCTTGTGACACAGCCTCCATACTCAAATAGTACCAGGAGAGAGCTGGTGTGCCAAGAGTGCCTACACACCTTCAAGCACAGGCAAGACCATCACTTCTTTTCAAATTCACTGGATCAAGAAGGACCCTTGCAGAGTCACCAGGGACACAGGAAACAAGGGACAGCTTGGGACTGGATCCTTGTGGTTTCTGTCTGCATCCCAGAGATGACCCTGTACCACAACTCTCCAAACCCAAATTCCTCTCAGAAAGAACTGGTCTTCAAGGAGTATTGACACCTAGGCTTGCAGGAAAGACAAGCCACAGTCAGAGAGAGTAAGACCAGCTAACACCAGAGATAACCAGATAGTGAAAGGCAAGGACAAGAACATAAGGAACAGAAACCAAGGCTACTTAGCATCATCAGAACCCAGCTCTCCCATCCTGAATACCCCAACACACCAGAAAAGGAAGACTCAGAATTAAAATCACATCTCATGATGATGATAGAAGATTTTAAGAAGTAAATCAATAACTCCTTTAAAGAAATACAAGAGAACACAGGTAAACAACTAGAATCCCTTAAAGTAGAAACACAAAAATCCTTTAAATAATTACAGGAAAACATAATCAAACAGACAAAGGAAATGAACAAAACCATCCAGAAACTAAAAACAGAAAATAGAAATGTTGGGACCAAACCCTGACACTGTGAAACAAAGTCCCAAAGTCTTAGGGCATTGCTGCTCTGGGCTAGACAGCAGACACATGGAAAGTGGCCCTGCTCTTCTTCCCACACAGTCTGATGGGCAGTTGGGGGCTATAGAAAACCTTTGCAGGCCCTGTCCTTGGGCGAGGGAGGGGGCTAGTCCCAGGGAACTCAGCCATCTCCATGGGTTCTCTTGCCCAGGGCACTGCAGTCTCTGCAGGGTGCCATAGACTTGTTAGCAGGAGTGTAGCTGGGGTTCCTGCCAGGACCAGGTCTCCTCAGCTTTGGGCAACAAGCTAACTGCTTAGGCTTGGGTGAATGGGTACCATCTGGGAGTGCTGGGATTCCCTTGGTGAGAGATTAGCCATGGCTCATTAATCTAGGATCAGATTCTTCTCTTCCCAAGGCAGGTCCAGATGAAGAGACAGTCCATAATTCTAAGGCATTTATTTTTATCACATGGAGAATGGCATGAATGGAATTGTATCCCTGCCTCTCCCAGAGAGGCAGGGCAGATATAGTAACTAGGAAGGGGCATGGCTAAGCCTCTAGGTGTCTTATTAACATGGGGATGGCTTGCAGCCACGCCTCTACCTGGAGCATGATATGTGGCTGTGACTGGAGACAGAAGCCTCCCTGAGAGCCTTGGCATAACATTTCCCGTCCCTTGCAAATTACTTCACCTGGTCTCCCAGAGTTTTCAGCCTGTGCTCAAACTGCCAGATCACTGCCACACATAGAAACAATAAAGAAATCACAAAGGGAGACAAGCCTGGAGTTAGAAAACCTAGTAAAGAAATCAGGAGTCATAGATGCAAGCATCACCAACAAAATAAAAGAGATGGAAGAGAGAATCTCAGGTGCAGAAGATACCGCAGAAACCATTGAAACAACAGTCAAAGAAAATGAAAATGCAAAAAGTTCCTAACCCAAAACATCCAGGATATCCAGGATTCAATGAGAAAACAGAACCTGAGGATAATAGATATAGAAGAGATTGAAGATTCCCAACTTAAAGGACCAGTAAATATCTTCAACAAAATTATAGAAAAAAACTTACCTAACCTAAAGAAAAAGATAAACATAAATATACAAGAAGCCTACAGAACTTGAAATAGACTGGACCAGAAAAGAAATTCCTCCTGTCACATTATAGTCAAAACACCAAATACAAAAAATAAGGAAAGAACATTAAAAGCAGTAAGGGAAAAAGGTCAAGTAACATATAAAGGCAGACCTATCATAATTACACCAGACATCTCACCAGAGACTTTGAAAGCTAGAAGATCCTGGGCAGATCTCATACAGACTCTAAGAGAACACAAATGCCAGCCTAGGCTGCTTTACCCAGCAAAACTCTCAATAATCATAGATGGTGAAACCAAAATATTCTATGACAAATCCAAATTTGCACAGTATGTTTCCACAAACCCAGTCTACAAAGAATAATAAATGGAAAATGCCAACTCAAGGAGGGAAACTACACCCTAAAAAGGCAAGAAAGTAATCTTTCAAGAAACTCAAAAGAAGATAGCCACACAAACATAAAATAACATCAAAAATAACAGGAAGCAACAATCACTATTCCTTAATATCTCTTAACATCAATGGACTCAATTCCTCAATAAAATGACATAGACTGACAGACAGGATCCAGAAACAGGACCCAGAATTTTGTTACATCCAGGAAATGCACCTCAATGTTAAAGACAAACACTACCTCAGTGTAAAGGGATGGAAAACAATTTCCTAGGCAAATGATCCCAAGAAACAGACTGGAGTAGCCATTCTAATATCAGATAAAATCAACTTTTAACCAAAAGTCATCAAAAGAGATAAGGAATGAAACATCATATTCACCAAAGCAAAAACTCTACCAAGAAAAACTCTCAATTCTGAACATCTATGCCCCGAATGCAAGGGCACCCACATTCATAAAAGAAACTTTACTAAAGCTCAAAGCACACATTACACCTCACACAATAGTAGTGGGAGACTTCAACACCCCACTATCATCAATGGACAGATCTTGGAAACACAAACTAAACAGAGACACAGTGAAACAAACAGATGTTATGAACCAAATGGATTTAATAGACATCTATAGAACATTTCATACTAAATCAAAAGAACATGCCTTCTTCTCAACACCTCATGATACCTTCTCCAAAATTGATTATATAATGGGTCAAAAAAAAAACCTCTCCAGATAAGAGAGGTTATAAGAAGATATATATAAGAAGATTGAAATAATCCTATGCCTCCTATCAGATCACCACGGTTATTCTGGTTTTCAATGACAACAACAACAACAGAAATTCCACATACACATGGAAGCTGAACAACGTTCTACTCAGTGATAACTTTGTCAAGGAAGAAATAAATAAAGAAATGAAAGACTTCCTGGAATTTAATATAAATAAAAGTACAACATACCCAAACCTATGGGACACAATGAAAGCACTGTTAAGAGGAAAACTCATAGCTCTGAATGCCTCAAAAAAGAAACTGGAGAGAGCATAAACTAACAGCTTAACAGCACACTGGAAAGTTCTAGAACAAAAAGAATCTAATACACCCAAGAGGAGTAGAAGGCAGGAAATAATCAAATTAAGGACTGAAATCAAACAATTGGAAACTAAAAGAACTATACAAAGAATCAACAAAACCAGGAGCTGGTTCTTTGAGAAAATCAACAAGATATATAAACCCTTAGCCAGACTAACCACAGGGCACAGAGACAGTATCTAAATTAACAAAATTAGAAATGAAAAGGGAGATATTAAAAGAGATTCTGAGGAAATTAAAAAAAAAATCATCAGATCCTACTACAAAAGCCTATACTCAACAAAATTGGAAAATCTGGATGAAATGGACAAGTTTCTAGACCCATACCAAATAGCAAAGTTAAGTCAGAATCAAGTAAACCATGTAAACAGTCCATAACCCCTACAGAAATAGAAGCAGTTATTAAAGGTCTCCCAACCAAAAAAAGCCCAGGACTAGATGGGTTCAGTACAGAATTCTATCAGACCTTCAAAGAAGACCTAATACCAATACTCTTCAATCCATTCCACACAATATAATCAGAAGGAACATTACCCAATTCATTATATGAGGCCACAGTTACACTGATACCAAAACCCCACAAAGATCCAACAATAAAAGAAAACTTCAGACCAATTTCCCTTATGAATATTGATGCAAAAATACTCAATAAAAGTCTTGCAAACCGAATCCAAGAACACATCAAAACAATCATTCACCATGATCAAGTAAGCTTTATCCCAGGGATGCAGGGATGGTTCAATAGCTGGAAATACACCAAAGTAATCCACTACATAAACAAACTCAAAGAAAGAAAACTCATGGTCATTTTGTTAGATGCTGAAAAAGCATTTGACAAAATTTAACATCCTTTCATGATAAAAGTCTAGGAAAGATCAGGAATTCAAGGAGCATACCTAAACATAGTCAAAGCAATATACAGCAAAAACCAGTGGTCAACATCAAACTAAATGGAGAGAAACTAGAAGCAATCCCATTAAAATCAGAGACTAGACAAGGCAGCCCTCTTACTCCCTATCTATTCAATATAGTACTTGAAGTTCTAGCTAAAGCAATTAGACAACAAAAACAGGTCAAAGGGATGCAAATAGGAAAAAGAGAAATCAAAATATCACTATTTGCAGATGATAAGATGGTGTACTTAAATGACCCAAAAAATCTCCACCAGAGATCTGCTACAGCTGATAAACACCTTCAGCAAAGTGGCCAGATACAAAATTAACTCAAGCAAATCAGTAGCCTTCTTGTACCTGAAGGATAAACAGGTTGAAAAAGAAATTAGGGAAATGACACCCTTCACAATGGTCACAAACAATATAAAGTATCCTCATGTGACTCTAACCAAACAAGTAAAAGATCTGTATAACAAGAACTTCAAGTCTCTGAAGAAAGAAATCAAAGAAGACCTCTGAAGATGGAAAGATCTCCTAAACTAATGGATTGGCAGCATTTGTGTAGTTAAAATGGCCATCCTGCCAAAAGTAATCTACAGATTCAATGCAATCCACATGAAAATTCCAACTCAGTTTTTCATAGACTTAGAAAGAGCAATTCTCAAATTCATGTGGAATAACAAAAAACCCACAATAACAAAAACTATTATCAACACTAAAAGGACTTCTGGCAGAATCAACATCCCTGATCTCAAGCTATTCTACAGAGAAATAGTGATAAAAACTGCATGGTATTGGTAGCGTGACAAGCAGGTAGATCAATGGAATAGAACTGAAAACCCAGAAATGAACCCACACACTTACAGTCACTTGATCTTTGACAATGGAGCTAAAACCAACCGGTGGAATAAAGACAGCATCTTCAACAAATGATGCTGGTTCAACTGGCGGTCTACATGTAGAAGATTACAAATTGATCCATTCCTATCTCCCTGTACAAAGCTCAAGTCCAACTTGATCAAGGACCTCCACATAAAACCAGATACACTGAATCTAATAGAAGAGAAAGTGGGGAAAAGTCTTGAATACATGGGCACAGGGGAAAAGTTCCTGAACAGAACACCAATGGCTTATGCTCTAAGATCAAGAATCAACAAATGGAACCTCCTAAAATTACAAAGCTTCTGTAAGGCAAAGGACACTGTAAATAGGACAAAACGGCAACCAACAAATTGGGAAAAGATCTTTACCAATCCTATGTCCTATAGAGCACTAATATCCAATAAATACAAAGAACTCAAGAAGTTAGAGCCCACAGATCCAAAAAACCCTATCAAAAATGGGGAACAGAGCTAATCAGAGAATTCTCAACTGAGGAAAATCAAAGAGCTTAGAAGGACCTAAAGAAATATTCACCATCCTTAGCCTTCGGGGGAATGCAAATCAAAACAACCCTGAGATTCCACCTCACACCAGTCAGAATGGCTAAGTTCAAAAACTCAGGTGACAACAGATATTAGTGATCATGTGGAGAAAGAGGAACACTCCTCCATTGCTGGTGGGATTTCAAGATGATACAGCCTCTCTGGAAATCAGTTTGGCAGACCCTCAGAAAAATGAACATAATACTACATTAGGACCCAGCTATTCTACTCCTGGAACATATTCCCAGAAGATGCTCCAACATGTAATAAAGACACATGCTCCACTATGTTCATAGCAGCCATATTTATAATAGCCAGAAATTGGAAACAACCCAGATGTCCCTCAACAGAGGAATGGATACATAAAACATCGTACATTTACACAATAGAATACTACTCAGCTATTAGAAACAATGACTTCATGAAATTCGCAGGCAAATGGATGGAACTTGAAAATATCATCCTTTGCAAAGGTAACTCAGTCTCAAAAGAATGAATACAGTATGTACTCACTGTTAAGTGGTTATTAGCCCAAAAGTTCGAAATACCCAAGAGTCACTTCATAGCAACCATTTGGCTGAACATGAGGTCCCAGATGGAGGAGTTGGAGAAGGGAAGGAAGGAGCTGAGGGAGTTTGCAACCCCATGGAGGGAGCAACAGTGTCTGCTGGCTGGACCTCCTGATGCTCCTGGAGACTGGATCACCAACCAAAGGATACACATGGATGTGGCAGAGGAGGGTCTTGTTAGCCATCAGGGGGAGGAGAGTTCCTTGGGCCTGAAGGTGTTAGATTCCCCAGTATAGGAGAATGCCAAGGAGGGAAGATGAGAGTGGGTGGGTGGATAGGTGGAGGGATACCCCCATTGAGTCAAGGGGAGAGGGAGGTGATAGGGAGGTTCCAAAGGGGAGATCTGGAAAGGGGGAAAAAATTGAAATGCAAATAAAGTATCCAAAAAAAATCTGAAAAAAAAGAAAAGAAGGAGGAGGAGGAGGAGAAGGAGGAGGAGGAGGAGGAGAATTCATCATATCTCCTGGAGATGAGTAACATGTGACTGTGTGCTACCAGATTTGATTGCTGAGAATCCAACTCATGCTCTGTAAGAGCTGCAAAGTCTTTGGACACTGAACCATCTATCTCTTTAAGCTCTGTTTTGATTTATGCTTAAGAATATAAGTAATTATGAATCAAAGAAACTTTAAAATAGTTTCAATAGGTGCATAAATATCTTCAGTGGCAGTTAACAATAACACTTAAATTTAGAAACAGGGTTGATTAATGAGATTCATGGAAAAAAAAGTGCATGATTTTTAAAATAACAGTTTCTTGCCCTGGGTTATGACTTAGTTAGTATCATGCTTGTTTCATAAATGTGAAAGCTATGGTTAATATGCAGAAGCTAATTCCCCAAAAAGGTAAAAGCAGAAGGTACAGGTGTCCAAGCACATTTTCAACCATGTAGCTGGTTTAAGGCTAGCCTTGGATACATGAAGCAGAGTCTCAGAAACCCCAAAAGCCAAGACAATAAATAAATAAATAAATAAATAAATAAATAAATAAAAGCTTAGTCAAAAGAAGCGAGGTCTGAGAAATGACTCAGTGCTTAAGAAGACTTGATGAATTATGTGTTTGGGTTTATTAAAGTGTGAAAGGGGAGCAAAGAAACTGTTACCTTTCTTCAGTGGACAGCTGTGAAGACTGTTGAAGACAAGGCACACTCTTTGGATTAAGAAAGAACGATTCTTGTAGACAGGATAAGTTTGGGTTGGAGGTTTGTGAGTTGACTGGTGTCTCTATTGCTTCATTGGGGTTCCTGCCTGGCTACAGGAGGTGGCCTCTTGAACTTCCATATCTCCAATGTAGTGAGTCACAGCTAAGGTCACCCCTATTGATTCTTGGGTGCCTCCCTTATCTCAGGTCTCTGTCTCATTCTGTAGATGCCCCCAACCTCCCCACCCCTATCACAAATATTCTTTCACCCTAATGGCCATTTGGCCATCTCTTCTGTTCCCCCCCAAAGCCTGATTTTGAAGTCCCATATTCAAATCCCCAACCCCTCTCCCCACTCCCAGTTCCCTCTCTCCTCCTGCCTCTTATGACTATTTTATTTCCCATTCTAAGTGAGATTTTAGCATCTTTGCTTGTGGCTTCTTCTTCTTTAGTTTCTTTGGATCTATGGAGTATAACATGAGTATCCTCTATTTTATGGCTAATATCCACTGTGAGTACATTCCTTGCATGTCATTTTAGGATTGTGTTACCTCACTCAGAAAAATATACTCAAGTTCCATCCATTTGCCTGCAAAATTCATGATGTCTTTGTTTTTAATAGCTGAATAGTATTCCACTGTGTAGATGTTCCAAAAAAATGCAGGCATGGAGAATGGAACAGAGACTGAGGAAATGGCCAACTAATAATTGGCTCAACTTGAGCCCCTTCCCATGGGCAAATACCATTTTCTGATACCATTAAAGATACTCTGTTATGCTTACATAAAGGAACTGCACCCAGCAGCTTATTCAGACAGACGCAGACACCCACAGTCAAACGTTGGCTTGAGCTTGGGGACTCCTACAGAAGAATAGGAAGAAGGACTGGTGGCCCAAATGGGATAGGAATTTTACAAAGACCAACGGAGTCAACAAATGCTTGGGGCTCTCAGAGTCTACACCACCAACCAAAGAACATACACAGGCTAGTTCTAGCTTTCCCAAACATAAGTGGAACTTGGTATTCATGCGGATCCCAAACATCTGGAGTGGGGGCTATCCCAAAAGCTGTTCCTACCCATGTGATATGTTCTATCCCACATACAGGCTGGGCTGACTTGTCTGGCCTCAATAGGAGAAGAAGCTCCTACCTTCAAAGAAACGATGTGCCAGGGTAGAGGATATCCAGGAGCCTTCCATCCTCTCAGAGGAAAAGGACAGGAGAATGAGGGAAGCATTGTGGAAGGGGTGACCGGGAGGGGGCACTGAGCAGGAAGTAAAGTGAATAAGTAAAAAATTAAATTAAATTAAAAGAAAACAAAGAACCAGAGAGCACATAATGGACCCAGGTTCACTTCTTTGTACCCACATGGTAGTTCAATAACTACAGCTCCACAGGATCTCATTCCATCTTCTGACTTCTGTGGGTCTTGCATGTGCATGGTACATAAACTCAAACGCAAGCAAAACAATAGCACACAAATATAGATAATGAATCTGTTTTCATGATCATACAGCTCTGTAAGTTATCACAACTACACAGGTGTTAAAAACATTATGTGCTCTTATAACACTAAAAAACCCCTCTTCCTATCAATGCTCTGATATCACTTATCTTTATGATAATCACACTCTTGAGAATACCTGCAAGAAAATAAAAGTATATTCACCTTTCTTGATGCCATTAAGTGGGATTTAAGTTCAATCATAATAAACAACAAAATGGTCCTGTCCACAAATTAGTTATTATTACCTGATCTTGATGTTACCTGGAAACTTCAGTCTTTCTGTTTTCTTTCCTTTTCTTTTCCTTATCCCCACGACTTTGTCTTCTCCCCTTCTATATAAGCTGCTTCCCTCTGGTAAGCTTCTTTGTCTCATAAGTCCCATGTCACCATCTCCAATGGTTAGGCATGTGATGAGTTCCACAAGGTTGGCAATGCAAGACTGCCAGATCACATCTGAGATTCACAAAGGAAGAAGGCATAGGCTAAGGCTACTTTTGATATGTCACAATACATTCCACAGATCCTTTTACTTGACCCTACATCCAAACTTAGAATTTTGAAATGCAATATCTGGATCATCTGGGAAACAAGAGATGTGGCCTGCAGCTCATTGGCTGCTCGTTCCCAATTGTTCCCCAACTGTTACCCCCTGCTTATCTATATGTTATCTGGCAATCTTTTCTCATTAACTTCAAACCAATCATTTGGAAATATTCGGCTTCATAATAGTCTTTCCTGTTTAAAATAATGGAGAGTTTGGGGCTCTACTTCCAATGAAAGACTTGGGAGAACACAGAAAACAAACACTACAGGGAAGTCTGTAGCAGGAACTACACTGGGATTTTGCATGCTAATGGAAAGGGATAATTTACAAATTTCTAATTATTTCTTTTTGGCATGTAGCTAGAAATGGTCATGCATAATTTAAGGGCATTGGCTTCTTCTTGACTCAATGTAAAGGCTTTTAATGTTGGTCTATGATGTTGCTATTATTCCTCAAATTTTCATTTTCCTTGCACATGTTTCTTTAAAATGGAGCATGCTAAAATTCACTCTTCTTTCCCCATCTCTGTGGAGGATCTCTAGATTTTTAGTGAATGTTAGATCATAGCCATTTTAAAGAGCAAGATTTCTGGAGTAATGTTGTGATTTTGCATTAAAATTTCCCAGGATCTCAGACCGGAAAAATAGTTTGAAGATTAAGAACATTTGCTCTATCTGGAGAGGTCACAGGCTTGGTACCCAACACTCACATGATGCCTCACAGCTATTTGTAACTCTAGTTAGATGATGTCATGGTTTGAATATGCTTGGCCCAGGGAATGGCAATATTTGGAGGTGTGGCCTTGCTTGAGTAGGTGTGTCACTGGGGGCTTGGACATTAAGACCCTGCTCCTAGCTGCCTGGAAGCTAGTATTTTGCTAGCAGCTGTCACATGAAGAGGTAAAACTCTAAGCTCCTCTTGCACCATGCCTGCCTGGATGTTCCCATGTTCACGACTTGATAATAATGGACTGAACCTCTGAACCTGCAAGCCAGACTGAATTAAAGAGTTAGGGGAAAGACTAAAGGAGCTGAAAGGGTTTGCAACCCCATATATCAACCAAACAGCTACCCCCAGAGCTCCCAGGGACTAAACCACCAACCAAAGAGTATACATGGAGGGACCCATGGCTCCAGCTGCATGTGTAGCTGAGGATGGCCTTGTCAGGCATCACTGGGAGGGGAGACCTTTGGTCCTGTGAAGGCTGGATGCCCCAGTGTAGGGGTATGCTAGGGAGGTGAGGCAGGAGTGGACGGTTGGGTGGGGAAGCACACTCATAGAAGCAGGGGAGGGAGGGATAGGGGGTTTGTGGAGGGGAAATTAAGAAAGGGAATAACATTTGAAATAAATTAAATATCCAACTTAAAATTAAAAAAAAAAAAAAAAGAGCTTGGTCACGGTGTCTGTTCATAGCAGTAAAACCCTAACTGAGTCAGATGGGCTTCAATACTTTCCCCAAACCTATGAGAAAACCAGGCATGCACACAGATAGTGCATGTACATACATGCAGTCAAAACATATACATAAAATGAAATAATTAAATCTGGAAAAGTATTCATGTACCAGGATAACATAATATCCTGTTCCCTCTACAAACTCTAATTTTCCTCGCTGTAGTGAAAATCAGCAAATGATTCCAGACAACTGCTGGTCACAAGGATAAGGCTAAAGGTACATGCAAATTGTTATCACTCAGAGTTCCATAGTTCCTTATTTATAATATAAGCACATTGCCCTTGGAAATGCATTATTAATAGGCAATATTTTTAATTTTTAAATTACATTTTAACTTGGTGTGTGTGTGTGTGTGTGTGTGTGTGTGTGTATGAAACACACCAGAATATTTGGGTGGAGGTAAGATACTTGTAGGAGTCAGTTCTTTCCTTCTTTCACCATGTAGATTATAAAAATTGAACTCAGGTCTTCAGACTTGTTAAAGTATCTGAATCCCCTGAGTCATCTCTGGAGTTCAGATAGCAAATATTTTGAAGGAGACTAAAGAGAAAGGATTTATATGTGTGTGAAGTTTATAAGACAAAGAAATAGACAAAATTGCTTCACTAAGCTTCATGGATTTTCTTTTCAAAAGGCTCTTGACTATATGAATTTAAGTATTTATAAAACAAGGGGCAAAGATCCAAAAAAGAAGAAAAATAGGTTATTGCCAGAGGAATAGTTTTTTATATGTATATAAGGAAAAGGTAATGGAAATGACTTTTGTGAAATTATGATAATAGACTCTATTTTCTGAGAGTAGTTATTAACTATCCACCAGAAGTAGTGATTAATTATACATATAGGATTATGTCTAAACCCCTTGTCTAATACATTAAATCTTTAGTTCAGAAATGGAAATATTCCATTTTCTTTAGCAATGTCTAATTTACTAAGTATCAGCCTAGGCTTTTATAACTCAATATGCGCAGTAATATTTGTGAACTGTTTAACTAAATCCTCAATATCTCTGGTTGTTATAAACAAAGGAAGCATTTGAAGGGGATTAGAAATATGTGAGTGAATTTCTATTTAAATAAAGTTGATTCAGCCCAGAAGGGACAATAGAAAAGCATTCAGTCTCTCTAAATCCACTTTAATGTCAGTAAACAAATGGCCCAAAGTCGTTTCCACTGGTTCTGGCTGTAATGGGTGAAATGCAAGAAACAAGGCTTAGAAAATATTGCTTTCTCTCTTGTGTCCAAAAGGAAAAAATCTTGGGTACCCTGGCTTCAGATCCCTAGCTTAAATGTTATGTTAAGTGCCATCTCAAAACACACTTTGTCCTTCTATGTTGTTCTCACATGTGACCCTACTTTCTTTCTACTGTCAAAATAAAGTCTACAGGTAATATTATGTACTATGTAGTTATAAATGGTACAATTCAAAGGTTCAAAGCATTCTATTCTTTATGGCTATTTAAATTATATTAGGTGATGTTGACACTAGTAACTGACTTGTTTATCACCAGAACCATGTAACATTAGTCCTTCAGAGGTCCCCAGGGATGTATCTCTATAAAAAGGACACATTGATATGCATTTGTTTTTAAATATAAAGACCATAAAGTTTATAATTATGTATAAAATACACATACCATATATATGTGTATGTAATACACATGCCATATGTGTGTGTGTGTGTATGTATGATATATATATATATATATATATATATATATATATATATATATAAATATATTATAGTTTAAAACTACC
Source organism: Rhynchomys soricoides (assembly GCA_019843965.1). Lineage (NCBI taxonomy): Eukaryota > Metazoa > Chordata > Mammalia > Rodentia > Muridae > Rhynchomys > Rhynchomys soricoides. The sequence goes on along the minus strand of JADRCH010000017.1, from coordinate 8,655,548 downwards.
TGGAACATTATTATACGGATATAAAATCCTAAAGTATAGTTCATGGCTCTGTACATCTAGGAAAGTAAAAAACTTTCATTTTACTTTACAAGTTTCTATTATTTGAATCTCTGGAACAAACTTGCAGCATACTGATTAACAAAAGAAAAGTATACAGATTTGTTATAACTGTGTGCACAGGAGCCACCTCAAATATAAGATGGAAAGAAGAGAGATGGTAAAAGTTCATGCAATTTTCTTAACTGTAAGAAACAATAGGGGCTCAAAGTTGCTGGGAAGAGATAGAAACAGATTATGGGAAGGTGAAGAGAGAAAAGACAGCTTAAATAAAGGCAGTCTCCTTATGAAGACAGAGTATTAGGTAACCATCTGAAAAGAATAGACAAGAAGATGTGCCTCTGGGATGGGTAATCTGTGCAAGAATCTGTAGTCTTCTTTCTAGGGATCAATTTTATCTGTATTGCATGAGATCCCAGAAGGGGAGTTCATGACATCTGTACAAGTCTAGAACTGACTCTGTACAAGCAATACAAGCTCAGAACTCTTTCCTTACTCTGGGAAAGGGCAACAAGTCATGCTCTTTGGTTCTTTCTTAATCTGAGGAGTGTGCCTTGTGTCCAACAGTCTTTACAACTGTCCCTAAAATGAGAAAATGGTCTCATTTTTCTCCTTTCACACTTAAATAAATCTAAAGTCATAATTCAAAAAGTAGTTGAATTATTACAAATAAATTGAGGATTTGGGCTTCAATATGTATTATTTAGAAAACATACATAATGTAGGCTGATATCTCATACTGAGATTTGTCTTAATTAAATGATTTTTGTAAGACTTAAAAGAACATTTTTATAATTTGTTATTTCTTGTTTGAGCCATCTAGATTAAAAGTAAATTACATTATAATTAAGCTTTCATGTTGATCTCAGGATTATACCAAAGCCCTATATTGAGAACATTTTTCTTACTAACTCTATACTTACTCACTATTTCTATTTGGGAATACTTTAGATTTTTGGAAAATCTCCAAAGATAACACAAAGATCTCACACTAAATGTTGATGCTCCTCTTTTAAAGTCATCTTGCAAAATGTAGCACACTTATGAAAAACAGACTTTAACTGGTATCACAATGATAACCCGTGTTTTGTTTTAATGTCAAGGCTTCTTCCCTTATGTTCTTTTTGCATCTCCGTGAACAACATTGGATGTTAGATGGTAGACAGAGATCTGCCTTTTGTCTTCTCTGGCCTGTGACAGTTTGTCAATCTTCCTTATCTTCAGTTGCATTGACAGTACAAAATACTACTGATCAATTAGTTTAGAGAGTGCCCTTAGTCTGTTTGATGATTTCTAGGAATCGAACTAGGGTTATTGGTTTGGAGATGGGCATTAGGAATGGGAACCTTCTTAGCTATGTTATCAGAGCAGAGGAAGTATGATGTTATTGTGAGTTTTGAGTGATCACTGCATATTTTAATGTCAATCCATGCTTAGGATAATGGTTCCAGGTTCTTCTAAGTCAAGTTACTCATTTTGTTTACCTTACACTACTTGTCAGAAGTGATGTTCTAAACTTAGTCTATCCTCAAATTGAGGGGAACTGATTTCCATTCCTTAAACGATAAAGTGTATTCTGCAAAGAAGAGGAGGAACAGAGAAAAACAGCATTACTATTCATCAACTAGATGACTCTGCTCAGTTAGATGATCAGTTTTAAAGTTCAGTCTCACTAGCGAAGTAGACTTTTGACATGTATTTCCATTGATCATGGTTCTCACTCAGCTCAGTCAATGGTCTTTGTCATCAAGGATCAGGAAAAAAATAAATTATTTAACTTCAGACATATAGTTGTTGTATCTTCTATCCTAAACTCCTTGCTTCTCTGATACAGATAAGTTGTCTTCAAGAGTACAGGCATCAGTAATAGGGTAAGAAAAAAGAAGAGTATAAATGTGGTGCAGATGAGGTTGTGATAGTGCTTGCATGATTCCGGTTGGCTTAGGACATAGCCCTTTTCCATGTAGGCCAAGTCTATTAAGGAATTGCTACAAACTCTTAGCTACCCTCATCAAAGTAGCCAGTGAGTATACTCAGTGGGCTAAAAAATGGAGCTTCTGTAAAACTGAAAGTATCTAGAATGCCATATGCTTTATCAACCAATCCAAATTAACAAATATTCAGGGAGACTAAATAATGATTCACATGGGTAGGCCTATCACACTGTAATTCATAGCAATACTTAGTTTTGTATAATGTATATGTGGTCCAAAATTTTGACTGAGATATTTATGATATAGCAAGTGCAAATGTCATCGTTCCTTTATCTGTTTTCTGTATGCATGTGTAATATTTTTGTGTAGGTTTTTTGGATTGGCTGGTTGTTATTTGCACAAAGTAGGTCGAAATCTAGTTTGAATGGACATGAATCAAAATAATTCGAGTAAGACTGAATGATTTCCAGGAGAAACTCTTCTGAGGCACTGGAGTATGTTTTTACATTCTATACAGCCCTAAGAACAAAACAAAATACTTTTTATGAAAAGCAAATGCCACCTACTTCCTGTGCAAACTTCATGAAGTTGCTCTGAGAGATAAGGTATCTGCTAGCGAAGGGGAGTGAGTTGTCTTAAACCAAGCATGCAAGAAAAATGGCTCAGCATTAGAAAACATCATAGACCTTGCTCTCCAAGCAGTAAGTTATGAGCATCCATCAGTGCACAACTTGTGACTGAAGAAATGTGTAAAGGGCAGCAATATTTCAATAAATGAGAACAATGGAGATGCCAGACATGGTCAGTTGGTCATATACAGAATGTAAATGCTATCACTTCTGGGTGACTGATGTTAATAAATAAAACCCCAAAACATCATGATGAGACAGGGACTCAGAAGTCATTCTAAGAGTAAAGACTTTTGCAGGACAACAAGCCCATGGGGACAAAGCATACACACAAGAAACATGTGTGCTTTTAGGAACACAGAGACTAGGAAAGCTGATTTCAAAAATACAAAGGCATTAACAACAACTAGTATTTATAATTAAGTCTTAAAGGCTTGCAAAACAGGAAAAAACCCTCAGAGTTTCAAATAAGTATACGCTGCAGCTAATAATGTAGAGAACATATTTGATTAGAGTAGACTTTGTGACGCAGCCAAAGGGCTGGGAATGTGGACTATGTTCTAGTATCTCCTGAATGAATTACTGTGGCTCTAAATGAGTGAAAATCTGCCAGGTAACTATAAGACCAGCATCCTTTTCTAAGTTCCATTAAGCATAACCTGCCAAGGTGCTTCCCGGTGCTGCACCTGTTAACAGCTGCCTCTATGACCTTAATCAGCAGGCTTCACCTCCCAGAGCACTCTTGTTTCATTCGTAAGACAAGCTATTCAAAAAGAGATTAAAGGTCTTCGACAAATCTGAGTTTCTAAAATTTGCTCTTTAATTCCAGCTACCATCTTCATGCCAAAAGTTGAGAAGAGAGAGGATCTGGGACTGAGGAATTATAAGCATATGAACTTGGAAATTTGGAGATAGAAGGATTTACTTAGATCCATTTCTACAGCCACCAGATACTAAGTTGACTATTTAATGGTTTGTATATAAAAATTAAAAGGTAATTGAGGTGAAACAACCATGTGATAGGTAAAACATAAACCCTGGCTCTTAATGATTTTGTTCAACTACTGTTACTAAGCCTGTTCTCGGAGAGCCTCTTATATGGCTATTCTTTATGCTGTCTAAAAAAACCAGGCCTGTATCATTTTTCAAATTAACATTGTCTAGAGAATCAATGTTATAAAATATGCTGAATTGTGATGGTTTTCTCAAATACACATATACAAAGCAACAAACCCCTCTGTATTTTTGTCATGTATTTTATGGGGCATGGAGCCAAGCAGTTTCTTAGATGGTATAATTATTTCATGTAAAATATGAAGGGATTTTACCCTGATTCCCCCCATTCCAGAGTTAGGTGATATACTGCGAACTGCAGTCTCTAGGCATACCACAGTCACTGTGTCATGAACTCACAGCAGTGGAAGTTGAGTGCCTTGGGCCTGCACAAATCTGCACTTATTAACTCTCACCAATACAGAGGTATTCATGCTGCCCTACCCCTCCCTTAAGAAACTATTGACTATTGGTGGATGTTGGAAGCAGAGGAGTTATTTTCTTCAGTAGTAAACTCCCTGGTAAGTCCACTAGGCTCCATTAGATAATTACATACCCCCTGATCATGCTAAAGGCCTCAGTTAAGCTCATTTTATGATCAGTGGATCATAAAATAAAGCAAAACAAAAACAATGTGGGAAAGATACTAGTACTGGCAAGGGACGTGGGAGTGGGAAGGAGGTAAGAGACAGTGGGAGACAAGAGTAATCAGAATGGTGATTGCACAGGTATATGAAACTGCCAAAAAAATAAATTTGGCAATATTACTTGTACATAAACTTGCAAAATAAATACACTTTTAAAGGAAACTGGGAGATTTTTCCTTGAATATTATTTCCATAAAGTAAATACAAAATAGACATTCTTAAGCAAACAGACAAAAAAAACCACAAAAGCATTCCATGATTGTTAGTCTTATTTTTGATGAAATGCATGCTGATGCTTATGACAGCTCATTTGTACTAACTGATTAATAATTCTTTGTTTGTTTTTTGCTGATGATGATGGTGTTTGTTTTTTTAGAGAAAGGTTCTAGGTCTCAGATAGCCCAGGCTGACCTCAAATTTGATATATAGTCAAAGCTGGATTTAACTCCTGTTCTTCCCCACTTAGCTTTTCAAGTTCAGGGAATACAAACACATCCTATTGTGCCAGAGTTAAGTTCCTGCTTTTACCCACAAAGTAAGTAAGTTTCTATGGTTCCATACAATCAATAGGAAGTGTGTGTGTGTGTGTGTGTGTGTGTGTGTATGTATATACATATATATTACAATTCTCTCCATGTTTCAATTTCTTTATGCTACAGAGCCTTTAAGAGTTTATTCTCAAAAAAACATGCAGAGGGTGACAGTACTTACAAAGCTGATCACTCCAAGAGTGGATAGCTCATCTATCCTGGGCTAAGTAGATTCCTAAAAACTTAAAGCCAGAGAGATGCAGGTTATCAGTGGCCAGTTTATTATGGTGAAATTATTAAATTTATTTTCATTCCTGTCCTTCATAGACAGTCAGTGACTTCTTTCTATCTTTCAAATGTATTCTCCTCCACAACAGAATAATAATTAATATCATAGAAAACCTGCTTATAAGTATGCAGTGAGTGAAAACTCTTAGAAACGTGCTTTGAAAATGTATCTCCCAAACTTCTTAGAGGTTGAGAAAGGAAGAGTAGAATCTTCTCAGAGGTATTACATTTATTGCCCTCTCTGGTAAATGTATTCGACAAATATGTATTTAGTACCTGTTATATTCTCAGCTCTGTGCTTGATACTGGGAATTCTGAGGAAAACCAAACAGATTCAGTGTTAGTCTCCATGGCACATAATAGAATACAAATAGGTCTAGGCATTCCATAAAGTCAAATGTGTTTAATTTTCAACTCAGAACTAAGAGCCAAATGATGATTGGTAGCTACACTCTCCTAACTCAGGTGGCTGAGATAATAACACTTCAAACTCTTTCCACCTTGCCTAACATGCCAAACCGTACCCAACAAAAAACCAAACACACAGGGCTAGAGATGGAACTGAGAATTTTAGTATAAAAGTGAAAATAACCTTTACAATTTTATATTTACTAACTATCTATAGGCAGGCAGAATTAAAGCCTGTCTAGTAGGAGGTGAAAATACTATCATTTACCTGTTTGTTAAAACATCTGGCCATGGGAGAGAACACAATGAATGGACCCCAGTAACATAATACCATTGGTTGTCTGTCTTTATGCAGGGAGTTCGCTCAGCGTTAGTGTGCATTTGTGATTTAATCCATACAGCCCTATTGCCTGGGTATTTTTTCTGCCTCTAAAAGTCACAATTTTTGTTTGTTTGTTTTGGTTGTTTGTTTGGTTTTGTTTTTTTTTTAAAAAAAACATTTTAAAACCCATGAAGATTATGTAACAGAATGTGGCGGTTCCATAAACCTCACTTAATGATACTTCAACCTTTCAGAATGTCCACCAACCAAAACTCAATTCAAAGGCAAAATTGCTCCATGGTTTTCTGGGCAGTGGGCAGCATGTTTCATAGAGGAACGTCATTGCAGGCTGAGTTCTGAACATTCACCAAACATACTCTATCTGCATGGTACATTCCATCATGCCTTACCACTTCCATAAATAACTTGAAACATCCCATCACAGACTGGAGATCTGTTATGAACTTCATTGTGTTTACCTGACACACAAGTTTCTGCTCTTTAAAAATATGATGGTTTTTCTTATAGAAACATAAGAACTGAATCAAGAAAACAAAAACTTCTAACACTTCCCTTCAGAAAGTAAACCTCACACTTATAAATGTTTAGATTGTTTTGTGATCAAGTGTTTGATTAGAAAAGCAGCTGTTTGGCTTATTGACTTGAATGTCATCATAAACAACCCTTAAATCTATTTTAGCTTGAAATCCAAACAGAATTTCCAACAATGTCTGAAATGTCCCTAGAGACACTTTTGGCCCTTTGAAACTTGTATTTAAGAAAAGCAGTGCTCTCAGAATTGATAATTTAAAAATCAAACCACTGATAACCCTGAAAAATGCTGAAAACATGCTTTTTCCTGAAGTGTCAAATACTTAGCCAAGACCTAGGTCTTTATGTAAACAAAACCTAACAAATTCATCTTATTATATGCAAATTTCTGTTTTATCCTTAATAGATGGCAAAACATAAGTATAACAAACATTTGTCATAAAATTATATTAATGATTTATTGACAGTAAATGTGCACCTGTCTTACATTGCCACGTTCTTGGATCACATAAAGATATCTCTAGCAAAAGGGGGGTTGTGAATGGAAAAAGTTGAAGAGGCCCATTATGATTCAAGAAACTGATCAAAGGCTAGCGGCCCAGAAGGAGGATTGGCCCAAACTTTATATCTGACTTCAAAGACTTTTATTGAAATCACCAGAAAGGGAGGGAGTGAAGACAGAAAAAAGCACAATAATCAAAGAGTTTGGACCCCCCACAGAGATCTTGAACTTACACTCTGTGGGATGTTTTAACTTTTGGGTTATGAAAATTTTCCATTCTCTAATGCTGAGTTTGTGATGTACTTCAATATATTGGTGAGTTTTAAAGAATAAACATAAAACTCTTAATATAATCATCTGTTCTCTTTCATGATATTTGCACTGGATCTTGGGTTTGATCTAGAATCAATATTTGAAAGTCAAGTTCCTTTATAGGCTATGCTCACAGTGAGAATTTTGAAGAGTGGTAAATAAGCATGATTTCTAAAGTGAATGCTTTCAAACTCTATTATTGCAGTGTGAATGTGTGACTACATGTGTATATATGAATGAGAGTGAGTGTGTGAACATTTGACTGTGTGTGTGTAACTGTGTATATGTGTGAGTGTGTACACTCTCCCATATATATGCCCACACAAATGTGTGTACTGAGTGTCCATGGTATATCTGTGGAGGTCAGAAGAAACGTCGTGGTATCAATTTTTTCCTTCAAACTTGATGAATATTCTGTGGATCACACTCAGGCACCAAGGCTGAAATAGCAAGCACTTTTACCTGCTAGTCTTGTGCTAGTCCATGTAGACACTCAGTTTTAAAATGATTTAGTAGGTACCAATGACTGTGACATTCAGTTTCTAAATAAAAGAGCAGCAGTTCAGTCATTCTTATGTGGGATGTGAAGTGTCCCCCTCAATTGCTCATGTACTGAAGGCTTGCTTGTTTCCCACCACTAAGTTCAGAGGTGGGACTTTTAGGAAGTGATTGGGTCATGAGGGTACTGGTCTAATCATTAGACTAACCCACTGGTGAATGGACATTTGGATGAACTGTGTGGAGATGGCAGAATCTGTGGAAGGTGGGGCCTGATTCAAAGAATTAAGTGATCCATCGTTCAAAGTTGGTATTTTGTCTCAGCTTCTACCTCTCAGTACATCCCTGTTTCTCTCTGCAGACTCTTCTGTCCTATGCTCCAGATATTTTAATCTCATGCCAAGCCCGTAACAAGGAAGCTAACTGACAAGAAACTGAAATCTCTCTTACAATTCTTTGCCTTCTTTATGTATGATAAGGAATGTTGCCTTGCATGTTAGTAAATATGAGAGTAGTCATTGTGAAGAAAATTCTTTCACAGGCTTGAAGAGATAGATCTGCAGTTAATAACACATAGTATTGCTGCAGAAGACCCAAATTCTATTCCCAGTACCCATGTTAGGCAACTCAGAACTATGTATAAATGTGCTCCATGAAAGTCTGAAGTTTTTGGCCTTTGCGGGCACCTGCACTCAAGCACACAGGTGCTCATGCACATGCTCACACAAACAAATTAAAAAATAAAATGTAATGCAATACTAATAAAAATTTTTTAGAATGTAATAAACTGATATTTTAATATTGGGAAAGTATACAATGGAAAACAACTAATTTGTCTACATTAATATTATATATACATATAATATATTGCATATATATATATATATATATATATATATATATTGCAAAGAGTGTCCAAGCCACCAACTCTGACCATTGCCATTTTCTTAAAGGTGTGATAATTGACACATTAGCTTAATGAAATTATACTTTCAATGAGTAAATGAGAGATGTTATCAGTATCTTTCTGTAGGTACATCTAGAATCCAGTTTAATTTGAAGGTTGTATCAAGAAACACTGTTAGAACACAATATAAATAGTAGGAAAAATGAAATAAATTAGTTTATTTTAAGATTATAAAGATTATTGTTATGAATGGTCTTATAACCATGTGATATGCTTCATGCTCTATGGTTCAGATATAACGAATCATTCTATCAAATCCAATGACTTATTTAAAAATAATTTTTTGTTTCCAGTTAATTAAAAGCTTTACTCTGCTGTTTTTAAATTTCAATGATGAGATTTTATTTGCTTTAATAAGGCTCAGCTTGATCTTAAATCCCTTGCTTAGTCTTATGTAAGTACACTTTGTCTTACTACAAAAGTGTCAACGTGACAATATAAAAACCCTAGAAAGGTATCAAAAACTTCTCAGTGGCATGGGAACCCGTTTAAAAGTGATCAGCATCATTATGTAGCATTAGGGGAAATTATGATTCTTTCTATAAGACACATTGGATAAAACAAGCTTCACTGTACATCACATATTCCTTATGCATAGTGGTACAGTTCAATAAGATGAAGGGTTTCTGAGCAAGCATCCCCCAGAATGCTAACAAAACACTCTCTGCTTTAAGCCAGTCCAGTCTTTGCCTTTGCATTGAATCCAATCCAAAGTATTCAAATAGGCCCAGCCCTGAGAGTAATGGAAGAGTGTATGAAAGTGTATTTACAGAAAATATCACTCCATCTAGTACATTACATTGACACGTACAATATATTGTGAAAGAGAAGGGTGTACTCATTTCTTGGTGGTCATTCTTGAAATCTTATTCTAAAACACTGGTTGTGAAAGTAGACATGAGTGCTCTGGTCATATCCACCCCACATACTTGATTTGCTAGCATCACAGTGATGGGTTGGCTTTTGCTGTGCAAGGCAGATGAGTGTGACAAAGCAGTCATAATAGGGAAAGGGGGCTTATCACTCCTTTTATGATGTTAGCCTGCACAGCTTAACTCCCATTGTGCTATGGTCTTTTTCTTTATATTTCTCAGTTTTCACTCATTCTTTTCCTGTGTTTTACAATCTAATTATTAGAAAGCACAAACAATACAAGCATAGAGAGTAAAAAAATACAGATTATTGCAGAGGAAAAACAATCCATCATTTCAAAAAATGATCACCTGTTTTGGTTTGAATATAATGAAATTCTCTTTTGGATGCTTCACCAATAAATGGAGGGAAAAGACAGTTGAACATGGAGGGAGTTGGGAATGAAGATGTGGGAGAACTGGATCCTAACCAACAAACAAGTACATTTCTGACCTATTTGTTGAAATTATTTCTTTCCTTAATCTTTCAGTTCTATCATATTTTCCTGAAGACGTGAAAATCTATGTTTTTTCTCATTTTAAAAATCATAGACAGACACCAACCCTAAACCTACCTAAGCCCTTGATGACAGGGCAGAAGATAACAGGTGAAACACTTACCTCATGATCTGGAGGGATGATTATTTTATTATACCATTTACAACTATTTCCTCCCATCAAAATTGATTTGTCATACACCTATCAAATTCTAGATGAATATTTCCTTGATTCCAACCTATTTTTTTCACTAAAATTTTTTTTCATTATGGAATACATTATTCAATCCTTGTGGGGTGGAAAACTTTTCTCAGCCATTTCAATTTGTCTGTCCATCACTCCTTTGGAGAAGCCATCAACACATTGCCTATTTTGTAACAACTCTTCTATGGTGATATTAGGTTGTACCCTCCCAGGCTTCTCTTATATCACAAGCAAATTATAGCAGTCTAACCTAGGCTCCAGAATCAGACAGCCTGATTAGATTCCAGGTTCTGCCATTATTTAACTGTTAGACTTTGGGTAAATTAATTTCTGTGTCTTAGTTTTCCCATGGAGATGACACTAACAAGACTTGTGCTGGGGTTTAAAGAGTCAATGTAGAAAATTAATACATAGTAGATATTTAAAGAATTCTTCTCAGTACTTTTAATTCAATAATTGTTCATCTATGTTTTACTTCCTTTTTTCTGGTATCTTACAAATAAACAGCTTTGGATCTAGATTTCTGAGTTCTACAATGTTTTTTTTTAATATAAGAACAATTGCAATCTCATTTGTCAATCTCCATCTTTTTAGCAAATAAAGAGCCAAACCCAGTATTTAACATGTGGACTCAAAACAGTTTTAGAAATAGAATATTGTGACCATAGTGTTTAAAGCCAACAAGTCAGACTTTGATGATATGAACTATTAAATTACTCTCTACATGTCTTCGTTACCTTCTGATCATGTGTGTGTATATGTGTGTGTGGGGGGAATCATATGCATGAGTTCATTAAGAGGGACCCAGAAAATAACATCAGATGATCCTCAGGCCTCATTACTTTGTAACAGTCTCTCTCACTATCCTGGAATTCAATAATAAAGGCATGATTGCTGTCCAGGGTTCCCTAGAGATCTACTTTTCTTTACCTCCCCAGTGATCAGTTTACAAGCTCATACTAGAGTACCTGATTTATCTAATGTGATCTGGAATACGAACTCAGATAATTTTTTCTCTCCCTCTCCCTCTCCTTCTCCTTTCCCTGCCCTTATTTTTCTTACCTCTTAGATCAATTTACCATTCTTTTGTGACTGAGTTACCTCACTCAGGATGATATTTTCAGATTCCATCCATTTGCCTGCGAATTTCATGAAGTCATTGTTTTTAATAGCTGAGTAGTATTACATTGTGTAAATGTACCACATTTTCTGTATCCATTCCTCTGTTGAGGGACATCTGGGTTGTTTCCAGTTTCTGGCTATTATAAATATGGCTGCTATGAACATAGTGGAACATTTGTCCACTATTTCATGTTGGAGCATCTTCTGGATATATGCCCAGGAATGGTATAGCTGGGTCCTCAGGTAGTATTATGTCCATTTTTCTGAGAGTCTGTCAAACTGATTTCCAGAATGGTTGTACCAGCTTACAATCCCTCCAGCAATGGAGGAGTGTTCCTCTTTCTCCACATCCTCACCAGCATCTGCTATCATCTGAGTTTTTGATCTTAGCCATTCTGACTGGTGTGAGGTAGAATCTCGCGAACATGGTATGCACTCACTAATAAGTGGATATTTGCCCAAAAGTTCAGAATACCCAAGATTCAATTCATAGCAATTGTTGGATTGAGCATGGGGTTCCAGAGTTGAAGAAATAGACTGAAGGAACTGAGGGAGTTTGCAGCCCCATGGAAGGGAGCAACAGTGTCAACTGGCCTGGCCCCCTGGTGCACCTGAAGACTGGACCACCAACCAAAGAATATACATGGAGGGACCCATGGTATTGGAATACCATCATAGAGGCATGGGAGGGGGAACAGGATAGGAGGTTTCCAAAGGGGAGACCTGGAAAGGGGAAAACATCTGAAATGTAAATAAAGTATCAAAAAATCAATTTACCATAATTTTAAAAGTCTTGATAATTATACAAATATAAGTACCCATATTGAATAAGTTGTTAAAAATATGTGTTAATATTATAACCATTTTCTTCTAGTGAAATGTTTTAATTAATCCAAGACAAATAGAATTCGCTATAAAAAGTGATACACAGTAGAAAACATTTCAAATTTTACTTTGAAACAACATAGGAGGGAAAACCTTCATGATGGATTCAAAATGTGCTAGTCTTAAAACTATTATCTTCAGGTGGGTATAGAATATACTGAGAAGTATCATATCTACTGCTTACAGTTAGTGCAGCCTACCTTGCTTTTTCCAGATTAGCTAATACATTACAGTTAATGCACTCAGTTTGTGCTCTGTCATGGAAACTCCAACAATGACATCAGTTAGTTCTAGATGTTTGCTCATTCATTTGTTCTTGATATTTTCTCACAGTGCTAATTTTGTCTTCTCGTATTATTGTGGGTTATTTATTAGTTCCATGCATGCCTTGCTTCCTAAATGTATGGTGTAACTAAACCTAATGTATACAATCTAACTAGAACATCACATTATTTTATAATCATTCTTAATTACAGTCTCCTTTAATAATGAAGTTAGAAGTTATGAAATGGAGTCTTCTCCTTTTATGACTTCTAGTGATAACATTTCTTTTCTTTTAATAAATTATTTTAATGATTTACATACCAAATGTTGATCCCCCTTGTCCCACTCCCATCACCCCTCCCCTTCCCTATGAGAGGACCCCCCCCTTCTCTGGGGCATCAAGTCTTGATAGGATAAGGCATATACTCTTCCATTTAGGCCAGACAAGGCAATCCTCTGCTACATATGTGCCCAGGGCCTCAGATCAGTCCATGTATGTTTTTTGGTTGGTGGCTTAGTCTCTGAAAGCTCCCTGGGGTCCATATTAGTTGACACTGTTGGTCTTCCTATGGGGTTGCCATCCCATTCACTTCCTTCAATTCTTCCCCTAATTCTTGCTTGGATGTAAGTATCTGCATCTGTATCAGTCAGCTGTTGGTAGAGCCTCTCAGTGAACAACCATGCTAGACTCCTTTCTGCATGCACAACAGAGCAGCAGTAATAGTGTCAGGGTTTGGAACCTGCTTATAATGGATCCCAATTTGTGACTATCACTGGTCAGCCATTCCTTCAGTCTCTGTACCATTTTTGTCCCTGTAGTTTGGTTTCACAGGAAAAAAAGAAACGCTACATGGAATCAGTATTTATTGAGTCCCATATCACATCAATAACATCTCAATGTTTATTGCACATAGAACTCACTCCTGTACAATTTAGATCCAATGGAGCCATGTACCTGATTTTCAAATGCCCTCTATGATAATTCTGATGACTTGCATTGTGAACTAAGGGATAGAGATTCCAATTTATAAGATCAAGGGAATAAGAAATATATCTAAATATGTAAAATGTGTTAGACTTAACTAGATTTAGAAAGAGTTCTTTCTCTATGATACAATCCTGCCTTCATCTCTGTGGAGGGCACACATAGCCAACTCTTCAACATGCATATTCCCTTTCTTTATGAAAGGAGAAAAGAAAGAAAGGAGAGAAAGAAGATGGGAGAAAGATAAAAGATGGAGTGGTGGGGGAAGGAAGAGGAAAATAGAAAGGAAGAGAGAAGAGGGAGGGAAGGAGAGAGAGAGGAGGAGAGGCAGGCAGGTGAGGGGTGGGGATCACTTCCACTGCTGGCTTCACTGACAATAGCTTCTGAGTTCTATTTTTCCTAATATAATTTGAATTGAACTTTTTGTCACTAAAGAAACTGACTTACACATTTCATAATCATCTCTAACACTGGTTAGGAAACACCTAGGATGTAAATCTGAGAAACTCAATGTGTATGGGCTTAGCATAGAAATAGTTTGGCATGACGCTTAGTCCAAAGATGGAACAGACTGATTAGTACTGATCAACACCCTGCAGGTAGGACAGCCAAGTCAGGGTTCACAGGGTGAGCCAATATGAAAGCATTGTACAAGATCTATCCGTGTTTCCTGAGCACAGATTAAGTCACTTTTGTCAGTGTTTCAGCTCTCCTCTTAGATATAAGCATTTCAGCATCAGATACAATGATCAGAGTCCACAGGGGACCAGAGGTCTCCAAGAATACCTGAATGCAAAACAAGGCCAGAGAGGAGAAGCAATGTAAGGGGGGCAGTTTGCTTGGAAAACAGGGATCAGTTTTCCACATTTGAATAATCCAGCCTTCCCAGCATTGCATCTTTGGCACAGAAAGAAGATAGAATTTGTTCTTTTAAGTAAATGCTAGTTTTACCTTCTGGGAGAAATTTTTCAGCGTCTGGGTACATTCCCAAGGGGCACATTTATGCATGAACAGGAACTCCCCTGGGTTCTTGAAGGATGTTTGAAGATAGGAAAATTCTGCTCAAGAAAAATATATTTGATGTGAATGAAAGGAGTGAGAAGGAGCAAAGAAGAAATGATTTTGCAGAATAAGAAAGAAATGAACTGAAGGCTGAGATCCACATCACCAATCTCTGACCTAAAATACTTTGAGGGCAATGAGAAATATATGAACTATTGGCTAAGTGACTCTTAAAAATGAAGCTGTCTCATCTGTAATTTCCATTGCTAGAGTGCATTAATTATTCATAAATGTCATTCACTGTGAAGAATTGGGGTGTGAACTCTCCCTTCCTCAGCATTCCTATCACACATAGCATGAGTGGCATAGAGAGAGTGGTCTAGGGTACATGAGCACTGCAGAAATAAGAGGACACCTCTGCAGGTACATAGAGAAGAAAACAGTTCAAATGTGTCAATAACAGACAAGGTAAACATGAGGGTGTATATTCTTAGAAACTTGGACACTTTAAAGGAAGTAATATACTCCCTCAAGAAGGCAAGAGAGTTTGGAATTAATTTAATCCCTCAAGAAGGGGAAAGAGGTTGGAATTAATTTAATTTGAATCCCAGAGGATAGAAGATGTTATACCTACAAAATGGTTGGAATTCAGTAGTTATTTCCCTATGAGCTACTTCTAAGTACATATGCAAGGTTGCAGACATACTTGCTATATAAAGTAAAAATTTGCCCTGAATGCTATACATCTGTCAAGTATTTCCAAGAGTACACGTTGGTTCCGTGTTCAAGGCATGAGGATCTTATGATCTTACGATGGCATCCTTTTTAAATTGTGAAAATGTATATTACTTATACATCTACTGTTGTCTGAGAGGAGAAAATACAGCCTATATATAAGGTGGTCATGGTAAAATTTTTGTGGGTAGTAGTTGTGAAAGATCTAACAAAACATTTGAAAATATCAACTTTATCAAAACAAAATTAAAAGTGGTTATTAGCCCAAAAGTTTGAAATACCCAAGAGTCACTTCGCAGCAACAATAGTACTGAGTACTAGGTCCCAGATGGAGGGCTTGGAGAAAAGACTGAAGGAGCTAAGGGAGTGTGCAGCCCCAGGAAGGAAGCAACAGTGGCAACTGGCCTGACCCCCCCGATACTTCTGGAGACTGATGCACCAACTAAAGAATACACATGGAGAGACCCATAGTGCTGGCCACGAAGACTGCAGAGGAGGGTCTTGTTACCCGTTAGGGGGAGGAAAGGCCCTTGAACCTGAGAGTGTTAAATCCCCCAGTATAGGAGAATGACAAGGAGGGAAGACAAGAGTGGGTGGGGGTGGGGGTTGGGTTGGAGAATATCCCCATAGTGGCAGGGGGAGGGTGGAGGGAATGGGGAGGTTCCAAAGGGGAGATCTGAAAAGGGGGAAACATTTGAAATGTAAATAAAATATGAAAAAAAATGTAATAACCAATCCAATCCCATCAACGGTTTAGTCTAAGACACTTGTTATGAAAATATATATCATAATGAATTGCTTGACAAAGTGTTATTACACTCATAAAACATATAAAGTAAAGAGACACTTAATCAACTTTCATAAAATTATTGAATGGATGAGAACTTGTTATGTAGAGTGCAAATCATAATATATAATGTATATTCATATTTTCATTGTATAAAATCATGTATGTATTAGCTTCTATACTGATTTCTGTAGTGGGTTGTGAATTCCAACATCCAGGGCATGGAGGAGAGCATCTGTATATACTGTGGGTAGAGTTTGAGTTGACATTAGGATCTGTGATCTTAGAGCTCCCAAATATGGATGGATATGGGCCTGAGGCTTGCAAGGCAAGTTCTAGTTGGCACAAAGCTTATATCACTGGCAGCTTTGTTCATAGAGCTGTAAGGCATAGATGAGAATTCTACTCCCAAAGAGTAGGCTTGAAAGGAGACCTTCCCCAGTTCTTATAGGACATCTAAGAGTAGAATACAGACTTATGTCTATAGCGGCTACTGCTACAGAATCTGCATTAGGCTGCTTTTGGCCCACCCAGGCATAGTCCAGTGCTTAGCTTCTCATAATGTCAATGGGCTTTCTATGCAGGTGGTAACTAGCAGAGGGGTTGCAGTAACAGCTTAGAGTCTAGGAGCTGGAGAGACTCACACAATGTCAGGTCTTTCTACAGCCCAACAAGATCCCAAACTGGATTGAAAGCTAGTGAGAACTGCAGAGCAGCCCTGTGGGTGGACTGTCTACGGCTGGCATTTTTGTTATTTTCCTAACAGTATAGGGGTAACTCTGCAGGGGAGCTGGATGGAAGCTGTGCCCTCTTTTATCTTTCTTCTGGGCTGTCTTTTTGATTCTTCATCCAGCTCCAGGTTCCTGTCACCTCTTACTGAATTCCAAAATTTTCCCTCCATCACTCCCATAGAAAAAGTTTTTCTTTTGTTGCCTTAGCTGTTCTCTGTGACAAGTCACTTCATAGGGCACCTCTATTCTGCTCTTGGCTTTCATCCACCTGAGGTAATTGCTATTAAAATGCATAGATTTATACATATTTATAGACAAATTTAAATATATGAATATAGTGAATTTAAAGTATAAATTGGAAATGCCGTTTCTCTGTGACTTTTTGTCTCAATATTGGTTTTCCCTGCCCTTTATACTTGTTCATAGGGGTATATTATATGAAAGGCATGGAAATTGTTTTATTTTCTTGATGGGATAGAATTTGTTCAGTCATCTACCACTGTATATTAGTTTGTTTTGGGTGAGATTATTTCTACACTGTCATTAATATCTGTCCTTTGAACAAATGACAGTACTTAATTTACTTGAGCCTGTGCATGCTTTAGGGACACTTCTGTGGAAGATTTTTCCATTTATCCTTCCATTACTCATGAATGCAGGATGGATGCTTCTTGAGTCAATTAAGAGTATTTATTTTGATGAAGCCTTCCCATCTCATAATTAAGAGAACTTCATGTTCACTTAAAAATTCATGGAACAAAACAGAACAGAAGTCACTGTTAAACTCTCTTGACAAACACCAGCACTTCTTTACAAATGTATGAGGTGAAATCCAACTTCTAAATGAATTCAGTATTTTCTCTTTTAAAATAAAGCACCTGACTTCCATCCTTTAGTAGATATTATCAATGTTTCACCTTCAAAAAGCACTTTGAAATATCATTTTATGAGTGTAAGATCATGCCTCTAGAGTGCTGAGATGATGCTTCAGCTGGTTATTTGCCATGCAAGAATGAGGTCCTGAATCCAGATACCCTGAACCCACATAAGAAGCAGGGAACAGGGGTGTGTATCTGCAGTCTCAAGCACAGGACAAAGACGAGTCAAACACTAGGTCTCAGTGGCAATCCAGCCTAGCTTTACTACTGGGTTTCAGATTGCACAAAGAACACTGTCTCAATAATAATAATAATAATAATAATAATAATAATAATAATAATAATAAAATTGGAGAGCAATGGAGTAAGACAATTGATGTAAATCTCAGACCTCTTCAGGCACAAGTGTACAGGTTGCAAAAGTATATCCACAACTCAAACACACATGTGCATGTGAACACACACACACAAACACACACAAACCCTCCTTGTAATATTGGTCTAATATTGATGTAAAATCTATCTGCATCAGTTGGTTGCTCTTAATTATGGTCAAGCATGAAAAATAAAATATGGTTGGTTAAAAACTCTTCCTTGAATTATATTTCACTTTTCCTGCATGAAAATCTTAAAGATACAACATTAGTTACATATCAAAATTTTGTACAATTTTTCCACAAACTATCTGAAAATTCATATATTTTGCAAGATATTTGTCTCATATTTTAATTAAATTTTTATTTTTTTTAAATATTTATATTTATATTTAAATATTTATAAATCGGGTATTTTATTTGATGGTATATCTGTATACCATGTGCATTCCTGGAATTTGCAGAAGTCAGAAGTGGGTGTTGAATATCTTGCCACACTGGTCATTGTTGTGGTTCATGGGTGTCATAGATAGGTAGAACCATTGATAGCTTCCATGCTTTGACAGTTAACATAGTATGCTCTGATACTATGGCAACTAAACTATACAGGAAGGAGGCTTAGATCCAGGTCAAATCTTCTGAGTCCCATGCTGTTAAGTGTTTCGTGTCTTTCGCAATGGGGACTTATCTTCAGCCTCTGAGAGGCAAATCAAAGGCAACAGAAATATTCTGTACTGTTTTGGGAGTTACTTGAATTCCCTTGACCTACAACCCCACAAGAAGTTTTTCATGCCTAAGACTGGGTTTTCTATTACAGTCTATATCCCTGTGGAGATTATTGTAAACCCAAATAGCATAGCTCCATTGATTCATACACGAACTATTCTCTCACACATCCCAGTTACCTCTTCCTACAGCTATCCCTCCTTTCTTTTACCCTTTTACTCACTAATTTTCTTCTGACCCCATGTTGTGCAGCCTAAACTCTACTCCATCAGCCCTGCCTTAGCCCCTAAGTAGATGCTTATCTATGACCGTACTTGGTTTTTCTTTTTATTGTTTATTTATTATTCATATATTTATGGATTTAAGTGTTGGTGATTTTTTTTTTTTTTTACTGGTTTGTATCCTTCAGTAATTTGTTTTCAGATGATGTGATAAATTTTCTCTGTTTGGCCATGCATTTGACCTTACTCCATCAAAAGGAATTCTCTGGAACTGAGATGGTTTTCTTCTGATGTTCTTCTTAAATTCATTGTTTTTTTGTTAGAAACCACCCTCACAGCATTCATCATATGTGTTTTTATTTCCGCAGACATAAATTGTCCTGTCTTCATTGCTTCCTTCTCCCCTCAAAGTTTTCTAAATTTGTGGAATTCTAAATTCTAACTAAAATCATGGGTGTGGTATGAATTTCTGCATTATGATCAGGCTACAGGCCTATGGGCTCCAAGGAGAGCAATGTGGTGATTTGAAAGAAAAATGGCTCCCAAAGGCTGTTAGGGTGTGCCACTATTAGCAGGTGTGGCCTTGTTGGAGTGGCTGTGTCAAGTTGTTAGAAGAAATTGCTTTGGCTCGCTTTCTGTTGTCTGCTGAATTGGATGAAGAACTCTCATCCTCCACTCCAGCACCACATCTCCCTGCATGCTGCCATGCTTCCCTACATGATGATCATGAACTAAACCTTTGGCATTTCAAGCAAAACCAAAATACTGTTTTTCTTTATAATAGTTTCCATGGTCATGGTGTCTCTTTGTAGCAATGGAAATCCTAATTAAGACAGTGAGAACGTGGATTCTTTTGTTTGTTTTATTTTCAGCAAGAAGTCTGTTCAGAAACTGTTCCCTTTTAAGCTTCTCCTCTTTTTTATAAATTTATTTTATTAGTTATTTAAAAGTTTTATCCAGCTTGTTTCAATCATATTCATTCTTCCCCCCAACTCTTCCAAGATCTACCTGCTTTTTCTCTACCCATCCATTTTCATGCTCATTTAGAAAATTTTGTCAAGACTAATTTGTGCTATTCAGATATTATTGGATGTATGCTCTTCAGATGGAGGGGGATAGACTTACCAGGGGCTATATTCTTAAAGGAAACTCTCCTTGTCCCATCAACTAATAATTGCCACTACCTTCATAGCATAGGGTGACATTGTACGCCCTTATTCCCTCTACTTTACAGGATTTGGTCTGGCCTGGGTTTGTGCAGTTTTTGTAGATGTTGTCTCAAGTACTTTGAGTTCATATGTATAGCTTCCATGTTATATGTCCCTCTACTGCCTCAGATTCTATAATCTTTTCATTCCTAACTTTCATAATGGTCCCTGAGTCTTGTGGTAGGAAATGTGTGTGTGTGTGTGTGTGTGTGTGTGTGTGTGTATTAGAGCTTGTAATTCTGCATTCTTATTATATGAACTGTGGCCAGTTGTGGGTTACTATGTTAATCACCATCTACCACAATGAGAAGCTTCACAGATAAAGGATGAGAGATGCATTGATGTATGGACATGGACATAAGGACAAGTCATTAAAAATCATTTTGATACCATGTAATTTTGTGGATTCAGAAGCATAATAATAGTATATTCTTGCCTAGGGCCTATGACCTGTCTATCCATAATTTCTTAGCCAAGTAATGTCCCAAGTATGTGTTTCATCTTGTGGAGCAGGACTTAAATCCATCAGAAAGTGGTTAGTTAGTCCCATGATGTTTGTGCCACTTGTAACAATGGGTGTGCCTTGCCAGGCCAGTCATTATGGTAGCTCTCAGCATTCATAGCAAGATGCGACTGATGATTACTTTTCTTCTCTGGTAATGTAAATAGTACCTTCCAGCACTATGGAAACTAGCCATCTCCGATGAAGTTCTCAGGTTTGCACTCGCTTGATTTCACCACTGTCTAAGACTCAAGGATACACTAACTTCAGCAACAGGGTTTGTTGTCAAATCACTGAGGGTAAACAAAGGGAAGGGAATCAAAGCCTTTGATCATCTATGGGACCTCAAGGGCAACAACTCTAAAAGAAGTAACTCATAGCTAGAACTGGAAATTTTCTTTGCTAGCTCTGTTGTATACTAGGAGCATTGTTTCGAGCCTTTAGTTTAACTCAGTTGCAATTCTACATTAGGTTTCCATACGCCTCTCCTGAAAGGTCCTAAGTGTTATTTTTCATTTCCCATACTCTTTCCTCTACTCCCTCCTCCAATCCTCAGTTTAGATCAACCATAGTTTAATCTTTGACATTTCTGTATTCCTTGTTAAGGTTTGGTCTTTTTCTATGTATTGTGACACTAAATACTGCACCTCCCAAGGTGTGATTTCTCCCAGGGAATGAGAGATCCACACATAGTCACAAATAATACTATGTACTATGACTTGCCCCCCAAGTTATCCCTGATTGGTGAATAAATATGCTTACAGAATATAGCTAGCCAGAAGAAGAGAGGCAGAATTGGCTTACAGGGTTTGGATTCAGAGGATAGACCATGGTGAGGATGAAGTAGAGGAGGAGGAGGGAAAGGAGGAGGAAGAGGAGGAGAAAGGTGAAGAGAAAAGTTGCTATGGAGTAGGTGAGTTATAAAAACATGGCCATGAGGTCTGGATAATTGAAGTTAAGAGCAGCCCAAATGTAACAAAGAAAGTTGTAACTCTGGACTATTGATAGGGAAGTAGACATAATAGCATAGAAGTTAGATATCTGCCCAGCTTTAGTGCTAATCAAAGCTTATTATATTTATTAAAGTTTTGTGTCTTTCATCTGGGATCTGAATGATCAAAAGCAGGGTAGAAACTCCCAATTTGAGATTAAATATTTTACACAGCATATTGGTGCCACACCAGTGAGTGACATTATATAGAAGTTAGGTCCTTGTTCTTTCTCCTAGCCTCATGCTCCCAGAATTAGGACTCAGACTCAAAATATGCTTACAAATACCTTGGCAATATTACTAGGCTCCTTGATGACTAGATCATAAGTTGGATAATCCAATTATTTTAAGTTACATTTTGCCACATGGCTGGTTACCTGTGCTCAGATACCACGCATCCATCTCTTCTCATCTTCTAAGGGAGATGTCCCTGCACCTGGCTCTATTCCAGAATCCATTCTGCCTCCTGGATGTTGCCCCTCTATTTCCTGCCTAACCCATAGGCTGTAGGATTTTTAATTGACAGGTGATGTATCCATACAATATACAAGATATTTGCTCTACCATTTCCTTTTTATACCTTGTATACCAATGAATTCTCTTGCCCCTTCCTGCAAACTATCTGCTTAATAATGTCCTGACATCTACAGTTATTGAAGAGGCCAGAGAGGGCACTGGATCCCTTCTTTGTTATTCTTCTCTTCATTATTACAAATGAAACATACCCATATGAAGATTCAGAGATAAAATTCAGATGGCAGAGAATATGTGAAGTTTGTCTTTCCTGGTCTGTGTTATATCACTCATAATAATTATTTTCATCTTTTTCATTCTTTTACTTTCAAATATCACAATTTTCCTTTCTTAATAGTATAATATTCCATACTAGGTTATACCACATTTTCATTTTCTAGTTACCAGTTGAGACATGTAGTCTATTTTCAATTCCTGGTTATTATGAGCAAAGCAGCAGTGAAGATAGAAAAACAGGTATCTCTAAAGCAAGATCAGTAACTGAGAGGGTGATATCTGGATCTTAACGTATAGTTTTGGCTGTATGAGGCACCTCCACACAGGTTTCCATAGTGATTCTGGTTTCCATAGTGATTCTACCACTTTGCATCTCCACCAACACTGAATAAGTGTTTTCCTTTCCTTCAGATCCTCATCAGCATTTGTAATTATTTGGTGTTGCTTTTTTTTTCTTTTATTTTTTTTAATGCTATTGAACTTAACTGTTTGACTGAAGTAAGAGTAAATTAAAAAGAAGTTTTAATTTGTATGTCTTGTTGCTTAAGAATGTTGAATATTATTTGTTTTTTCTTAGACATTTGTATTCATCTTTTGATAGCTTTCTTTTTAGCTTTACTTTCTTTTTTTTTTTAAATTTTGTTTGGGTTTGATGTTGTTGGTTATTGTTGTTTTCAGTGTTGTCTAATTTCTGGATATTTTAGATACTAACCCACTGTCAAATGGATAGTTGGTAAAGACTTTTCCCATTCTATGGGCTGCATCTTAACTGGAATGATGGTGTCCTCTGTTGCACAAAAGGTTTGTTTTATGAGGACCCGTATAATGAGTGTTGGTCTTGATGCCTGTGCTATTGGGATCCTCTGTAGAAATTTGTTTCCTATGCCAATGTGTTCAAATATATTCCCTACTTTCTCCTTTATCTGATTCAGGATATCATGTTTTATGTTGTAGATCTTGATCAACTTGTGAGTTCTCACTTTAATTCATCTACATGTAGCTATCTGATTTGAACAGCATCATCTGTAGAAGACACATTCTTTTCTTCTCTCTCTCTCTCTCCCTCTCTCTGTGTGTGTGTGTGTGTGTGTGTGTGTGTGTGCATGCGTGCGT
This sequence comes from Rhynchomys soricoides, assembly GCA_019843965.1. NCBI lineage: Eukaryota > Metazoa > Chordata > Mammalia > Rodentia > Muridae > Rhynchomys > Rhynchomys soricoides. The sequence continues at coordinate 8,631,962 of JADRCH010000017.1, read as the reverse complement.
GTGCGTGTGTGTTTGCTACTTTTTGGAAGAAAGATCAGTTGGCTGTAGGGTTTTGGCTTATGTGGGGGTCCTCAATTTTATTCCACTGATCAATGAGTCAGATTTTATGTGAATAATTGTTGCTTACATTACTAAAACTCTGTTGTATAACTTGAAGTCTTGAATGGTGATATGTTCAGCAGTGTTTTTATACCTTGATTGGCTTGTATTATCTGGAGTTTTTTTTTTATTTATTTATTTGTGAAACATAAGAGTTTTTTCAGTTTTTGTGAAGAATTCCATTATAATTTTGATGAAAATTGTATTGAAACTGAATGTTTCTTTTGGTTGGATGGCTATTTCTCAATATTAGTCCTGCCAATCTATGAACATGGGAGGCCTCCCAATCTTCGAGCATTTTCTTCCATCTTTGTTCTTAATGTTAAAATTTTAAGGCTTTCACATCTTTGAAAAAAATGTATTTATGGATAAGTTATGAATGAATAACTTATTTATGGATAAACATATAATCATGTATGTGTCATATAATTATGGATATATTCAAATACATGAATATCTAACCAAATATCTATAAATAGATGATGGATAGATAGATAGATAGATAGATAGATAGATAGATAGATAGAATTAGAATTAGTATTGCCTTTTCTGGGTGTAAATCAATTTTTTTTAAACAAGACGTGGTTTTTAAGAATAACGTTTGGATCTTAAATATATTATGTTTCCAGTTTGTTTTTCACAGAGAGCACTTAATTTAAAAAACCTTCTGAATCTTCTCTTTGATTCTTGTCTTTAGAAGATGAATAGCACTATAAATTAGATTTGATGAGGGAATGACTTTATCTTTATCATACTTCATTTATCAAACATGAATTATGATAATAACATAATATATGCATCCTAAAAGCACATACATATGAAAGTAAGAAATAATTTAATACTTTACACTAATTCTGTACTTAAGAAGAGGAATTTTATTTGAAACTAACTATTCACAATTTCTCTGATGAAGCCATAATCTCCTGGACCTGTGTCCAAAACATTTCCATATTATTAAAATTGCTTTGTTGCATATTGTCATTGCAATTTGAGGAACTGATTATAAGTAAGAGAACATGATCTTCCCTTTGGGGAAGGTCATCAAACAGTTTAAGAATGTGAAGAGCATATAGCTTGTCTTGCTGCAGGTAGACTAGCACTCCCCGGTCCATGAATACAGATTCTTCAGGATACACTCTGTCTATGGTTTTGCTTTTGAGTTGACTGTCTCTAAAATACTTATATCTTAAAATTATATCAATGGTGCAATTTTCTAGCCATCACCAAGCATTTATAGAATGAGATGCAATTGGAATCAGTGTCTAACTTTATGCCACAGACCCTCAGCTCCCCTTCAAAGTTCTTTAGAATCTTTAAATAGTATGCAAGAACTCTATATACTGTAAGTTGGGGTTCTATATGAATATTACTAATAAAACAATGAAATTTATTTTTGAATTCTAATGACAATGAATAATATTTTAATTCTGTATTTTTTATATTGGGACAGTCATATCTTCGATTGCCAAACTGATGAGCAAATTAATGACTTTATTAATTTCAAAACATGGAAATTATACCCAAGCCAAAATATTACCTAAAAATAAGTACATACCTTATTTGTTCTAGAACTGTGATACATAAACACTGCTTTATGCTAAATTGTGTCCCCAGATATTTTATGGCCTATGACAAAGCCTTAATATTCAGAATTTCAGAATTTAAACAAATGTGAAAACAGGGTCTTTAAAAACACAATTAGTTGAGTTCAAGGCCAGCCTGGTCTACAGAGTGACTACCAGGACAGCCAGGGCTACACAGCTACACAGAGAACCTTTTCCTGAAAAACCAAAAAAAAAAAAAAAAAAAAAAAAAAAACCCAAAAAAACCCCCCACAAAACAAACAAACAAACAAACAAACAAACAAAAACCACAATTAGTACAGAGAATTTTTTGTTGTTTAAAATTATTACTTATTTGTGAGACAAGGTCTTAGGCTATATTCTATGTTGATTAGACCATTCTATGTGTCACAGGCCATCCTCAAACTTGTGACAATTCTTCTGTCTTAGCATTTTGATTGCTATGAAGACAAATGTAAGCCACTATACCCTGTTAATATGGGATATTTAATGCTACTTTTAATTCTATACACTGGTGGCCATATAAAACGAAGAAAGAGCATAATTTTCTGTGTGCAGAAATGAGACAAGTCAGAGCAGGAAACAGACTGCTAGAGAGAGATGTCAGAAGTGATCAGATCTGCTGACATTGGGATCACCCAACTGTCAGAATAGTAAGGAAATGGACATATAGGCCAGAGAAAACCTTCTAGAATTGTTTCTCTCCTTTCTTCATGTGGACTATGGGAATTGAACTCAGGACATCATGCTTAGTGGCTCACACCTCTACCTACTGAACCATCTTGCAACTATCACATAAAATACAGTGCTAAAATATTCCAGTAGTATTTAGAAAATACATAAATTATAAAATGAAAACTGAAGTATCTAATTTAAAATGGAGAAGTGTAGTTAATGAATATATAATCACACAACATTCACAGTAAGAAATAATGAAGATTCCAAAATAATGCCACTGTTTTACTAAGAATTTAGAATACATTAGTAGAAATTGCTCATATTGGAGTTAATTGTACAGCAGCAGCATAAAAGGAGCATTTTATGACTTATAGTTTCATTTCTTTATGTTCCCTATGCTGAACTTTAAGCCTGCATACCTAACCATCCACAGCTGATGTATCAGGAAATTGATTTCTTGAAGATTAATCTCTCATTCAAGATTTCCATTTTTTAGTAAAAAGAGGAGGCTTTGTTATTTATTCAAATTTACATATCTAAGATTTGAGCAATTGTAATCCAAATTACCAAAAAAATGTGGTCTACAAGTTGAAAACTGTAAGCACCATATTTTGTAGCAGTCAACACCTGAGATAGAACACTGAACTGTAAGCTAAACCCAACAGATAAATTAGAAGGGCCAACTTTTTCTTCAAATTGATAATTACCCAATTGAAGTTTCAAAGACAGAAACTTAGTAGATATCTTTATATTGTGAGTTAGTTATTGACACTTTGGATTATCAAAAGGGTGGAGAGGTAAGGATGGATTCATTAATAAATTAATAGACCAAGATTAGAATAAATTTAAATTTAATTTAAAAGATTCCTTCAGTAAATTCTGGAAGTCTTTTCCCACAACTTTTCAAACTACTATCTACATCTAAAGAAAAATGTTTTAAAAAAGAAAAGCAAAGCAAGATGCTCTTAAACAAAAATTAACATTGCAAACTTAAATGTATGATTGGGGAAGTTATTTTATGCTGATGAAGTCATGGCCTTTTACTGTAATCTCTCTGACCATGCTCAAATTAACTCCGCAAAGAGAAGGAAGAAAGGTTTAAAATAGAGAGTTTATATGCCCATGAAGGAAAAGAAGGTAGGAAGCATAAGACAGAGCAAGAAATGCAGGCAGATGGGAAGTCAATTAATGTTCAGATTCATTGTAGCATGATAAAAGGAGTTAGGATGGAAAGTTTTATTCAGTGTCTGATTCCAGATTGTGAGGAAATCTTCTAGCTGTAACTGTTATTCAGGTGATTTGTTGCCAGTAACGAGATGATTATATTTAGGCTAGAAGTTCAAGGTAGAATAAATCATCACTCCACAGTTAATCAGCGAGATAATCATTCATGGAAGATTTCACAAGGGGAGGATGAAAACATATCTTACAGAATATTAAGGAACTATATAGATCCAGAAGTTTGATTTACTTTTAAAATAAGTCTGCTGACAATATGGCTCTCACATCTGTAACAGTAAAAGGATACATTTAAGAAAAATTATGTTGATCCTTCAGCCAACCTTCAAAAACATACTTCACTGAAGTAAATGCTTTTTGGGAGAACTAACTCTGTTATAGTAAGTCTACAAAAATAGACATACCCCTTCATTCTGAAATCTATATTGTAGGAGAAAGTTTCCCAAACATGATGTGACAGGTCAATATTGGACAAATTGAAGGGGACAGTTTCTTCCTGTTTTAAACCATTTAAGGACCTACTTTATCCAAGTTTCCCAAATTTCCAACAAGCACTCCAGTGAATTTGTTCCTTTCCCCTATGTAACAGTTCTAGTTTCAAGGAGTTTTTCATTCTGACTGTTTACCTTTAGATCTCCCAAAGGCCAAGTACCCCAGGTTTGGTCCCAGCTTGTAGTGGGCAGATTGAAAGCTTCAGGAAGGAATGGGTCTGTGAGCATGTGTTCTTAATCCCCACCAAGGAAACATCACCAGTATTCAAAAGAGGTAAGGGGTTTCACTCTGCCACACTCTGTTGTCTTGATCTGCTTTGAGAGATTCAAAGACACTGGACAACCAGTCATAGGCTGAAACACTTAAGGTGTGGAGTCAAATACACTTCTTCTGTTTATAAGTTGACTATCTCAGGTATTATATTATTATCTATCCATCAGATATATTACCAATATACCTGATAAAATGGCATGAAGCTGATGAACAAAAGCTTAAATAAGGCTCTTGATGCCTTATAGTTTGCATTTTGAACAAAAAATGGGATTTAAACACAATTTATTAAAATAAAAGTTTTTAAATTTATTATGTGTCGTGGGTGGGAGGGGGGATGTACTAGGTGCATGAAGGTACCCAGAGAGATGAGGAGAAGAGGATGTGAGATGTCCAGAGCTGGAAAAAACAGAAAGTTCTGAACTGCTCAACCTTAATGTGAGGAACCAAAGTAAGATTCTCTAAAAGAGTAGCAAGCAAGCACTCTTAACTGTTGAGCTACCTTGTCAACTCCCAAAATGACTATTTTAAAAGAAATATGGTATTATAATCTAGAGTGAAGTGGAATCTTTTAATATTTATGTATTTCAATATCTCATTACAAGGAAAATTAAACACAAGCTGTGCAAATGAGAACATCTGAGCAAAGTACATTCATGGTATTTGGATCTATCCTTAGGCAAGGAGTAGTCTTCAAGGATGTATCAGAATTTAAAGGTTGGATGCCAGGGAAGGTGGCATATGCCTTTAATTCCAGCCCTTGTGAGGCAGGAGCAGGTGGATTTCTGTGAATTCAAGGTCAACCTGGTCTATGTAGAAAGACCTTGTCTCAAAAAAAAGTTTGTATATAAATTCAAGATAAAATATTAATCTACTTGCAGAATAGAGTTTTTTTAAAAAAATAGCATATTATCCCTATGGGAGTAATCATACCATACATTTATACCTACTTACTACTGAAAACCAAATACTAACAATAGTCTCTTATGTTCTCCCTCATTAAAAAACAAAAACAAAAATAGTATCAACCTTAAAACAACTACATTCAGTCTCAAAGACCAGATTAAACTCTGAAAATCCATGGCTGGCCTTCTCTACTATTTTATCTCAGCTGTTGAAGATTTAATACATTTTAAAACATGAGTTTTGTTTCTCCAATTTTGTTGTGTTGGCTTTGATTTTCAATTGTAACTTCTGGAAATAAAATTCTACTGCTGAACTCACACAGGTTATGTCCCTACCTACCAGTTCCTGTAGATCTGATTTCTATACTAATTACATGGTGGTATTACCCACGATATTCATAGATACTTGATATGGCCCAAATCTCCTGTGTGAGGAATAAATGATGTTATTACTTGTAGGCTTAGATTTTTTTAAAGACTACTTTTAATAAGGATTCTTAAATGCTTTCACCCACCCACCGCATTCTATCCCATCATCCAAAGACAGGGGAAAAAATGATAGTAAATAAGACCAGGGGATGCAGACCTCTTTAGAAGTATGTTCCTTGGGGCAATTTCAATCTCTGTTGCAAGGATACCAGCAGTCTAGTTCAGTCATGTCAGGATAGCAAACTGAATCAATAGAAGTGGCATGATCTAGCAGAAACCACCAGTCCTCTGCCTCCAAATCTACATAAGTCAGCGGCAGTGACCAGGACCAGTGTAAATGCCAGGAGAAGTTCTCTTCCATGCCTTTCACAATGAAGTGAAGATCAGTGAAGATGAGATCAACAAAACATTGCAAAGCTCACTATGCAAGTACACCATCACTGTCCATTGAGTTCTATTTATACATTCTCCAAACATTACCTGTCTTCCCATGGGTCTTGCCTCATCAAAACATCACTTGAGTCTGTGTCACCTGACATATCCAGAAAATTGCACTTCGATTATTTACAATGCCCCAAGCAAGAATAGCATAGGTGCATTTATTTGTCTATTATCCCCAGTCATAATGGCATTTATGTTATACATATAGGAGCATGAATTGGCACTGAGAATACAGAGCAAGGGGAATCTTTATCTCTTATGGCAAATCAATGCCAGTGCTTTGGACCTGCTGTAATATATTGCCATTGGTTTATCACAGTCCTGAGTATTGAGCCAACAGGACTATAAATCAAATCAGAGTACAGTATCTGATAGAGCACTGAGTTCATACAGTGAACTTTCTCATTGTTCTCGAATGGCTGAAGAAGAGATGAC
>JADRCH010000017.1:8559327-8625381 GCA_019843965.1 Rhynchomys soricoides | reverse complement strand
TATCCCTGGTCTCTTTTATAAGGACAACAAAGCCTTTCATAAAGAATCCACCATCACTGTCTAGTTAATTCCAACATCACTGTGGTGATTCTTATCCCAAGATAAGAACTTATTCATAGTTTATGAGGAAGGAAGACTTCTGTTGTCTTGGCAATAGATACCATCATCTCTCAGGGGTACCAGCTGGGTTTTTATAAAATCAATAACATCTCTGAAAAATAACTGAAATAAGATCTTTAAATCAGTTTCAATGAAGCCATCTTGATCTTGTTAGATAATCTTTTTGATTTGGTTTTGAATTCAGTTTATAAGTATTTTATTGTAAACTTTTCAATCATATGTTAACCCATAATATTGACTTATAATTTTCTTTCTGTAGGGTTTTTGTGTGATTTTGGTACTGGGAAATAATTCATTCATAAAAAAAGATTTAGGCAATGTTCCTTTAGTTTTTGTTTTATAGAATAATTTGAGAAGTGTTGGTATTAGTTCTTCTGTGAAGGTCTGGTAGAATTCTGCATTACATCCATTGGCCCTGGGACTTTGTGGGTTGGGAAATATTTTTGTTACTTCTTCTGTTTCACTAGAGACCATGAGCTTGTTTTAGTTAATTGTTTCATCTTGATTTAAATTTGGTAGCTCATTTATATATATATAAAATCATCCATTTCTTTTGAGTTTTAGTGTTTGGTAGAACACTGATTTTACAGCACATTCTCATGATTGAATTCCCTTGGTGTCTGTTGTAATGTCTCTCCTTCCATCTTAATTTTATTAATTCATATCTTCTCTATCTATCTTTAGCTTACTTTTCCAAAATGTTTGTCAATTGTGTTTATTTTCTCAAAGAACCAAATCTTCATGTCATTGATTCTTTGTTTTTGTTATTTTTTTCTATTTTATCACTGACTTTCATTGTTTCTCCTCATACATTCTTTTTGGGTATTATTTATTCTTGTTGTTTTAGAGTGTTTGCAGGTGTATTTACCACAGTCCAGGGCAGGCTGCATACCTAGAAGTAAGCGTGGTTTTTAAGTTTGGGTGGGTATGTGTGCTTTGTTTGTTTTGTTTTGTGCTTTTGTTTTACTGATTTTATTTTTAGTTTGCTTGTCTGACTTTATTTTTCATTTATTTATTTATTTATTTATTTATTTATTTATTTATTTATTGGTTTTTCTGAGGCAGGGTTTCTCTGTATAGCCCTGGCTGTCCTGGAACTCACTCTGTAGACCAGGCTGGCCTCGAACTCAGAAATCGGCCTGCCTCTGCCTCCCAAGTGCTAGAATTAAAGGTGTTACTTTATTTTTATGTGGGTCTTTTTGTACTTTTTCTATTTTGAGACAGAGAGCATGCACGCATGCACTCATGAGTGAGCATGAAGTTGGGTAGGTAGGGAAGTAAGGAGGATGTAGAAGGAGTGGGGGAGTGAAACATATATGGACAACTACATTATATATAATGTGTCTCAATAAAAACTATTTTAAAAGCAGTTTCAATTCTCACAGTATGAAAGACACAAAAGAGAGCAAGAAGCCAAATGTGGGCTGTTTTTACTACCTGTCTCTTCAAACAGAACACCAACAATAAGGAACAAAAAATAAGAGAGAGAGGGAAGTCTTAATAAAAAAAAAATAAAATAAAAAATAAAACTAATTGAAGCTCTATCTTTTGCTCTCTAGGCTTATTGGTATGATTTCACTCTTTTCCAATTTTTGTAACTCAATGTCTTTATCATTTCAACTCACTAGTGAGTTATATGTTTGCCTGGGGTGTCTAATCAGTCTTTGTCTGCTTTTGAAGACTTTGGGTGTCAGTCTATATGGAATCTTCTTATAGAGCACCACCTTATTTACCTTTCTGCATAACATTGCTACTGTATACTCTCCTAGGTTCCTATTCTCCATCTCAGTCATCACTAAATTTCTTTAAGAATACTTCCCATAATATGAGATACATGTGTGTATGGTTGTTCTTTGTCTGACCTTTGACTGGCCTCTTAGTTCCAAGCTGAAAGGAATAATGCCTTGTTTGATTTTGTGTCTCCAGCACTTGTGTAGAACAGCACAACCTCAGTCAATGCTTAGTGAAGAATGAGAAAATAAACATGGCCTAGTAATCCATCTGTGCGTCTAGACACAGAGATGAACAAACTTATAAAATTAATCCTAGTAAAAGCACTCTTTTGTGTGGAATTGAGAGATAATGAGAAGTTGGAGGCAGCCTCTAAAATAAATCTTTTGGAATGTGGCCTAGGCTTTTCAATGACAACACTGTTCCAGCATTCCGTCTGACTTGGTGTACTACATTTAGTTCAGTGAGATAAATTCAAAGGACTACTAATTTTAAAAAAGTAGAAAGTCCAAAATAAATTGGGACTGGTGTGGGCTCTTAATGAGTCCTGGGTTTTCTTCTTTCCTGACTAACACTGAAAGACATGAGTTAACTGCTGCTGGTGCTGCTAGCTCTCTTTCTCTGCCCCTTCCTCTCTCTCTTCTTCCTTCATCTCTCTTCCTTCTCCTTTTTATTGGGGGGACAATACTCTAATAAATATACCAGGCTGACTGAAATTAATATGCTAAGTACCTCAGCCATGTCTTGAACTCTAGAGTAATTCTTCAACCTCAGTCACCAGAGGGCCAAGATTACAAACATGCACCAGGGTGCATTACTCAAAGGTAAGGTCTAACTGACTCATTTTAGTTTTCATTGTTTTTGTCTGTAAAATAAAGAAGAAATTACTACAGCCTTTATTAGAGTTTTGATAATTTTCTGCATATTTACCATTTTACTTCTGGTGTATTGTCCAGCACTTAATTCACCAAAAGTGTTAAGCAATAAAAGGGCAAGTATGTAATTCACATAATTTTCTATATATTCAGTTATTTTATTCATCAATAGAATTAGATAGAGTTGCATACACGCACTTAAATACATTTTGTTCTTATCATTTCTTATGTATGATCTACCTATCTTATTCCAGATCCTGTGGTAAGTGTTGGGGAGAAATAATGAACAAAACTGAGATAGTTTCTGGTGTCTTAGGAGCTGGTGTGATATGCCACCCACACCCATGCTGTAGTGAAAAGTTATCCAGTGTTTATCTGTAGTTACATTTGGATTCATGGTCCCTATGAAGGTCAGTCTTTTTTCCAGTAATAATATGCCTGAGATATTTAACTTATAAGGGAACAGGTTAACTGAGACTCATGGATAAGTATATTTTATTCAAGGTTACATGGACTCAACCATGTATGAAAGCAAAATATACCAAGGAAGGAACATACTATAGAGGAGATCAGTTTATATCATGTCTGGAGGAGACAAAAAGACCAAAGGGCCTAGGTCCCAATATCTTTATTTTATGCTTCCCTATTCGAATAAAATTAACATTGCAAACTGGGATGACACAAATACCCAAAGCATGACTTGTTTGAGTTGGTCACCATAAGTAATTTGAGATTGTTACATACAAAGTGGCACAATGCTGGACAGCAGCTTCATTTGTCTGAAGCCCCATTCCTTATCTTTACCTCTGCTTATCATACTTCTGTTTGATATGGCTCAGAGTCTACACATAAAAATGAAAATGTGCATTGAGGCTACTACCACGTATTAAAGCAGTCAAGATGATGGCAGACACAGACAAGACCATGCCCAAAACAAAGTGTCCTGCTGTGTAAATAACTATTAATTCACCAGAGCTAAGTGTGTGGAACAGTCAACTAGCAACTTGTAGAAAGATGAGTACAATGATTTGGTTGTGAAATGGCCCTAGAGAGTCATATGTTTAAATACTTGGCCTAGATGGTGGTATTGTTTTTTGAGAGACTTGCTATGACTACCTGACCGTCTCCTTCTTAGAGAAGTTGCAGGCTGTTATAAAGAAAAAGAGAGATTAAAGGACCATCTGGTAAGCATGCATACTTGTTATGTATAAAATGGCAGCAGCGGTACAGTAGAGGGAAGCACCTCAGCATGCCCTGTCAAGGTGTCCGCCCTGAACAATCAAGCCATGCCACATGTATAGTATAAAAGGAAGTTTATTTGGATCCTACAGGAGGGATTAGAGGCAGTGAATGGGAGACAGAGAATGACAGAAAGATAAACAAGAGGAACAGAGCTAGGGACACTGGGGTGGAATGGGGGGGAAGAAGTAGATCGGGAGAGAGAGAAAAGATGGAGAGACAAGAGAGAGGAGAGAGAAGAGAGATGAGGGAGGAGGGAGGGAGAGAGAGAGAGAGAGAGAGAGAGAGAGAGAGAGTAGCAGTTGCTAGGAACTGCTGTGTGGAGCCTAGAGAAAATGCTAACATTGTGGAAGGCTAGAATGCCAACTGAAACTCAGATAATGAAGTTCTGGGTTGTGAACTTTGAGAAATGAATGTGGACTATGTTTGGAATAGGACTAGATGCTATCCTATAGTCTCCACAAGAATCTAACCCCATTAAGCCCATGTGCCCAGTGTAAGTAAATTTCAGAGCAATGGACTGCTTGTTCAGTGGAGGAAATTTTGAGGCATTCAGCTTATGGTGTGGAAATTGCTCACTGCTTTTAGCTATGTTTTAACAAAGGAAAGTCACAAGTAAAGCAGGGAGAAAGAAAAAGGTACAAGTTTGTGAGAAAAAAGTCGATGGAAAAGCTTAAAGTTGTGGAAAGGAGGTTTCAGACAAGCCATCTACAATTGTTAAAAAAATTAGCACAATTAAAGAGAAACCCATGGACTTTGTACTGGCATAATTACACAGGTATTTTCAGGACAAACCTCACTCAGTGATAGCTCCCACTTACAAAAATAAAAATTCATTTGAAGAGGGAACTGAACTTAGAATGACCCTAAGGGAGTTCCCAGCTTGAATACAACTACAAAATAAGTTCTTTCTCAGATTTAGCTGCCAAGAAACATAGAAGCCATTTATAAGTGTTGTAGAAAGGGTTCAGATTGCATTTTGAGCTGGCAGCAGACTTTGGAGCATCCTCTTCCTACTGCTCAATTTGCAATGCAAATTTAAGAAGGAGGCTGGTCAGGGAGACTCTCAGGATAGTTCCAGAAAGAAATGTGGTAGAGTTTGATTTCCAGCAATGAAATTCTGAGATCTCAAGGCAGAAATTTTAAAGGTATGAAGGCTAAGTTTGCAGTAGAATAGGGATCCCAGGACATTGAACATATCAGTAATGAGACATCAGCCAAAGAAACCTATATACTTAAGCATAAAATAGAGCTAGACTAAAAAAACCAGACATGCCCCAGGCAGCAGAGTCAGAAGGGTTGGGCTACCCAACCCTATTGGAGCCCAGAAGATGCCTCCATGAGCCTACGTACTGTACATACGTGTAACTTCAAAGGTTAATGTTTACTTTACTATGTTTTTTATTTGGCCCGTTCTTTCCTTGCATTGTTTACTCTGTCCTGTTGTTGTCACATGTTGCCACATGTTGGAAGCATGTGATTTGTGCTTTGTCTACATTTCACATTTAAGAAATTACCTTGAGTCTGAGAAGAGACTGAACTATTGAATCATGTTAGAGCTACAAGAATATGGGAATGCTTAAAGTAAACATGAAGCATCTGACATTAAGAAATATTCATGAGTCTGTAGTTGCTGGGAAAAGAAGCTAAGGTTTGAGTGTGAAGTGTCACCCTGAGGCTAATGTGTGCAAATACTTGGTCTGAAGCCAGTAGTGTAGTTTTGGAAGTTGTAGGTACTTGAAAAACTAAGGTCTACTTGGAGAAGATAAGAAAGTGAGGTTATAAACCACTCCAGTTCCACCTCGGATTTTCTTCTTCCTGAGGAGTGATATAACCAGCTTGCTCTCTTTCCTGCTGCCACAGGCAGGAGTTTGCCTTGATGCTACACCTTTCCTGCCAGGATGCATCCTATCTACTGAGGCTGTGAGCCACAATGAACTTGTCCTTTGTTACAATGTTTTCTTGCCAGGTATGTAATCACAGTGATGAGAAAGGACACAAACAGGCTGAAGAGATGGCTAGGCTCACAACCAAAAATATAAGAGGAAGAATACAAACACATAGAGTAATTCTGAATAGTATCCAAAGGATTAGTTTTAATATAATCTCATTGTGATGATGCCTCAATGACATGAATTCTTCCCAGGAAACCCCACTCCTATAGGGTTCACCCCCTACAGAGTCTACCACCTCCCTTGAGTGACTAAGCCTTTGGTAAACAGGTCATCAATGATATTCAGATTCACACTTTAGCATTATCATTATAGCCTTATCTTTCCGAGATGATACACAATTTTTAGGAGATGTAGATCAAGATTGACATTGAATTTACCACCAGATGAATCAGAATTATAATATACTACTCCTTATGACTTCATAGTTCCAACAAATCTAATCAACAACAAACCTTATCACTTAAAAAAGTTGAAAATGATATTAGGAATTTCATCTGATTCAATAATTAAATTATCTCTTTAAGTAAAATAATGCTGTATTCATTTGTGTTTCTTATTGAACTTACAAAGCCCAGAGAAATACTACTATCTTTCATTTCAGGTTTTAAAGAATTGCTGATATGGTATGAAGGCTCTGTACAAAGAGAATTAGGGAACATTTGAGAATGAGGATGTCAATCACTTAAGAATTGGGTATAAGATGGGCTAGATGCCACAGGTTTATGATGTGAACCATGATTATTAAGAGCAAAGCGCACTTAACTGTATCTATATATTCATTTAATTTTCTAATTGAGATTAATAGGGCTTTTAAGTTACTTAGAGATGAAATCAGTGCCTTGCAAAACTAATCTCAGGATAGACAAGATCACATTTATTTTCACCCGGGGCCATCTTCTTAGTAAGTTCACATGTAATAAAGACTTTATTTTCAAGCCTGAAGTATAAAAAATAGGTTTAAATCAACCACAATATTACTTTTCAACTTTCTGGAACTTTTCTTTCCCTTCCTTAAGGTCGGAGCAAAATGACTACATTTTAACATTAAAATAACTACAAAAATAAATGTCAGAGTAAATGTCTACTTTACTCCATGAGTTTTCCATCCTCAGCCAGTGGATCCATGAGACTACCTGTATCTGTACACAGGTAACCTAAAACACAGGGATTACATATGGTTCAGACATCTAATTCTCATTTCTCAGGCAATTGCTTCTGTCTGCTGGGTGAGTATGTGAATCAAAGTGGGGCCTCTCCTCTCAGGGGATGGACAGAGAGTGACAAATTGGTTCAGGTAGTCCTGACATTGTAAATGGAAGGAGCATAGCTGTGATCGACACAGACCAGACCATAAAGAGGCAGAGAAGGGATGCAGAGACAGACAGCATCCAGGAGGATTCTTCATTCTGAAAGCTGTTCTATATCAAGTAACTCTGATGCCAAGAGTCATCATCAGAACTGCATTCCCACTTTTATATTTTTTTTAACTGAAATAATCTTGACCAAAGAAGGATGAAAATTCATGATGGCAAGATTAAATATGAGGAAAAATTAATTAAAGATATTTATGGAATAAGGAAATGAATAGATATACTCCACACTGGTACCATTGGGAAAAAGAGGCTTATTTCTTCCCCCTAGAAAAAAAATACTAAGGGTATCAAGAAGTGTGATGTTGAATCCACTAAAAACAAACCTGTTAAAGAACAATTATGTAACAGAACTAAGTGACTAATTAAAATGAATAGTTGGCTAGGTTTGTCCTAACCACACAGAAAAATACCTTCTACTTATATTTTCTAAACTTTGCTGTACATGAGCTGTTAATAACCAGATATGAAGAAATGGACAAAGTAAACGCTTTTAGCCAGATTTTTACACACTTGGACAAGGATGGTGTTCTAAAAGGAATCTTAAAGACATAGGATTGGTTTAGAGCTAGAGTAGTGGCTGAGCAGTTAAGAGCACTGGCTACCCTTCTACAGTTTGGGGGTCTGAGTCCTAGCACCTATTTGGTGGCTCAAGACTATCTGTAAACTACAGTTCCAGGGGATCCAATGCTCTCTTCTGGCTTTCAAAGGCACCAGCTATGCACATGGTTTGCTTACATGAATGTAGGAAAAACACCCATACATAAAATTAAATAAAATATAAAGTAATGGATCTACGAAAACAGTATAAATGGTGAAAGGTAGAAGAGAAATCTGAGAAATACAGGCCAGATAATATGACGTCATAGTACTACAGTAAGTTATTGAAATACATCCATTAGGCTTCTTGAGCTTTGTTAGATCGTCTGCATTTGCTATGGACAAAAAATTTTATTTCCTATGTATCCTATACAATTTTAAAAAACAAAATAAGGTGTTAAATGTAATTCTGTTCATACTCATACTTTATGCTATTGCTATATTATTTTTATTCTGTGGGAAAAATGAAGAAAGGGGAAAAGATAAGATCCTTAGAGGTCCTTTCCTGGGAGGAAAATTCTTCTGGATTTGATTCAGCATTTAAGGATTTGTGCTATACTTATCAAAGGATGTCAAACTACCACTATCTTCATAGGCACAAGTGGATGCAGTTCTCAGAGCAGCAGATGTGGTCAGGGGAAGCCAGAATCTTAACATGCTACAAATTGAAAAGAAAAACGGAAGGCGTAAGGATAACGATCAATAGAGGCACTACTGTTTTCAGGGAGAACACAAGGATCTGTCAGACATTTGGAAGTAGAACTTCTAGGCTGAAGCCTTGTCTTGGATTAGAAAATAATAGGCTTGTGTTGTACTATGGGCTCCTAGGACAGTTGTACTGTCAGAAATATTCTTCCCAGGGTAGATTCTAAAGAGCACTGTGGGAAATGAATAAATTTGACCACCGTAAACAATGTTTCATGGCATTCCACAGTATACCTACTATAGTGACCACATGTTTATGTACAAAGATTTGAAAATAACCTCTGTCAGAACCTGACAAATTTCTGTCTAATAGTTTACTCTAAGTGATAATTTCACTTGGGCACAATTGTTTGCTTATTATTAAATGTGTGAGAAAAAATCAGAGAATGCTGCATTCTTCCATTAAATGGAAAGTATCATAGAACTTAGATTTATGTTATGTTTTGAAGCTACTTGAAGCAATTTCAGGCTGGCTTTGGCATCATGTAGAAACCTTTAAGTGAAAGTGTATACCAGTATGTATTATAGCTTTGTCTATAATAATGCATTGGGAGGGGATATAGAATTTAAGCTTATATTGGTTCTCTCTCTCTCTCTCTCTCTCCCTCTCTCTCTCTCTCTCTCTCTGTGTGTGTGTCTGTCTCTCTCTCTGTCTCTCTCTCTCTCTGTGTGTGTCTGTCTCTCTCTCTGTCTCTCTCTCTGTCTCTCTGTGTGTGTATGTGTGTTATGTGTTATGTAAACATACTTTTCATCTTTTCATTGCATATGTGTTGAGGTCAGAGGACCCCTTGCAGGAGCCAGCTCCCCTGTAATGTGTACTTTGAAAGTTGAATCCAGGTCATCAGGATCAGCCACAGATAACTCATACAATTTATTTTGATCACATTCCTTCCGTTTTATCCACATATCCAACTCTTCCTAGAGTCCCCCTGCCTCCTTTCCTTCCCAACTCTGTGCTCTTGCCCTCTCTTTCCCCTTCCCTCACTAAAGAAGAAGTCATAAACAAAAATGAAAGCCTAAACAGATTGGTATTGTATAAGATGAAAACATCTTTTGTGGAAGGCAAAACAAAGCATTACAAGTTTATGGCTTTCCTTATTCAGATACTTAGTTCTTCCTTTTCTTGATGGTTTGATTTCTCAGCAATAGGATTTGCATTAAATATATCCTAAAATTTACTCACAAAGCAGGCTTGAATCTGATTTTTCACAACTCTTTGATTCATAAATGATAAATGTGTAGTTTTAAGTTAATGCTTCTTCATTTACATGTGTTTATATATTGTGCAAATAGCTGCAAACAGAATGACTTTTATAAGTCCAGTATTCTTCCAGTCTAGAACTTTTTCTGTTTCCCAAATCACTTCCTTCTCCACAGTTAATGGGATTGCCTTTGTTTTTCCCCCAGCAGAGGGTGCAAAATATTAAACCCTGGAAGCATCACTGAAATGAGTAAACTTGAAAACCTGGAGAAATGGAGGCAAAAAGAATTCTTAACTGCTCAAGGCATTGACTTGATCATGAAGAAGGGAACTGACATTGCACTGATGCTCTGAGAGATGGCCATGGTTGATAGAAATCATGAGAAGCTACATTCCCTAGGAAAATATGCAAATTCAGGGCAATGTACTTATGAAATCACTATTAATTAAAAATAATTAATAATAAAAATCAAATAAAATGTATTAAATAGCTATAATTACAGTTTAATAATAAAAAATTAAATTAGTGCACATAAATAACTTGCACAAAGCGTGCAGACCACAGCAACATTTCAATACACACAAATAAAAAAATTGTATTTAAGTACAAAAAAGAGACAACTCAACTGGAATTAATTCAAGAAATCTTCAAATATGATTCAGTATAAGCCCTGTTTAGCTACTTTGGATACAAAGCACAGACATCCTAGATATATACTAGGTAAGTTAAAGTCTCCTGATATGATGGGTTGAAACGTTAGTCACAGTTCACTCCTGCCTATAGCAATGCTTTCTGCCTGAAGATTTTCCTGTTTTCTTCACAGAACCAATGTATATTCTTATCAATACCCTTGAATTTGGTCTTGGGCACTTTGCTTTTCTCTTTCTGTCTTTTGTTTTCTCCCTCCCTATCCACAGCTAGATGCTAATATCATGACAGAATCATACATTTCAGATGTGTTTATGTAGGAAGATTTGCTCCTTGGAACCTCTGCCATCACAGGGAGAAAAAAAAAAACAAAAACAAATTATCCTGAGTAATTGCTGTATTATCAGCCAGAGTCTCAGAGTCAACACAAGTGGTACAGACCCAGCCAAATTCAACAAGGAGCAAAGCCCAGTCAGAACCACACTTGAAGCTTTGCTCTCTAACTAAACACAGCTAGATCAACTCAACCATGAGTATGTGAGTATGAATAAATGAATTTTTAAAGCCACAGTTTCAGGAATATTTTTTATAAACTAATATTACATTTATAGTTTAAAAATACAATTGAATATTCTCTGTAATATTCATTCATTCATCAGATCAATCTGCAGTTGAATATATTATTTAATATTACTCATCTTTCATTGGTTTAACCCCAAAAATAAATGTTGGTCCCAAATCTATGATCAAAGCAGTGAGAGTACAAAGTGAATAATGTAATAGTTCTAGCATTTGCAAGGACATCTGATATAAGATACGTAAACTAGTAAGCGATACTGCTGTGGACAGCTTCATCTGACTGAGAGTTATTGAGTGTTGGTGAGAACTATTTCTCAGACATTCAACTCTGTGCAAGTTCATGGGAGTTAAAGAGTGAATTTCATCACCCACCTTAGTTTAAGATACCAAGATACACAGTTGAGAAGGCTGAATTCTTTCTTTCTTTAAATTAAATTTTTGGCACAGTTTCCAACAAAGCTTAAGAAGGAAATATTCATGTCAGTTCAACAAGAATGAATTATCTACCTCCTCATGGCTCAGATGCCTGCCCTGGGATTTTATTAAATCCAATGGTCGGTGAGGCCAGCTATGTCCTCTCAGTAACTCTTACAGTATCAGAAGGGTTACGTAAGTACAAAATAAAAATATTCTACACACATAATTGTACAAGCCATATATGAACTCCAGAAGTTTATCACGGATGACAATTAAAGCATGAACAGCAACTTGAATTCAAAGCCAAATGGAGTGAGTCCTTCTGAGAAGCCCAGAACCTGTTAAAAAGGCAGGAGGAAGCATTCTGACAGGTTTACAAATGACAGAGATGGGACTGGAGAGACAGCTTAGCAGTTAACAGTACATGCTATTCTTTCCAAGGGTTGGAATTCTGTTCCTAGCACTGATCTATGGTCCCTCACAACCACCTGATACCCCAGTTTCATGTGATCTCTAGCCCTCTATGGCTTTTGCAGACACTCAGCTACAGATGTGTCCAAAGACACATAAACACACAGATAAGTAAATATAAAACCAATCTTACACAAAGAGAGAAGGGTGAAGTTAGCGGTGTTTAGGAAGGAAGAACAAGCTAGGACTGGAGGCTGCTAAAAGTTCAACTTCAGCTGTGGTGAGGTTTTAGCATTATTTCTTAACAAACTAATGGGAACAACATAATTTAGAAAAGCAATGGCTCTTTGGAAAAGTTTAAAAGTGAGAAAATTGTATTAAAATAATAATTTAAAATGTTTCATGGATGCTTGACAAGGTCCCTTAATCCTTTCTGCCTCTGGTGTCCTTCTGGATGATAGTTTGAAACACGACAGGTAAAACAACAGAACAAAACAAAAATGGGTTTGGTTTGGAACTGGACCTCCTTTGTATTGAAAATGAAATAGGCATTAATTTTAAGAAGCCTGAAACCTAAGGTCATCCTCAACACTGACGGAACTGAATGCAGTGCTGACAAGTACTGTTTATGGAGATAATAGCACTAAAGATAACCTCAGCCTCAGTAGAATCAACTATTGTTCATCTGGGACTCAGTCAGTTACATAGGACAGGATTCAACATCAATCCTCATCCCCAACTATAGGAACACAGAAAAGGGCCTATGTCTCTGGTCAGGTAGATTCATGGAATGTAGCAGAAAAACTTATTGAAGCACAACAGAAAGATATTCTCTGATGATTGTCCAAACAAAACCATGAAAATGGATTCCCAAAATGTTTGTGATAAGTTTATATCCCAAGGTGCTTTTGCATCTTTATGTATACTTACAATTTGACAGGAGCAGGGTCCTACCACCTACTTAAAATGTTCAAATAAGAGCAATGGCTATAACTTCCTCTGCTTGGCACTATGATTTCCATTTAATAACTCATATCTTTTGGGACTATCATTGCTCATGCATGTGGGATATTCTATATTCCTACTGCATCCCTTCTGTATCCCTTCTGTATCACAATGTTTTGAATGCATATTTTAAATTATCCTACAAGCAGTAGGGTTTCGTAAGACTCCTTCATCCACCCTTACCCATCCCCTAGCCCTTTTTTGTTCTCTCTGTCTTCATCCCCCTTAAACCTCCCTGTATTCTTCTGCCCATTCTTTTATATCATATGTGTTCTCCATTTTCATGTTATATTTTAATATGGCTTGCAAGAGTCCAAACTCTCTTGACACTTGTTAGTACACACTTTGTTTTGCTTAACCTTTACCCTGCCCTTTCATTTCCTCATTCCCATAACTACACTACCTGCTTGATCCTTTCCACATTCCCCCAGTAGGCCCCTTCTCTACTTTCTGTTTACCAACATTCTACTGTCCCATTTATCTAAATGATGTCTATGGCTATATTAGGGAGAGTCTCCACTGTTATCTCCAGTAAAATAGGAGTAAAGCGTAACAGTAAGGAAAGCAAATCTTGAAGCATTTAGTGATCACCATTCTGCTGATAGACACTGACTCCTCTTTGCTGTAATCTAATATGAGCTAATGCCATAGATGATGACATTAGGTGTTAAAGGACTCTCCCAGGATGGGTTTATCAGAAGTTCCATACCTTTTAACATGTGTCCTGATGATGCTGATTCTATCTATCCTCAGACCAACATTTGAGGAGCACAGATCTTAAAGAAATGAAAGAATGACAAACTTTACTTATCCTGTTATACTCATGGGAAACAGACATGGAGTTGAGTCCAAGGATTCTTCTGATACAAGTATTTATTATTGCATCCTATTTTCTTTTGAGAGGATTTACAGATTAACAGTACTATATGTCTTTAAAATTGGTCTTTGTATAATCCTGTGATGGAAGGCAAACATAGATCATACTGAGACTCTTATTTGACTACTGCACCCTTGTGAAGGTCTGAAGAGCTTAATTAAAACAGGAGGCCCCAGGGTTTGGAAGCACTAAGTTATCATCTGTACTTTGGGATGTTCAATAAGTCATTGAACTTATATTGAATATATGATGAAGCATTTCAGAGAGGCCAAAAGCAGTGAAATCCTAGGGCATATTTAAGCCTTCCCATAAGAGAGGTCACATCTCTGCTGAGTAAACCATTTTGGGGAATGAGACTTCATTTCAAGATGGAGTTTTGACTAAAACTGATCGAAAAGTTTACTCAAACTCTTAAATGAACAACCACCATCTCAGGAAGGGAGTGTCTTAGTTAGGATTGCTGTTGCTGTGTTGAAATACCAGGAACAAAATCAACTTTCACTCACAGTTCTATATAATAATTCATCACCAAAAGCACTGAGGACAGAAACTCATGAAAGGCAGAAACATGGAAGCAGGAGCTAATGTAGAGGCCGTTCCTTTGCCTCTTACTGGCTTGTTCTCCATGGCTTGTATAGCCTTCTTTCTTAGGGAACCCAGGACCACCAACCCAGGGATGAAACAGCCCATATTGGGCTGCCCCTTCCCCTATAGATCACTGCTTAAGAAAAAGCTGTACAGCTGGATTTCATGGAGGCATTTTCTCAGTCAGAGATCCCTCTTTGCTGATGACTGTAGCTCATAAGAAGTTGACATAAAACTAACCAGCACAGGGACTAAGCATCCTTGTAATGGAATCAAAAGTCATGGTTTCCACTCATGCCCAGAATCTTCCCCACCCACATCCCATGCCACTTCAAATCAGAGATGATTTGTAAACAGATTTGCTTGGTTTTGTCTATTAATTTTCTCCCCTGGTGTTTAGAGGAAAAAAGAAAAAGAAAAAACTGTATGCTGTAGCTTCTGATGGAAGCAGGTTCAGGGGTTTTTGACTTTTCCTGTGGATATCACAATCCATGTAATTCAGGTGCATTTGTCTCCATGACTTATTTGAAGCAGGGAATATTGACACAAGACTATTGCTAGTCACAGCATCTTCTCTCTGTAAACAGAGAATGGATAAGTATAGGAAGAATCTAAGACTGATGGTAGTCTTTGGGCAACTTTCATTCAAACCACTGTTGGAATTATTGAGGGGCAGTCTCTGACAGATAGAATAGAGGCTTAGAGAATGTCAGTCTAGAAGAGCCAGGAGTCACCAGTAGAAACTGATATTGAATCCAGTACAAAGGAAGAAGAGAGGTTTCACGTATTGATGAGAGGATATGATGCTCTGAATCAAGAGTGTTTAAAATTAATGTCAACTCTGGGTTTTACATTTTTATGACAAATAGGTTTTTCTTCGTGTTTGGGTATCTATTATCTGATATTAAAGGCCCGGTAACCTTGAGTAGTAATAAGAGGAACCAGAGTGTAGAGCTGGAATTGTACTTAATTTAGAATGTAGCTGCAAGTGCTTTGAACAGATGACATGGAGTGGGGTATGAGAGGAGTGACAGGCTTTGAAATGAATTTGCTATAAGTCAATTGAAGTTTACTTTAAAATATAATAAAAGAGGAAGACAGAGTGGCATATGAGTGGATATTAAGAAAGTTAAATGGGCAAATAAAAGAATTTTCTCTGGACATGAATTGGATATTGAATAAAATACATAGATGTCATCTGATTCATTTTTTATAGCTTCGTTATGCAGATAGGTGAAGAATGAGCAGGAGGAAACTATGCCACATAACTAGAGGTGTACAGTTTGTAGTACATATCAGTGAAGTGATTTTTAATTGCATAGAGGACCAATCCCATTTAATGCTGATTTGGAAAGACAGCAGTGCTTTCCAAATATCTAATCTACCTAACATTGCAACAGATGCAGGGGGTTGGAGGCTTTCACGATTCTATTTAGCAAGCAGTTAGGGGAGAAATAAGGAAAAAGAGACACAATTTTCCTCCCCTCCTTGTTTTAATGTCTAGAATACTTCGGACTCATTGAAGTCCATATATCTCTACACTCTTATGGTTCAAGTTCAAATATTTTATTCTCAAATCTAAGGTAGTCTAACCAAGTGGTTTTCACGTTTCTCACAAGCCACCAACCATTTACAAACATCATTCAGTCCTTCCCACAGGTCTCATCGGTAAACAAATGTGTTTTGAAGAAATGTTTGTATCTTCCAGCTGTCTGTGGCATTTCAGTACACACTTTTTCAGTATAAAGAAAAAAATGCATAATCCAGGACAATCAGGTCTTTAAAAGATATTTACATTTAAATCTGCATTTAATTGGGGGCAAGGGGTAAATGATACATGAAATATAATAGAAACAATTCTAAGTCAAAAAACACACTCTTTCTACCACTTAGCCTTTGCTTTATAGACCATTAATTTGCTTTCAGAACTGGGTTTTGTTTTTGCATTGATGGGTCTCAGTCACTGATGAGAGTTCCTATGACTATTCATTACTTGCTTCAGCTAAACCTCTGGTGAGGTGTGAATATTTATGAAGACCGTTCTTGTTTTTGATTGGCTCTGATCCTGGTAGCCTTATTAAGAATGAGGTTTACAGGAGATTTGAGCACTTGGTAAGAAGGGCAGCATACCAAATATGGGGTAGAGTTGAAGTGTTTTCAACAAAAGCAGCACCTGGGAGTATTAAAAATTGGAAAAGCTTGTAGAACCCCTAGGCTGCATTCTTGTAACGTATGCCAGTTTTGAGATTCTGCCATCCCTTGCTCAAAGTTAATGATCTAAATTTTAATGCAAGAACCCTAGTGTCTAAAATTAAACATCTAGAGGAAAGTAGATCAACACTGAGAAAGAGATAGATTTATATTCTCAAAGTGTCCATCCCAAGTATCAAAGTAGGTCTAAGAAACTGATCACTTATAAAATATGTGGCATAAAAAATATTCCTAAAGAATTATACAACAAAACAAATAGTAATACTAATTAAATGATAAGTAATTCAGATAAATGTTAAATATCTTGTAGTTATACTTTTGCCAATTTTGTAATAATTGCCTGTAACTTATTAGATAAGCTGTACATACAGGTGACAGTATCGAGTACATAATCTATGTAACTACCAACAGAAAATTTACAGCACCAGTCAGAGAAAGAACTCAGGGAAATGAAAATGCAACTATATACTCAGCTGGCATATATGTGCCTACTTCATATAGAGAAAAGATTGATCTTTATTAAATACAAATTTAGATAGAATGCCTAAAAGGTAAATGAAAACAGTTTTAAGGCAAAAACCAAAACCCCTATTAGCTTGCATGTGTTCAGCCTTTAGTCACTCCATCCTTTTCATTCATCATTATAACAAACTTTAAACATAACTCCCGGATGTACAGGGAAAGACGGCATTAAATTTGATCCTGTGATTATATGATGGCATTGAAGGGCTTCACCACAGTTGAGTTTGCCTACTTCTACAGAGATGTGAGTTCGTAAAAGCCCCAAGCTTGTTTTAAAGCTATGCTGCCACTGCCATGAGACAATTTCTCCATGTGTCTTTGAACTTGTGTCTTATCAATGAAATCCAACTGGTTGGTGAATATCTACTTCAATGGGGATTACATGCACACACAATCTCTGTGTCTGTATCTACTTCAATGGGGATTACATGCACACACAATCTCTGTGTCTGGCATTCCTTGCAAGGAATTTTCTCAAAGGCCTCTAGCCAGAGATTATGGTGCTTTGGTGCTATATATGCGCCAAATGCTGACCAGGAAAACCTGACAAATATCCCAGAGGAGAAAGAGAAGAATAGTATTAAAGGAAATGCTAAATGACTGGGAAGCCTTAATTTTTATCCCTTTTTATCTGATTTTTTTAAAAATCCTTTTTTCCTTCTCCACTGATTTGAAAATTATGACATAGAAGGACTTTGACAGATCCAGGGACACATAGCTCTTTTACACTGCTTCATCTTCAGTATGACAAAGGAAAGAGGGAGGGAGGGAGAACAGAGAGAGACAAAGAAAGAGGAGAGAGGAATGGCGGAGAGAGAGAGGCAAGGGGGAACATGTGTATACAAGATTACATATCTGAGTTAGCTCAGTCTACCCTATCCACTCCTTGTCATCAGAACAAAATTTATACACACATAGAAAGTTTAAAAAATTAACTGTTCAGTTTACACTGGCATTCTTTGTCATAAAGATGTATGAGAAAATAAAAATGTATGGAAGTAATAATTATTTTTAATTGTCCTTAGAAAGACCAAAGTGCGAATAAAAAATACCACACAATTCAAGTGACCATTAAAGAGATTATTGAAGACAGGGAAAAGACATGCATATTCATTCTCTTGTCCTGCATACAAAACTGTTTCCATTGACAGTTTTATGTATTTATATAATGAATTTTAATCTTGTTTATCAACTCCATTATCATCCTTCATCCCCCTCCCTCTTTTATGTCATTTTTTCTCAACAAGTTTCCCACCCATATTTATGGTTTTAATTTTTATTTTTTGTCTTTTTGAGTGTTTCGCTAAGTTCAGTAAGAGTCATTTGCTTGAGTGTGGGTAGGAGGATCTTAAACAAGGGCAACTTCTCTGCTGCTATACCACTCTAAAAAATGGCACCACCTTTTCTGTACCAACATGAGATGCCACCAGTCTCTCTGGGAGGATGAGGAATCATGGACTCCTCTTTCATGTTGCAGTGTTGATACACATATTCTTGTGCAGGTCTCGTGCATGCCACCAGTCTCTCTGGGAGGATGAGGAATCATGGACTCCTCTTTCATGTTGCAGTGTTGATACACATATTCTTGTGCAGGTCTCGTGCATGCCACCACAGCTGCCGTAAACTCATGAGTGCAGCACTAGGTTATGACCAGGGACATGGTCTCACAAAGAAATATCTTTTCTGATTTAGAATTTCTCAGTTTTACTTTGCACAAGACACATGTTAAACTCTATAGTCAGTCATTAGCTATGTCTGCAGTATCTTGGCTTTCAATGGGGAGGCAAACTTTCATTTCAGTTATTTAATGAGTATTACCCTACTCCTTACTTTTCTTGTGTATATTTTCCTGCTTCAGGATCCTGAGAACTTTAAAGCTAGAAATAACCCCCAAATAAATTTGGCTAGAGGTCATAGTAGGAAGATACTAATACTGAATAGTGGTTATTTTGGAGAGCTAGCAGTCTGTTAGAAGTTTACTTGTTTACGTACATATGGATTTGCTTTTAAGTTTTCTTCACATCCATCACATACTTGATTCACTGGAGTCATTTCCATGGTTCCTCCAGTTAGCATCAGTTCTGCTGGCTGAAAGTTGTGCTCCTACATGAGCACTTTATTAGTAGGTTGTTCGTTCATAAGCAAGCCATACTTACACGTACGATCCTGGTGATGGCAATGGTTTGTATAATAGTTTGAGGGTTGATGAGTGAATAGATTCCCTTACTCTCATATTAAAAAGTGCTTGCAGTTTAGGGCTATTTTATAGTTACTGTAGAAGTTAAAGAAGGAGACTTTTTTATGTCAAACTATATCTAGGACCCATCATCTTGGACAAAGAATTCAAGAAGAAAAAGCAACGTCTTGACTAGAGAGGTGCCACAGTGACTAAGAACATTTTGTGGTAGTCAGTGAAAGTGGCTATTAATTTAGAATCACTCAGCAGTTCAACTAGATGGGTAAATAAGAATGAAACAGGGGTTGGGGGAGGACAGCGTTACTTACTACAGTAGAGTCTCATCATTGGATTAACTAGAAAATGTGGTGCTCATTTCTCGTGCCTGCAATAACCACTTATCATACACTTGGCTGTTTGAAACAACAGTGATTTATTCTGTCAGTTAAGAAGCCCAAGGGTCCAGAATCAAGGTATCAGCAGCACTGACTGCTTAGGGTCAGAAACCATCCTATGCTTCTCTCCTAAATACTGGTAGATTCCAGAAACCCTTTCAGGATCTTAGCCTGTAGCTGTCCAGTGCCAACAGCTTTCATTCAGCCTCCATGGTCACATGCCATCTGTGTCTCTGCACATTGTCTCTTTCTTTAAATCTATATTCAATGGCTCTTATTTTATGAGGATGCCAGTAATTAGACTTGGAGCTATTGTAATCTAGTATGATCAATTACAACTTAACTTAATAAGGTATGGGTGGAAAGACCTTGTTTGCAATTAAAGTCACATTCAATGACATGTGGATCTAAGATTTTAATGCATTTTTTTTTGTAGTAGAAACAATTTAGCCATAGGACAAGAGTTTTTGTGTATGTGTGTGTGTGTGTGTGTGTGTGTGTGCAAGTATACACATGGGCTCTCTATCTTAAATCAAAAGGAAGGCTCTTCATTCTTCAGCATGGTCCTGAGATGCTGAAGTTGGTAGTGTGAGTTGAAGCCAATGGATCTATGAAAGGACTTCCTGGTATCCCTGATGATTTGAACGTGTAGTAAAATCTACATGCAGCTAAGGATTCTAGTTAGAAGTTTCTCAAAAGATCATTTAGCATACAAAATGTCTGTTCCAACGAGGAAAAAGTTTTCTTCTTTCATCATTTTGACCAAAATGAAAAGAAAAAATGTCAAAAGCCAGTGATCTAAATGCATTGCATATATTCAAAAAGAATTTTTGAAATCCAGCTAAGCCTTGTGAATGCTTAAAATAAGGCTGTAAGAACGATTATTATCACAGCTCTGACTAACTTCAGGAGGAAGCAAATGCTCATTTTACTTCGGTAATTTCTACTCAGGTACATATAGTACCTGCACTCAAAACTTATTTGGAGATAGTAGACATGGATCTTATTTGTTTCTAATAGGTGTCCAAAATGAGAACTGTCTACCACTTTGTGAAGCAGAGAAAGCCTTGAGTTGTTGACATGAGTACAGTCATGTTAAGAACCCCAATGTCTCAGACCTAGGAGAGAGGTAAACTCTTACCTGGGTGAGAGTCAGAGGAATAATAGAGCCTTCCTCTGATCTTAACGGCAATACTAGCTGTACAAGAAGAAACTATCTGTCATAGCTTCCTCCCCCAGGTGACTTTAAGACTTTAACTTGAGATTTCTTCCGTATAGAGATCTCATACCCAGAATTTCTAAACCTGTCTCAGGTTCAGATGTATATCATAAGCCAACTCCCCAGTTCAGATGGATAAAATAAATACTGAGATTCCCAGATTCCATTGGTACCCTCCATCAGACTAATAACTATCCATCTGATCCCAGCTTTCCTGTTTATGTCTCTGCATGTTCTTCATTCTCCTGTAGCTCCAGTTAGGTAAATCCCTAAAGCCTTCCAGAAGGCTGTACAAAGCAATGATAGAATTGATTCCCTCAAATGTCCTATAACCCTGGCTACTCATCTTAAGACTGTCTTAAGTTATTACAGAAAAGTCATTTTAATAGCAGTAAACTGGCAAATTAGAAGATATCTTTTTGGCTCCTTTTAAGAATTAAAAAAAAAAATCATCTGCTACAAATCCCTATTAATGTCAAAGATATTCTACTTCATGATTCTGGAACTGTGAAGAGATAAATTAATTCAACAGAAACTCAGTCTCTTTATTCCTTGGTGTTCTTTATTTTGTTTTCCTGTTTCATGGTATTTTACTTTGAGTTTGATTGAGTACTGCTGAGGACTAAATGTCTATGTCCTAAACATATATACTGAATGCCTGTCCATTAATATGACAATATCAGGAAGTGTTACTTGACGTTTAAAAGAAAAAAAAAGGCCATGGGACTTCCTATAATACCTACCTACCCACCAAATAATATGAACTGAAAGCTTAGTCACCAACCAGATGTCATTGAGAAGTAGTGGTACTTTTAATATCTGAGGCCTACTGGAGGTTTTAGATCATTATGGATGCAACCTTGAAAGGGATTAAGGAGTCCTGCACTTTCTTTAACTCTCTTCTGTGTCTTACCCACAAACTGAGTTGCTTGCTTCCACTATATGGGCTGAGACATGCATCACCATGCAGAAAGCAGTGGAACCACAGTCATTCATACACCCAAACCCCACACACTGTGAACGAAGATTAAACCTTTTCTGTGTAAGTTGAGGATCACAACCATCTGCTACAGTCCTGGGATGCTGACTCACACAGGGGGTTTCCTCACTAATTAGTGTCTTTTGAATAAAGAACCACAGAGGTTCCACTCTTAATTTCTGTTTCCTGACCCACAAGGATACAACCAGAAACCAATGCTGATAGACGCAAAAGGAAGCATTCACAAGGCTCCATCTTCCTACCTCCTCCCATGTACTCTGCTCATCATCCAGCTATATCCCTAGTCACATGATTTGGATTCTATATACTTTTTATAGACCCTTTAAAGCTAATATTAGCTGTCCTTGTATAAAGATCTAGGGTTTCATTTTTCTTTCTTTCTCAAAATACCCTGAGAAGGACTTTCTTTTACCTTTAATTTTTGATAAAAGTCCTTTGTCTCAACACATTAAAGAAGATATATTTAGCTGCATAAAAAATTTTAAGTTATACATAGAAGAGAAGCCTAATCTAAAAAACCAGACATTTGGTATCATCAACGAATTATCATCACAATAACAATGTGAGCAAATTAAGATAAAACGTACTGAAGGAATGTTTTTTCTAGCATACTAAAATTAGAAAAGAGCCTTTATATTTAATAGAAGAATGTCAATTTTGGAGCGAACAGTCTAGGTAAATGGATAAACGCGTACTTACTGAATACCACAGCCACCTCCTTTCATTTTATTCTTTGACAAGTTCGTACTCCTACAATAAAACATGATTGTGCATAACCCTCTCTTAGTCTCTCTTATCCCACTCACCCTGAACCTCTTCTTCTTCCCAAGCTTATTTCCTACTTTTTTCTCACTTGTGAGTAGAAACGCCCATGGCTTTAATTTGGGTTCCTTACATAAGCATGGATGAGGGTTATCTAGTGGAGTAACTACACTTTTGGAGAAAATAACTTTCTCTCCTTAGGCAGTTATTAACCACCAATACTTTCTGAGGAATGGACGGGTCCTTCTGAACCCCTCTCCTGAGCTCTTCTCCTATCCTTGATAGAGAGTTGAAGGGCTTATTCTCATGCAAGCAGGCAAACATAGCTGGTGTGAATACTGGCCATGCTGCATGCACAGTTTGCTCTTCCCCAACTTCTAGCTCTTACAGTGTTTCTTACCCCTCCTCGTCTGTGACGCCCCTTGAGCTTTTCAGGTGGAAGTAGAAAGAGCAGTAGAAAGAGGGAAACACTCAATAGTTATTTAGTCTCAGCTCTTTCACTGCGGCTGGATTAATCACTACTCACTCTAGAAAACAGATTCTCTGACCAAGGCTGAGGCAGAGCTAATCAGTGGATAGCAACATAAATAACACATGGATGACAAAATCCCCTTAATCTTGGGGTGATATCCACACTTTTGAGAGACCCTAGTATCAAGGCAAGGAAGACAGCTTGTATGTACCATCTTGGAAGAGTGAATTTCTAGATAAATGAGTTCCCTTTTTGTCTTAGTTTATTTATCTTCAGAAGGCTTACCAGCATAGTGACAGCCTGAAGTGTCGACGCAGAGGCTCAACTACCCTCATTAGCAGTTTGCGCAGCACCAGGCACATTGGAAGCTTGCTCATCACTGAACATTGACTGAAAACCCATTATGTGTATGCACAGTTTGCTTGGAACTCTGCACTGAGCAGTAAACAGAGCCTTTGGGAAGCTTACCAACCAGCAAAGGAAAGGAAATGTAAGAATAACACAATAAAGTCCCAAAACATAGTGGTCTGCAAGATAGAATCAGGAGAACCACAAAGAGGCAAAACTTCAGCAGATACCTTCAGAATAAATTAAATGTGTCAGTGTCTGAGTTTTCATTATTACATTAGTATCAAAATAAGTTCTAATGTAGGGCCTGGTAGAGTATGTTATCTTTACACACACACACACACACACACACACACACACACGAGAGAGAGAGAGAGAGAGAGAGAGAGAGAGAGAGAGAGAGATCAGAATCCCCCTCTCCCTCTCTTTTTACCAGAAATACAGAGGACTGGCTCCAATAGAGATAACCAGTGTACAATAAGACGTTCAAGGCGAAACTCGAAGATGAGGTTCTGATCACTGTTCTTGTAACAACCCCACTTCCTTACTCCAACTTGGATTCATCATAGCTCATTATCTGGCTTGAGCAAACAGACAAACAAACGAAAACAAACACTCCCCTCAGAACCACTCAAGCCAGCAGTGTAGACAGCATGACTATTCCCCAGTGAAAGCATCCGAACAGAAGCTAGAACACTGAAAGCAAGATAGCGAGCCTCCTGGGTCTTGTCTATGCAACCCAGGAAAAACTCCACCCCACTTTCAAAGGAACAGATGTGTTTGTCAGGAGCTGGCTGTGTTCCAGTTTGTCCTCTTGCCTAAGAATTCCGGGCTCTGGATTCTGTAGATATTTTTCTTCATTTCCTTTTGTTAAGTAGCAAACAAGGAAACAAAACAAGTAGTGTGTGCTATCAGTATCATGAAGTAGTTTCTATCTTTCCACACAGATGGCACATCTTAACAATGGGAAGATGATCTCACAGCTAAAGAGCTTTGATATAAAAGGTACCATAGGAAAAGGAAGTTATTATTCTTAGTTATAATGCCCTAAAGAGAGAGAGAGAGAGAGAGAGAGAGAGGATTTGCCATCTAAATGGCTGCTGAAACTTAACTGCAGAATTGCTTATAATGCCACAATCAGCTGAGGCCAAATTCAATAAAAACTCCATCCGGCACTCACACTGAGAAGATCCACATGTGCCCTTAATTTCTTTCTTTTTTTTTTTTTTTTAATTTCCTGGGCTTCCATCCCAGAAATTGAATGGAAATTTTATTTAAACCTGCTCTTGTGTATCAACTTTTAGTAAATATCAGGTTTTCAGTTGACTCACATTAGACTTTAAATTCTAAACAAAGGGAGGATTCGAAATGAGGAGCATGTCTCTAGATGCATCTATTTTTATACCTCGTACCCATGCTGAAGGGGAACTGGAGTTCACATTTAATGTTTGTCATGGGTCATGCAAAATTTAGGATGCCCCTGCCTCCTTCTGCACAACCATAACATTCAAAAGTCCATCAACCCCCTTGCCAGTATGAATCAGCTTTCAGCAACACAGCCAACATGAACGGAGATGGGAAGAAACTAATGATGCAGAGAGGTCCAGGCAGGGTGAGTGTATAGAGTTCTCTTGGTCCAATTTAAAGGATCTTCTCTGCTGTCTGCCTCGCTGCTGTTTTAGTGCCTTGGGCCAGCCCCCTCCCCACTGTCACATGTCTTTTTATTCCCATTAGACAGGACATATAGGTGTGTTAGAAGCAAAATGCATTATGGAGATGGATTACAAGAAGAGACATGTCGGTGATGGATGTGGGCGTGACAGTAATTGTACCTGCTAGTTGCAAGGCATGAGCATAATTTGCATGTAAAGTTTGTCTCTGATCCTTCCAGAACACACCAGTTCTGCCCAATAAAACATTTTGTCACACTCAGGGGGTTTGCCAACATGTTCTCAGATTGCAAGCGAAGAGATTATTTACAGTAACTCATAACAACTGCTCCGACCATAAACCTTCCTTCCTTACCTGATTTAATATTTTTCGTTTGCTAAGTAGAGAGACCCTAAGGAGTCCAAATTCACTGCAATTTAATTTTGATGGGAGAATGCACATTAGTTTTATTTATAGCATTGTCTCTATTCATCATTGCCTCCCACACTCCTTTAAAACATAAATATTTCCACTATTATTATTATTATTATTATTATTATTATTATTATTATTATTACTGCTGCTGTTGTTGTTATTATTTTAAATTCAGTCATTACTCTTAGGGAAATAAGCAGTTTTCTGATAGTAAAAGGCAAAAGTGACCAACACTTGGAGAGCTTTGGGAGTGTACACCAAAGGTTACTGTCTGTTGCTAGGGTGAGTGAGCTTAACTACTGAAGCACTTTAGGGACAAGGCTAACTCACTTGCGCCTATAGTGAAGCCATTTGTTTTGTTGGGCTGGGGACCAGTAAGTCAGTGGGAAGCAATGTCTTGCACCGTGTGTGACAAAATGTTTTTTTTTTTTTTTTTAATATTATTGGTTATTTTGTTTATTTACATTTCAATGTTATCCTTCTTCCAGGTTTCCTCTCCGAAAACCTGCCATCCCACCCCCGTCCCTTCCCCATCCCACTCTTCTACTCCCCCACCTTGCCTCCAAGAGTGTGCCCCCCCCCACTCCCGCCCCACCGCCTTAGCATTCCCCTACACTGGGTCACACAGGACCAAGCCTTCACAGGACCAAGGGCCTCCCCTCCCTTTGATGCCAGACAAGGCAATTCTCTGCTACAAATGGGGCTGGAGCCATAGGTCCCTCCATGTGTACTCTTTGGTTGGTGGTTTAGTCCTCGGGAGCTCTAGGGATTCTGGTTGGTTGATATTGTTCTTCCCATGGGGCTGCGAACCCCTTCAGCTCCATCAGTACTTCCCCTAACTCCTCCATTAGGGACCCCGTGCTCAGTCCCATGTTTGGCTGGAAGCATCCACCTCTGTATTGGTAGGCTCTTTTAAAGGCTCTCAACCTTTCTAGAAGTTCACATTTCTTTCTGAATTCCAGGCAACTGATGACTGTCTCTTGGAAGAAAGTGGAGAAGGCTGAAAATCTACTCCCCCAAATGGACTTCCCCTTTCACATCTGGCCAAGGGAGCTGTCCTGAATATACCCTTGTTTGTTTTGTCTGCAGTAGCAGAACAGAAGAGAAGAGAAAGGGAGACCAGGAGAGAGGAGTCAAGGCTGCAAATACTCCAGTCAAATTTAACTACAATGACTACATTTTTTTTTTAATATAAAGGGAAAACAATTTGATAGTAAAATAAAAAAAAAAAACAATGTACAAGATTTATAAAGTAGTCTCATTCACAGAAATAATCACTACACAGTACACTAGGTCCTGGTAGGTCATTGTGAATATATGCAACGTGTGTGTGTGTGTGTGTGTGTGTGTGTGTGTGTATGAGAGAGAGAGAGAGAGAGAGAGAGAGAGAGAGAGAGGAGACACTAAAAAAGTATCCACCTATCCCATTTTAAGATGTCATTATTCTCTAGTCCAGGTTAGTGCTGAACTCACTTGTCCCTATCTCACGCCACCATGTGGAACACAACATTATCTCTTGGAGCTTATTGATGCCAGAGCTATGAAATGACTCTGCCCTGTAGCTTCTACAGTGTGTGTGTGTGTATTCTGTGCTCTTTTCATTGGTCATTTCTTGAATGACTGACAGCCAATATGATCCAATTGTTTTCTCTGACAAAAAACAAAGTTGTAGTATTTGCACAGGTTTTTGGTTGAGCTAGGGGTTGAGTTCAAAGGCTTAGGATTTCAGTAAGCTTATGTTCACATCCAGATTATCTCATCCAATTCTATCTCTGTGTACTTACAAAGTGACCAGACTGACTTAATGGGTTCCTTGTAAAAACTAAGTTGGGATTGGTTTCATAATTGACTCATTGAAATCTTAGCAAATTAATTTCTTTCTAGCACAATCATGGAACAAGAATAAAGTTAGGGTTAGTCTGGGGACTGCATGTTTTGAATTCTTGTAAATACCACGGTCCACTCCTTGGATTGTCTGTGACTCCTTCCTTCCTCCCATCGATTTATCCATCCGTTATCTATCTATAGCGTACCCTTAATAATTATATTTTAATGATAAAAGTGGAGATTTTGCGCACTTGTGTGAGCTCAGCTGCAAGAGGATTCCTTAGAACAGGAATCCTTGTCCTTAAAAACCGGTGCTACCCAGACGCCAGACGCGAGGCAGGAGGCCACCCAGCGGTGACTCGCTGACCGCCAACCATCCAGCTCTGCCTGGTCCCTGCTGTGGCTGGACAGACGCAAACCGGCACAGACAGCTCAAGCTCAGGCAGGGACCGGTGGCAGCCGGGCGCGGAGGCGCAAGGGGTGGGTGGTGGTGCGAGCAGCGTGAGGCGCAGGACCCTGTTGGCTGCGCCGCCGCGCTCCCCGCCCCTTTCTCCCACCCTCTGCCCCCCTCCTTCCCTTCCTCCCTTCAGTGCTCGAGCGGGAGCAAGAGCCCCAGCCTGAGCGGCCGAAGCACAGGCAGCGCACCTTCGGCGCCTGCAGCAGCCACAGCAGCCTGGCGCGCGGTGGCGCCGGCGGCGGGCGGGCGCCGCGGGTCCGGCGGGGAACTGCGCGGAACCTTGCAGAACAGCGCGAACGGGGGCGCTGCGGCGAAGGCGGTGCCTTGCACAAGCGCGCACGGCAGTCCCCCGGGCTAGCCAGCGGCGGCTGCGGGCCGGGCCGGGCCGACGGGGCGGGAGCCTTGCAAGCTGGTGCTGCTAGGTAAGTCGGGGTTGTCGGCTTGCTCACTACAGTCATGGCTCTGGGATGAATCACCTGTCTGGAAAACTTTACCCACTGGCTTTAAGGCTCCTCGGCTGCGAAAGTTTGTTTGCTTGGGAGACAGATGCGTCTGAAGGATCTAGAGTAAAAGATGCTTCTGGGTCGGGTTTGCCAGGGGACATGATTTCCCCACTCTGGGGCTAGAGTCTATTTGGGGAAGAGACACCTTTCTCTGAGTGAGAGGCTGAAAAAATAAATGCAACCAATTCTTTTCTTCTCTTAAGAGAAGCCAGTTTGGCTAGTGAAAGTTGAAGGGGTGTTAAAAAAAAAAAAAAAAAAAAAAAAAAAAAGTTGGGAGCCTAAGGATGCTGAGAGAAAAATCCTAGGGCATGGTTCCGGGTTAAGAACGAGATGGTTTTCTGTCTGAAGCTGTTCCTGACTCACAGATCTGAGCAAGCCAGGGTGTAGGATATGCCTGTTAGCACCTAAGTTTTCCCAGCTGTGTTTTCTTTCCGCTCAGAAATGGGCAGCTTTAAGTGGAATCCCTTGTAGGTTTGTTCTGATAGACTATAGTTCTCCTGCCTTGACTTAAGAGCTGGCAGGGATCTGACTAACCTTATGTTCGCCGGAGCCCTGTAATGCTAACACAGAATATCTGAAGCAGAAAAGCGGGAAGTGCCAACCAGGACACCCGGGTCAGAATATTGGCACTTGCTAGATGGATTGTTCCTTACTTCCGATTGCTTGAACTGCAAAGCTTCTGGGTTCTGCTTGTGCAGAGCTCTGCTCAGCAAGGACTCACCAATCCTTAAGTCCTACCCAGGATTGCGCTCCCTTATTGATTTACAAGAAGGTGCGCTCAAAGGAATGACTTTAAAAACCAACCATGCCGGTTCTGGTGAGGACAGCAAACCTGCATTCCGAAGGGAATGGGAGCAGACAGCCCTCAGAAATGAAAGGGGTAGACAGTTTCCTAAACCCAACCGAATATGTACAGAATATGAAGCATAGCTACAGAAAGAATCGGCCTGCAATGTGTGTGGTGTGCGAAGGTGGCCAGAAATCCCAGCTCATATGAGGAGTAGGTCAACCCCCAAATAATTTTAGAATGATTAAGCAAGAATAACTAAACACACACGCACAGTACAGGAGGATGTGCATCGTGATTTCTGTCTACCCCCACGTAGATGAATATCCCACTAGGTGAGAAAAACATTCTGATCTGTAAATAGATTAAAACTGGGAGTTAATAGGAACACGGAGTCAGAGTCCCTCAGAGATTGAAAGGGGGAGTAATTGTCTTTCAAGGAGCTATTATATTCTCAATAGCAAGTCAGACTTGTTACTTAGTTTTTGCAAGAGTGGCTGTTTACTTGCTCTAACCTGACTTTGCCTGCATCCTGGTGGGTGGTTTTAACCCTTTGTGTTGTGATCCCTGTCAAGAGGGAAGAAGCCTGCAGGTTAACGTCCACATGACTAGTGTTAACATTTCAGGGTGTTTAATATTTGCATGTCACCGTGCGTGTTCCTGTGTGTACTAATAAAAGATATTTGATGGGATTGAGCCCATGGGAAATGTAGAGATCTCTGTATGCACATGCTCAGTAGAGTTAGGATCTCTGAATGCTTGCTTGACCTAGGTTGAAACTCAATGACATGAAGTTCCATGCAAGCCAGTGTTCCTCCTGTGTAAAGGTAGATAGCAGGGACATAGAAGAGATAATTGATTTGCAGGCTAATAGATTCAGGCAGTGGCTGTCTCTGACAATAGCACTCCAGATCCTCCTGACTGGGTGTCACAACTGTTTGCCTGAAGATATGACAGCATTCAGTCCAGTTCTCCAGAAGGATTCTAACTTTTAAATATCCTTCAGAACACAAGTGGACAGCCCAAGTATTTCTTAAAATAGCAACAAAATATTTAATAGGGCCAAAGTGCCAAGCAATTTGAAGTGGAGCAAAGATTAGCTGCAGACAATAAGCTGTAGCCTTTGAGTTGCTGATTTATTTTCAATTTTTTTTCTGTCACATTTCATGTACGCCTAGTTATTACAAACTAATAGCCCCTTCACTCTGCTAGCAAAATATTCATCTTTCCCATTTATAAGTGCCCAGTCCCCTTTCACTCATTCAGTGCACATCTTCTGGTTTTGTGTTTACTACATAATTTAAGTGTCCAACTTGAAGTTCTCATTAACTTCTAATACATTTGCCACTGAAACAGTATATAGTTATAATTGGCCCACTCAGTCCATCAGATCAATATATCACTGTATTATGGTAGAGCCACAGAACAGAGATGCTCCGACTGGCTCGAAATTTTCTAGTTTCTCAATCTCCATTCAGTGTTCATAGCAGCAAATGTAGGTTACTTGTAAGCAGTAGGAGATAGGGAAATGACATAGTGACGCTCTGTTGCTATGCTTATTTCTTTGTGGTTTCTGTTTTGGTAGACCACAGAAGCTTATAAGTAAGCTATTTGATTTTTGCCATTTATTTTTTTTATTAAAAACAAACACACCTATGGTATTTTAATATATACTGTGTGTATAAACATGATGTGTGTGTGTGTATAGTAGAGTTGCTAGTCTTGATGAATGATTTCTCTACTTATGCTTGGTAATCATGCCTTAGCATCAATTTTGAAAAAATATAGGAATATGGACTACCAGATAGTTTAAGAATTTCTTTGAAAATGAGCATTGATGATTTCTAGTTTGAGATCTAGAAGGAGCACTGGTCCCAAGTGGCTTCTATTTATAATGTCCCTCCTCCCAGCTCCTGTGTTCCTATACTCATTGGGAACATGCTTGGGAAATTTGTTTCTGAAGAAATGCGCTCCCTGGATGAAGCTTAGTATGCCAAGTTTCAATCCATAGTCCGATTTTATTTCCCTCCTTTTATGTACATGTTATAAACAAGAAATAAGGGTTGGTAATAGAAGCACTGGCAGAACTTTATAGCATTTCAAACAGCTCTGCTACTCGGAATGTAAATGTTTGTAGAATCTTTACTGTGCAAGAAGCTGCCTTGCAAAGAGTGAGAGGGGGAAATGCTCAACTGATTTATTAAATAGGATAAGATAATTCACAAGGTATGCATATTGCTCATTGCAGACATATTGACATTTGGAAAAATAGATTATACCTGTTACAGCAATTCCACTGCATTCTCTTAGGTGCTGTTAACGCAGATTGTAAATTTTGTAAAACAGGAGAACAATTTTCTCTCATTTATTTTCTGAGTTACTTGACTTTGATTATCTTTCAGCTGTTAAGGCATGAGATCCTTGCAACCAACCTACTT
This sequence comes from Rhynchomys soricoides, assembly GCA_019843965.1. Classification (NCBI taxonomy): domain Eukaryota; kingdom Metazoa; phylum Chordata; class Mammalia; order Rodentia; family Muridae; genus Rhynchomys; species Rhynchomys soricoides. Next base: position 8,593,860 of record JADRCH010000017.1, on the reverse strand, counting down.
TACATTACTGACAAATGAGCCTGGTGATGTATTATTTTAATAGGGTAAAGATTTCTGAGGACTGTTGCTTTACTTTAAATATTCCTGCCTGGAGAAACTGGAGCAACAGCGTGCTTCCATACTTTAGAGTTGGACTCTGAACTATTCCTCTCATTTGCCTGCCTTCATCTATCTCCACCTAAACCCTCCTGCTCCAGATCACCAACTTCTCCTGGAGCTACTACATCAGGTTCTCTGTCTCTTTTCAAACTTGGCATTCTATATTTTTCTACACAACAAGAACATGCATACATATGTACGTACATACATACATACATGCATCCATAAATCCATATATACATCCATACATGCAACCATACATATATCGAATTAGAACTTTTCTATACATCAGGTTTAAATGCTTTCTGATTGCACTCCAAATGAAATAAAATCTACCAAATATTATCCACAGAGCTAAGTAGAATTTAAGCACTTATGTCATGCTTTGGGAGCAAGAGCATCCTGAGTGACTTTGAGTTGCTCACTCTTTTTCACCAGCTTTTGAGTGGTCGTGTAGTGCTCATTCATAAACAAGTTCATACTCATAGACCTATGGAGTTTTTATTGCTGAGCAGCCCTTAGCCATGGTTTCGACTCTACAGACACACAGAGGGCTCGTTTGCTATGTATCTAATACATGTTAGGAATCTTCTTTAGACGTTGTTCATTTTCCCCATAGCCTTTCTCATCACATGGAACTGTCTGTTTCACTGCCTGATTCCCAGTGATCATTTTGTACGTAGGCATTGTTTCTGTTCTATGTACTTCCTTTTCCAGTATGTAACTTACATTGGTGCTTGACAAACCCATGAGCACTGAGATTCTGGGACTGTGAATATGCATCCTATGCTCGTAACATTTTTGTGACCAAAGAACTTTATCAGGTGGTTCACTTTCAGTAGAAGTCTGATCTTTGTAGTGTTCCTCCTGTGTCGCTGATACCATATCTTAGGTCCCTAGGACATCTGCTCTTTCAAACTCATCGTGTGTTCATAGAGTTTATTTTCAGCTTGGCTTCGGTGTTCCCTTCTCTCCTTGTCTCTTGTCAGCTTCATCTACTCAGGTGTCCTCAATATTCTGTTGAACTGTCTGCTTCCTTTGTTCTTGTGGCTGTCACTAGAATGGAAACACACCATTCTGTGTATTTGTGTTAGGACAAGATCTAAACACTTCGTTTACTTTCGTACTTGGTACCAAAAATAAACCTGGTTAAGAAGTAATCTCCACACTTTGTCTTGCTCCTAGTCTGTCTGATCCTAGAAGCTGTATTAAGCATGAATTCAAGTATTTGGGTCATTGGATACCTCCCTGCTGAGATGAAAAAGCAAAATGCTGTTGACACAGCCTATCATCTTATGACTTCTTTATGCTAATTCTACCCGGCACATAGCCTTCTGGCTGCAAGGGGACTTCTTAAACGTTTCTTAGAACTTAAGTCCTTTCCTGTTGCATTTGTGTGTCTAAAACGCATAGGACTCTAAAACATGCAGGATTTCTAGAATGCTGCACTCATCTTCCATTTGAATTCAGGTTAGCTTGGCCTCTGCAGGGAAGTCTTTGCTTCTAGCCCTGTCATTTGGCAGGTGATGCTGGACCCATTTGGTCCCCTAATTGACTTGCTCCCCTGTAAAATCACTGAGACTTCTACATCCAGGCATTCTTAAAAAGGACTTAGTTTTAAGGAGGATTGATTATAACTTAGTATTGTAAAATTGTTTAATATCTGCCTTTTCTAATACTCCGGAGCACTACATCCATATTAAGAATTCATCAAATATCAATGTAATCAAAGTCTACCTTCTTTTATTGAGTTCTGCTACAGGGGTTTGATTGCAGTCATTTAAGTATATACTTGTAAAATTTATTTACTTATGAGATTCTTGAGTGGTAAGTCATAAGTTGTTATCAAATGATATGATTAGAATTTAGAAAATCCCATGGCAGTCGGGTGGTGGTGGAGGCAGAGGCAGGTAGATCTCTGAGTCTCTGAGTTCCAGGCCAGCCTGGTCCACAGAGTGAGTTCTAGGACAGCCAGAATACACAGGAAAAACTCTGTCTCAAAGGAAAAAAAAAAAAAACCCTTAAAAATGAAAAAGAAGAAAGAAAAGAAAATCCTATGATAAATATAATTTTCTTTAAAGTAAGAATAAGCTATAGGTTCTATGTCCTGGATATTGGCCTTCATCTAATAATGATCTTATTGTAGTGGATTGAAGCAATTCAAGAGTCTCAAAATTCATTTTATTTTCATAAAACATGAACATCTGCAATAAACAAGTAAATGACTGTATCACAACAAATCAAAAGCATGTCTTGCTAAACAGTAACGATATTTAGGAATGAGGGGAGACTTTGTGAGTATCATTGCTTCAGTAGTCATAATGTTCCTGGGGAATTCCACATCCTACAGCTATGCTACCATTCTCTTGGTGCCTACACCTGTATGTTTGTGTGTGCTGGAACACACATGAATATGTGCATGAGAGGCCAGAAATCAGTGTAAGGTGTCTCTCTCAATTGCTTCCCTTGCAGACAGCTTCAACATCAAAGACATTTTTTGGCAGTCCTGATCTGGATCTCACAGATTAAGATAGACCTGCTGGCCAGCAAGCTCCCAAGATCCTTCTGTCTTTACCTAACACAGTGCTGTGTTTATGCACACATGCGTCTCTGGCTGGCTTTTATGTCACTGCTGAGTATCTTAACACTTTGCCCACTGCGCTGTTTCTTCAGCTCTTGTCTGCTTGCAGAAGCCTGTTCTTGCCCTGCTGAGCTAACAGAGATTTTTCAGTCTCTAGAAGACCTTCTGAAGCATCTTAGGGGTGAGGCTTCTTAATCTGTATTTTAACTAAAAAAAAATAAATAATTATAAGAGAAAAGTAGCATATATCAAAATGTGAATTGTATCTATTTCTGATTCAGCTTCCTCACATGGTTGTTGTTAACCAGAATATAGGCACTATTCAGTTTTCACCATTTTAAAACCCTGGGCTCATGAGACTATGAGGAACGTTCTGTCTCCTGTACAGATTCTCATATCTAAGATTTTGATTTAAAGAACAAATATCTCAAGAGATAGCATTTTCATGTTAGCAGTCACTGTTATATATTTTTGCAAATGTCTTCTTGGTTTGGAGTAATCTATTTCCATATATCTTTTCTGTAGAAATATTTCTGGTTCTTAAATTTCATGAATTCTCTCACCTTGAAGCTGCTGGATGTAAGAGTAACCGTGGAAATGAAAACTGCAAGAATTTTATCGAACTAGACATGACATTTGGGTGGTTCTCTGGGGTCATCAGAGAGAGAGAGAGAGAATCTGGGTTGATTTCCCAAAATACATTTGCAAAATTTTGCAGGTAACAAACATTTGTTTCTATGATCAGATCTGGGTAGGTTTTTCACGCCGCCAAAGCTAAAGTCAAACCGAATGGTCCTCTGCATGTTCTTACAGGAGCAGTCCAATTTTATTTCTCACATGGAAATAGGCACTCTAAAATAACTTAGCACACTGCAGAAGATGGTAATGACACTTTTCAGGCAATTAAAATCAACCCTAAACAATATAGCTAGTGATCTGATCTGATGTATGTTACTCACTTGGCCTGGCCCCATCCCTGAATGCAAAGCAGCAGAGAGTGGCTGATTACCAGGCATCAGCCCTAATTCTGGTGAATATTTGAGAGCTGTAGAATACAGATAAGGCATATTTGTTCCAGAGTGGGGTGTGCCTGACAAGGCTTCCTCCCCTTTTTCCTACTTATCCCCCCCGCCTATAGAAGCACTTACATTTGTATGTATTACACAGTTTTAGTCATTTTTCTCTGCTCCTCTCTGTGAATACTTGCTAGGGTTCTTTTCTTCTTTTAAGTACAGCTAAGTGGAAGCCTTGTGTATAGCTGCATGGTTTCGAAAATTGAACACCAAAGATTCTCTTTCTCATTCCATTACATCAAAACGTTCTCTTATGCCATGTAAAGATAATCATATTCATATTTAGTATTAATTTTTTAGACTATTGCATTGGTATTTAACAGAACTTTCTTCTGCTCTGCTATTTTGATAAGGTTTAGTGGCATTATTGGTTTTTGGAAATAACAGAACCCTCAATATATGAGAATTTTGTGTGTGTGTGTGTCATGAAACCCATCACATATGGTGTGAAGATGCTCACAAGTAGAGTGCATATTTCTATCTGATGGAAATTTTTGGAATACTAGACTTGACTCCTTTTAATTGAAAAGCATCATGGTTGTTACTGTGAGATCCTTGAATAATATCTTTTGTTATTTTTGTAGAAATTACACTTGAAGTCTATCTCCTGAGTCATCACTTTTTATTCTTCAAATCTTATAACACGATAGTTTCCTTGTTATTTTTCTTTCTACCCAGTGTTGATTTTCAGATGCCTGCCAGTCCATTTCACACACACAATTATGCGTATGTATGGTTATGCAAACAATGCACAAGATAGAGAGAAGAATGAGCTGGTGTTAACTCCAAATCATAACATTTCTAAGGTAAGATATACAGACATTTTAAACTGTCCAGACAGAAGAGATTCAAGTTGAATGATGGGGTGACATACTGGATCATTTCAGGATTCAAACAACCCCATGAGTGAGTCAATTTCTACTTCTAATTACTTTTCCTCCTCTCTAGCTAACTCTCCCCTTCCTTTCCATTTTTAGTTTTTCTTTCCTTAGGGTCAAACTTTAAACCATGCCTTCCGTACTGACCCCTAGAGGATTAGTTCTCTGAATTGTCTCCTATTGAACATATTGCCTGTGCGTGTTTGTACAGCCTTCAAGGTGCAGAAGAATGGAAGGTCAATGTTTAATTTCCATCTTCAGGGAAGCATGTGCTCAGTAAACAATGACATGCAGCAGCTTGGTGACAAACTGCCTAGAAGGATAGGACAGGGATGACATCCTCTGCTCTTTGCATGATGCAGTGCTCCTTCATGCCTGCCCAAGTGGCCCCTTGGGAAATCCTCACCTTGTGGTCCTAAGAGAGACTAGGTAGTTGGTGTTTACCATAGCTTCCTATTCTGTGTCACCTTGTAAGTAGCCTTGATAGTCCTTTTGTAGTTTACCAACAGATAGTAAACAGTCAGAACCTTGTAGAGTGTGGCCACCTACCCCAGCTTAGCTGTCAGGTGACTGTGCAGCCTCAGTCAGGACACAGCCAGCAATCTGAGTGCTTCACTGAGCAGTTTGTACCTAGAATCATAAAAAAATGTGTTTATTTAAACTGCTAAGTTTTGAGGGCTATTTTAGGCAACAGCAACACACATATTTTAACATAAATACACCTTCCTTAAAAGTTTTATAACTTTAAATTTTTTGAAAAAACTATGTGTATATTTATCAACAGCATGTTGATCTGAAATTGCACACACAGTAATGAATAAATTAAAGTAATTAACATCCATAGTAGGTTACAAATTTTTTGTGGTAAGAATATTTAAAATCTGGTAACTTTTTAAGTATATAGGGTCTTTTTTAAATGTTGGTATATTGTACAATAGATTTCTTAAAATCATTCTTCCTGTCTAACTAAATTCTGTCTTTTGACCTATGTCTTCGCCACCTCTACTCTGGCTGTTAACCACTCTCTACTTCTGTGAGTTTAACATGATTTACTACTACATAGAATTGAGATCATGTGGTATTTCACTTCCTGTGCCAGGCCATTCTCAGTGAACATGAATATTCTCCAATCTCACAGGTATTCTTGCAGTGACACAATTTTCTTCATCTTAAGGCTGAATTGTATTTTTGTGTGTATGTGTTGTGTGTCTGTGCATGTGTGTGTATGTGTGTGTGTGTGTATGGCATTCATTCATCAAGGAATTGTGTCTGGTGACTTTTGCCTTGACTATTGTGAATAACACTCTAAGGGGGGCAGTTAGCTCTTCAGTAAGCTGCTTTTCTTTCACATACTGACATGTTTCAATGTATGTATATACACACAACACAAACAGAGCAGTGGTGGTAATTGTATATTTGAGGAACATCCATACCGATTTCTGCAATGTGGATTTAATTTATGGCCCTACCGTGCTGAACAAGGCATCCCCTCTGTCTTTGTCCTCACTAGCTCTTCTTTTATTCAAATATCTCACACAGCTTCTATAGCAAATAACAGGATATGCTTAAATTGCAGGGCTCCGACCTGTTTATGCCAAGCATGGTTGTCTTTGTCATTGCCTTGTGGTTTTCAATGAAATGTGTTTTCAGAGCCTTTGTTACTTTTAAGTCATAAAATTTGTTGTCTTATTTTCAGTTCTTAACTTGCCCATGTTTAATGCATTAACCCTTAAAGTCTTAAGGTTTACAGATTTTAATTCCATGTTGTACATTATCACTTAACTTTCTTGAAGTTTTCTTGAATGTACAGATTTTTAAAACACTTACACATGTTTTACTTTCTTTTGCAATTATATAGAAATAAATCATTGTGCAGCCCACTATGACTGAGGTTTTCTTTCAGGAGTCCTGCCATAGATTTAGGTTTTGGATCTTATGACTGAGTCCTTGACTCATTTTGAGTTGATCATTGTGTAGATATCATGGTACACACATCATAATGTGTGAGACCGAGACTATCATTTTGTGACTCTGTAATTTTGGATTTTTATGTGGAAAATTGAGTGTTCATAAGTCTTTTTTAAAAATTCCTTCTTTGCTAATCTTAGCTTTATTTTTATATTATATATTTTCTTTATTTACATTTCAAATGCTTTCCCCTTTCCAGGTCTCCCCTTTGGAAACCCCCTATCCCATCCCTTCTCTTCCTGCCTCTATGAGGGTGCTCCCCCACCCACCCACCCACTCCTGTCTTTCTGCCCTGTCATTCCCTTATACTCAATCAGGTCTATGCATTCTTATCTATGGAATGTTCCTCTGTGTTGGTTTGTATGCTAGCATTATGCTGTTTTTAGTGCTGTAGCATTGTAGTATGCCTTTAAAGTCAAGTGGTTTGATACTTTTAGCTCTGTTGTTCTTTGTGGTTATGATTGCTTTAACTATCTTGGGGGGAGGGTCTTTTGTGATTTTCCATAAGCTTTATTATTTAAATCTTTATGAAAAATGTCACTGTGCCGTGTTGATCAACATTGTGTTAAATCTGTGGACTATTTTACATAGTTTACTGTAGAGTGCTATCTGTACGCAGGTGAGGGCAGGTGAAAGATACCGCTAGAGCCTGTGATTGGTCAGTGGAAAAAGAAGACAGGCTGAGAATTTGAGAGAAGGGAAAGGAGAGAGAGACTGCGACTAAGAGACAAGATGGAACCTATAGAAAGAGGAAGATGAACCTGATCCTCATGGCTTGAATGAGTCACCAGTAGCTATGGATATCATAGAAGGAGAATAGAGTAATGTAGAGCAATTCATCCAATCTAGGTAGGCAGCTTGTATCAATATCAATTGAGTTTTGAGTTCTTTGTGTAGGCATTTTGGGGACTAAGAATTTATTGTTATAAATCTGACTGATAAATTACAAGTCTCTGGAGTTGTCTTTATATGCGGCTCAGGGTTTAGAACCAGTAATGGCAGACTAGCCACAGGGAACAGATGACTGGGACTGTGAGTGGTTCAGCTTCAAGCGAGGGGTAGGAAATTGGGCAGACCACTGATGGAGATAGCCATGGGGGCGGGGACACCGCAGTTGCCAGAGAGTAACACTAGCTTGGGTTGTTTTTTCAAATAACATGCTACAGTTTCTTATTTAGTATTATCGTTCTTAATATTTAATAATACTTTTCCAATCTATGTTATTGAATAACTTTCTCCCATTCAAATATGTTATTATATAAATGATGATTTGATGGATTAAATAAATATTATCTTACTTGATGCCATATCTCTTCTTGTTATAGTCAGCTTTGGTTTGGGTAGCATGCAGAGTCTCAGTGCCTTTTAACAGCAGGCATGACCCGCAGTCTTGTGTGGGATCTATGGGTCTTTTGAGGATGGACATGACTTTCTTCCATGCGGTGACTGAATTGTACACCTGTTCCATATGGCTTCACCTTAAGGAATCCAGGGAGAAGTTACATTTCTGTAGACAGTGCTATCACCCTCCATCTCGAATCACTAACATTAGACCAATGGTACTGTGCCTTGCTTGGAACACACTCTGTTGGTTGCTCATAGCCTTGACTGTCTCTGAAAATTTCCCTTTGCCTTAGAAACTTTCTTAGTAGGGATATAGGAGGTGGGGTGGGGTAGGGTGGGGAACAATGTGAGGGGCAAAGAAGGGCTATATGTTGATGGTAGCCTTGGACCAGTGGATGCTTGGACACAAACACCAGTGTTGTCTCAATTTGTACAGTCTGAATGGTCATCCCAGCCCTTGGATGCTCTGCTAAAATTGCTTTAAATTTTAGCAGTTGCCTGTTCTCTTTCATACTTTTAGCTCCATATGCTTCTTAGGGTTGTTTCTGAAAAATAAATGCAACCCATTCTCAACTTTTCCTCTCCTCAACTTTCTTCATTTCAGGGTTGGTCTCTATGGAGCCTATGTCAGGAAATACTCTCATCTAGGTTGTGCTAGTCTTATTGCAGATTGCAGAACACTAAGAGACTTAGCTAAATCATGCAATTGGTTTAGACGCTTAGATTCTGAGACAATCAGAATCTGGAAGGGTAAGTGACTATTTCTAGATATTAATAAACTCTCATAAAGTCTACCTCTGCGTCTCATACACATGAAGTATACTCTTAGTCACATGTACAAACAAATACTTTTGCCTACTCTGCCCCAGTCTGTTCCCTGCTGCTATAGGAAGAATATATGATTCTGAGTAATTAGTAAAACAGAGGTTTTCCTGGGCTTACAGTTGCAGATAATCAGTAGCTAAAGTATCTACAATTTATAAAATGTTCATGTTGCTTCAAAACATTGCAAGAAGGATTATGATTTTATGATAAATTCTTCATCTAATGACAGTTTTTTCCTAGAAAAAGCTAATATGCTAATTACTAGCACATCAGTTTCATGATTTAATTAAAAAGAGTGGAGTGGGGCATGAGAGTGGAAAAAGGGGAGTAGCTTGGAGCGGCAGGAGGGAGGAAAAGAAGGGAGAAAGTAGTGAAATTCTCTTTCATTGAAAACTACCTACCTCTATAGACATGTGCCATTATACCTAGATCCTCTAGGAATTAAAGCCTCTGCTACATTCTCAACTGTGCCTTATACCCTGCAAAACTGCAAGGATTATAGTAGGGACAGATCACAATCTACCTATATGAATTCATTAGTACTACTACAATTCTACACAGAAAGCAAATCCACAAAATGTTGGTAGCTTGACATGAGGAATGTACGCAGCTCTCTTTTCTGCTGACCTAGCTGGGGGTAGCTCTGATGCTCTCAGGTTTAGTCATGATTCAACTGAGGTTTAGACTGGACCAGTTTACTTTGCTGGAGATGAGTATGGCTAGGTTCTGTTCATCTGTCTGGGATCTATGGATAAAGTTCTCTGATGAAAATTGTTTTTGTAACATTTACAAAGACAAAAGTACACATGGTATAGATCCTCTTCTCTTGTTTGTCACTGGAATTTCATCACCTCTGACTTATTCTGTTGACCAGGAAAAGAAATATGACCAAACTCTAGCTTAGCAATGGAGAGTGACCTTTTTTTAGTACTAAGAACTATAAAGTCATGTGACAAAAGATGTCAATATAGGAAGGAATGAAGAATTTAGGCCAATTATGCAATCTGCCATGCTGCTAAACCTCATGTCCACTTAACATGATAAATGACCCCGGGATATTAGTTGCCTTTCAAATTAGAGACAGGAAATGTATGATGTCACTTTGTTGTCCATAAATGAATTATTACTTTTTAATTGCTTCTTAAATAAAGGAGACATGGGCAGGAAGGGAAATACATGTTGAAAGCTCTCAGAGACTACAGAATCCTATTAGAACTGAAGTTTTCATTCTTTTTTGTATCAAATGATGTTTTGCTTGGCAGTAACATGTTTATTACTTAATTACTTAATATAGGCAAACTGTGTCTACCACTTAATTCTATACACACACACACACACACACATATATATATATATGTTTTTGAGGGTGTTAAAGATCTGAACTTACACACACACACACACACATATATATATATACATATGGTTTTGAGGGTGTTAAAGTTCTGAACTTAAGTTCCCATGCTTGCAAACCAAGTGCTTTACCTGCTAAGCCATAACCTCAACCTTCCTTTGCTTTTCTTTGTCCCAGCTATATTTATATTTGAAAAGTTTTAAAATAGTTTTTTCTACTCTGTTCCCATGTAAACTCTCACCTTTCTCTCTTGTATCTCTTTAGCCATTGCTTTACTTTATCCGGTAGTCTAGAACTGCATATTCACTTGGCATGATTACTGTTCTGGAAGGTTAGGAGACTCTGGCTCTCAACTGCCCTATTCATGGAGAAGATTGGCTTGAATGCTTTGGCGAATGCATTGTGAGTATTCTACATGGAGTCTCTTCCTGTGGTGGGTGCTTGGTTCCTTTTCTCATATAATGCTGTGGCTGATGAAGCCAAGCGTGACAGAGAGTGCCTGTGAGCTTGGGACCTGAGTGGTTGCCCGGAACAGAATGCTCCATCCACTTCCTGTGGGCAGGAAAACAAGACATGAATGTCATCTTTTCTAGTTAAAGAGAAATTTTAGGCCACTAGCTCCCTCAGCACCAAGCTGTGCAATGGCATTCATGGCTCCCCTGTGGCCCATGGGTCACATACATCCCAGGATAGCAGTGCATGCAGCACAACATGTTTGTAGATTTTTTTTTTTTTAGTGTATCTTCACAGAGAAAGTCTGTTTTTAAAATTTTATTTTGTTTTTCACTTATTCACTTTACTTCTCTCTCACTACGACCCTCTCCCACAGTCCTTCCCTCCTTCCCCTCCCCTTCTTCACTGATTGGTAGGAGACCCCTCTGGGAATCCACCCATCCTGGCACTTCAAGTCTCTGTGAGGCTAGGTGATTCCTCTCCTACTGAGGCCAGATAAGGCAGCCCAGCTAGAAGAACTTATCCCACTGACAGGCAACAGCTTTTGGCATAGCTCCCATTCCAATTGTTTGAGCCCAACTGAAGACCAAGATGCACATTTGCTGCATATGAGCAGGGAAGCCTAGGTCCAGCTCGTGTATGTGTGTATGTTCTTTGGTTAGTGGTTCAGATGGAGAGCCCCAAGGGTCCAGGTTAGTTGATTCTGTTGATCTCCTGTGGAGTCCTTATCCCCTTTGGGCCCTGCAATCCTTCTTCCTGTTCTTCCATAAGTGTTCCCTAGCTCCATTTACTGTTTGGCTGTGGGTGTCTGTATCTGTCTGAGTCAGCCTTTGGGTGGAGCTTCTCAGAGGACAACATGTAGGGAATGGGGCTTGCCCATGGGATGAGTCTCAAGTTAGTCTGATTATTGGCTAGGCATTCCCTAGGTCTCAGATCCATCCCCCATGCCTGCATTTCTTGTAGGCAGGAAACATTTTGAGTTGAAAGTTTTGTGGGTGTGTTGGTGTCTTTGTCACTCTACTGGAGTTATTGCCAGGCTACAGGAGGTGGCCTATTCTGGTTCCACATTCCCAATGTATCATATAAAATTTTAAAGGAGTAGGGACTCCTGAGTACTACACACACACACACACACACACACACACACAGACACACACACACACAAATACATATATATATTCTTGGTCAGGGTTTCTATTCCTGCACAAACATCATGACCAAGAATCAAGTTAGGGAGAAAAGGGTTTATTCAGCTTATATTTCCTCATTGCTATCTATCACTAAAGGAAGTCAGGACTGGACCTCAAGCAGGTCAGGAAGCAGGAGCTGATGCAGAGGCCATGGAGGGATGTTCCTTACTGGCTTGCTTCTCCTGGCTTGCTCAGCTTGCTCTCTTATAGAAGCCAAGACTACCAGCCCAAGGATGGCACCACCCACAATGTGCCCTCCCACCCTTGATCACTAATTGAGAAAATGCCTTACAGCTGGATCTCATGGAGGCATTTTCTCAACTGAAGCTCCTTTCTCTGTGATAACTCCAGCTTGTGTCAAGTTGACACACAAAACCAGCCAGTACATGTGTGTGTGTGTGTGTGTGTATGTGTGTGTGTGTGTGTGTGTGTGTGTGTGTGTAAACATATGAGGCCCATCAACGTCATTACCGATGTACCTTATTTTTAAATTCTTGTATCCCCTACTCTATCTAAAAGTCAGCACTGGCATAGAATCACATCATAGCGGAGCTTGTGATAAAAATCAATCAAACAAACAAAGAAACAAAACCCTTTTTTTAAGAAGTAATATAGAATTAACATGCAGCTTTTCCACCCTGCAGTAAGAAGAAGTCCTCAAAGAGCCCAGTTTCTTCTAGCTTTTGTTGTTATATCTTTATCTATGCCTTCCTCATCATAGATCTCAGCTCTCACAGAAGCTTCCATTCTGGTTTCTCCTGTTTTGTTCTACACTCTGTATTGTTTGGTTGTTTGTTTCTTCCCAGCGGTTCTAGGGATTGAACTGTGGGTACAGTGCAGAGGAAGCAAGTGCACCAACATTGAGCCACAGCCCAGCTCCTCATTCTATATTACCTTGACTGTACTGCAATAACACAGGGTGTGCGGGTCTTTTAAATATTGAATCCTTATAAAACATCAGGGCATTTAAGTTGATCTTTGGGTAACGTCTAGATTAGTTGATGTGGTAAGGCTCCTATGATTTAAATCCCACTATCTTCTTCGGCTTTATCCCAGAAAAATTCTTCTATTTATTCTTTATGTCAGAATTTCACTAGCTTTTCCTGAACAGGCTCCTGTGTTCACACTTACCAGCAGCTAGGATCTTCCTACTGATCTTCCCAATTGAGATGAGATGGCACATCATTAATAAAAGTCTCTTCCTGTCTTTATTCCACATTGCACATATTGCATATCTGTTTTTCATGTTGAGCAATATGGGGAGAAGATATTTGCCTTTCTCTAGAGCTGGATCTCAGGGAAGGCTCCAGAGAAATATTGAGCAAAGTCTAGCAATATGGTTCAGCAGTTAAAAGCACTCGTGACACATGCGTAATAACAGTTGAGTTTGATCCCTGAGTCAATAGTGGAAGGAAAAAATCAACCACTGAAAGTGGTCCTCTAACATCCACATGTTTGCACTCAGAAGTACGTCCCTGGGTATCTACTCACACTCTCAATGATAACAACAAATAAAACAAACAATACATAAGCATAATGAACAAAGGAGAGAAAATTAACAAATAAACCACCCCCTATTCACAGTGTGTTCTGGTTGGGGATACTTGACCTCAGTTAGTAGTTAGCACCATTTATGCACTAAATCCTGAGCTAGCCATTCCAAATGAGTGACAGGTGCAACTTTTCTGTGATGCTGTATTACTTCAATATATTTATTTCTAGATTTTAGAAATAGTTTCCTGATTTTTAAAAATTTTGTTATGATAGAAGTTATATCATCTTTGACTTTTACTTGTCTTGTGACAGTTCTACATTCTACATCATAAAATTTCCCTGAATATTGGTTACCTGTGCTTGGCACTCTATGGTCTTAATAGGGACTGCCTACCTCTTTCATGCATAAATAATCATGTCTTGACTGGTTTATCTTACTTTATCTTATTGGCCTATGGATGACACTTCTATTGAGAAGTGCTTTTCTTTTATAGATAAACATGCCTTGCTGTGAATGTATCTTATATTGGTAAACTGTCACATGCTTCTCACTGCACACTGACCCTTAGAGGTAGATAAGCCCTTTCTATCTTAGATTCAAGTATGTTTATCTCCCAAAATCATTTCTCAAGCATGCTGGCTGCCCCCACCTCTTGCCTATGTGATAGGAAGAAAGAAGAGAAAACAGTTAATCATATTAAAAGCATGTGTCCTTGGGAAGGACTAAAACGGCTAGGAGGTAAGAAATTTCTCCCTGGTTACTATAGTTTGGCTCCACTGTGTATAGAAATGCCTGTGGTGGGAGAAAGAAGCTGGAAGCTTGTCTCTTCCTCAGGAACTTTGGCATAGCTCAGCCAGGCTTCCCCAGTCAGTAGATGCTGAATGTAATAAGTGTGCAATTTGGATGATGTTACTTCTGCTATTTATCTGTTTCTTGTGATTTGTTCTTACACTTTCTCTTGCTACATGCTTGATAAAGCCATGCATTCAAAGGCAGAAGCATGGCTCTCATGGATCATTCTCCATATGGAGCAGTTGCTTATTCCATTGAGGGATGCAATGTAATGTGCAAATCACACAACATAGAATTCATGTATACATGTATCCGTTACCTATTGCACATACAGATACACAGTATCTCTGTATCAAACCGTTCCCAGATTTTATGGTTTGCAGCACTTATTTATCATTTGGTTTTGAATGTGGATTGGGGATTTGATCAGGCTCTTCAGTATATGCTCTTGTGCAAAAGTGGACAGGCAGTGAGAAAACACTGTTACAAGAAGAGATCCAATGCACACAGCCAGACTCTAGAGGGGGAATAGCTTTAGTGTCAGTTTGGGGATGATTATGGCTGAGACCTTTCTGGACTGCTCCCTCTCACTGCCATTCAACAATTCCCTTTTGCTCTCCTTTCTCTTGAATTCCCAACAGTGGAGGCTCTAAGGCCTTCTAAGGCAGAAGCCTGGGTTTTCCATTGTTTCTCCTTGAATATGTTTTGTTAACTTACTTATGTCACAAGGGCAGCCCAGAATCTAGAGAAGGGGTCATAGATTCTACATCCTGCTGGAGGCTAGCAGGGCTAAAATAGTCATAGAAATTGTTTGGCTTTTAATACTACAGTCTTCCTACTCTCAGGAAACTGCTTGGATATGTTTTCTGGAGGTCTCCAAGATGCCTATAATGAGCACTAGAATGTGGCTCCTGCTAATGCCCCTGCCTTGTGATTTACTGCTAGTGAACATGGCTTGTAAACCTGAAGTAATTTCTAATTTCCTAAGTGCTTACCCATCCAATTTTCCTCAGCATCAGTGCATTTATTTTTAGTATTGCAGAAGTTATTTAATTTTTATGATCAAGAACAATAAACAGAAATTAATCTTGATGAGGGAATTAGGATAAAAAGTGTCACCTGCAAAGATGACTTTTAATACTGCAAGCTATTTCCCACATGTCCTGATGATGTTTGATTGGCTTTGAAATTTCCATATGCTAAGTCTGAATCCCTGGGAAAGAAGCTCCCCAGACTGCAGTGATGCAAGGCAGCAGGAAGTCTTCTGTGTGAGCCTCTTCTAGCTTCATTTGTTTTTAAAAATAAATGCCCTGATCAATGTCATGAATAATTAAGTGAAAGGAATTGTGGGATTTGGGACTGTTTTCTTTTTGTAATTGTAAATTCCATTTCACAAAGCCACAGCTCAGTAGCTTTATTCATAGATATATATTTGAATGCCTGATAAATGAAACTCCAGAATGATCACTGCTTAGGGAAAATTTTTTGCTTAGAGTGTGATTTTTTTTTCATCTGTATTCAATCATGTGAAGAGGTCTACATGTCTAATCCATTCATTATTGTAAGATTAGTGATAAACATCTAGAAATAGTCATAACATGTGGTTTTTTGGTTCAGTGCCTAAGCTAGTATTAAGTCAAATTAGAATAAATTTATATACATATGATCAATATGAATTTTGATGAACAGATTTCTCACATCAGACTTGTGAATGAAGCTCTTATTGGCAGGTCTCAGATGAACTAAGAAGTCAAAGATATCATTGCATTTGAGATCTTCTTACCCTGATTTCTCAGGTGCTGGAATATCAGGTGTGTATCATATGCTCAGTATAAGGGAAGTGTGAGGATGGAACCCAGGGCTTTGTGTATGCTCAGCAAATGTTCTCATTGAGCTACTGAGCTGCATTCCCAGCTGCCACCACTTCCTGCTTTCACTAAACTGTATACTTAGAATACTTTATCAATAAAGTAGATAGGCTGTTTCTTCTTAGTGCCAGGGTAATTAGGAGTATAGGCAGAATGTGATTACATTTCAGAGTACTGTTGTTTCTACTTCCTGTGTATGGGGATTCCTTCAGGTCCTTGTCTATATGCGGCTGTTGAGAACTGAACATCTGCCTCTCAGAGTGTAACACCAATAGCAGAAGTATACTGTCTCCAGTTGGAGGGCAAGTCAGTGCCCAGGTCCATTGTACACTTGGACTTTACATTCGTTACTGTACTTGAGGGCTTCAGTGTGAGTTTTACTAATTGAATTTGGTTGTTCTTGTGGGCATTTTTAGTTTGCATTGTTTAATACTATTTTCTGAAATACAAAATACATTTTTTTTTTTAGAAAAAAAAAACCCAGAATGCTATGTATTTAATAGAGCAAGAGATGCGTAGAAATGTAGCAAATAATCCTATCATCTGGCGATACCATATGGCCTCCACTAGGACATGGATGGCAGATCGTACAGTGTGTGCCTGTGCATCTCTTTTCTCCCTGGGCCTTAGCTAGGGGACCAAAATGCTCTTTCTGCAGTGTTGGTTCTCTACCATGTTTTCTGTTTTTCACATTGTCAACATCTTTCATTCCATATACCACTCTTTTCCCACCTCCAAATCAAATTTAATTCACTATCTTCTCAGTTACTCCCTATTGTATGACTCTGTGTGTGTGTGTGTATGTATTATAATATTGAAAACAGTGAGATATCTCTCATTGTTGAGGTGTGCTCATTCTCAGCAACGTCTATTAAAGTAGAAGCCAAAACCTAATATTACCATAACTCTGTGGAGAGGCTCAACCGAAAAGTATGTCTGGGGTGAGTTGTTTTGTTTTTCCCTCTCGTTTTACACCCTTTACTCTAGATTTTTAGAAAGTTAAGCTTAGATCTGTTTACTCATTTGTAGAATTAATTTGTAGAATCAAAATGTCATGTCACTTTCCTATGAAATTAAAGCTTTACACTGTCTCTGGCACAGGAGTAGTTAGCTGCTCTTTGGCAGTTATAATTAGGCTATGCAACTAAAAATAGCACATTTTCCAGATTAATGAAAACAGAGTCCATTCCTGTGCAAACTTTGACTTTCTATTGTCATTTGGAATTGAAAAATAGTATGATTTCGGAAAGGTAAAGTTGTATGTGACAGGTCTCACCACTGTTTTCTGTTTCTAAACAAGTCACCTTTGTACCAGAACCATTTCTGGAGAGAATGAAGAGTTTCTTTTCTTTCAGCCACCGACATGACTTGAAATGTTGGGGAGATGATTCAGTAGAATCTGAGATGGAGCCATCACAAGCTCATGTATTATGTATGTCAAACCACACAAAAAGTCATTAATTAGCCACGGTGCATTATGGACTCCTGTTCATAAATTGTTCTAAAGTCAAAACAAATTTGCTAAGCTACAAAACTCTCAGTTAATTTGCTAGTCAGAATTTGTGTGACATCTTCCAGAAACAAAACAAAAACTTGACATCCAATAATGCATAAATTAGAATATTGACTCGATTTGCATATTCATTTACACTTTACCAAGTTAAGTCTACTTTAAGGATATACTTATGCTTGGAGCATGCTAGGAATGTATTACTGCTGGTTTCATGAAGTAATGCAAGGTAGCAGCTGTTGACTTAGTAAATTCCATACATCTGTATTGTGTAAACTTACCCCAAATAAGTTTGCTAGGGTGAATTTACTATCAAGGAGACACATTCATCTACTTTTGTTTAACATTTGAGAGAAATAAACCACTGCTGTCAGATGAGGGAGTAGGAAGAGCGCTTGTGTTGTTTTGTTTGGCTTCTTAAATCGAAAATGATTGGCTACAGGGGGCATTTTGATTTTCTTCTTTCGACATGATATTTAGAAGGGATATGAAATGAATTAATATTTCTTATCACACTCTGTGAGATGAAGAATCAGTGATCTCTGGTCTCTTACTGTCCTCCCTCCACAAGGCTGAAAAGGTGGCCCACCCCTGACCTTCCACTCCTTTCCTTCTGCATCTATGTTCCCTGCCTCCTGCCCCTAGATAAGTGCCATTTCTGAAGGGCATGCTCAGTTCTTTGATGTCAAGCTCCCTGTCTGTTCTCCTCTCTGCCTCTTTCTGAGCTCCACTGCCACTTGCTGCTGTTCTCCATCCCTAGCTTCTTTTTTGACTTTCATCCTGTCAGCCTCTGGATTTCTTTTCTGTGTCTATGACTGTGCTTCCTTCTGGCTGTCTTTAATCCTTCTCCTCTTGCTCATTTCGTTAAGGACTTTTTCAGCCTCAGTCTGGGCTGCCTGTTCTTTTCTCCTTCTTTTCCCTTGGGGAGCAAGTCTTCTGTAGTTTTGGTACTCTTGCCTCCCATCACCTCCTGCCATCGTCCTTAGGTAGAGTCTTACATTGCCAACTGCTCTCCACCATTGTGGAGGAATGAGCTTCTTTCCACGGAGCTAAACTCACCTTTCTTTCCAAACATGGTTTATCTCACATTTCTTAATTTCTGTCTCAGGACCATATGTCTTATCCATCAGAGAAACCAAAACCTTTTAGACTCCTTTAGACTATCACTAATTTTTTCATTTTCCTCCAATCCCAGTTATTTATCAATATGAAATCTTTGGATTGATCCCGAGAGATGGCCTGTGCTTCTTCCCCCCACACATACATTACAACGACCATGGCGGGTGCCATGTCTCTCCTTTACAGAGAAATGTGAAGAGTGGGGAAGAGCTGTCAACCTGGCAGTCAAGGCTTTCCGTATCTCAGCAGAAGTGTTATACTTTCCCTTGCTCTTAGCTTGAGCTCTTCAAACTCCATGTACTCATTCCACTGTGTAACACACACATACACACATATACACATACGCACATATGGACAGAGTACTACTTGAAGTAAATAAGAGGATTAATGCTTTGTGGTTTCAAAATAGCCAAAACAAAATATTAGACATCATACAGGTAGAAATATAAGAAAGTTATTTTGCAGTATAGTCTGTTGTTTTGATCTTTGAGTGTTTGGCTACGGCTTTTGCAGGAGCAATTTATTTACTTTATTGGATTACTAGGGCTTTTGGTATCATTGTAATTAATCTTGGATTTGACAGCATCAACAGAAATGTGCCTTTCTCCTCACATTTGACATTTAGACCAATAGCTAAGTATGTATATCTGTATATACGTATAGTACTGCTGTATATGTGATAGCTGACAATACTACCTAACAATATGGAATAAAGCTGTCAGATTCTTGTTTAGGTAAATTTACCATGGGTTACATGATTTTCCTAAATACTGGACATATGACATTGATGACAGATGAGCATTGCCAATTCAGTCTTCCTTTGATTGACATGGAACTTGAATACTCATATTTAATTCTGTGTAAATATCTGTGAGCTCTAGAAATGATAGATTTTATCCTATATAGAGCATCTCACTTGAAAGTCACAGGAAACTGAGTTGACATGCAGCTGTCACAACCTGCACTCCGTAAAGAGAGTGATATATGCTAATGAATTAGTCAGGAAAATGCCTCTGTTGTCTATGATAATATCACTCTGAATAGACTTGCCCTTATCTGGAATGCTCTTGCATGCTTCAAAAGGCTCCAAGAGCCATGCCTCTGACCACTGCACCAGCATCTCTGCCATGTCCTGTACATTTGCTTTTTTTTCTGTTTTTAAACACCGTCTGGGTCAGGTCCACAATCACTTGTCTTCTTCTATGCTAGTCTATACATAAAGCTTGCTCTCTGAGTTCTTGTCTACATAAGTGCCCTGCAGTGCTTTAGCATCTGTATTAGAGTTGTTTATGATGATATTTCCATACACGTACCATCCATTCCTGTCTTAGAACATATGTTTCTAGTAGCAAATGTCAACTATCTGATCAAGCCCTATTCCATGTGCTACTATGTTTGCCCTTTTCCTTGAGGAATCCAAGATAAATATCACTGGATACAGTAAGATCATGGAGTTTCACAGTGGTCATTGAATAGTTTTATATCTTGTGATTTCTGCTTACTTTGCTCAACTGTCAGTCAGGCAAGGCTCTCTTCAATATTGCCGTAGCTCAATATGATTAAAGCTGATATGCTACGTATCCAATATGGCAGGTGAAAACTTCCCACCCTAATTACTCAGAGACCATGTTGATAGGACAGTCCCCATCCTTGAGATGGTGTGAAAAGTGAACACAGCAAAGGACATAATTGTTTTTGGACTCCTGTCCCCATGAGACACAAGTCATTTCTGCTTCTAGTTTATTAATAAACTATGTTGAAATGATCATGATTATGATCAGAGTCTGATTAAGAAAGAAAAGCAGGAAACCGTGTTATGTGCAAACAATCAGTCCTGATAGGATACAAAATTACCTTTTCTTTGGGTCATCTTTATCTTCTTGGAGATCTGTCCTTGGATCTTCAGCAGAGTGACAAGAAATGGGAAATTCTCTGTTTGAATCCCATATCTAGAAAGCTGCTAGCAGGGGGCAGTTCATCTACATAGTAATAAGGAAGGCAGAACAATAGACCAGTAAACATCAACCACAGGCACTTCATAATTACATTTAAAATTACTTAAGAAAAGAAATATGTGATACCTTCCCTTTTTTTTTTTTTTTTTTTTTTTTAGTTTACCTAGGTAAAATTCAATGCCTTGCTTTGCTTTTTACATTCATTGATAGGATAATGTTTGGTGAAATATATGCAATATATACTGAAATATGTAATGGGTACTTTTTCAAATGAATTCATGGAATCCCACAACCACCTTAGAAGCTGAGGGTCCCTACTTACAAGGATAGGATGGAAAGCCAGGCATACAGAGATGAAGAATGAACTAGTCTCACAACTAGATAGTCCTATAGCAGGGATGTAGCCTAGTGAGTCTAATAACTTGCCCTCTCCTGAATTCTTTATTACCTAGTTACTCGAGACATATTCTTAACAAGTATTGCTTCACACTGTGCAGTAAGTTGCCCATGGCTAGTGCAAGTTCAAACACAAAAGGCATATTAATTCTGCATGCCTAAGAAGCCATTTTTTGGGCAGTCTGTTCAGACAAAACATTAGCTGGTGTTCATATGTGTCCATATATTTAGGTGAATATTAGTTCTGTATATGCATATGTATATAAGTTAACATTCCCCACCTACTGTCTTTTATTAGTCCTTTAGGGTTTTGCTTGTTATTCACTAAATTATCCTTCCATGTTTAATTGGAAACTTCCTTTTTCCCTCCAGAAGAAAAATAACGTTTGATAAAGGCTTGTCTCCAATCTGGCTTCTATAGAGAAAAAAACATTGCCCAAGGCTACACAAACCCCACTTTACTTGTCGTCTCCTTCTGGTCTGGCAAGATAAGGATATTTTGTTTCCTTTTCTAGTTAGAAGACATCTAGCAGCTTGTCATAACTTGGGAAATCTTTGAGGAAAGTGGAGCTCTGAATGCCAAGACAGTCATCTCCACATTATCCCACTGGCTTGTAGTCTGCTTGATACATCGTAATTTTAACAAAGAAGTTACAAGAAAAGAATTTCATACTGCGCCTCTGTGGAAAGGTGAAATAAAATAGAATACAGTTCTCATTTGTTCTGCCATAGTTCATTTTGACAGCTAAGAAAGCTTTCTTAGATAGGCAGGAAAAAATAAAAACCTCATTTATCTGTATTTATCTGACATTTAAATGTATATATTTACATTATGAGAAATGGCAAAATTTTAAGTCAAATCAGACACTGGTTGGCTATTCCAGCAAATTCTATGCCAACATCACCCTACCATATTTTGCAGGCAGAACATATTGTAGGTCAAAGATTTCGTATCTAGTTTGGTGTCCTCATTTCTCTTTCAGTAGCCTGCAGAGTACCTTCCCTCACTAAAGAGATTTGAACAGAGGGGTAAAGGCTATGTAAATACCAGTTCAGCTTCTCTGTGGTCAATGAATTGTATGGTGTGGTCCTTAACAATAGGGCCCCAATGTCAGCTTAGAGAAAGCAACTTTTTTTTTTTTGTCTTAGCATCAGCCTGGGTTGTTTGGGGATTTCTATAGGAATCTTGGGCATACAACTCAAGTGAATGCAACTCAGTCCTGGTACTGTGAGTCTTGCATGGCTACAAGGATCACCTTTATTAATTCCAAGAAATTTCCATTGCACTAGGTTTCCAGAATATCCCCCAAATGCCCCTGATTTCCAAATAAATCTCTCCATACTCTCTCCCTCCAGGCCATCTCTCCTCAAATCTGATCATCCAGGCTCCTGCTCCTGTCTGCACCGACCCCCAATTTACCTGAAAAATCTCCCCAAATAGATCCATGTGTCCCCCCTAGACCCACCCTCTTCTCTTTACCTAACCTCTCTGCATCTGTGGATTGCAACTTTGTCAGCTGTTCACCCAGATGAGCCAGTGTCCTTGGGGTAGAGTGGAGCATCCTTTGGGTATATGCCCTAAAGCGGTATCACTGTATCTTAAGGTAGAGATATTTCCAGTTTTTTCATGGCCTGTCTTATTGATATTCATTAATACCTGTACAAGTTTGCCCTCCCACCAGCAATTCCACCAGAGTTCCCCTTGTTCCACATTCTTGCCAGCATGAGCTGTCACTTGTGTTATTGATCATAGCCATTCTAACAGGTATAAGATGAAACTTGAAAGCATTTTTGATTTGCGTTTTACTGATGGCTAAGGATGTTGAACATTTCTTTGTTTCTCAACCATTTGATTTTCCTCTACTGAGTATTCTCTTTTCACGATCTGCTCCCATTTTTAAATTGTGTTGTTGTTGTTGTTATTATTATTACTATTATTATTATTATTTGATATATAGTTTCATGAGTTCTTTATATATTTTGGATATTAGTCCTTTATTGGGTATAGAGTTAGTAATACTCTTTTCCCATTCTGAAGACAGCCACTCTGTCCAATTGATGGTGTCTTTAGCATTACAAAAGCTTTTATGTTTCATCCATTCTCATTTATTAATTTTTGATCTTAGTGCCTGTGCTATTGGTGTTCTGTTCAGAATGCCTCCTCACATGCCAATGCATTCATCATTACTACCCACTTTCTCTTTTATCAGGGTCAGTGTATCTGGTTGATGATGCTTTGATGTACTTGGACTTGAGTTTTGGGTAGGGTGATAACTATGGATCTATTTGCATTCTTCTACATGCAGACTTCCAATTTGACTAGCTCCATTTACTAAGATATTGTTTTTGGTTTTTGTTTTTTACCCCAGGGTGTAGTTCTGAGTTCTTTATCAAAATTAGGTGTCCATTTGTGTGTGGATTTATATCTCAGTCAATCATCAACTCTATTTCATTGTTCAGTGTGTCTGTCTCTTTGCCAATATCATGCAGGTTTTGTTAATATAGTCTATAGTACAACTTGAAATTGGGGCTAGTGAGACCTTCAGCAGTTCTTTATTATTGAGGATTGTTTTAGTATCATTTGATTCCCCCCCCCCATGCAGTTGAGAATTACCCTTTCAAGATTTATAACAAATTACGTTTGAATTTCTATAGGGATTTCATTGAATTTGTACATTGCTTCTCTTGGATGTCCATTGTTATTGTTAATCCTACTGATCCATGAGCATGGGGGATATTTCCATCTCCTGCTTTCTTCTTTCTTCAAAGTATTGATTTTTTTGTTTTAATCATATAAGTCTTTCTCTTGTTTGCTTAGAGGTACTCCGAGATATTTGTGACTATTGTGAAGGGTGTTGTTCCCCTTGTTTGTTTGTTTCCCTTTCTTTCTTCCTTCCTTCTTTCTTTCTTTCTTTCTTTCTTTCTTTCTTTCTTTCTTTCTATTTGCCATTTGTATAGAGTAAGGCTACTGATTTTTTGTTTTTTTGAGTTAATCTTGTATCCAGATATTTTGCTTGAAGTGTTTATGATCTGTAGGAATTCAATGGTGGAATTATTAGGGTCACCTATGTATACTATCATATCATCTGCAAATAAAGATACTTTGACTTAGTCCTTTCCAACATGTATCCGGTTGATCTTATTTAACTGTCTTATTGCTCTATCTAAAACTTTGAGCAATATATTGAAGAGATATAGAGAGAATGGGCAACCTTGTCCTGTTCCTGATTTTAATGGAATTGCTTTGACTGTCTTTCCATTTAATTCGATGTTTGCTTTAGGCTTGCTAACAATTACCTTTGTTATGTTTAGGTATGTTTCTTATATCTCTAAACTCTTCAGGACTTTTATCATTCATGAAAGAGTGTTGAATTTTGTCAAAGGTCTTTTCTGCATCTAATGAAATCATCATGTGGTTTTTCTTTCAGTTTTTTTAATATGGTGGATTATATTGACTGCTATTTATATGTTAAACCATCCCTACATCTCTGGGATGAAGCATATTTGATCATGGTACGTGATCTTTTTATACATTTTTGGATTGACTTTGAAAGTATTTTTTTTTCCTTTGCGTATTTTTGCATCTATGTTTATAAAGGAAAATTGGTCTGTAATTCTCTTATTTTGTTTTTGAATTTTTATGTGGTTTGGGTACACAGGTAACTGTGGCCTCATAAAACGAATAGGGCAAATTTCCTTCTGTTTATATTTTATTGAATAATTTGAGGAGTATTGTTGCTAAATCTAATTTGAAAGTCTGGTAGAATTTTGCCTTGGGCTTTTTAAACTTTTTTTATTTTTTTTGTTAAGACACTTTTAATGACTGCTTCTATTTCACTAGGGGTTCTAGGTCTATTTAAATTGTTTGTCTGACCTAGATTTAACTTTGGTAAGTGGTACTTATGGAGAAAATTATCCATTTATTTTAGATTTTCAAATTTTTGTAGAGTACAGATTTTTAAAGTATGTTGTTATGATTTCCTTAGTGTCTGTTATTATGTTTCCCTTCTCCTTTCTCATTTTGTTCATTTGGGTACTCTTTCTCCAACTTTAAGCTAGTGTTCATAAGGTTTTACCAATCTTGTTGATTTTCTTGAAGAACCAACTCTTTGTCTCATGGACTCTTTATACTGTTCTCTTAGTTCCTATTTTATTAAATTCAGCCCCCAAGTTGATTAATTTTTTTCCATCTACTTCTCTCAGGTGTGTTTACTTCATTTTGTTTTAGAGTTTTCAAATGTGTTATTAAGTTGGTAAGTGTAAGATTTCTTTCTTTCTTTCTTTCATGTAGACAGATAGTGCTATAAACTTCCCTCTTAGCACCACTTTCATTGTGTCTTGTACGTTTTGTCATGATGTATATTCATTTTTATTGAATTCTACAAAATCTTTGTTTGTTTGTTTTTCTTTATTTCTGTCTTGACCCATTTATAGTCCAGTGGAGAATTGTTCTCGTTGCTATGAGTTTGAAAGTTATCTGTTGTTGCTGATATCTGAAGCAGTCTGATAGGTAACAGGAAGTTTTTTCAGTTATTTCAGTTTCCTTCTATCTTTTGACAAATGCTTTATGACTGAATATATGTTCAGTTTTGGAAAAAATTCCATGAAGTGCTGATAAGTAAGTATATTCTTTTAAATTTGAGTGAAATATTCTATAAATATTTGTTAGGTCCATTTTGCTTATGATGTCTGTTAGCTGCAGTAGTTTTCTGCTTAGTTTTTATATGGATGACCTGTTCATTGGTGACAGTGGGGTATTGAAGTCCCTCACTATCAGTGTGTGGGTGTCAATATGTGATTTAAGCTGTAGTAGTGTTTCTTTTACAAATGTGGGTGCTCTTCTGTTTGGGGTTTGGGGCATAGTTGTTAAGAATTGGAATATCATCTTGGTAGATTTTCCCTTTGAGGTGTATATAGTGTCTTTTCCTATCTCTTGTGATTAGTTTCGCTTTGAAGTCAATTCTGTTAGATATTAAAATGGCTATTTTGAAGAACTGAGGCTATTACTCCACGAGAAGCCACACTGATGATGCTTATGGAGCTAAGAACCAGACGCCAGATAGCCCAGAGTCTTAGAGTAAAACCAAGCATTACCAGTCAAAAAAAGCATCTATAATAAGAGGTAAGATTGTAAATAATTGAAGAAAAATAAATAAAAAAGACTGTAAGAGTCATAGGGGAAGGAGGACATGAGGGGAACCAGGCCCACTGAGTCCACTACACAACACACATATGAGCTCACAGAGACTTAAAAGAGCAAACCCAGGGCCTCCATGCACCCACACCAGGTGTTCGATGTATAAATTATAACTATTAACTTAGTATTCTTCTGGGATTCATGACTGTGAGAAAGAATAGGTCTCTGCCTCTTGTGCTTGCTCTTGGGACTCTTCTGTTCCTGTTGCACTGACATGTCCAAATTTGATAATGATTGGTTTTGTTTATCATATATTATCTTATTCTAATTTATCATGTTTGGTTATTATATCTTTTTTTAAATGGGGGAAAGAAAAGGAGTTGGTTTGGTTGGAAGGGGAGGTGGGGAGGAACTGAGAGGAGTAGAGTGAGGGGAAACTTTAATTAGGATATGTTGTAGGAAAAAAGAATCTATTTTCAATAAAAGGAAAAAATGAAATAGAAAAATGTTAACTTTTGAAAAAATGCAGCCATTGTCATCTGAAAATGATAAAGATTTTATAGTTTAACTCACATTTTAATTCTATGGTATGCCTTAAAAGATAACATTTTCTCATTACTTAATGATCAAATTAACATGTAGTATTTTGATATGTTGCCTGTATCCCCCCCTGCCCCATCCTCTGAAAAATGTTACCATGTAATATTTTGAGTCAAATTAGAAATATGAAATTTGCATCACTTCATTGTATTCCAAAGGATGATCAATTATATTTAGATTACATTCTTGTGTAAAACTTGATTTCAAACTGAGAACTTAGTTGTCAAGAATGATTAATTCTTTAGTTTTTCAAATGCTTTAGTCTGTATCCCTGACATAAAAGTCTCCTGTTTAGACTTAGCCTTGGTTATCCTTCAGTAGGTAAAGTAATATAAGTTAGTTACCTCAGCATTCCTCCAATTATCCAAAATCTGACTTGTAACGTACAACTTAATTTTGGATTCTCATATGAACTCTAGCTTGGCTTCATTTGTACATGCTCACAGTGTAACATATGGATACTGACCCTTCAGAGTACGTAAGTCTAATCATGGTCCATACATATATGGATCTTAGCTTCAATGTTGTAATGAAGCCAGGTGAACTATTTCTCACTTCTTTTAGCAAACAAAACAAAAATACAAACACAAATGAACAAAAACCAAACAAACAAAACAACAATAATAACAAAAACAAAACCAGAAGTAGAAGAAGAAGAGGAGGAAGAAAAGGAGGAGGGAAGGAGGAGGGGCGCTCATTACAAGATTTATCTGGTTGAGTAGATATTTTTACATTTATTTTTGAATTTTATTTTAAAAAATTATTGGATATTTTCTTTATTTCAAATGGTTTCCCCCCATCCCAGAAACCCCCTATCCCATACCACCTCCCCTGCTTCTATGAGGGTATTTCTCCACCAGTCCACCCACTCCTGCCTCCCCATCCTGGAATTTTCCTACTCTGGGGCATCTATTGAACCTTCATAGGACCAAGGGCCTCCCCTCCCATTGATGCCTGACAAGGCCATCCTCTGCTATATACGTAGCTGCAGCCATGGGTCCTTCCATGTGTACTCCTTGGTTAGTGGCTTAGTCCCTGGGAGCTCTGGGGAGTCTGTTTGGTTGATATTGTTGTTCTTCCTATGGTGTTGCAAACCCCTTCAGCTCCTTTAGTCCTTTCTCTAACTCCTCCACTGGGGACCCCACACTCAGTTGAATGGTTGGCTGAGAGCATCCACCTCTGTATTTGTAAGACTTTGTCTCAGCCTCTCAGGAGACATCTATATCAGATTCCTTTCAGCAAGCACTTCTTGGCATCAGCAATAGTATTTGGGTTTGGTGACTATATATGGGATGGGTCCACAGGTGGGGCAGACTCTGGATGACCTTTTCCTTCAGTCTCTGCTCTACCCTTTGTCTCCATATTTGCTCCCATGAGTATTTTCTTCCCCTTTCTAAGAAGGACTGAAGGACCCATAATTTGGTCTTCCTTCTTCTTGAGCTTCATGTGGTCTGTGAATTGTATCTTGGATATTCTGAGCTTTTGGGCTAATATCCACTTATCAGTGAGTACATACCATGTGTGTTCTTTTGTGATTGGGTTACCTCACTCAGAATATTTTCTAATTTCATCCATTTGCCTAAGAATTTTGTGAATTCATTGTCTTTAATAGCTGAGTAGTACTCCATTATGTAAATGTACTGCATTTTCGGCATTCATTCCTCTGTTGAAGTACATCTAGGTTCTTTCCAGCTTCTGGCTATTATAAATAAGGCTGCTATGGACATAGTAGAGCATGTGTCCTTGTTATATGTTGGAGAATCTTTTGTGTATATGCCCAGGAGTGGTATAGCTGGTTCCTCAGGTAATAGTATGTCTAATTTTCTGAGGAACCACCAGATTGATTTCTGGAGTGGTTGTACCAGCTTGCAATCCCACCAACAATAGAGGAGTGTTCTTCTGGTTTTTGAGTACTCTGAGAATGAGATGTTGAATCTAGTATAAACACTTTACAATTATCACTCTTTTACCAACTCATCAAGATTGCCTAGAATCAATATTTAAAACAAGACAAGGCTTATCTTGAAAATATTGAATTCTTGGCTCTACTTGTTTACCTCCGTGTCTTGGAGCCTGGTACCTTTTTTGCTGGTATTAGTTCTGTTACTCTTAAATGGGAGTCATAACATTTATATGATAGGAAGACTGTAGGGATGACATATTATATTAACTATGGTTTTACTGTTGTGAACAGATACCATGAACAAGGAGGAGCTGAGAGTTCCACATATTTATCCGAAGACCAGGAGAAGACTAGTTTCCAGGTAGCTAGGATGAGGGTCTTAAAGCTCATGCCCACAGTGACACACCTCTAAAAGGCCACACCTACTCCAACAATGCCACACCTCCAAATAGTTCCACTCCCTGGTATAGGCATACTCAAATCATCACACATATTATGATGGATGTGTAAGCATTCAAGTGCTGTGCAACACTCCATAGCTTTTGTGAGGCAAGATGACAACACTGTGCTATATTGAGTATGTATTAAGCACTAATCCTACAGATGGTAGAACCTGGTGATATCATAGCTGTGGAGCTGTTCACAGTGATGAATTTTCCTATAATGTATACTTATTGCTAAGCAACAAACAACTTTATTAAAGGCCATGACATTTTTTTACATGCTATTTAATTTGGGTAACAGCATCTGTGCCAGGTGTCAAACATGAAGCTATGTAAAATGTGATTTTATTTTTAAAAACATGGAATATAAATTCATTGTGTTGTGAAAGCATAGACAATTCACCTAACATGTAATTGCTTTGTGTGATAGAAATTTTTATAATATTATCACTAATATTGGCTTTGTTATTGAATTTTACATATGGCCCCCCAGTAGAGCATAGCACTGCAGTATGTATGTTGGAGAGATGCAAGGTCTGCTATCATGGTACTTTTTATGTGAAAAAGCTAAGGCTTTGAAAGGATCCAATTCTGGATAAATACGATGCAGATTTTGGGACTAGAAACACAATGGCTACCACCATTGTTATAAGCACAGAGTCTGTGCTTGAAGAAACTTCTAATAAAAGATTTCACTTACTGTGTGTTATTATAAGTATTAAAATGAAGGAAGTTATAAAATTAGTCAAAATTGTTTTGTACTTTACATTATTGTTTTGTTTTTTTTTTTCCTGTTTTACCCTTAGGTATTAAGTGTAATTAGAATACAAGGTAATGGTACAGCTCTTTATGCATGTGCTTTGATACATTTTGATAATTGATTACACCCAGATAGTCACATACAGATACTGACAAGTGCTGCACAAGAGATCTATCCACTCAGAAATGTCCCTCTCCACCCTTCCTACTTGATTCTGCCTTCTGTTCCCAGCCACAAGCAGCCATTTCAAATTCATCTTGTTACAGAATTTTGTGTATTTTCAGCCTTCAGATGAATAGAAATGTAATGCTGCATCATTTGGAGATGGACTGTTTTTGCTTAATACATTTAATGTGTAAGAGTAATAACCCTTCTCCAAACATCATGAGCATTGCTAAGATGTGACTACACACATGGAGAGAACTGGTACGCATTATGGAAACATTCAATATGTTAAAGATGCCAGTTTAGATTTAGCAAGGGGTTACTAAATGCAACATTTGGATTTTTTCCCCTCTTCTTTCTTCTGAGGTTTCTGGAAGGTAAGTTCTCTTCCACTTTCAGGAAAGCATAAAGCTGATTGCTTGTACCTTCTTTCCTGATGCCCATTTGATTTGTTTCATTCTTCGGTTTCATTGCTCTATACTTTCTTGGATATTGCAGATGTCTTTTGGACAACCATTAAAGAGTGAGCTTTAGCTGTGTATAGTAACCTGCAATCGAGAGACAGTACTCTTAACAATTGCCTTTAAGTCTCAAACACAAAGCCAGTCATTCACTGCAGCAGCTCCAAAAAAGGCAATACCACTCAATGAGGGACAGCCAGCTCCTGAGCTCTAGAGTCCAAGCTCCCAAGAGCTGGACCAGACATGTAGATTCATCCAAGCTTCAGCTGCTTCCCAAGACCTGCCTTGCCTTTTCCCAGGGAAACTCCCACAAAGGCTATGTTCTCTGTCTTCCAACCATCTCTGGCATTTCCTGCATTGCCTTGAGTGTCATCTAGAATTCCTTCTCGTGGGAAACATAGCAAATCTTTTAGTACACTACCTTCTGTCTTTAGTTACCTTTTGAATTTTAGAAAACAAATGAGAAATGAACATTCTATAAGTATCTGCACAGCAAATATTTGGTTGAATTATTTGTCTTTCTCTTGGCTAAATGTCAAGAGATTTGGGCATTCTGGATCTCTTCTTGCCCTCTCTGACTTATATCATGTACACACATGCACACATGCCCAAATCTACGTGCACCATCAGTAAGTAGATACCTATATTGGTTGTATAGTTTTTCTGTTCCTATCAGCATTAGCAATGTTTGGGGATTCAGACTGTATTCTTCACCAGCATTTTCAATGTTTTCTATTTTAACCATTACAAAGGAAAAAGTGCATTTTTCTTTTTTAATGTGCATGACTAATGGTGTTAAGCATCTTTTCCTGTGCTTATCTACTGTTTATCTACTTTCTTTGGGGAAGAGTTTGTTCAAGTCTGTTGCCCATTTTGCTTGTTATCTTTTCATCATTTACTTTTATATCCAACATTAAGAGGACAGTGAGAATATTTTTCCAGTGTTCTGACTTGTCTATCAATTTTCCCACTATATTGTTATGAACAAGACTTTTAAATGTGGGGAAATGTTAATTTATTATTAGTTTAAATTTTGAAGTAACAATTTGCTTTGTGTTATGGTATTGACAATATTTTCCAGTGGATTTCTCTGAAGGTTTTATGGTGTAATATTTTATGACTAAGTCTGTGATATATGGCAGAGAAGTGTTTGTGTGTGGAGTACCACAGGGGTCAGGATAATTGTTTTAGTATGTTCTTATTTCTCAGCAACAGTTATGAAGAAGATTTTTCACCTTCTACAGTATTTTGTGCCTTGATTAAAAATAAAAGACCATGACAGGGACTGAGGAACAGCTGGGGACAGGAGCCTTCTAGTTTCTATCTGTGGCTAGAGACCTTTGCCTGAGTCACCATGGCTCCATAGCTTACTAGCACCAGGAGAAAGATAGACACCCAAGAGTGTGGACAAGCCTGTCTGCTCAGAGGGACCCACCTGGAATCCCCAGGACACAGACACTGAGGAGCAGTCTTCTGGTTTCTTTCGGTAGCCGGGAATCTGATCCTGTGACACAGGGCTCTATACTCAAATGGTGCCAGGAAAGAGCTGGTATCCCAGGAGTGCTGATATACCTTTGAGCACAGGCAAAACCATCATTTCTGTTCAAATTCACTGGATCAAGAGAGATCCTTGGAGAGCCGCCAGGAAACAGGAACCAAAGGACAGCTGGGGACAAGATCCTTCTGGTTTCTGTTTGTACCCCAGAGCTGACCAAGTACCACAGCTCTCCAAACTGAGATTGCTCTCAGAGAGAGCTGGTCTTTAAAGAGTATTGACACACAGGCTTGCAGGAGGGACAAGCCACAGTCAGAGAGAGCAAGATCAACTAACACCAGAGATAACTAGATGGCAAAAGACAAGGGCAAGAACATAGGAACAGAAACCAAAGCTACTTGGCATCATCAGAACCCAGCTCTCACACCACAGCAAGCCCTGGATACCCCAACACACCAGAAAAGCAAGACTCAGATTTGAAATCACATCTCATGATGATGCTAGAAGACTTTAAGAAGGAAATAAATAGTACCCTTAAAGAAATACAAGAGAACACAGGTAAACAACTAGAAGCCTTTAAAGAGGAAACACAAAAATCCCTTAAAAAATTACAGGAAAACACAATCAAATGGGCAGAATTACAGAAAAACACAATCAAACAGACAAGGGAAATGAACAAAACCATCCAGGAACTAAAAACAAAAATAGAAACAATAAAGAAATCACAAAGGGAGAAAACCCTGGAGTTAGAAAACCTAGGAAAGAAATAAAGAGTGGTAGATGCAAGCATCACCAACAGAATACAAGAGATGGAAGAGAGAATCTCAGGTGCGGAAGATACCATAGAAAACATTGACACAATAGTCAAAGAAAACGCAAAATGCAAGAAGCTGCTAACCCAAAACATCCAGGAAATCCAGGACACAATGAGAAGACAGAACGTAAGAATAATAGGTATAGAAGAAAGTGAAGATTCCCAACTTAAAAAAACAGTAAATATCGTCAACAAAGTTATAGAAGGAAACTTCCCTAACCTAAAGAAAGAAATGAATGTAAACATTCAAGAAGCCTACTGAACTCCAAATAGATTGGACCAGAAAAGAAATTCCTCCCATCACATTATAGTCAAAACACCAAATACACAAAACAAGGAAAGAATTTTAAAAGCAGTAAGGGAAAAAGGTCAAGTATCATATAAAGTTAGACCTATCAGAATTATACCAGACTTCTCACCAGAGTCTATGAAAGCTAAAAGATCCTGGGCAGATTTCATACAGACGCTAAGAGAACTCAAATGCCAGCCCACGCTGCTATACCCAGCAAAACTCTCAATTACCACAGATGGTGAAACCAAAATATTCTATGACAAAACCAAATTAATACAGTATGTTTCCACAAACCCAGCCCTACAAAGGATAATATATGGAAAACACCAATTCACGGAGGGAAACTATACCCTAGATAAAGCAAGAAAGTAATCTTTCAATAAACTCAAAAGAAGACAGCCACACAAACATATAAACTACATTGAAAATAACAGGAAGCAACAATCACTATTCCCTAATACCTCTTGACATCAATGGACACAATTCCCCAATAAAAAGAGGTAGGTTGACAGACTGGATCCATAAACAGGACCCAGCATTTTGCTGCATTCAAGAAATGTACCTCCATGTTAAAGAAAAACACTACCTCAGTGTAAAGGGCTGGAAAATAATTTTCCAGGCAAATCGTACCAAGAAACAGACTGGAATGGCCATTCTAATATTGGATAAAATCAACTTTCAACCAAAAGTCATCAAAAAAGATAAGGAAGGACACTTCATACTTTTCAAAGGAAAAAAATATACCAAAAAACTCTCAATTCTGATCATCTATGATTCAAATGCAAGGGCACCCACATTCATAAAAGAAACTTTACTAAAGCTGAAAGAACACATTGCACCTCACACAATAATAGTGGGGGACTTCAACACCCCACTTTCATTAATGGACAGATCTTGGAAACACAAACTAAATAGAGACACAGTGAAACTAACAGATGTTATGGACCAAATGGATTTAATAGATATCTATAGAACATTTCATCCTATATCAAAAGAATATACCTTCTTCTCAACACCTCTTGGTACCTTCTCCAAAACTGATCATATAATCGGTCACAAAACAAACCTCAACAGATATAAGGAAATTGAAATAATATCACGCCTCCTATCAGATCACTATGGTTTAAGGCTGGTCTTCAATGGCAACAACAACAACAGAAATACCACATACACGTGGAAGCTGAACAATGCTTTACTAAATGGTAACTGGTCAAGGAAGAAGTAAAGAAAGAAATTAAAGATTTTGTAGAATTTAATGAAAATGAAATTAAAACATACCCAAACCTATGGGAAACAATGAAAGCAATGTTAAAAGGAAAACTCATAACTCTGAATGCCTCCAAAAAGAAACTGGAGAGAGCATATACTAGCAGCTTAACAGCACACCTGAAAACTCTAGAAGAAAAAGAAGCTAATACACCCAAGAGGAGTAGAAGGCAGGAAATAACCAAATTAAGGGTTGAAATCAACCAAGTAGAAACTAAAAGATCTATACAAAGAATCAACAAAACCAGGAGCTGGTTCTTTGAGAAAATCAACAAGATAGATAAACCCTTAGCCAGACTA
>JADRCH010000017.1:8501773-8559317 GCA_019843965.1 Rhynchomys soricoides | reverse complement strand
GGTTCTTTGAGAAAATCAACAAGATAGATAAACCCTTAGCCAGACTACCTAGAGAGCTCAGAGACAGTATCCAAATTAACAAAATTAGAAAAGTAAAGGGAGATATA
Source organism: Rhynchomys soricoides (assembly GCA_019843965.1). Taxonomy (NCBI): domain Eukaryota; kingdom Metazoa; phylum Chordata; class Mammalia; order Rodentia; family Muridae; genus Rhynchomys; species Rhynchomys soricoides. The sequence goes on along the minus strand of JADRCH010000017.1, from coordinate 8,559,210 downwards.
ACAAGATATTCTGAGGAAATTCAAAAAATCATCAGATCCTAATATAAAAACCCATACTCAACAAATTTGGAAAATCTGGATGAAATGGACAATTTTCTGGACAGATACCAAACACCAAAGTTAAGTCAGGATCAGATAAACCATCTAAACAGTCCCATAATGCCTAAGGAAATAGAAGCAATCATTAAAAGTTAAAAAAAAAATCCAGGGGCCAGATGGGTTCAGTGCAGATTTCTAGCAAACCTTCAAAGAAGACGTAATACCAATACTCTTCAATCTATTGCACAAAATAGAAAAAGAAGGAAAATTACCCAATTCATTCTATGAGGCTACAGTTACACTGATACAAAAACCTCACAAAGACCTAACAATAATAGAAAACTTCAGAACAATTTCCCTTATGAATATCAATGCAAAAATACTCAGTAAAATTCTTGCAAACCGAATCCAAGAGCACATCAAAATGATCATTCACCATGATCAAGTAGGCTTCATACCTGGGATGCAGGGATGGTTGAATACCTGGAAATCCATCAATGTAATCCACTATATAAACAAATTCAAAGAAAAATACCACACGGTCATTTCATTAGATGCTCAAAAAGCATTTGACAAACTTCAATGTCCCTTCATGATAAAAGCATTGGAAAGATCAGGAATTCAAAGTCCATACCTAAACATAGTAAAAGCAATATACAGCAAACCAGTAATCAATATTAAACTAAATGGAGAGAAACTTGAGGTAATCCCACTAAAATCCGGGACTAGACAAGGCTACCCTCTCTCTCCCTATCTATACAATATAGTACTTGAAGTTCTAGCTAGAGCAATTAGACAACAAGAGGAGATCAAATGGATATAAATTGGAAGGGAAGAAATCAAAATATCACTATTTGCAGATGATATGATCTTATACTTAAGTGACCCAAAAAACTCCACCAGAAACTGCCACAGCTGATAAACAACGTCAACAAAGTGGCCGGATATAAAATTAACTCAAACAAATCAGTAGCCTTCCTATACTCGAAAGATAAACAAGTTGAAAAAGAGATTGGGGAATGACACCCTTCACAATTGTCACAAACAATATAGAGTGTCTTGGTGTCACTCTAACCAAACAAGTGAAATTTCTGTATGACAAGAACTTCAAGTCTCTGAAAAAAGAAATCAAAGAAGATCTCAGAAGATGGAAAGATCTCCCATGCTCATGGATTGGCAGGATTAATATAATAAAAATGGTCATCCTGCCAAAAGCAATCTACATATTCAGTGCAATCTCCATCAAGATTCCAAATCAATTCTTCATACACTTAGAAAGAGCAATTCTCAAAGTCATTTGGAATAACAAAAAACCCATGATAGCAAAAACTATTCTCAACAAATAAGAACTTCTGGGAGAATCAGAATCTCTGACTTCAAGCTGTACTACAGAGCAGTAGTGATAAAAACTGCATGGCATTGGTATAGTGTCAGGCAGATAGATCTATGGAATAGAATTGAAGACCCAGAAATGGACCCACACACATAAGGTCACTTAATCTTTGACAAAGGAACTAAAACCATTCAGTGGAATAGACAGCATTTTCAACAAATGGTACTGGTTCAACTGGCAGTCTACACATAGAAGAATATAAATTGATCCATTCCTAAATCTCTGTACAAAGCTCAAGTCCAGGTGGATCAAGGACAAAATCAGATACACTGAATCTGATAGAAGAGAAATAGGGAAAAGTCTCAAACACATGGGCAGAGGGGCATAGTTCCCGAACAGAACACCAATGGCTTATGCTCTAAGATGAAGAATCAACAAATGGGACCTCATGAAATTGCAAAGATTTTGTAAGGCAAAGGACACTGTCAATAGGACAAAACAGCAACCAACAGATTGGGAAAAGATCTTTACCAATCATGTAATCCATAGAGGACTAACATCTAATATATACAAAGAACTCAAGAAGAAGTTAGACTCCAGAGAACCAAATAACCCTATCAAAAAATGGGGAACAGAGCTAAACAGAGAATTCTCAACTGAGGAAACTCATAGGGATTAGCAGCACATAAAGAAATGTTCAACATCCTTAGTCATCAGTGAAATGCAACTCAAAACAACACTGAGATTCCACCTCACACCAGTCAGAATGGCTAAGATCAAAAACTCAGGTGACAGCAGGTGCTGGTGAGGATGTGGAGAAAGAGGAACACTCCTCCATTGCTGGTGGGATTGCAAGCTGGTACAACTTCTCTGGAAATCAGTTTGGCGGACCCTCAGAAAAATGGACATAATACTACCTGAGGACCCAGCTATACCACTCCTGGGCATATACCCAGAAGATGCTCAACATGTAATAAAGATACATGCTCCACTATGTTCATAGCAGCCATATTTATAATAGTCAGAAGCTGGAAACAACCCAGATGTCCCTCAACAGAGGAATGGATACAGAAAATGTGGTACATTTACACAATGGAATACTACTCAGCTATTATAAAAATAACTTCATGAAATTCGCAGGCAAATGGATGGAACTTGAAAATATTCTGAGTGAGGTAACTCAGTCACAAAAGAATGAACATGGTATGTACTCACTAATAAGTGGATATTAACCCTAAAGTTCAGAATACCCAAGATTCACTTCACAGCAACCATTGGACTGAGCGTGAGGTCTTAGATGGAGGAGTTGGAGAAGGGACTGAAGGGACCGAAGGCAGCTGAGGGCTGCCATTGGCAGCCCCATGGAGGGAGCAATAGTGTCAACTGGCCTGATCCCCTGTTGCTCCTGGAGGTTGGACCACCAACCAAAAAATACACATGGAGAAACTCATGGTGCTGGCCACATATGCAGCAGAGGAGGGCCTTGTTGGCCATCAGGGGGGAGGAGAGGCCCTTGGGCCAGAGGGTGTTAGATCCCCCAGTATAGCAGAATTCCAGGGAAGGAAGATGGGAGTGGGTGGGTGGGTGGATGGGGGAATATCCTCATAGAAGCAGGGGGAAGGGAGAGGGAATAGGGAGATTCCAAAAGGGAGATATGGAAAGGGGGAAACATTTGAAATGTAAATGTAAAATATATATATATATATATATATATGTGTGTATATATATATATGTATATATATATATATATATATATATATATATATATATATATATGCCCTATATAAAGGAGATAGATTCCCGAACTCTTTATTTCATGTACTTTCAATACCTTTATTATTTTTATGTATTCCCATACCATCTTAGATGTTGCAGATTGAAATCTGCATTTTAAAGGTTTATAAATTGATATAAAGTTGTTTTTGTCTGTTTTAAATTCTTTATAATTGTTTGTAACGTGGAGAAGCAGCTCATCTGTTTCCTCCAAAGGGCCTGCTGGAATTTTGAGAAGAAAAACACTGTAAGAAAATCGATATGAAGGAATATCTTCACGAAATCTTCATACATCTCATCTTTCATTCTCCCATTGTTGCGTTTGCTATGTTTTTAGGTTGTGCTCCTAGCAATGCCATTGACGTCTGTGGTAGGAGTGTGCTGCCTATATTGTTATAACCTAGAGCCACTTGGAAAGGAGGAACCTTAATTGAGGAATTGCCTAGATTAGTTTGGTCTGCCTTGCATGTATTTCTTTTCTTACCTCTGCATATTTGATGTTTTACATTCTATTATTTGGTTTAAAATTCTTATTTTCTAGTTTTCTTTGCTATGTCCAAAATCTCAAGTGACTTTTTGTTGTTAGTGTCCCCTGTGGATTCTTCAACATTGCTGTTATAATATTCACTAATCACTTAAAGAGCTGTTTTCTTTTGTTGATTTTATGGGATTTTCAAATCCCCAATCATTTTGTTTGTGAAAAATTGTTTTCTTTTGGTTTTTGGTTTGTTTGTTTTTTAGTTTTTCTTCATCTTGCTGTATTTCACGGTCTAAGCTTTAGTTACAGCAGTACAGAAGAGACAAAGGTCTTGCCTTCTAGATAGTGGTCCAAATGGTTTGATTTTCAACATTAACGGTGATGTTAGCTGTGGGGTTTTACTTGGACGTATTTACTATACTAAGCAGTTTAATTTTCTAGATACTTTGCTTACAGTTTTTATTGTGAAAGTGATGGGGTTTGATTTTTTTTCATGTGTTGAAAATAACTATGTGTTTACCCTTGCTTTTGTTACTATATCAAACAATGCTGTTCATCAATCCTTGTAATATTTAATCAGTCTTGTATTCTGAGGCATAATTCATATTAAAACATAAATGATTGATTTGCTGATTTGATTTTATGTTTAATTTTTGGACACTTGATTAATATTAAGGAACTTGAATGTTATTTTGTCAGAGAATAATGTCTTATGTTTGTTCTTCTCCCCAATCCCCACATGGTATTTGTTAGATTTTTTTTTTTTTTTGGATTGTGCTAACACTGGTCTCATAAAGTGAGTTAGAATGCTCTCCTTCTCTCCCTATGTTCTGAAGTTTTCCTATTACTTTGCTATTTTTATAATGCTTGAAGTCACCCATAAAGTCATCTAGCCTCAATCTTTCTTCAAGGTTACAGTTTTGCTTTTTAATTCAGTTTCTATCCTTGGTCCAGGCTTATTTTAATTTTCTACTTTGCTTAGCATCAATGTGGTGATCTATGTTTTTGAAGTCGTTTGTTGTTTACATCAAATCTACTGTAGCTATTGGTTTAATTTTTTCTCCTTATTTCATCTTAGTGTTGGTTTGTTCTGTTATAGCATTTGCCTTTTAATTCCTGCCTGTGGGTTGATAGGAGTTGCCAGTGAGCTATCAACCTTACATGCATATTAAAAGAAAAAAAAATTAGTTTACTCTGTGAATTTTCCTTGGTATTATTTCTTTACAAAATCTTGGGAGTTGAGTCCTCTAGTTAAGAGCACTTGCTGCTCTTACAGAGAATCTGAGTTTATTTCCCAGCACCTACACCAGGCAGCTTGCAACTTCCTGGAACTGTGTTTCTAGAAGACCTAATTACTTCCTTTCTATGTGCAGATATTGTTCCCTTTCCAGATAGACACACACATCATTATACTCCCCTACAACATTCAGACATGTATTTAAAATTAAAATATAGAATTCATGAGTATGTCTCTTAAAGTATGGACTTTTTCACATTTGAGTTCAATTGGTTAAATTTTGGTTCTTAAGCTGTTGGTTTTAAACATTTCTTCATGATACAGAATTAAAACCATGATCTTTAAAAATTGCTTTATGGAGCACAGAGACAGTGCTCAGTAGTAAGAGTGCTTGGCATTCTTATAGAGGATCCAGGTTTGGTGGATAATGTTGGCTCACAATCATCTGTAACTCCAACTATAGGGATCCTACGTGTTCTACTGGTCACCATGGGTATGTAGTACATATGCATACATCCTGGCAAGACATACATACATGTAAAATTTTAAAATGCATTTAAATCAAATCTAAAAATGATTTTTATCCAACATACAATTTACATGTTAGATTTTTATGTTCATGCTTCAGTAGTGTAATTGATATTGAACAACCTGTGCATAGACTTCTGTTAGTAACACACATCATTAGTTCAGAATGGGATGTTTGGCTAAAATTAATGTCAGCCACATTATGTCTGTTGCCCATATTATGATGATTAGTTTTTAAGGTACTTAATATTATTTTCTTTGAAAGAGACTAGATACGCCATGAGTGCTCCCAATCAAGAATGGAAATGGCCTCCCCCCTCTTATTTTGTGTGAGGGAGAACATATTAGTATTTCTGGAAAGGAGTGACCATGAATAATTTAGAATAACTTGAGTCCTTGTTTGGTAGGAAAGATGAAATATACATTGGTTAAATGAGAGAGTGAGCGAGCTATGCTATTTGGGTTTAAGGTCATTTCAGTAACATACGTGTACTATAATTCTTTTTCCCCTCACTATTCTTGCAAGTATATATAGAATACGTAATGCTGTGTAGCCAACTGAGGACTGAAGCCAGACACATTTTAATATAATCACTTGAGAAGTTTGAGCAGTCAGAATTCATGAGGCACTGCTGATTTCATTTAGGCTAACGACGTTTTTTAGGGTACTATCTTTTCATTTTTATAATGCATGAAAGCATTTGATACTGTGTAATAACAGTTATTCATTCATCTAAAGCAGTGGTTCTCAACCTGTGGGTGATGGGTCATCTAAGATCACCAGAAGGCACCGATGTTTACATTACAATTCCTAACAGTAGCAAAGTTACAGTTATGAAGTAGGAATAAAAATAATTTTATAGTTTGAGGTCGTCAAAACATGAGGAACTATATTATTAGGTTACATTATTAGGGAGGGTGAGAACCACTGCTTTAAAGCATATTTGGAATCATTCTCTGGACTTCATGTTCCTTAAATTGCTTATGACTTTACTCTGTGATCTAAGTGTCATAGCTACCTTGTGTCCCTTAAGGAGGGAGTAGTGCCCTTTTCCTTCTTGTAGGAAGCTCAGGCATTGTGAACTCTGGAAAGATTTTCTTGACACAGGCTTTTAGTTTCCTCTAAGAGTGTATCCCTCATAAGTTGACATGTCCCATTGGACGGCCACATATCCAGGAATATTTTGGCAGTTCAATCTTGGGGAGAAAAATAAAAAGACACAAAGTTAGGTAGGAAGGGAAGTGGGGATGGATTTGGGAATGGTTGGGGGAAAGAGGGTTAATATGATCAAAACACCTAGGAAATTCCCAAGAACGAATTCAAATAAAAAGGAAGACAGCTTTGGGAGTTCCTGACACCCCCCTATTTGGAAGGCTGGTGTTGATCTCTAAACTGCTACAGGCATTGATGGCTAATCGCAGAAGAAAGTAAAGTAAGATTTTAAGCGTGACTTTAAGCCAAACCCAGAAAATAAAGTTTGTCTTCAGTAGAGAAGTACAGCTAAAGCACTCTGAGATGTTTTTCTGTAAAAGCAGCTACAAATATGGGGTGGGGAATATGTAGGAATACTTTAAACATATCCTGTATAGTAAAAGAGCCCACAGTTATACCCCAGAGGAATTTTCTACTCTCTTTTTAATTTAGTTTAAGCCTATAATTAAAATTTGAGAATCACAGAAACCTTTCTGAAGAATGGATATATTTAAGGGAATTCTTAAGAGAGCAGTGTTTAATCTTTCTGAAGTTTATCTGAGCTATATGAAAAGGATTCTTCTGTTTCAGTTTGCATGTAAATGATTAATGTAATTTCACTTCTTACTGATTTATGAAATTGTTTCTTCCTTGCTTGTAACCATAGTAAGAGTCCTTTCTTTTTTTAACTTCTCAAGGAAATGTGTGTACTAGAGTTTGGTTTAGGGAATATGTTTGGTTTTTCAGTTTTAACTGGATATTCTGGTTATAATACCAAGAAGATGCATAGGAAGGGCTGGTGACATTGGAAAAAGGGAGGAGCGCTGTGGGAGAAGCTCATAGAGCAGAGCAGAGTGGGAGGCACATAGCTGGGTGGAGAGCCTATGTGGTGGATATAGGTAAGTCGCATACTGGCGATCTGGGTGATCAATCTCCCAAGATTCTAGCAGCTTAGGCCTACACCTAGAAAAAGAAGAGGTACTGACTTCCAGGAAGCATTTGAACTGTGATCGTGTTTATTTTTACAATAGTGGTGGGCAGAGAGTCGCCTAGAAAGCTTGATATAAGTAAGACATGACAGGGAAAAATGGAGGAGGTTGAAGTGGTGGCAGGAAAGTGTTGGGGAATGACTTTCCTAAATGAAAATGTGACACTATGTAATTTGAATGTGTGGTGGGTGTGTGTGTGTGCATGTGTGTGTGTGTCTGTGTTAGGGATAGATTGGGAGATAATGAATCATAGTTAGATATATCAAAAATAGTAATTGCTTTGTCTAATAGATAGAAAACTCTTTGGAGGAAAGCATGTCCTTTAGTCTTTTACAATGAACAGTTTCTTCTCTACAGTAGGCTCAAGTTCACTTGCTTACAGGAATATCTGAATGACCAAGGCCATTGGAGGTAATGCTGATATTCAAAGAACAGGTTTATTAGGAACTCTATGCCAAGATATTTTCCTCCAAATTTTCCAAATTCGAATATGACTTTAACCCAGCTCTGTTTCCGATGATATGCATGTGTGTGAGTGTGCACACATATGTGTATACATTTGAGTGTGTGTGTGTGTGTGTGTGTGTGTGTGTGTGTGTGTGTGAGATAATACATATTAGGGGGGGAAGCATGAATTCCACCCGTAAATGTTTGAGGAGATATTTAAGTACTTTTGATTTACTCACAGTTCCATGTGAAGCAGGAGATTTAAAAGTTACATTTCAGTAGTTAAAAATGTGATAAGCAGGGTTTTTTTGATCTACAATTCATTTACCATACTGTTTACCATGTTAATGGTGTACCACAGTGTAATTTATTCATTCTCATGGCTGTGTAATCCTGTCCACTCTTTAATATCACAACATTTTTATCATCCTAAAAGAAATGTATTTGCAACCACTTCCCATTTTCCCCTCAGGCTTACTAATGCCCAACGTACATTTTATGTACATTTTAAGAGAATTTCATATAAACAGAAATATCTAATATGAGTGCTAGAATGTCTACCTTTCTTAACTTAATGCTTTCAAGGTTTAGCTTAGTCATAGCATGTGCCAACTTTTACGACTTTTTGTGGCTGAGTATATTCCATTGAACTGATGTAGCACCTTTTATTTAACATGCATGATGGAAACTGTTTTCCTCCTTTCTTGTCTTTTATAAGCATCATTGTTTCAACTTCCAACATTTCATACATCTGTGAATCTTTCCTTTTTGTTGGGTGGGAATAAGAATTGCTGGGTCACATATATTATCAAATTTAAATTTGGTAGTAACAGATTGCCCCCATCCAAAGTCTGTTCTTTTCTTAGTCTTATCAGAAATATAGGATGCTTAAGGTTTGTTTCTGATTCTTTCCTAATATCATAGGAATGAAGTAATCTCTCATGTGGATACTTTGTGACTTTCCCTAATGCTCAGTGTTCTGGTTTGTATTTTGAATGCACTTGGGAGGTCTCCTGTCTTAAAGCTGAACTCCAGTGTGTGATTATTGGGATTTAGAAGATCCTTTAGGAGGTAGATGTTGTGGATTGCCCTGTTATTGTTTGAATTTTGATGCTAATTCCACTTCCCGAAGAGGGGCTCCCTGAAAAGTTTCACAGTCCAGTATGCTGAGATTCTGGAACCTTCCATTCCAGCTTTGTGTTTGATTCTACCTCAACTATATAGAAGCTGCTTCTTTTAAAGACTTGCTTCCAGAACTTTTCCAGAACAGCTAGCTTGCCTATCCAGCCTTTCAGACTCTCATAGTCAAGATGTCAGCTAAGCAATAAACTTTCTCGGCTCATAGTGACTGGAAGGCAAATGATGTCAGCTAGCTCTCCCTTGACAAGGCCACTTTTTCTATTTCCCTTTGGGCCCCAAGAAGGGAATTCTTCACCCCAATGCAGCTGGAAGCAGATAAAAGATCATCGTCCCAGTTCCTTATGTTGGGGTGAATGGTTCTGGTTATTTTATTAATTATTGATAAGTTGTTATTTATGGGATACTTTACAAATGTAGCTTTGAACAGGGAAGGAACTAGAGAGCTTAAACTCAGGGATTTCTACCTTTCCTTTCCTCTTCTCTATCCTTCCTTCTTAGGTAAAAAGGAAGGGGGTGGAAGAGAAAGGGGGATATAGTAATATCCTAGAAGTTAGAGACAAATAGGGATAGGTTAGCAAATTTGCTCTTAAGCAAAACATTACATAGCTATATCTTACATTGGTAGAAATATTTATAATTGATACAAAGTTGAAGTTATAATCTCTTCCTTGGTACAGAATTTATTGATACAAATTTAAAGTTTTCATTGGTGAATTTCTTATTGATATAAAATTGGGGTTAATATTGTTACTCTCATATAGGCATTGTGCCAATACAACACATTTAGGAATACAAGGCTTGGACCCAGTCTTTCTATAACTGCTGTTATAAACATTTTTTAGTTGATTAAGCAATATAAGTTAAGGGCCAGATAGCAAACTCATGGTTCTGAGTTAATTAAAAGGGTGTTTTTGAGATATTTCAATTAGAAATGGCTGAGAGTAGTCAAGGCTTAACAGTTCAAAAATGCTTTATGTAGATAGATAGTCTTCAAAGGCACTAGAAGTCCACAGAATATGACATTTATTGGCATTACTTTATTAAAGATCATTTGGCTAGAGACCTGTCTGCTCCTGACACTCCCCTTTCTTGGATTCAAAGAAGAAATTGAGCATCAATGGAGTTGCTCCAGTTGTGGCGAGACAGCCACTAGGCAAAGATTGCCTCAGTTCATGTACAGAGAAAATACTGTCTAGAAAATGGACACACTAAGCAGAATACTCAACTGATAATCTCTGCTAATACAGGGTAATCAGCCCTTCAAAATTCTGCATTACAAAGGTCTGTCAGATGATTCTTGGCCAGAAGGCTGAAGACTGAAGCTCCAACATTTTGTAGAAGAATGGACTGTCCAGGTGATCAATGGTCTCTATAGATTGGCTAAGTTTTGGAAGCTATGTTTTGTGCTTCTCATATTTTCAGGTAATATTAGTCATTCTTGGATTTCTGATGGGGTTGAAGACTGGTAGTCTCATAGCCAGCCCAAGCTGTTTAGCATTGAGAAAGATTATATAGATTTGAGAGAATGGTTTTCAGATAGCATACAATCTAAAAACCAGGACATAAGTCAGGTGTAGAATTATAAGTTTTTTAAGTTTGAATGTTTTATTTAATCGACATAATTGATGGACAGGGTGTTAAGTGTATCTTATATTTTATAAATTGTAGAATTGTATAAATTTTGGTAATGGTTGAACTCAGTTTATATCTGAGGGAAAAGAGCCTTTTAATTGGACAAAGGGGGGTGTTGTGGATTGTCCTGGTACTGTTTGTATTTTGATGCTAATTCTGCTTCCCCAAGAGGGGCTTCCTGGGATGAGGAGTAAATTACATATTCAGATGACTTCTTGTGAAACTTCTCCCCTTTTAACTTGTAAAATAAAGGCTAGAACCAATGATTGGGCAGTGGAAGGGAAGGTGGAGCTGAAAAGTTTTAGGGAAAAGGAGGAGAGGTGGAGAAGTAAGGACAACTGAGGAGGAGATGGAAGGAAAATGGAGCAGAAGCACATGGCCTGGAGAAACCACAAGTTCTAATGGATCTCATAGCTGGGGAATAGAGTAGTGTAGTGGTAGATCTGCCCAATCTAGGCACACAGCTTCTATTCATATTAATTGAGTTGCGTTTTCTTTACGTGTGTTTGTTTGGGTTGGAGATTATACCATAACAGGTAGAGACTAGAAAAAGCTCCTTGGGTGGCTATAAGCATGTCATTAAATGTATTTGACAGCAAAATATGGAGGTAACTTATGATGCACTATAACCCCTAATATTCAAAGACAATAGCAACCTTTTAAAAATATGATGACATTCTCAAGTATTTTATTACAGTTATGGAAAGCTCAATAAAACAATTCATGGTATTGAACATCTTTTCATGAGCTTTGTGGCTAATTGTGCATATTCTTTGAAGAATTATTTGTTTATTTGTTCAGTTTTCAGTTGGATCTTTTTCTTTATTGCATCAAATAATTTACATAGCTTATATATTAAGTCATTAACACATACATGTTTTGAAAATATTTTATCCAATTTTCTGGCTGTTTTTTCTTTTTATTGATTACTATGCACAAAGGTTATTAATATTGATTAAGTCCAGTATTTTATTTTCTCTTTTGTTGCCCCTACTCTAAGGTGTATCTAAGACATAGTCCAATGAAGGTCATAGTGATTTATGTAAATATTTTCTACTAAAGAGCTTATAGGTTTAACTCTAACATTTTGGCTTTTGTTCCATTTCAATTAAGTTTTGTAGATTACTTGAGGTAGAAACTTAAAGGTGTTCATTTGAATGTGGGTTTTTAACACTGTTTGTTGAAGAGGGGAGTCCCCCGGCACCTGGTATATTATCATGGATTTGTTCTTATTAATTGACAGCTTGAAAGCATCTGGAATTATATAAATCCCTGGACATGTCTGTAAGTAAGCTTCTGGAACACGTTCATTGAAGTAAGTAGACCCAGACTAAGTATAGATTGAATCATTCCATGGATTTGGTTCCCAGATCAGTCAAACAGGAGAAAGAACACTGGGCTTTGGCATTCACTGGTCAGCTACTTGACAGCAGATGCACTGTAACCAGTTGCCCCATGATCCTGCTAGCTGTTTCTCTGCCATGATGGGCTGTTTCCTCAAACTGTGTTTCAAAGTAGACCCTTCCATTAGTCAGATCCCCAGACACAGTAATGAGGAGACTGGCTAATGCAGCACTCTTGCCTAAGGCAATCAACTTGGGTGTGGGTATTTACTTCTGGAATCTAATATATTTCATCATCTGTTTGCCTTATGGCAATGCCACCTCAACTGCTATAGTGTCATTAGATTTTGCTCTTCTATAGGCATGTGATAGTGTATCAGATGTAGATACTACTGGTGGACATGCAATGATGACCATCGAATATGCTTCCTTATTCCAATGTAGGAAGAGTTATTTTACTATTCTGAGGAATGACAAATGGTTTGCTTGCTTGCTTGCTTGTTTGTTTTTTCCTAGTTTAAGAGCTGGATGCCTGAAATGGATTATGTTTGAGGATTGGTGACTGTATCATTATTGTATGCAGCATGCTTACAGGAAGAAGGATGATTGGCAGAGGAAGCCCAGCTCTTATTTACAAAGAGCTCAGGAACATTATATATGTTGATGAGAATGGTTGCAGATCCTTAGTCAATGGCAGATTGAGTGCAGATTACACATCATTTAAGATATAGAACAATATATGACCCAAAGACAACGGTGAGATATTCAATATTACAGTATGAATGACAGGGCAGAACATGTAACCATGGAATGTGAGTGTTAAAGAACAAAAAGAAACCAGGAAACTAGAAGTCAGGCAAGAAGAGAGTGACAAATACTGTTTACAGGGTGTTCTTAATTGATGTTATGAGACCTGTGCTCTGTAGGTTTTGTTTCTGAGTTTCTAACTATATAACAAAGGTTTCTGATATATATTATCTGAGAAAATTATGGGTTGTTTTGACAAAAAGCACGAGCAAATATGGGACTTCCACATTTCTCATTGTTGTAGGTTTTAGTATGCCTGAATCACAGCTGCCACTTAGTGAGCCTGTTACCACAGGCACATTGCTAACAGTACTGCTTATATTGCATAGTTAAATCTTGAAAAGAGATATACAGAAGCAATCAGTAGAACAGTAGCTAGGTTCTAGATGATGGAACTCTAGTCCTAAAAGCAATGTACCCAGTGTTGCATAACCAATGAGTGACAGAATTAGAATTCATCCCCCAAGTCTTGCCAATAAGCTCTCTTCTTTCTTGAAAGCTCAATATCTATACCACACCTCTGGCCAATCTTGCTAGAATCTTCTATGTGAAGAAGGCATCATCTGAGGAGATTTAAACCCCTGGTTGATTCAATGGCCAGCCTCAGCACTTTTTATATGTAGTAGTATTAGCAGGCTAACTTACTAGGTATAGTGCTTGGGCAAAAGCTTGAGGACCTAAGTTCAAGTCCCCAGGACATGTGTAATAATGGGGTGAGCAATGACACACACTAGGTACCTTAACAATGTTGTGCAGAGATAGGAAGATCTCTGGGCCTTATCAGTTGGCCAATATAGCTGAATTCGCTAAATCTAAGCTCAGTGAGAGATACTGTCTCACAAACAAAACAAAAAATAAAATAAACCTCAAGGTGTGGTGTGATAAAGACACCAAGTTTCATCTGTGACCTCCACATGTACCTGCACATGCTTATGTATTCATCCGCAAAAACCCGTGGGCGTGCATGTGTGTGCGTGTGCGCTCGCGCGCACGTGTGCGCACACACACACACGCACACAGAGTTAAGAACATTATGTGTAGTGAATGACTTTCCAGCTATTCTTGGTGCCACCTGAAGCAAGAACTTGACTTTATTTTGTCATTGCCAAGTACATGTACTCATAAATCATTGGGCATATGACAGCATTTTGATTATAGTGTTTTGGGTTTTCATCATCTCTAAAATGCTTCTAATTCAAATGAGTTTTCTTTTCATTATTATTGTGTCCTTAAGAAAAAGGTGGACTGTACAGGCATAATCACCATAAGTTATACAGAAAATGTACTGATGTTAAAAAGCAATATTTTCTGTGATCATATGTATTGTCTTCAGTTACAAATTTGAAGTTCCTGAATAAAACTAGGAAAGCAAAGAGATCTTGTCCAATGTATTCTAAACAATGCTTTATAGAACTCATGATTCTTCAGCAGTCCTTGAGAACAAGACCTCAGAAATTGAGGCTACGATTTGATGTCCTTTGCTCTTAGGAGCCAGAGGCAATATATTACATAGGGTTACCAGCTCCAAGACAGCATAAGCTGAGTGGGAAAATTAGCCAAAATTTTGTCTCTAGAGTAGTCACCTGGCAGTCTTATTTTATTTGAGTCCACTATTTACTATCAGAGTTCTTTAAGCCTGGGAGGAGTATGTTAATTTCAGTTTTTACAGTAGAATTTTCTGTGTGAATGAAACTTTCTGACACTGAGAGACTAACTTTATTTATTTTCTGAGACTGATATTGAAAACACACCTTGACATACTGAACTTTCTAGATAAGGAAAGAACATCTAGGTGATATTGGTACTGTGCAGGATGCTCAGGTTTCCTTGAGCTTTTTGGTGTACATATCAGCATGGTAGGCACTCCATTCTGTGATGCTGTTGTTTTGTATAGCAAAAGGGAGGCTTTCAGTGGGTCTTATCTGGACTCAGCGATCCATGTAAGAGCACAGTATGTAGAAGGATAGGCTAGGAAAACAGACTTTCTTTGACCCAGACAGAAAGCAAATATCCGCTTTGTGAGCTGCCTCATGGGCCTCAAAGGAAGGTTTGTATGTATCACTCAGAATCTAGGAGTGGTCCTGTACTGACAGCTGCTAAGCTAAGAGTGAGCCCTTTCTTTCTACTGAGGGATGTGATATGTGAGATGTGAATGTTTCTATCTACCCAAGTCAACTTATCTGAGGACCCCTGAGCCTCGAGTAAGTAACCTCTGGTACCTTCATGCCATCCTTGTTAGACTTGAGCAAAGTCAGCTAAAACCTTGCCATGGTGAAGTCAGATGGTCAATGTGTGTTGGTTTTAAACCACCAAGCCTATGGTCATATACTATGCAGCAGTCAAAATCATACACAGAAGTGAAAAGAAAAACCTAATTCCTAGGTCTCATTGAAGTTATCTTTTTCTCCCTTTTCTTGAATGACATCTTTGTTTTCACATTCTCCATGGAAATAGTCCTTCTCTCTCACTGAACAGTTTTACTTCATGCCTCAGGGATGTTACCTCTTCTATTTTATACATGAGTGTCTAAAGATGGACTGAACAAGGACAACAAATAGACATAATAAAGTGGATGGGGGGAAAGACCAGGAGGTTTCAACATTACACAAAGAACTGCAGGCAACTAAGGAATGCCGAGAGTAGAAGAAATAGTGTTTCCCAAGGAAGCATGTCAAGTTGTCATCCCTGAAAACAAACGTAAAAATAATACTACACACACTGAGTAGAATGCATGTATTTAGGTGAAGAGGCCATGAATTTGAAAGAGTGCAAGGTGGGGTATGTGGGAAGGTTTGGAAGAAGGAAAAGAGCAGGAGAGTTATGTAGTTCTATTATAATTCAAAAAAAAAAAAAACAATTCTAAGAGAAAAACAAAAATGATGCTGTTGTTGAATGTGTTGTGATACGTGGCCAGAAGCTGAGCACAAGGTATTGAGTTTATGGCACTCCTGAGAAATAGTACATTTGAGGATGGCATAGGATATATGTGACTTCATAAAATATAATTGATGATGGCTTGTGAAATAATTAAATACTTAGATATTCCTTAGAAACTCTGGGGACGGCACTTAAATTTTGGTAGCATAGTTAGTAAATCCCAATTTGCAGAGAATTACTGAGGGAAGTCAGAATGATTAGATACTGTTAAAATCTTGCTAACACAGATTTTTCTATAATTAGTATCTATAGATCACTACATTTTCTTTACAGACAGAGAATGCTATAAATTATAACCATCAGAGTATTGAACTTAGCTATTGTTCCCTCTTTGTAGTCCCGAGCTCTTTCAACCACTTAAAATTCCAATGGTGCTGTTTTTGCTAAACTGTCTGTCTATGCTTTTCTGAACATACTGAAAATCTGTACCCAGAAAATATCATTAGGCCATCATCAGAAAAGTGACCATTAGAAAAGACTCTCCACTTTATCATCTCAAGATGTAAAATATACCATTTTCCATGTAAGTGCTCTTTGCATCTTAAGAGCTAAGCTATTGTAGGTATCCTCTTTATGATTTGGTCATCACTGTTAAGGTGCTATGGATCACACAGTAGGACCACAAAAGTGCTGAATTGATTGAAACTATTTGCCAAACATCCATCAGAGACTGAGAAATAGCCTTAAGTGTTTTGTTCATAAGGATCCCATATCTTTGTGCGGTAAGGTTTCCAGGCAGTTGTGAGTGACTTCATGTACTTATTCCAGCCCAGTTCATATTCTTCACCACAACTGTAAAATAGCCTAGGAAGATAGGTTTCTCACAATTGGAGAAAGTCACCTCACACTATGGGAAACATTCTTCTCTGTAAAAAAATGAGGATGTTTGCTGTCCAAATAGAATGGCAAAAGTCCACCCTATCTGTAATAGCGTTAGGGAAGCTGCAAATTGGATTCCATTATTACTCCATAATAACATGGTGAAAATTGGCACTTGTGGATGTCACCTTTCCAGTAAGTATGGGTCTGTTTTAGCTCTCAGAAGCTGAATAGTGAATATGGAATTTTTCTTTTTGCCCTCCCCATTGGGTTTTAAATGAAAAGGCAGTCTGAAGAGGAGAAACGAGAAAACAGAAACATCTGTGGTTTGGCAAGCAAAAGAAGCACTGAGAGTATTTGCGGTGACTTGCGGATTGTACAGAAACGCAGAGTGAACCCAGCAGCTGCAGTCGGTATGCTGTTTCAAGCCATTCCCCCAGAACAGGAACAGTGGGACAATCCTTTACTGACTTGCATGATACATTGGAATGTTGAGCTAATCAGGCAATCTAATTGACTGAACATCTGCAGCTGCTTTATCATTATTCTCAAATGGGCATTATCTCTTTGCATGCCAGGGATGGCTAAGTATCTCTCAGCCTTTCTAATAGAAGCTGACTCTAGGGTTTATATTTCAACTGCTTTCAAATGCCCTGAAACCCAGGTGACCCAATTTAAGGTCAAATACAGTATGGTTTTTCTTTTGATAGAACTGTTTTGGAAGAAAGAATTGGAAAAGTTGATATCTAGGTGGAAGGGTGAGATATGGGAGGATTTTGGTGACTTGGTAAAGGATACTTTTAGGCTTTGTTCCTGTCAAGTATGTAGGGTTATGTGCTAAGCCATGGTAACAGAGAAATTGTGGAAGAAGACATGGAGGCCCAGTTTCCATGAATATAACGAGCCCCGCACAAGTACAGGCAACTGCAGCAGAATCATTTGCTTTCCTCATCCCCCCCCCTTCTCTTGCTAGTGTGTTTTACCTGGATCTAATCTGTGCCTATACCTAAGCCCTTCAATTATTTTCACCCATCATTTTCTGGATGCTGTTGCCATAGCATCCAGTTCTTCAGCAGATAGAGAAGAAACAACAGTAATGCTTGTGCTGTTTTAACTCTAATTAAAACTCAGTGGGCCACACACAAAGTGTAGATGTGAAAACAGGAGGCGGGTTCGCTGAGAACAAGGGATCTTAGGAAGGACAGACAGGAGTGCAGGAAGGAAATGGAGGTAAAAACGACCAAAGTTTATTATCTAACTATATGAAACTGTCAAGAAAGAATTTAAAAGTGAATCCAGCAACTCTAAGAGAAAAATGTGAGAATAGGTGTTTTTGAGTAATAATGCAAACATTATTGCCACAAACACAGAATCCGAGTCCAAGTGCATCAGATTTTACATGCATTTATTTTTGCAGCTAATGCTAGAATTTATTCCTGCAAATATGATCATGCTTTGCTTGTTTTTAATACCTTTTATAATGGAGCTGCTAGGACTACAAGATGAGAACCAAGCAGGTGTTAGGAACTTGCTCCCAAGGGCTTAGATGAATCACTACTTTCTTGAATAAGCCAGGTTTAGGAGAAAAGTTCATATTTCCTTTCATAGCCTTTGTAAAATATATTTTCTGAAGATTGTGTGGGTCTTGATTGTGAGTGGTCACTCCGGATCATGGTTTTCACCCCATATATGTGATCATCAAAAACAAACATAAATTCTTACAAAAACATAATTGTAGATTGTTTTTACTGTGTTAGATATTTTCTCATGTGAAGGAGCTGCAGTAGTCTATTCATTTGCCCAAGCCTGCTAAACTCTTTACATTCTATAGAAAATAGTGAGGGTGAGATAGTTGTACCCTATCTCTTGAAGTTTTCAATCGATGTGGAAGGAGAAAAATATCTAAATCCAAAGTAACTTTGTATTGAACTCTAAGGGGGGGGGGTAATTGATCAAAGGATAATAAGCAAAATTTTATCAACAAGATGAGGAGAACAAGGACACTTGTGGAAGAGAAGGATTTGTGTAGCAGCGACCAGGGGTCTGAGTGGAAAATTAGTTTCCCTGAGAGTGTGGCAGGAGGAGGCTTGGGGACCAGCTTTAGCAAGTTCAGATGTGCTGAGGAGGGGATGAAATTGACTCATTTAAAGGAGGTAAAGGAGGCGGCTGCGGTTAGAACAGAATAAAAGCACCTGGAGGAGCAGGATGACCCCCAGGGATAGGCATGGACCAGCTCTTGCAACACATAGATCTGAGTCTGTCTTTTAGTTTCTGAACAATAGGAGGCCATTGGAAAAAATTTTTAAAGGAGAATAATGTCTGATGCAGGTTTTTAACACTGGTACTAGGTCAGGAGAGGTGGAAGCACATAGCTGAGTTACATGGCAATTTCCATCATCTACTTAAGACATGAGCATGGTGTAGACCGGGGTGGTAACTTAGAGATGGAAGGCTGTCAGTAGTAAAGTATTTCTAAAGTTTTTATAAATCTGTGAGTGCTCATTATAATTTGTACTTAATATTAAAAATTAGAAAGTTTGTAGAAATAATTAAGGAATCTACGGCACATAAATACTTTCTGCTCTCTGTGAAGTTACCATCCATTCTAATAACTACCATGTAGAGTGACCCTAATGGGCTATCTCCATGTACCTGGCCCAGCTTTAAGAAATCTGTAGGTATCAGCTCTGTTGAGCCTTCAGAGATGAGGGTGTTGATTCAGAGTAAGGCACTTATGTATGCACATATATGAAGTTATATAAAGAGAGAGAATATACTATCTCTTCTTGCTTTTACTGAGGACCATACACAGAGAAGAGCACAGTACATAGTCAGAGAACACATTGCTAGAATTGTCACCGAGGGCTCCCTAATCTCATTCCCAGAGCAACACTGCCATTGTACATTCTCGTCACTAGTGGATGGTCTTTCCATTTGGGCAACTGGATCCTGAGTGTGAGTCTTGAATTGCTACCTTGGGTATGCAATAGATCTTAGCTTCTTTGGATAAGTACAATCTAAACTTAACGAAGTATTTTGTGTTTCAAGATGCTACCTGTGTCCTGTTTTTTGGATGTTAATGATTTTGGTGGTTCCCCCTTATTAGTTTATAAATGAGTTACTAATAGATAAACCAAAATTCTGTACTTTACTAAGCTAAGCAGTTACATGGTGTAATAAGGAAGCCCTAGGAAGGTGTAGCAGGGAAAATAAAGCAGAAGCTTCTGAGAGGCTGTCTTGTTCCTCTTCTTTGCTCTTGGAGCAATCCATAACCTGTGAACTCAGCTGTACAATTTGTGTTGGTAGGCTGTGGGGAGTGGTTGTGGATATATGTGTGTTCTCTTTCTTTCTATTTTTTTTTTTTTTTAACTCTTCAGTTCTGTGGAGACTGACTTTCAGGCACAAAGCTCCCTGCTGATTGAGGTAAGCTGAGCATGTACAAGGTTATACAATGACTGCCACATACCAAGACCCCCTTGAAAGGAGGAATCTTCTGAGCTGCCTACAGGCAGGCCTCTAATGAGGCCCCAAAGGAACTGGGGTGGCCATTGCTTCCCTTCACTGCAGAGGAATTATCAACCTCTCAGGGGTTGTTAGTACCCCCAAAATGCTTCAACGCAGATCATTCAAGTTCCTGCATCTAAAGAGTCACAGCTTTTTAGAGCAGGAAGATAACAACTTTCCTTGGGTTTTGTTCATTTTGCTATAGGGGAAGATCAGAAAATTTTGAAAATCTGAACCAGTCTTAGACATAAGGCTTAAACCTTGTTGTGTCTGCCTCTTCCTAATGATAATATTAATCATGATAATACTTATAGGTAACTTTATTGAAATTGATATTGATGTTTAATGTTTCCTATGCTTCATTTATTTAATTCTGAAATGGCCTTCAAGTATACACATCATTGTTCATGCATTATAGTTGAAAATTAGGATTTAAAATGTGAATTTACCAAAAGTAAAAGACATGGTATGCATACGCAAATCTTAGGCTGAAAGAGTAATTCTTATACCAATACTATGTGAGTTATATCTATGTTGTTCTTTTACCCATTTCATTCTTAATATAATACTGTATCTGATTAAAAATTATTAAAAGGAAGTGCTTTGCATACCTCAAATCATTTTAAATGTATTTATATAAGTTACAGAGATATGTATCTGTCAAGTAACATTGTGAAGATAAACCAAAATTCTGTACTTTACTATGCTATGAAGGCTAAGTTTAATCCTAGAAACTTAGCCTTCTTTAGCATGCATTCATTTAGAAACAGCATGGGACAAAGTTTCTCACAAGTATCCTGTAAGAAGAGGTGAGAAGTGGAATTGGGAGACTATACCAGTAGATGTAGTTATTATGTCAATGATTTAGGTCCTTCTGTGAGGAGGTCTGAGATTCAGGGATGCATCTCTATTCTCTAATTTTGTGGCAATGAAGTGGGCCTTTATCTTCCATGACAATTTTAGAAGTTGTATGCAGTTTATATCTGAAAATGAAGGAATAATCTGAGTGATTCTTTTTGGCTGAAGGCATTTCCTGGAGTGAAACCCAACTGAGAGCCATCAGCCACCTATATCTGTAGTAGTTGCAACAATGAATATTTCATTCTGAAGGGGATTTGCTATAGCCCAACTTCTGTGTAACACACATCCACTTGGATGACACAGTAGGCCTTGGAAGCTTCTCTCCTAGCATTCCTGTTAGTCTCTCTTACTGGAGAAAGTTATGGAAAAGAGAAAAATGAGACTGTATTCTACTGTAAACTATTGGACAGGTCTGGGTAGGAATGCATAATTACTGTCTCTCCCTTGGTATCAGTTATGATAGTTTGTCAACTTGACACATCTAGAATTGCCTGGGAGGGGAGTCTCAATGAGGAATTATCTGCATTAGGTTAGCCTGTGGATATGCCTGTAGGGGATTTTCTTAATTGGGTTAAGTGAGATGGGGAGATCCACCATAATGTGGATGGCACCATTTCTTGAGCTGGGCCCCAGACCGAGAAAAGGAGAAAGTGAGCTGAGCACTAACTAGCATTTATTCATAAATGTATTGCTATCTGCTCTTGACTGTGGGTATGATAGGATCAGTTGAGTCAAGCTCCTGAGGCTTTTACTTTCCTGGAATGGTGGACTGTAAACAGAATTGTAAGGCAAATCAACCTTTCCATCTTAATTCTTTCAGGGTGATTTTTTCCCACGACAATGTGAATAGGAACTAAATTAGTATCCGTGGTTGAGTCTCTCTTTTTATTTGTGTGTTGAACTTCTGATCTAAAAAGCCTGTAGCATCAGAGTGGAAACTATATTGTAAATCTCAGTGGGTTTCTAAGTGTGTTTCCTATTGGAAATGTTTGCTCTGTGGAAATGAGGATATATGTAATTTAGCTTTTTAAAACTGTTTTGAGAATTTTAAACATGAGCACTTTATTTATTTAATCTCTACCTCTTCCTCTTTTCTTGTGTTTCTATCTACCTTCAAATTCATAAACTCAACTTTTATTCTTATGTGTATGCATATGTACGTATATATACATATACAGCTATATGGAAATACCTATATATAACATGCTGAATCCATTTACTATTGTTCATATTTATATATGTTTAGGGCTTACACTTGAGATTGAATAACCAATCATGGAGCTCTTCCTGGAGAAAACGAATTTGCTGTCTCTCAGCAGTCATTGACTGCTTCTAGCTCTTCATCCAAGAATGTGCCTTGTGAAATTTCACCCATCCGTGTGGGCATGCCAACTAATGTTGTCATTATAAAAGACTTGTTTAGGCAATGTAATTGTTGAGATTCTATGGATGAAACTTCACTATCATGTCTAGAAGACACTATTTGGCAGAGGACATCCATTTTCTCTGGTTTTTACCATCATCTCTTCTATGATTTCCCCCAATCCTTATGTGTAGCAGTTGGGTTTTAGATGTATCAAGTGAGAAAAGCCAGTTTTTCTCTGCACTTCAGCCACTTATGAATCTGTTCAGTAGTTTCTAGCTGTTGACAAAAGAGGAGGCTTCTTTGAAGGGCTTGAGAGCTATACATACCTGTACATGTAAGGATATGTATTTAGTATGATTAAAATTTACATTAGATTAGGAAAATAGCAAAAGTAGGGTCCCTTCTAGAGTCTGTACCATCATGTGCCATGGATGGTTGGCTAGGTTTATAGTACCAAGCATGAATTCTCTCCTGTTGAACAGGAAGAATTCTAATTAGACCGATGTTACCCCATGATAAACTTGCCATGACTGTGCCATTGTGGAGCAAAGTCTTGCCAGGCCAGATACTATTCTTAGGCTTTACAAATGGGTAGAATCATTCATTGTTGTTCTGCTTTTAGAACTTGTATAGCACTGTCCAGTACAACAGGAATTACTAGTAGTCTTCAGTGAGGAGGCTTAAAGGTCATATCTATCTCTATTTCTCTCAGTCCTATGTCTGAAATACGCAGTGTCTTCAACAATAGGGTTTTGCTTTCTGGAAGGCAACAAGAACGCCAATAGCCTATAATATTTGAGAACCTCTTGGACTCACCTGACCAACAAATCAATAGGAGGTTCACATTCTTGGCACTGATATCCTTGTTACTCTAGGTCTAGAGGAAGGATTGTCATTCCCTGTGTCATCACTCCATTTTCAGTGTACCCCCCAACATACATTGTAAGTAAACATGATTTAATGTTTCTCTATGGAGTTTTTAGACATCTTTAGTGATGTTTACTTCTTTTTCTCCCTCTCTTCTTCATTACCCCCTTTTTCACTTTTTAGGTAGAGTTTATCATCTCCCATTTCCCTTTCCATGGTGTCCTTGTATCCCCTTCTCTAGAACCCCTCCTCCTCAACTCTCACATTACCTCCTTTTACTGCACAGGTGTTATGGTTAGTTTTTCTTGTCAGCCAGAGTTATAAGTTGAAAAAAAATGTCTCTATTACATTAGCCTGTGGACAAGCCTGGAGGGCATTTTCTTGATTACTGATTAATGTGAGAGGACCTACCTCACTTTAGGCATTGCGAACTCTAGGGAGGTGAGCTTGGGTGATGTAAGAAAGCAAACTAGGCAAGCCATAGTCTACAGACCAGAAAGCAATATTCTACTATGGCTTCAACTTCAGTTTTTGTCTCTAAGCTCTTGCCTTGAGGTCCTTCCTTGAATTCCCTTCTGGTGGGACTATAAATTTGTGTAATAAAATAATCCCTTTCCCCACCAAGTTTCCTTTGGTCTAAAAACAGAAACCCAATTAATACTTCGGGTTGCTGTGGATATTTCAAGTTATATGCTATAAGATTCAGAACAAATATCCAATTAATACTTCGGGTTGCTGTGGATATTTCAAGTTATATACTATAAGATTCAGAACAAATATCTATAAATAAGAGAACTTGTAGCATTTGTCTTTCTGAGTCTGGGATACATAAATCAGTAGAATATTTTCTCATCTCATCCTCTTACCTACAAAGTTCATGATTTTATTTTTCTTTATAGCTGAATAGAATTCTATTGTGACTGCAGTGGTTTACTATCTCACCAACAGTGAATGAGAGTCCCTCTTTCTCTGAACCTGCAACAGCAACTTTTAGCTGCTTTCCTCATCTTATCCATTCTAAGTGGAGTACTGTATCATATCAAGATAGATGTAAGTTGCATTCTTCTATTGCCAAGGAAATTAAAAGATTTTTATGACATTTCCTAGCCATTTTTAACTTATTTGTTTTTGAGAACTCTTCTCTGTTTATATATATTTATAGCCCATTTGTGGTGTGTGTGTGTGTATGAGAGAGAGAGAGAGAGAGAGAGAGAGAGAGAGAGAGAGAGAGGAGAGGCAGAGAAACAGAGAAAGAGAAAGAGAGAGACAGAGAAAGAGACAGAGTTATTGTGTGCATTATTTTCTTGATTATTTGTGACTTCTTGAAATCTTTGTTTATTCTAGATCTTCATTTTTTTTTATTGTGTGAGTATCTGGCAAAGCTTCTTTCTGAGTCTCTAGCCTTCTTGCTCTCCACTTTTTTGATGCTTTCTTTGCTGTAAAAAGGCAATTTAGTTTTATGAAATCCCACTTGTCAGTTGTTGGCCCTAATTCCTGAGTTCAGGGAATCCTATTCAGAAACTCCTTTTCTCCGTCTTATATGATACTGCCTATACTTATATTAATTTAAGCAATTTTGGGTTCATATTGGAACCTCTGATCAATTTGGATCAGTTTAGATTTTTGTACAGGGTAATAAATATCAGTCACTTTTAGTTTTCTACATGTAGATATTTAACTTTCCTTGAATTGCCTGTTGAAGCAAATGACAGCTGTCTTTTATCCAGTGTATATTTTTGGCATCTTTGTCAAATTAGATGACTGTAGTTTTGGTGCATGCATACTGGGTCTTCTGCTTTATTCCATTGGTCTGCATTTCTGATTTTTTTCTGGCTCTGTTTTGTTTTTATCACTATAGTTCTACAGCTATAAATATAGAA
Source organism: Rhynchomys soricoides (assembly GCA_019843965.1). Classification (NCBI taxonomy): domain Eukaryota; kingdom Metazoa; phylum Chordata; class Mammalia; order Rodentia; family Muridae; genus Rhynchomys; species Rhynchomys soricoides. Next base: position 8,534,038 of record JADRCH010000017.1, on the reverse strand, counting down.
ATATTGAAATATAGAAATATTGTATGTAAATACTTCTGGAATTGTAACTTTGATATATTTGCTTGGTTTTTTGATTAAGGTCTTTTACCTCTTCAGTAAGGTTTATTCCTACATATTTTTTGATGTTATTTTGAACACGATTGTTTCCATGATTTCTTAATCATGGTGCTTATGAACAGTTTTAGAATAGTTTACTGTGCCATCAGGATTAATAATTAAGTTCCTAAAGCTGTATAAAAATATTTACTGGCAAAATCTCTGATAAAGTTCACTTTTCAATCTTTGTTTAGTATGCTGACAAAGTAATTCTAGAAAGCATTTAGAGTTCTGAAGAGAGGACTCAGTGGTTAAAAGCATGTGCTGCTTTTGCAGAGGATCTAAGTTCAGTTTTAGCATCCACATGTCAGCCCAAAACCATTGGTACGTTCACTCTCAGGGCATCTAAAGTTCTCTTCTCGTCATCAGTTGCAGACATGCATGTGATTTACATGCATGTATACAAGCAAAACAGTCATGTGTATACCATAAGAATAAATGTTTTTTTTTTAAAAAAAAATAAAAGTGTTTAGATAACCAAAATGTGTATGAATAATTAGTGCCGCACATGAGTTTTTCTAAATGGTTAGCCTTTAAGGTTATAATGAAAGGGTCATGTCAAGAGACATCTGAGCCTCATTATTTCCCAAAGTATCTTACTAACCTTTATGTTTGACCTAAGAATAAAGAACTACAGTGATAGACTGTGTTGTCAAGTTCAGAGGTAAAGCTTGAGGTATGTAAATAATGTCAATGATGATATTTCAATTGAGTGGCAGATACATTTAACATTTAACAATTGTTATTGGTATAAATGGTATAAATGGTTATCCATTTGGAGTACACACACAAACATGAACTCTGTGGTATAAGGATTTAAATGAGCAAAACAAAACCTTAGGAGAGCCATTGGCAGGTGGCATATTTAATTTAGTGCTATATAAAGCATTGTTTTCCAAAGAAATTTATTCATTTTCTTGTGTATATGTGTTATTCTCAACGGACATGCCATGTGCATGCAAGTACTAGTACATCACAGAAAAGGCAAGCAGATTTCTTGGGCTCTTGTTAAAGCAGGTTCTAAGTCACTCATGGTAGGTGCTGGGAATTGAACTTAGGTCCTCTAGAAGATCAATAAGTGCTCTTCTATTCCCACTTCTGAAAAAGCACATTCTTACAATAGCCATTGAGAAAATATAAAAATATTTTCTAAATAAATCTTAAGCTTTATAGTATAGAAACTTTCACCATAAATATTATGAATGGAAATATATTGAATAAAACTTGCAGAGTAGATGAGAAAGAGTCAGTGTCAATACTGAATAAATGAACAATGTCAGATGCATATAAGATAAAAAATACTATCAACTCAATAGATCAAAGAGAAATGTGGTACAAGTGATGAAACAAAAAGCATTAATATTGTTTACAAAGTGTTCATAATTGGTGTTAGTGAAACAAAGGCACTAATCTGTAAACTTGTCCAAAGTTGTTTTTATTCATGGCAGCTTATAGGAAAAGTAATTTTGTCATGCTATTTGTTTCTAGATTGAAATTTGAAGTCTTACTATTTTCAACCAATTTGGGGGTATATAAAATTAGGTATTACATATAATTTCAGTTAGAAGCCATTCCCATATAAATGAAGACATTACTGTGTGCTGTGTATGCATGTGCTCACATGTGTATATTTCAATGACATCTGTCAAATTATTAGAGTGCAACTCATTTTAATACATCTGTCTGTGATGTTTTCCAATACAAGATGTGATGTTTGAAATACAAGAGTAGAACCATCCCCCTGAATTGGAGAGCCTTTCCATGCTAAGAATAACTGATAGAAGAAATTTGCCTATTTTATAAATCATTAGCAAGCCTTTTGTTCATATACATAGTAATATTCTCATGTACCTGCATGTTTTAAAGTAAATCATTGAGATAAGAAAATTTATGGGATTCTACTAGTCCAACTTGCTTTTTTTGTTCAAGGAATACATAGGCCAAAATGTCAGGGAAATTTGTGGTGATGGAGAGTTCAGTAGAGTTGAGAATAAAGGCAAACAAACAAATGAGCAAAACTCGTTTGAAGAGCTAAGAAAATAAGCAATTTCAGCAAATAAAATTAAGCATTGTTGATTTTGAAATTATACCAGATGTTGTAAATGTGAGAATTTGTGTACTGATTGCTTCAAGTGTCAGAAAAAGAAAATTGAATGTAACTATTTGAAAGGTTAGTAAGATAGGATTAAATCTGAGTGATTGAAGAAGAAATTGGACCTATACTCCAACTGCTTTTTAAGAGATGGAGCAGGAAGTTGAAGCTCATGAATGGCTTGTTGCTTTTCCCATTTGGCTTTGAATTCACCAGTGTGTGTGCTTATGTGTTTCTAGTAAACCATAGAACAACAATAACAATAATAACATCAAAAGTCAATTTCCCTTGTATCGCTGAGTATCTTGGTATCTTTAAGAAGATGTGTTTCACATTTAAAGGTGAAGTCTTCTGTACATTTTTCAGAAGAGAGACCAGAAATTGCTCTTGAAGTGCAATTTAAATAAATGACCTTTCTCTTGTCATTGGTGAGTTTACAGCTAAAGTCAATCAGTCTACCTGGGCTGTGAATGTGGTCAATGACTACAGTGGTACCTGTGAAGATATAGGTAAGATTTTACAATTCCAGACATCGTAATGGAATTTGATTCTTGTGAAAATGACACTGACTTGACTTAGAGTTTTTAAAATATTAACCAGAGTGGGAAGATTGTAAAAGAATAGTTTTTAGAGTCTTAAAAGTCTGACAGGTGAACAAAATGGTTCAGTGAGTTAAGAAAATGTACCTGCCATTCATGCCCAAACACCTGGGCAGATCAGTGCTTGGAACCCACAGTGGAAAGAGAGAACTGACTCTGAAAAATTGCCCTACATTGTCAACACATGCAGTATGTTTTCTTTTTTCTCTCTCCTTCCCTCCCTCCCTTCCCACCATCTCTTTCACACAGACAAACACACACACACACACACACGCATACACACACACACATGCATACACACACACACACACACAGACTCACACATATACATGTATGCACACATGGACACACACACACACGCATACATACACACACACACACACACTCACACATATACATGTATGCACACATGGACACACACACACGCATGCATACACACACACAGACTCACACATATACACGTATACACACATGGACACACACACACATGCACATACATACATGCATACACACTAACGCATATATATGCACATACATGTACACACTGAAAAATAGAGTGAGTTTTGAAATAGCCATATAGAATAAAATTGCAGAAAATTGTTTTGATAATGCTCCAGAATCTTAATATCTTCTTTGGAATTCAGACATATTAAGATACTTTACTTTTTGTATTCTTGTATAGATACTTATTTTTAAATATAAAATTGTATTCCTTGAGAGTATTATATATACATTCAATATATTTTAATAATATTTCTTTAACAACTCCTCACATATCTGTCTTAGGCTCTCCTGTCTCCTCCCAACTTCACATTCTCTATTTTATCACCCTCTGAATCCAGTTTGTGGCAATCCAATGTGGATTGATCCACCAAAGGCCACATGCAAAAAAAGAAAAGAAAGAAAGAAAACCCACAAACAAACAAACAAAAACTGGGTTGTTTCCATCTACTGCTGGATGAAGCCTCTCAGGAGATAGTTATGATAAGGCTCCTTTCTGCAAGCATAGTAAAGGATCATTAATAGTGTCTGAGGTTGGCTCTCCTACATGGAATAGGTCTCAAGTTTGGCCAGTCGTTGGTTGGCTGTTCCATTAGTCTGTGCTCCATCTTTACCTCTACAAGTCTTATAGGCAGGATAAATTTTGGGTCAAATGTTTTATGGGTTTGGTTGATGTTCTCCTCCCTCCAATGGAAGTCCTGCCTGTCTACAGGAGGTAGCCACTTCAGTCTTCATATCCCCAAGTGTTAGGAGTCTCAGCTAGGGTTACTGGCATCGACTCCTGGGAGTCTCATCTGTATCAGGTCTCTAGCTAGTCCCAGAGGTGGAGCCAACTGATTTCCATTCTTACTCCCAGCCCTCCCCTGCACCACTTGATCACTATCCCATTCCCCTTCACCCTCTTTCCCACAAAGTTTCTTCACTCCATCCACCTCTGATATCTATTTTATTTCCCCTTCTGAGATTCACACATGCTCCTTTGGGTCCTGTTTCTTTGGGTCTGTGGATTGTAGCATAGTTATCACATACTTTTTGGCTAATACCAACTTTTAAGTGAGTATACACTGTGCATGTCTTTCTGGGTCTGGGTTTACTCAGCATGATATTTTCTAGTTCTATCCATTTGCCCACAATTCTTTGTTCATAGCTGAATAGTATCCCATTGTGTAGATGCACCAACTGATGGAAACAGATGCAGAGACCAACAGCCAAACATCAGGAGGAGCTCAGTAAGTCTTGGGGAAGAGTGAGGGATAAGATTGAGCAAGCCTGAGAGGCTAAGGACACCACAAGGAGACCTACAGAGTCAACTAACCTGTGCCCATGGAGACTGGCAGAGACAGCCACCAACCGAAGAGCATGCAGGGGCTGCATCTAGGCCCCCTACACATTTGAAGCTGATGTGCAGCTGGGTCTTCAAGTGGGTCCCTAACAATTGGAGCAAGGAGAATCTCTTATTCTGTTTGGATCTCTGGGAGATGTGTTTAGTCTTGTGACGTGATGTCCCAAGGCAGGGTGATACCTGAGGGGGATCTCTGCTCTCTGAGGAGAAAAGGAGGTTGTAATGGCAGAAGGATTGTGAGGGTGGAACTGGGAGGAGAGGAGGTACTGGGGCTGCAATCAGGATGTAAAGTAAATGAATAAATCATTTAGTGAAAAAGCAAGCAAACAAACAAGCCTGCCTCTCCCTCCCCAGTAGCTATCAGTTGTCAACAGTGTTCTTAGTGATGTGTTCTCATCAACCTCTCCATCTTCCAGCTAGGAATATTGGCTGGTTTGATCTTTTTTGGACTTGTCTAGGAATCTATAGCTTCTGCTAGTTCATGAGTATAGTGATTGGTGATCTGTCATGTCCAGAGGACACTGCTTTATTCTAGGCTTCCTGGACCCCTGGCTTTTATAATTATCCAGCTGCTTTCTTACTCCATGATGGTCTCTGAGCCTTGGCAGTAGAGGGGATGATAACATTTTTCTATTTATGATTGACTACCCTATAGACTTTATCTATAATTTGTCCAGTTTCTGTATTAACTGTTATCCACAAAAAACTTACTGAGAGCTTCACGAATATATGGGAATAGAATGTAGAAAGTAGTTTCATACTATGTCTACTTATCAAAGTAATAGTTGTAAATTCATCCATTGGGAACTATGATTTCTACAGCTATTGGTTCTTGGTCTCATTTATCATACCAGACATGATTTTCGTCCTATGGAGCTGGACTTAAATAAAAACAAAAACTATTGGTTACTCCAATAAAATCCATGCCACTGCCCCTATTGTATATTTGGACACATATTAGCATTCTCTTCATTATTGTAACTCACAGGGTTCACCACTGGATTCTATTCCAGAAGACTACATAGCACCCTCTGGTAGCACAAAAGGTAACCATCAGAGAGGAATCTTCCAGGTCAGGACCAACTTGATTTCTATATGTCGTATGACTGAACTATGTGTATCTTCAGCTATAGTGTCTTATCAACTTCTGATGAGCAAAATGAACAATGGCAATAGCTCATATTGGGTGTGTTCTTCGGGATACCCCTGACTAACAGCTAAAGAGGAGCTATTCCATACCTACCATGAGCTCTTTATTTAGCATCTTATGGCTTCTGGAAGGAAGATTATCCTCTGGAAGGATAACTCAAATTTATGTGTTTGTATGACTACACCTATAAGTATACATTTAGGAAGCATATACAATAGAAAGTTTACATATATCCCTTTTAGACATTCTTTTATTTTTTCATACATTATTTACTTTCAGGCATTCTTAATGTAAGTTATTCTTCTCCCTCCCCATCTCTCCCCTATCCTACCATGTCTCTCCTCACTTAAACTTTATAACTGATATTACCTCCTTTTCCTTCATATCTGTTCTTTTCTATTTAAGACTGTTACAGCAATAATAGATACTCTAATGTTAGTTTAGAACTATAGTTATTTAATTGCTATGAGCTAACTATGGAAGTTTTGAAGTATTATTCCTGCAAGGAAAAAAATGCCAGTAGCCATCAACAGGAACATTTGAGAAAGAGAGAGAGAGAGAGAGAGAGAGAGAGAGAGAGAGAGAGAGAGACTGTGTGTCTGCTGCATATATTTGTGTCCATGTTTGTATGCTTCACTCAAGCAGGTGCATGAAGAGGCTAGAGAGTGACATCGCGATGATTTCCTCATCTGCTTCTCTGCCTTCTTATTGTTTTGAGACAGTCGTTTTTTGAATCTGGAATTCAGTGTTTTGTCTAGCAAGTTCCTGCAATTCATTTGTCTTTAGCCTTTAACACTCAGTGTTAAGATTATAGACTTGTGTTATAAAACAACAATTTTGTGAGTGCTAAGACTACAAACTCCAGTTGTTATCCCCCTCCTGGTCTGCCCTCTGACCGTTCCTCATCCCATTCCTCCCTGCCTCTCTTCAAGAAGATGTCCCCACCTCCATCCCCAGCAACAGGAAACAAACCAGGATATATTGGATTGGAGAAAAATAGTGGGATGTGTTTATTTCATTTCACCTGGAACTTGAACCATCAATAAATATTTGAAGACAAAATCAACAACAAGAACAACAACAACAATAATAACAACAAAAAGAATGCAAACTCAAGTTTTCATGCTTACACAGTAAACCCTCAAATTTCTGGATTTTAAAGATTTTTTTTGTTGTTCTATGTCTCAAAATGGTTTGCGAATATGTGTCTGTTAGTTCTCAGCCTTACTGCTCCAGGACTTACCTGAAATGCCTATAAAACTTGTAGATGTCTGAATTCCATGCTCTCATCACAGTGGATAGAATAGAGTATTCTTCAAGGGTAGAATGTGGGTATCTCTGTAATTGCTTTTTGAAGTAAACACTGCAAAGAACCTTTCTGAGCCATGTCTTCTTAGAGGTAATCATTCTGTTTATGTATTAGATTAGAGATTATATTCAGTATTTTAGGTCTTAGAAACTTTGTTTTATACTTGTGACTGAAAGTTATTGGGTAAAATGTCCCAGTTATGTATAAATATATATGTCTCATTATAGTATTCATGAGACTATAATCTAAATCTAAACTTAAAAACAAAACATGTTGTGTTCAGATAAAAAATTAACAAAGTGACCTGGGAAAACATAAAGTTATTGTAACTTCCATTCTCAAACACAAGCATCTTTCCACCTTGATTGTTTGACTATACAATATTACATCATAATTTATTAAGAGACGTTCTAATAATATCATTTCCCTTTCAATGCCAGCCTGACCTCCCATGTCATTTTCTCCAATTTATTTTCTACCTTGTGGCCTGTGATCAATACTGAAAAATCAGTTTGTGTTTGTTTCCTGAGTCTCATGTGCTAGCTCCTGATTAATGTAGCTCCAATGTCTCCATGGTCTCCCCTGTGACAAACTGAAAGTTTAGCTCAAGCCTGTCTGTCAAATATGATTAATAACCATTTGAGGAAAAAGCAATTTCTTTATACTCATTATGTCTTTGTACCTTTCTAGCTCATAAAGTGGGGTAAACTCTCAAAGGGTTTGTTAAACGATCGTCTTTTGCTTCCTTACCAGGGTTGCTTCTGCACTGGGTTCAGATTTCCATCTTACTTTGATATTTCTATGGTCTGATAACAATGAAAAATGCTGTTACTTGTTTTTTTCTTACTACTTTTATTATTTTACAATCCAGTCATTGATCCCCTCTGGGTCTGCCCTCCTACAGTTCCCATTCCTCCTTTCCACTGTCTCTAAGAGGTAACACCTCCCCTCCAACAGACCTCTGCATTCCCTGGGACCTCAAGTCTCTCAAGGGTTAGGCTTGTCTTCTCCCATTGAGGCCAGACCAGGTAGTTCTCTCCTGTGTGTGTCAGGGGCCTCAGACCAGCTCCTGTATATTGCTTTGTTGCTATCTCAATGTCTGAAAGATCTCAGGGGTCTAGAATAGTTGAGACTGCTGGTCTTTCTATGGTTCATCCTCAGCTTCATCCAGCTTTCCCTCACTCAACCTTAGGAGTCCTGACTTCAGCCCAATGGATGGGTGTAAATATCTGCTTCTGTCTCAGTCAACGGCTTGCTGGGCTCCTCATAGGGCAGCCATGCTAGGCTCCTGTCTGTAAGCATGTCATAGCATCAGTAATATTGTCAGGCCTTGGAATCTCCCCTTTCAATGGATCCCAAGCTGGGCTGCACACTGGACCTCCTTTCCTTCAGTCTGTCCTCCATTTTTGTTCATGCAGTTCTATTAGATAGGAACAATTATGGGGCAGAGTTTTTGACTGTGGGATGGCAACCCCATCCTTCTATTTGATCCCCTGACTTTCTACAAGTTCCCTCTCCCCACTGTTGGGCATTTCATCTAAGGACCCTCCCTCCTTTTGAGTCCTGAGAGTGTTACCTCTCATGCCTCTGGTAGTTTCTATAGGGCCCATCCCGCCCACCTCTCATACCCTGAGGTTTCATATTTCCATTCATTCTGCTGGCCCACAGGGCTTCTCTCTTCTTTCCCCCTCTCCTGTTATTTTTCCCCTTTCTTCTCCCAATTGCCTCCCCGACTCAGGTTCCTCCCTCCCATGATTGTTTTCTTCTCCCTCCCAAGTGGGATTGAGGAATCTGCTTGTTAACCTTCCTGAGTTCTGTGGAATGTATCCTAGGTATTCTGTACTTTTTTTTTTTTCTTTAGCTAATATCAACTTATTAGTGAGTATATACCATGAATGACATTTCAGGTCTGAGTTACCCCACTCAGGATATTTTCTAGTTCCATCCATTTGCCTGCAAAACTTATGATGTCCTCCTTCTTAATAGCTGAGTAGTATTACATTGTGTAAATGAACCACATTTCCTGTATCCATTCGTCCATTGTGAGACATCTGGGTTTTTTCCAGCTTCTAGCTATCACAGATAAGGCCAGTATAAACATAGTGGTGCATGTGCACCTGTGGTATGATGGGGCATCTTTTGGGTATATGCCCAGGAATGGTAGAGCTGGGTCTTTAGGTAGATCTATTTCCAATTTTCCGAGGAACCTCTAGATTGATTTCCAGAGTGGTTGTACCAGTTTGCAATCCCACTAGCAATGAAGGGGTGTTCCTTTTTCTCTACATCCTCTCCAGCATCAGCTGTCATATGAGTTTTTGATCTTAGCAATTCTGATTGATGTAAGGTGGAATCTTAGAGTCATTTTGATTTGCATCTCTCTGATGGCTAGGAATGTTGAACATTTCTTTGGGTGCTTCTTGGCCATTTGAGATTCCTCAGTTGAGAATTCTCTGTTGGCTCTGTAGCCCCCTTTTTATGTGGGTTACTTGGTTTTCTAATTTCTAATTTGGAATCTAATTTCTAGTCTTTGTATATTTTGGATATTAGCCCTCTCTCATATGTAGGGCTAATAAAGGTATTTTCCCAATCTTTAGGTTGCCATTTTTGTCCTATTGACAGTGTCCTTTGCCTTACAAAAGCTTTTCAGTTTCATGATATCCCATTTATGAAAGTGTTAAGTAAATCCTAGTCTAGTTGTATGTTTGATGCTGCAGTTGTTTATATTTTTATAGTTTTAAGATATAATCACATAGGGGACCTTAAGAAGGGCATTACTGAAAAAATACAAGTTATCCTCTACTCATAAAATATGAATGTGTAGGTAAAAATTACAAAATAATATTGAATATCTTTTGCATAGCAATGCGGGGGTTTACCAGTGTAATTTAAACTATTTTTACCTGGAAAGTATTTTTGCTTATTCATATCCATTCATTTCCCCAGAGTCTATATTTTCCTCTTTTTCTAGCTTAGATCTTACTGCGGTATCTAATATCATTTTAATATATTCTTTATAAGAAAACAGAGGCAGAGTTTAAAATCAGAGCTTTGTCTGGAGTATGAAAATCCAAGCCTCTATTTCAATAATCTCCGAATACCTATTTCTATCATAGGGTTATACATTGCCAGCATAAACTCTTTTCTTGGCTTTAACTGTATTTCCCTATCACATTGTATTTTTAAATATCTTTGAGTTCTCATCTGCTTTGGTTATGTCTTCCACTTCTGCCCATTTCATGTGTGCTTTGTGTTTGAATCACTGGACTCTTACCCTGTATTTCTTTAACTGAAGTAAGAGAGGCTGAAAATCCACATCTTTAATCAATAACCTTTATGTTATAAAGAAAATGTAAACTAAAATGTGACTTTTAAAATTGTAATTGTGGAATGGAATAAATAAGGTGGAAAGTTGGGACACATTTTGAGTGCTCTTTAGATAATAGTTATCATTAACTAATTTCTTTTGACAGCTATATTATGCCTAATGTGAGATTAAAAGCTTTATTGTTCCATATTCCCCAGGTTATATAATATTCCCCTATCTATCTTAGCTAAGAAGTTAATGGCAACTTACGTCATTATTCTTAAACTGTCATGCATGTCAGAATTGCATTAAGAAGGTGTTTTTTAATGTAGATCCATTTTTAAAACTTCAAGTATTACAAAAATCATTCTGAGTAGTGTTATATATGGGAAGAGAAAATGCCTTCTGTAGTCCTGCTATTCCAATCTTATCAATATCTGACCCAGTGAGCAGTCATGGTTCTTGTGCTCCTGAAAAAGATTCACTGTGGACAAAAGTAGAGCAAACAAATAATCGAAATTTATCTGAGCAGATGAGAGAACAAAACCACTTGGCTGGATTGAGCCAAGTGACTGTGTTCCCAAACAGCTCTACCTCTAGTATTTGAACTTACAAACTTTGTCTACCATGTCCCTTCCCCTGGCCCACAGTCGGGGTAGCTTGGGGCTGACCTATCTACAGGCAGGGGCTTTTTTCGAACCACTGTCCAATCTAATCTGTTACAATTAGAAGCATTAAATGTAGGGATATATACAGGGATAAAGTTATAATTTTAGGAGGGTAAAGACCATGGAGGCTTGCTTCAAAGTTCCTCCTTCCTTTTAATGAACATCCACCTGAAAACCTATGTAGTTACATATCCCAGTGTTCCCAACCTTTCCATTTTAACCTTGGCGTTTGAAAGCCATGGTGTGCTTACAGACAAGAGCCTAGCATGACAGTCCTCTGAGAGGCCCAACACAAAGCTGACTGAGACAGAAGCAGATTCTTAAATCCACCCATTAGACTGAAGTTGTGAGCCTCTCTGTTTGAATTAGGGAAAGGCTGGAAGAAGCTGGGAAGGAGGGAGACCCCATAGGAAGACCAGCAATCTCAACTAACTGGGATCTCTGAGATCTCCCAGACACTTAGCCACTAACAAAGCAGCATACATACACTAGCTGGTCTGAGGTCCCTGACACCTATATAGCAAAGGACTGCCTGGCTTGGCCTCAGTGGAAGAAGATGTACCTAACCCTTGAGAGACATGAGGCCCCAGAGAGTGGGGAGGCCTGGTGATAGGCATCTTCTTGGAGACAACATGGAGGAGGAATGGGATGGGGAACTGTGGGGGATGGGAGAGGTGTGCAATGGATGGAGTGTAAACAAATAAAAGTAATAATAATAATAATGATGATAATAATAATAACATAATCCATGTTTAAAACCTCTGATTTATCTTGGTATGGGTTGCAGATTACTACTTTGCAGTTTTCCTAAATTATTTGTTTAAATACTTAAAAAATATTTGTCAACAATTTGTCACTCTTCATCTCTATGGCAAGATAATACCATGAAATTTTTTGTTTCATAAAGTTCTCCTTCATCCTCAACAGACTATATAATAGGATATTTTACAGTCATTTATTGTTGACTATGAAGATGAAACCAATTGGTATCCTGTATTGTACATGAACTCTATTCTAGTTTATAACTTTATGGAGTTTAGGAAAAATAATATGTTCATGTATGAACAATACATGCATGCAAAAGCATGTATATATACTATATATATAATTTTAAAATACTTTATGAAATGGAATAATGTTGATAACTTTGAATAAGTCTTAAATTTTCCTTGCTCATATCCCTTTGGCTCAGGTGTTACAAGTGCTTCAATACTACTTGAATTATTTGTTTTACTTCAGTTTTATTATATATTCATATAATAATTCTGCACACTTGTTGAGTTTCATGTTTAAAAATAATTCCTGAAAATCATATTGTACTTTATTTTCTGCAGTGTGCTTTTTGAAGTAATGTGCCTTACATTTTAGCTTTTGTGGATATGTAAAGTGCACTTTGTTCACTCTCTCTGGTCAATGGTCTTCTGTCACCCAAAATGTCCCATGGATCTCTTATCATTCCCTTGTTAAAGAACATGGCTTATTCTGTGCCTTTGCTCTTTCTAGTCATGCTGTGGAGTTATGCTAGTACATACACACAGTGCACATGAGGAGGAACATCTCTGCAGTGTGTATCCAGGAGACATGCTACTGCCATTTCTTGAGGTCTGGAAATAATGGGAATGTTTTGTCCAATCTAGACCCTACACATAGGGTATAAAACACCCCTCTTTAATTGAATTATCATCAATTAACCTTCATAAACATTTTGCTTTCTGCCACTAACTTTTCTTAGATTGTTAAATTGTTAATGTATCTCAGGAACTTGATATTCTTCACTTTATTTTTCCACCTTATACATGATATATTTCTAATTTAATATTATATGTTGAATTAGAAATAAAACTTTAAGATATTTTGGTAGAAAAAACAGACTGTGTTAACACTGCATTCATTAATAGAGGACAGAATGAGTAGTTCTTTTTCTTGCAGTGCTAGATTAAGTAGGATCTTAGTATTCTCACATATTCCCTGCACAGTTAGATGTTGGGATGGTTTCTGGACTCTGGATTCTATCACGTAGGGAAGTAGAGAAGTAGACTTTTGTGGATCTACAGTTTGTGTGTTACGTAATGAACCCCTCCTTTATAATTTATTCAGTTTCCTAAATTGTAATTTCTCTGACCATTTGTATATGAGCTCTGCCTACCAAACCTGTGTGAAAATTAGTTAATGTAATCCATATATGCCTGGGTAGAATATTATACCTAGCAAATGTCAATGACTAGTGTTATCCACCCTCCACTTTGACTTTAAAAGTGTGCTCTCCTACCCACTCACCCACTCATACCTCATACATTTCTGGTTTATGGGACTTTCTAGTAGTTTCCCCCTTCCCCACCCAACACTGTTGCATATTTTTATTCATTCTTTTTATCCTCTGGGCTTCTTTCCTGTCTTCCCTCATACCTGATCCTGCCTCCCTTTTTCCCTCCCTCTCTACCCTCCCACCCATGACTCTCCCTCTGTCTGCCTCCCATGAATATTTTATTCCCCCATCTAACTGGTATTGAAGCATTCACAGTTGGACCTTCCTTCCTGTTAAGCTTCATGTAGTGTGTGTGTTGTATCATGGGTATTCTGAACTTTTTGGCTAATATCCACTTATCAGTGAGTATATACCATGTATGTCATTTTGGGTATGGGTTAGCTCACCCAGGATAATATTTTCTAGTTCTATACATTTGCTTGCAAAATTCGTAATGTTCTTGTTTTTAATAGCTGAGTAGTATTCCATTGTGTAAATGTACCACATTTTTTTGTATCCATTCTTTAGTTGAGGGACATCTGGGTTGCTTCCAGCTTCTAAATAAGCCTGCTATGAAGATAGTGTATCATATGTCCTTGTGATATGGTGGAGCAGTTTTGTGTGTATGCCCAGGAGTGGTATAGCTGTGTCTTCAGGTAGATCTATTTCCAATTTTATGAGGAACAGCCAGATTGATTTCCAGAGTGGTTGTACCAGTTGCAATCCCACCAGCAATGGAGGAGTGTTCCTCTTTTTCTACATCTTCTCCAGGATCTGCTGTCACTTGAGTTTTTGATCCTAACCATTCTGATTGATTTAAGGTGGAATCTCAGGGTCGTTTTGATTTTTATTTCCCTGATATCTAAGAATGTTGAACATTTCTCTAGGTGCTTCTTGGCTATTCAAGATTCCTCACTTGATTCCTCACTCTGTTTACCTCTGTAGCCCAGTTTTTAAATTGGGTTATTTGGTTTTCTGGAGTCTAACATCTTGAGTTCTTTGTATATATTGGACAGTCCTATATCAGATGTAGGGTTAGTAAATATCTTTTCCTAATTTGTATGTTGTTGTTTTGTACTATTGACAGTGTCCTTTGCCTTACAGGAGCTTTTCAGTCTCATGAGTTCCCATTTGTCGATTGTTGATCTTAGTGCCTGAGCTACTGGTGTTCCAATATTCCCTGTGCCAGTGTGTCTGAGTCTATTTCTCATTTTCTCTTCTATTAGATTCTCTGTATCTGGTTTTATGTGGAGGTCTTTGATACACTTGGACTTGAGCTTTGTGACTTTCTAGTTGCTTGGAAAACTGTAGCATTCATAATAAAAATAGAAATGCAAAGAATCTGTTTTAAGTGCCATAGTTAAACAAAATACACAATTTATCTTCAGGTCAGTATTCATATCAAATGTTAAAGACTACAGATGTTAATTAGTACATGTGGTGCAAAGGATATCCTTCAAATTGAAAATCTGAAACTGTTCACTATCCTCTTTTTGCACCTTTAACACGTTTATTGAAAGTTATGTGAAGGAGAATCCATAAAGATAATTTTAGGAAAATGTGTACATACAGATAGAATCAATATGGGAACTGTGGGCTCCCAGACTTCTCTGTCTCTTTCAGCTACATACTTCCTCACACAAGGACAACTGTCAGCCCTGAAAAGAGCTGTTTTTGCTAAGTATGCACTTTCCTGGTTCTTAGAAGTATTGTTCCCTGGAGCTGTAACCTTGCAGAAGCCAAGCTTCTGTAATAGAATGTACTGCATGACAGGTCATGCAGGTCCAGATTTTATGTATGTGGTTCTGGAAGGCTCTCTGCTAGGTCAGTCTGTCAACTCCTCTTAGGAAATGGAGTTCACTTTCTGAGCAAATACCACGTGGAAATGAGATGCAATGTCTTTATGTTCAGACGGTGTCAAGGGGCCTTTCATGGTGCGCCCACATTCTTTTTATCCTACTCCCCTACAATCCTTCCCAACTTCTCTGTATGTCCTTTGTAGAATCTTAAAGGAGCAAAAAAGTTGTCAATTCTCTCCAGTGTAGAAACATGAGGAAATTATGTTCTGCTCCAAATAGAGCTATGCTAGATTTCCTGGGAACAACTCTGAGAGCAAGTGCCTAGATATTGAAATATATGGGTCTAACAAAGGAGATTTATTTTTAATTACATGTTATTTGTGAATACTTGAATAGTGCTTTGTACACATGGCTACAGAGACCAGAAGAGAGTGTCATATTGTACAGGTCTACCTGACTTTTTTACTAGAAATGGAATCTTTTGCAAGAGAATACATTTTCTTACTTATCCTCTCAAAACTCAGCCCCCCAAAACTTCCTGTCCTAAACTGATATAGAAGCATATGCATACCCCAGGGGGTGGACATAAGCAGTTGAGCTCTTAGTTTGGAATGTACAACAGAACTCTGATGGTTACCTGGGTGATAGTAAACAGATAAGACCATTGCCTAAACTTTCATTTCCTTTTTTTTAAATGAGATTTTTATAGATGAGACATAATACCACCTTCATGTGCCTGTAGGAAAGATTAAGTTAACTCAGAGCAGGGCATGTAGTAGTCAATGAAGGACAAAGGTGACTGATCTCCTGACTTTGAATACTTTAAAAGAAACATTTCTTAGCAACAATATTCAATACTGAATACTTGAAATGAATCAAATCTTGTCATTTTAAGCTAATACTTTTTCCCCAAGTAGCATATGACCATGTTTGTTGTCATTATTGACTAACATCTATAAGGGCCTCTATATACCATGATGTTTGGTCAAGACCATCCATAGGAGATGGTGAGAGAACAAAATCTTTGTACCTACTGAAATGAGTATGGAAGTTTAAAAGGGATATTACCAAAAACCTCTTTATATGAAGAAAAATGAAGTATTTGTCTATGTGTCAAAATAAATGCTCAGAACATTTTTGAAGGAGAGGGAATGGCTGAGCATAGAGTGTGGACAGTTAGCACACCTGTGTTCTATATACACCTGAACTACAGACTATCATAGAATGTCATGAGGATCAACTTGGGGTTTACTGCAAACCCCAGCAATTTCCTGGATTTTAGTTTTCATTCTCAATAGAAACACCAGCTTGTTTTTCATTTCTTTCCTCTGCTCCAGCCCAAGGGAAGAAAAATAATACAAGGGACCCAAATGTCAAAGCATCCATTCTGTCCTTTATCTATCTGGTTTTTAAATGCACCTCTAATAGTAAATGCTATTTATTCAAGTATGCACACTGTAGTAAAGTAAATCATGTCTAAAATGGACAAAAGGTAAAAAAAATAATGTAAGATAAGTAAGAATCTTTTCATTGTTCCTTGAAAATAAATCTCAAAGAAACCCATTGCTAAATAAAATAATAGTTCTACAACCCTGCAAATAATTGGACTCAGGAGAAATGCACCAGGAGAGAGTATTAGTGCAAGTCCAGCATTTCTGGCTTTCTTAGCTTATGATAAAACCTTAATCACTCTCCTTTCAAACTACAAAAGGTTATGTATCCAAAGGAGGAAGAATTCTTACTGCGCTCGTCTAAGTTCTCCCAAAAGTTATTAACTAATCTAGACAAAGCCATTTTAACTAACGAGCACCTTTCCCACTTTATGTGAGAAGCCCTGCTCTAGTTAGGCAGGCGTTAGATGTTCTTAATCATCACTTGCTCCTTCCAGAATCACAAGATGTCATGCTTTCTAAACCTCTAACCACTCTGCTCAAGGATTGCCATTTTGTAACAAACTTGCATTCTGTTGGCCAGGCTATCCTGCTTATTTCAGAACATTCTTGCAGAGTGTGTGAAGTGTGGATGCAGTGACAATGGGTAATAAATGTGTCACAGGTCATTCATCTGTCCAGGTTACCTTTATCTTCCTATCTTTGTCTTTGGATTGTCTGTCTGGGATCTTAGAATTTCTTCTGCATTTTCTCCTCTGGAGATCTTGACAGTTTTCTTTTTCACCTTTTTACCACTCCCCTGTGAACCTTGATCCCTAAGGAAACACTTTCCTTTTACATTTCTAAGGAGATTTGTCTCTCTTACCATGTGTCCCATTGAGGCTTTTGTTGGCTTTTCTCAGCTGGTGCATGCAGAAGCCTTGCATACATTTAGAATCAACTCATTTGAGTAGCAACTTGAACTTGATTTTCTCCAGCCTCAGCAGTCCCCAGAGCAAAAATTCACAAAGAAAAAGGGAAAAGAAACTCAGGTTAAACTTGATAAGATGTCACCGATGAGTCTTGTCACTGACAGCTAGGACTAGAGTTTCCAGGCTCATTAAGTCATAGCCCATGGTTTTTGGGTGTGTGGACGATTCTGCAGTATAATTACTTGAGGATTTTTTTTTTTTTAATAATACAAATTCTGGGCTTGGTGCCTAGAAATTATGATTCAGTGGACTGAGGGGGTCTGTGTTACTGCATAGCTCCCCAGATGATCTAATGTTGAGCCAAGTATGGTAACTACTGCCTGAAACCTAATGCTGATTAATTCAACACATATTGTTTTGAGTGTCTGCTGTGGGCTGGGGTCATCAGAGGCTTTTCAGTATACAGGGTATGCAAGAGGAAGTGGCCAGGCAAAGTGTGGAAAGAACAGAGTTTATCTTTGAGGATAAAAGTCTTTATATTTTGTATTTTTAGTGCGTTTATGATTCCTACTACATTTTTGGCGAGGGGTGGGATGATATGGCTGGGGTGGGCATACATGTGTAAGGGTGGCCAGTAGACACATTTCTGGATTTAGATATTTTCTTCCACCTTTATGGGTTCTAAGGAACAGACTTTGAATATTTTCAGGCTTTTACAGCAAGTGCTTTTTATCAACTGAACTGGCTTGCTGGGCCCAGAAAGAGATACTAGGTCATGTGTCAGTGTTCTACTGTTTTTCCCCTGAGAGAAGGTCATACAGAAGCCTCAAAATTCCAACTTTGTGGGTAAGACCTTGTCATTCAGTTCCTTTTCTTAAGCTAATCCTTTGGTTGTAAAAATTTAAAGAGTTTCTAATTTAGAGAAAAGATGTGGCAAGTTAACAATTACTTAAAAACATGAAGTAGCTCTTTTTTTCTTTTCTTTTCTTTCTTTTGTGTGTGTGTGTGTGTGTGTGTGTGTGTGTGTGTGTGTGTGGCAGACAACCTGTCTGCCTCATCACTAGCTTACAAAAAGTTGCCTGCCTAGTGTTTTAGCCTCACCGTCTCAGATATTGGGAAAACTGGAACATGCATCTATGAAAAAGGTTGCATTTCCTTGTTGTATTGCGAAATCTGAAGGCACATTGAAAGGAATGTGTTCGTTTCCTTCAAATTGAGATATGGCTAAGACTGGGATGGTATAGGAGACTCCAGAGAAGCGAAACGGACCAGTGACCCTGGCTCTGAACAAACTGAAAGACACTAAGCCCATTCCCAGAAAGAAAGCTGCCATAAATGTATGTCTTTTAGATTCTAGAAGCAAGGGAACAGCATAGTATTCTGAACCTCCATCCCCACTTGAAGTGTTACTGTGTGTTCCTCCTGTATATATTCGTCTCTGTCTGGTAAGTCAGGCTTATGCCATGCGGCAGTGGGCCAACATTGATCATTGGTACATGAAACAAATATGTTGATTGTTAGTTCCTACTTTCAGTTTCCATAAGATCCTCAAACTTTCACTGCCAATAGTTACAGATATCCTGAGTGATTTGCAAACAATATAAATTTTTAGCAAGATGACATCCTGAGAAGAGGCTCCTTGTGGTCTAAGGCTGTCTACTAGGACAGAGCTGGAAAAGTCACTAAGAGGGCTACAGTCTCTGGTCATTTGTTATGGTTTTGCTTCTTACATGTGCATGATTGTGGGTGAATCAGAACTATCTCTTTGAGTAAAGTACGAGTGCATTTTATTACATTTGGTGTAACAGACATATTGTTCATGAAAAGTAGAGCAGTTTTATTCCCTGTCCCCCTCTGCTTCTCTCAATGGACATTTTAAGAAATGTTGCATTGCCACTGTGCTGTGCAATATTGCATTTTTCTACAGCAGAAATGGTGGTCACTTACACTTTTCATTATCTTAGATGTGCTTTGTGGCTAGATGGTTCAAGATGTCCTTCCGGTAAGTGGTAGATATCCTTTGGTTGATTGAAAAGTATTAAGTTGGGGTTTTAAATAGTTACTAACTAGCTGTTAAAAACTGATAACTCTCATAGAACACTCATGCATGATCTTCTAACTGGACCAGACTGTCCAATAGTCCTGAGCTTGTGTGTGTGTGTGTGTGGTGTGTGTGTGTGTCTGTGTGTGTGTGTGTGTGTGTGTGTGTGTGTGTGTGTGTGTGATCCTTAGACTTCATGCTCATTCTGGTCTGGTGTACTCAACTGAATAATTTCTTATTTATGTGAAAACAGGTGGAGGCTATGACTCTCTCTTTCCCCCTTCTGCTGGAATTGAGACCATGGTAATAATTCAAGCTAAAATCACAGTTTGCCCCAATTTAGATTTACACTTCTATGTTGATAGAGTGAATGTTTTCCCCACCTAGATACAGCCTGTAATAGGTGTGAATGCTAAGCAGAGAACTATTCATAGTCATGATTAGCATTACTCAAAGGTGTCAAAATCACTCCATTCACTGTAATAAAGCAACTTGGATGAAAGGGAGAGAGAGGGAGAGAGAGAGAGAGAGAGAGAGAGAGAGAGAGAGAGAGAGAGAGAACTAAACAGCTAAGCTGCACAAGTTGTTTTATTTTCTTCTCCTTTTTATTATGCAAGTAGTACAGAGCCCTTAGTTATTCCCTTTAAAGTGAGTTAGAGACCCCTGCTTGAGTACATTCATCATTTAAGGCTTTATATCGAACTAAGGTACCAATTACATTGAGGTTTGTTTTTTGGGGGAAGGGGAAATTGGAGCAGTAAGAATCTTTATTAACTGCAAGGGAGTTAGCATCACATAAATTCACAATCTTAATTCTTACAATAAACTAGCTTAATACTTACCATTAATATTTTATAGATGCTATATTTGAAGAAAGGGGCATTAAATCGATGTAAACCTTGTATACACATATATCGTGTTATATACGTATGTGTATATGTATATACACAACACATTTAACCGTACTTCATTTTGTCTCAGACATTTTGAAAATTATTTGTAATGAATACTAAGAGTAAGCAATACTAAATATTTTAGGACTCAATACTTATACATGTAGACAAAGCATTACTAACCATTATTAAATTCAATATCTCTTTTTAGCTGATATCCTTCTTTAATTTTTTGTCAAAAAATTAATCTAAAGGATAATCCAAATCTACCAAAATTTGCAGTTTAAAAAACACTAACTTGGAACCTCCTTCTAAGAGAAACCATTCTCTGCAGGGAATGTGAGATCAGAGCAGAAGACACTTATTAAAATGAACCCCTGCTAGAAGGGGTTTGCCTCACAATAATTCATTAAACCGTACATTTGTTTATGTTCTTATTTTATTTTACCAAAAGATAAAAAGGAAGTAAGAACTTTGCTTCTTAAAAACAATTATACAATATTTTATACCATTTATTTTATTATAAAATTCATTTTCTACTAACCAATGAGCAGCTAAGATTAGTCCATTTTCATGGATATAAATTAATACTTAAAACTATAACATATAACATAAAGGCTGACTGTAGTACTGTATTCAAGATAAGCGGTGTTAATGTGCACAGAGCACCTGAACTGAACTCTTTAATCCTTTGCATTTATTACTGTCATCCATTCTGAAACAACTGTCTCTGCTCTGTCCTTTGGATAACTGAGGACTGAGAGGTTCTCCTTAGTGCTACATCCAAGCCATATTGAATTACCAGTGTTACTAAATGTGAGTGGGTGCTTGGAGAGCATTTAGTCTGAGCTGGTCTCCTGAGCAACAGAGGCTGCAGAAGGAGATAATAGGAAGCAGAGCCACTGGTGTTTAGAACACTTCCAAGTGGAGTGACTCCATAAAAATTACACCACAGCTTCTAAATTTAAGCATGAATGTAAAATACAGCCACAGAATACAGTGCATGCTTAGTGCCTATCCTGGCCAGGTGTCTACATTTCAATGACACCCTCCACACCCCTTAGAGATACATAAGTAGCCAAGAGAGTAACCTGTTTCTACTCTTAACCACTGAACAGTAGTAAATTGTTTGTCTTTACATTTTAGGGCTAGAGTGTATATGTATGAGTGTATGTGTGTGTGTGTGTGTGTGTGTGTGTGTGTATGTGTGTGTATGTGTGTCTGTGTGTGTGTGTGTTGTGTTAGGGCTGGAAGCCATAGCATTCTGCATGCTGGGAAAGTACTCCACCCTTGGGAAAACTTCCTGCCCATTGACCATCTTCCCTTGGTTCCAACTTGAGCCCAGTGATTCTAATTCTTTGGACGGTCTTCATCACTTCCATACAGAATTCTGTCACCTTTGTTCCTGTTACATAATCTGCAAGTGGTAGGCACTGGGCTGCTCACAGTGCTCCTCATGTGTCCTATTTATCCATCCATGTCTTATACTAGAGACTTATGCCTCATCTTCACTGTCTGTGTTCTGGCCCTTCCATCAGCCTTTTTTTTTTTTTTTCATTCTGCTATGAATTACCTTCTGTACCATATTAAGTCTGTGTTCTTATTTGCTTTCCTGTCTCCTACAGCCCTCTTTCGAGAATGATGTCAGAAGCCACTGATCCCAGTGCACCTGTGCTCTTCCTCCATTTCATAGACATTTTTTAGTATATGCTATCATTTTTCCCATCTGTGCATAAGTTCCCCATAATAACAATTCAGAGACTTCTTATATATCAATAAATGCTTAGGCCAATAACTTTGGCTCTGTTTGCCGACTAGCTCATATCTTAATTACCTGTTATTTTATTCTAAGTTATTTTATGCCACTTGGCTGGTTACTTGATCCTCAGTTTCATGTGACCCATCTTCTTCTGTGTCTGGAGCGAATCCTTTTGCCCATGACTCTATTCCCAGAACTCCTCCCTGGGTACTGGAACTTCCACCTCCCTATTTCCTGCCTAAGCCAATAAATAGACCAACAACATTTTATTGATAGATGATGCTTCCATATAGAAGAGGAGATTTTTCTCTACAACATTTCCTCTCTATAACTGTACACTACAGAAAGGCAAGCCGTGGACTATAAACTGAGGGAAGTTTGGTTTGCTATCCCCCTTCAGTTCTACCTATGATATACTTCTTGTAATCTCTCCTTGGTTCCAGATGAAACAATTTCAGCCTTAATCAATATACTTCTGATAATGTTTATCTTATAGACATAATTTCAATAAAAACATAAAAAAATCATTTTCCTAAGCACACTGTTTTCCCTAGGGAAATTTTCCTTCACTAGGTTTTATATATCCTTCCAGGAATATCTTGTGTATATTTGAATATATACATTTTATTCCCATGCATAATAATAATATATTTAACACATGCTGTATTTTGTAACTTGGTAGTCCATTGAGAGGTTTTGATTGAATCTAAAATATGGTTGGAGCATGGATTTAAATTCATCACTAGCATAGAGATGATAGGTTGTTCAGTGCTTAAAATTTAAGTTGCTGAGTCATTTACATAAAGAGGCTAACTCCCTGGAACAGAACTAAAAACTAATGAAATGATACTAATATGACTAGTTCCAATGACCATTTGTACCAATTCACATAGTAAACAAGTATACAAAGGAATCAGATTATACTCCAGCATTGTGTAATGATCTTGCTGCTTTAGTTCTCCATTTGACACCTATTATCAGACAAAATTGTTATAATTCCAGAGCATCTTTGATTGTTGTCTCTCTTGGACAAGTTTATAACCCAACCATTTCCCTGTTTTTTGTTCTGAAAGATGAAGATAACAAGTGGATAATCCCTACAGGCTGTCATGAGGACGAAGTGGATTATTCTAGCGAAAGCAATTAAAACCATGCCTTGCAAAAAAATATTTCTACAGAAGCTAATGGTTATTACATTACTTCTCAATTCCTTCCTGACACTGTGAAAAACTACCTTTGCAGAAAACCATTTCTATCATATTACTTTATCAGGATGGTTTTTTCATGTAAGTAGGGACTAGGCATCAGAAAGTATTGTGCAGATGTAGGAAATGTATATTATCCTTTATCACTATTAAATGAAATCTGTACATCCTCATTGAATAAGGGAGAAGAAAGCAAAAGCCATGACTTGAACAGCTCTAAGATGAACTTGATTTGGGCAACTGGGAATCAGATACAAGTACAGAATAATGGAGATTGGATGAGATGTGCAATCTAATAGAGATTCATATACAGCCGAGGAGGAAGCATATTAGCTAATCTAGATAGGAGGGTCTCTGTAGAAGATATAGACTACAGATATCTGGGAAGAAAAAGCTGTGGTTGATACTTTCAGTGCAAACTGTCAACAGCTTTACTTGACTAGAAGGGTTTGCCATTCCAATGGGTCTGAAGCTTTGGAATCCTTGATATGGCCATGTTCACATCATCAAAACACATTCATAGGCACCATTTATAATTATGGAAATTTGCAGGTATGTCCCACTACTATTCATTTGGAAAATGAATGTAAAGAACATATTATGAAACTTGTCATTTTATCTTTCTTCCATCATAAAATTTAATAGTCCTCAAATATCTATTTGTGCTAATGTTCTTTGCATGAAAAATTGGTCCTTTTCTAAAATTTCTCAAGAGTCTCGTACATTTGGCTCCCTCAGAGGCAGGTTAATGTTGTTGTTTTCGGAGGATGAAGGTTCACTTTGGAACTTTTAACTCTTTATTGAAACTTAAATTTGCTGAAAAAACAAATCCTTTCCCTGAAATATGAATTTAGGGTCACAGTAACATGTCAAATATAAGTTGTGCCTGTGTTCCGGTCAGCATGCCCTGGAAAGGGCCAAGTGAGTTGAAGCAAAGCAGCAACACTGAAGAAAAACTGTCAAGTAGACACAGGAGGCACTGTCTTCCCAGGTCATAGTTTGAAACAGATCATTGGTTGGCATGATTTGATAGCTGTGTCTTTTCCTTCAACCTGCACTTGAATGAAGCTAGTGGAACCCATTGAAAAAAATAGTCTGTAATTTTCTTCCCAAAGTTGTATTGTTGACATTGATTTTGCCAGGGTGGAGGATGCTAAATTGAGAACAAAGTAGAAAAGGCTCTGAAATAAATGCAAGACAACTCAGGGTTTCCAGACAATATATTTAGTGTTTATAATTTATAAACTCTCCAGAGTATATGCAGTGTGATATATGCTTCTTTTTGCTAGTGTGTATGTTTGTGTGTGTGTGTGTATATATATATATATATATATATATATATATATATATATATATATATATAGCGAGAGAGAGAGAGAGACAGAGAGAGACAGAGAGAGAGAGAGACAGAGAGAGAGAGACAATGAAAATGAAAAATTACCAGGATGCTAGCAGTGGTATGTCTCAGATGTTTAAGCCATTTAATAATTTCACTGGGTGTAGACTTCAGGAATATGCCTATTTTTTTAAATAAAAAAATTTTTAATAAATGACTTAATTCAGATTTATGACAATTTTATAGGATTTATGTTAATATCCATTTTATTTTTCTTTTTTAGTTCATATTAATTTTAAATAAAAAGGAAATAAAGTTCTGAATATGCAAAAAATGTACCATGAATTTATAAATACATACATATATGTCTATGTAACAAATTATTTTATTTTAAAGAATTCTGGAGCCTCAAGCCTATCAAAGGTTAGGGTGGGGAGACCTGGCAAGGCTGTGGGGATGGTGGGGATATCCCCTTGGAGACAGGGTGGGGGGAGGAGGAATGGGGTAAGTAACTGTTGGAGGGCAAATTGGGAGGGGCATACTGACTGGACTGTAAAAAAAGATTAAAGATAATTTAAAAAAATGAATCAAAAAAGAAGAAATAAATACTGATATTAGTAACAAAAATATTCTTGAAACAGCTTAGCTTCATTTTTGTCTAGTACGGTGGTTCTCAACCTCTGGATCACAATCCCTTTGCTCAGGTCAAATGACCCTTTTACAGGGATTTTACATTTATCACATATCAGATATCCTGTGTATCAGATATTTACTTTATTATTATTATTATTATTATTTATTATTATTATTATTATTATTATTATTATTATTATTATTATTATTATTTTTCAAGACAGGGTTTCTCTGTGTAGCCCTGGCTATCCTGGAACTCACTCTGTAGACCAGGCTGGCCTTGAACTCAGAAATCCGCCAGTCTCTGCCTCCCGAGTGCTGGGATTAAAGGCGTGTGCCACCACTGCCCGGCTTACTTTATGATTTATAACGGTAGAAAAATTCCAGTTATGAAGTGACAAGAGAGTGAACTTTATGATTGGGGGTCATCACTACATGAAGAACTGCATTAAATGATCACAGCATTCGGAAGTTTGAGAACCACCACTCTAGTGGTAGGAGTGTGTGTATATTTGACTGATGCTGAAATGGGAATGCCAGTATACAAAATGTTGTAGTTCACAGTTATCGCAGATTGCAATCTAGTTCATGAAAGAATTCATACTTTCAAAAATAACTACCATTAGTGTTGAGACTGACAAAGCATTAAAGGAGGCAAGCTGACTTGACATAGATGTCTTCCATTGCATGAGGTGACTTCCATTGGCATTTGCCTTAGTTATGATCTGTGTTGCTATAAACAGAAATACTGGTGTCAAATAACACACCATAATGGGCACATTCTGGTTTTCAAACTGCAGGATCATAAGGGAAGCTGTGAGGCACCTTGGACTTATAGTCTAGAGCTTTTGTACATGTCATCTTATCAACCAGCTTGGTCCAGCAAGAGAGAGTCAGTGTTAATATGTAGAGGGGCTGAACTGTGTTTCTGGATGATATGCATATTATAAATGAAGGAATAAAAGTATGATGATGTCAATGATGATGAATGATGAATTAAATAATCATAAACAAAATGATGATGATGATGATGATGATGATGATGATGATGATGATGAATAAAAGCAAAGTACATTCAGGATGGTTTGTTTCTAAACTCACTAGATTTGTATTGTTGTTATTATTATTTATTTCATGAAAAAAGTTAAGCCATTAGTAGTTAATCCCATGATTCTGTTGTAAAGTTACAGGAAAGGGAACCGATGTACACTCCAAGGCATTCACAGAGCAACTAATTCTCATAGGAATCGGTCTTTTAAAAATCAGGGTTGGAGAATATCCCCATAGAGGCAGGGGGAGTGCGGAGAGAATGGGGAGGTTCCAAAGGGGAGATCTGGAAAGGGGGAAAGATTTGAAATGTAAATAAAATATGAAAATAAAAAAAAAGAAAGAAAAATCAGTGGCTATAAATTTTACTGTACTAAGTATCCCGAACTTTCTCAAAAGTGTGTGTGTGTGTGTGTGTGTGTGAATGCATGTGCTCATGTGTGTGTACATGTGGATATCGTACAGTATGTGTTGTGTGTGCTATAAAGTGAGAGGAGGGCAGGGGGAAGAAGAGAGAGAGAAGTTTGGAGCAGCATATTGATGGTGTTTGAGTCTGGAAAGTTGAAAGTGGCTGTTTGTAAGTGTGAGGGAGTGTGAATGTGACATTTGTTGGCAATGTTACATAATTCTTTACACAGGATTTCTGTTGATTATTTCCACTTGAAGATGTGAAGTATTTGTTACTCTAGTAGAAAAGAAGTCTCAGTGTTCTCATCCCCAACGAGGCTGAACTCTGAGAAAGACATTAAAAATTGTCTTTATACATTTGAAATAATATAGATCAATATTTCTTGATTCACAGTCTTAGTAGCAATTTTGTAAAATGGATGACAAAAGCCACAAATGTCTCTTTCTCCTTTTAGCTCAACCAGGAACAACTATTTAGAGCATTTTTGTTTTGAGTCCAAGGTCTAGCATTTTTCAGTTCAGCTGACACTAACAATTACGTTTGTCAATATGTATTAAATCTGGAGGCTATTTAAAGACTGCCATGGAGCATGCGTTGTAAATATATTAAGCTTAATCCCCCACCCCCAATGCAAATCTCTGTTACCAAAATTATAAAGGATATCTGGTTTTGTTTTGTTTTGTCTTTTCCTTTGTTTTAAAAGTTTTCTGTGAAAAGTAGACTATTCTTATTGAACCAGATGACAGTTTTTATACTTGTCTTGCCTTAGTAACTTCTTTTGTGTTTATTTTAGCATTGTGATTTCAAAACTGGAATGAGCTATAATGTGTCTCTTTTTTCCATGACAATACTTGGCAATTTGCAAAGTCAAATCGTGATTCTTATTAATTGCCTTCATTATTTATAAAGTCAGTGGCAAACTTTATCAGTGATGATTAGAGATAAGCAAGTAAATTAAAAAAGAGTCTTCCAGAATTAGATGAAAATAGAATGTAGGTATTAACCCATCTTTTCACATAAGCCTTACAGTTTTCAAAATGTATAGTTGTAATTTCTATGAATTTTTGAATAATAATAAAATTGCCATATTGAAGAAAAATGTGTTTTAACCTTCAAAGGTAAATACAATTCATACTATTTATGATTTGAATGTTTGTTGAAAATTTAATTATACCACACTTTGTTAGAATTTCACTGATTTTTCAAAGGGCTTTATTCTTTTATTGGTAGTTGTTTTGAAAACCTCATACATGAGCACTGTATCTGCATCATTATTGCTTTTCTTTTTTGTTTTATTAGTTGATTATTTATTTACATTTCAGATGTCATCCCCCTTCCTGGTCTCCCTTCTGCAAACCCCCACCCCATCCCCCTCACCTTTGCCTCTAAAAGGATGCTCTCCCATCCATTCACTCACTCCTGCCCCACCATGTAGCATCCACCTATACTGAGACAAGAAGCCTCCACTCAACAGGACCAAGAGCCTCCCCTCCCATTGATATCAGACAAAGCAGTCCTCTGCTACATATGTACTGGGAGCCATGGACCAACTCATTTATACTCTTTGGTTGGTGGTTTAGTCCCTGGGAGTTCAAAGGGGTCTGGTTAGTTAATATTGTTGTTCTTCCTATGGAGTTTCAATCCCCTTCAGCTCTTGCAGCCCTCTCCCTAACTCTTCCACTGGGGTTCCTGGGATCAGTCCAATGGTTGGCTATGAGTATCTGCATCCGTCTTAGACAGGTCCTGAAAGAGCCTCTCAGAGGACAGCCATACTAGGCACCTGTCTGTGAACACTTCTTGACATCAGCAATAGTGTTGGGGTTTGGTGTCTGCTGGGTGGGATGGATCCCAAGTTGGGGTGGTTTCTAGATGACCTCTTCAGTCTCTGCTTCATTTTTTTGTCCCTGCATTTCCTTTAGATAGGACCAATTCCAGGTTAAAATTTTTGAAATGGGTGGGTGGGTGGTCCCTTCCTTTAACTGGGGGCCATGCCTATATATGAGGGTTCTCTTCAGGTTTTATCCCTGCTTTGTTGGTCATTTCGGCTAGTGTTATCCCTGGTGGGTCCTGGAAGCCTCCAGTTTCCCTGATGTCTGGGACTTTCTGGTGGTTCCTCTGATTCCCCATCGCCCACTGCTACATATTTCTATTCATTCTCCTGGACTCTGGACTTCCCTCCTGTCTCTTCGAATATCTGCCCCTGCCCCTCTTTTTCCCCTCCCCCTCCCTTCCATGTCCCTCCCTCCCTCTACCTCTTCTGATTATTTTGTTCCCCTTTCTCGGTAGCATTGAAGCAACCACACTTTCCTCTTTCACCTTATTAAGCTTCATATGGTCTATGAGTTGTATTCTGGGTATTCTGAGTTCTTGGGCTCTCTCCAACTCCTACTATAAACCTGCTAAATTCTAAATCTCTTTTCTCATCATTATTATTGCATATATGTATCTGTAAACCACACATGTATGTATAAAGTACTCAAGCCATTTGCTTTGCTCACATGCACACATGTCCAGGGGTAAGCTCTTGGGATTGGATTACCTGTGTGTGGTTTGGTTCTAGGAGGAAACCAATTATCCCTTTCACAGTAGCTATTGACCATCAGTAGTTTATCACCTAGGAATGTGACTATAGAATATCAACTGCCTACAGATGATGTCATCTATATTAAATTTAAAACTGGCAGATTTTTCTAAACTGAGTAGCTCCCCAATAATTGAGATGGAGACCTATTGATTTATTCAACAAGCAGTAAGCACAATAACTGAGTAGGTATTCCTAACCCTCTTTGCTGTCTTAGCTATTTTCCAGCCACACACCCCGATATATTTAGTCTCTCTTTGGTTTGCTCTGCTGAAGCTGTCTGTCCTAATAGAGAATGCCCCTGACAATTGCTCACATCCAATCTCATGACGACCATCTTCTTCTTCCTCCATCTCTGAACCCCTAATAGCCATCATTCTGATCATATTCAGGCAATTTTATTTTAGAGATTTCATGGGTGTAGCTTTCTTGTCACATATAGAAGACACTAGCTAGGAGTACATGCCCTGATTTTCTGACTCTTACAATCTTTTTTATAACCCCTGCTTCTGTCATTTGCCCCAAAACCTTGGGTGCAGGGGTTGCACTGAATATCTATGAATAGGGTTTGGGTACCCCCCATTGGCTTCTAAATTCTAAACAGTTTTGGATCTCTGTAATCATCTTCATCTTTTTCAAAACAGCTTCTTTGTTGAGGGATAAGGGCTACACTTATCTTTGGGTATAACAACAAGTTTGAAATTATACTGATTTAGGAAAATGGCTTTGGAAGGTTGTCATTGCTGTGTCTGTAACCTCTCTGGCTATTCTTTCCTACTGAGTGAAATTAAAGTACAAACAGACAGAGTTGGTACATCCAGGATATAAGTGTTACTGTTGCATCATTATGGGTATCTTGCCAGGCCAGTCATTGTTGTGACTCACAGGCTTTACACCTAGGTAAGTGTCTTAGTTACTTTTCTATTGCTGTGATCAAACACCATTGCCAAGGCAGAAAGAAAATGTTTAATTTGGCTATGGTTTTAGAGAGTTAGAGTCCATGATTGCTGGTATCTGCTACACAGATGGGAACAGCAGCTTTGAGCTTACATCCAACAATCAGGAGGCAGAAAGAGCACAAAGCCCCACATGCCATGCTTCTTACAAGGCCAAACCTTCTAATCCTGCCCAAACTCATCCACCAACTGAGGACAAAGTGGTCAAATATATATGCCTACAGGGTACATTATTATGAACATGAACACAGTAGGACTACAAGTTGTCTCTCTTGGAAAGTTGGATAGATACTTTTTATATATGAGAGGCAGTCGTCAGAGAGAATATGTTCAGGTCAGTTCCAAGTTCTTTTCTTAAAGTCCTGTTTACTAAGCCTGTGGTGTCTGCAGCAATGGGACCTTAACTTCATTCCAACAATGTGTGTGTGTGTATTTATACATATCTATTATATGTTTTTAAATAAACATGAAAAATATTTCCCGATAGCTGTTTCTATATTTTGTCATAATTTAGAACTCTTCCCTCCTTCATCCCTGATGTTTCATTTTCTTCCCTCTTGGAAGGTTAAGTTCTACCTGTAGTTTTTCCTGTTTCTCACAGAGTAACAATTATTTCCTACTATTTCTTTCTCTACAGCTCCACCCTGCACCAAAGTCGCCAGTGACTTCCCTAGTTTCTGTGGTTTACTTGAGGTTGTATACTTACACCTAAAGACTTGGAGCTAGAACCCTCCATAAGAGAGTATATGTAGTATTTGTCATTCTTGGTCTAGGTTATCTCACTCAGTATAATATATTCTAGGTCGATCCATTTACCTGCACATTTCTTAATTTTATTTTTCATTACAGTTGAATAGAATTCCACTGTATATATCTACCACATTTTTATTGCCCATTAGTTGAAGGATATTTGGATTATTTTCATTTCCTAGTATTGTGAACAGAGAGGCAATGAGCATGGCTGAGAAAGTATAGGGCATTTAGTGCTTATAGTTTATGGCAATGAATGGTGTAGTTGTGTCATATGGTAGGTTTTCTACTAGTCTTCTGAGCATTCTCTACAGTAATATGAAGAGACTGAACCTTTAAGAGGTCAAAGGGGCCAAGTTACTAACAGTGTTAGGAGCCATTCTCAGGTGAACACAGTGAGAATACATATACAAGAACCTTCATCCTTTTGTCTTTTTGTAGGTGACGATTTTAGATGTTTTTCAGGTATATATGTCCATCTATCCTAAGCTGAACCTCATGATTACCTCAGAGGCATAAACTGCAGTTGCTCATAGTAGGCTCATAGGAAGCTTCCTACTCTGCTTTTTCTTCTTGATTGTCTTTATTATTCCTGAATGGTTTCATCTTTTATCTCTCAAGTAAAGAACTTGCTCTTAAATTCATTGTTCATTGTTTCAGGAGAAATCTCAAAGACATCTGTAATTAACAATACTTGGTAGGTAGTGAGAATGATTCAAGGTCACATGATTGTCCACTTTTCCAGAGTCCTGAGAAGAGTTGTTGTCAGTGGCATTTCTACTTGATCAAGATTCCCAGCTATATACAAGATTAGTGTCCATAATTCCTGGAATCTGTGTATAATTTCATCTCTTACATCTCACCCCAAAACACTTATTATAGAAGGACTTATCAGTGGACCTACAGGAAAGACTGGTTTAGTGCACTAAGTACACACTGCAAGTCACTTACAGTTTGGAACACAATTTTTGATTAGATGTAGTATGCCACAGGAATCAATTGTTGAGGGCCACTGTACAAAGGAACATATATAAATATACATAATGGGAACCTTTCTGACTTGTTTTGGACAACAAAAACATGCTTTAAAATAGATGTTGACCATACTTTGTATTTGTTTGTATGCCTGGTCATGGATTCAGATATTTGGATAATCTTTGCTTCAAGATATCTGCTTTTTAAAACTCCTTTAGTTTTACTAAAATGTTACCAGTAGATAAAATGAGAGAAATTTAAATTCTGGTTAAT
>JADRCH010000017.1:8372350-8496763 GCA_019843965.1 Rhynchomys soricoides | reverse complement strand
TTTCTTTCTTTCTTTCTTTCTTTCTTTCTTTCTTTCTTTCTTTCTTTCTTTCTTTCTTTCTGTTGATAAGTTATTCTACACCATTGAAATGAGCCAATTTAAGCCTAATTAAAGTATATAAAGGCAGGTTTATTAGGAAGTCACTATTCATGGGTGGGTTCATTTGTCCCAAGGAAAGAGGCCAGGGAAGTCACTGTAGGGAGGGAGACAAAGGGGAGGAGAAAGACAAAGAAAGAAAGCTTGCACAGACAGGGAGAGAAAAACTGCACAGAGGAGGAAAAGGAGAGATACCAAAATACTTGGATTATATAGGGAAGAGCTTCTGTGGTGGGAAAAACCCCATCAGCCTTGAGCTGGAAAATCTGGGGTTAATAGTGAGGTATGCCAGGTAGGGACTGAAGGATGCTGGGAGTATCTGGAAGCCAAGTCTCCTTTTATATGTAAAATATGCCCCTCAGTCCTTTGTCCCTGATCAGAAACCCAACAGGTGTTAGATACTATACTTCAAGGAACTTCTTTTCTTTTCTTTTCTTTTCTTTTCTTTTCTTTTCTTTCTTTCTTTCTTTCTTTCTTTCTTTCATTTTTGATAGTTTATTTACATTTCAAATGTTTCCCCCTTTCCAGGTCTCCCCTTTGGAACCCCCTCCGCCTCCCCAACCTCTATGAGGGTATTCCCCCAAACCCCACTCCCATCTTCCCTCCCTAGCATTCTCCTATACTGGGGCATCTAACACCCTCAGGCCCAAGGGCCTCTCCTCCCACTGATGGCCAACAAGGCCCTCTTCTGCCACATATGTGGCCAACACCATGGGTCCCCCCATGTGTATTCATTGGTTGGTGGTCCAGTCTCTGGGAGCACCAGGTGGGGGGGGAGAGAGTCCAACCAGTTGACACTGTTGCACCCTCCATGGGGCTACAAACTCCCTCAGCTCCTTCAGTCCCTTCTTCAACTCCTCCATCCTGGACCCCCCACGCTCAGTCCAAAAGGTGCTATGAATTGAATCTTGGGTATTCCGAATTTTTGGGCTAATATCCACTTAGGGAGTACATACCGTGTTCATTCTTTTGTGACTGAGTTGCCACACTCAAGATGATACTGTTAAGTTCCATCCATTTGCCTGCGAATTTCATGAAGTCATTGTTTTTAATAGCTGAGTAGTATTCCACTGTTTAAATGTACCACATTTTCTGTATCCATTCCTCTGTTGACGGACATCTGGGTTGTTTCCAGCTTCTGGCTATTATAAATATGGCTGCTATGAGCATAGTGGAGCATATGTCCTTATTACATGTTGGAGCATCTTCTGGGTCTATGCCCAGGAGTGGTATAGCTGGGTCCTCAGGTAGTATTATGTCCATTTTTCTGAGGGTCTGCCAAACTTAGTTCCAGAGTAGTTGTACCAGCTTGCAATCCCACCAGCAATGGAGGAGTGTTCTTCTTTCTCCACATCCTCATCAGCATCTGCTATCACCTGAGTTTTGATTTTAGCCATTCTGACTGGTGTGAGGTGGAATCTCAGGGTTGTTTTGATTTGCATTTCTCTGATGACTAAGGATGTTGAACATTTCTTTAGGTGCTTCTCAGCCCTTTGAGTTTCCTCAGTTGAGAATTCTCTATTTAGCTCTGTTCCCTATTTTTTGATAAGGAACTTGTTTGTTAAAGAAGAGATGGCTTTCATCTGTTTTGTCCTATCCTGTGAGTAATATAGCATAGCTTGATAGTACTAATACTGGTAAAATGGAGATGTCACTGATACCTGCTTATACCTTCTGACACACTCCTTGTTTTAATAGATAAACTTATTTTAGATCATTCTCACAACTGCAGCAGTTGACCTCTAGAACTGTTTTGCATTTATTTCGTTAAGATTTTGACAAGCCAATCACGTATGCATGTGAGCATCAGTAAAAGATGTGGAAGCATGGTTGACACATTTTCTCCCTTTAACACTGGCCATTAACTGCTATGGTGGCGTTTTCTGTGTTGGATGTTAAGTATGAAAAGACTTAGTCAACTTTAACAATGCTTTGAAAGTGTAATTAGAGTTCAACAAACATAACTTAAATAAGAGCCCCATTTTTGTTTCGCTCTTAAAATAGCTAGTTTCTTGAAAGTATCCTATAATTAGTCGGCTAACTCTAGGAAATAAAGTGCTCATTTAAACTGATTCAATTTCTATTACCTAAGTGTTAAGCTGTCTTAAAGTACTCATCACATAAAAGTGTTTTAAAATGGCCCCATGCTTATTCTGTTTTCCCATGAATTGGATCTTATTAGAAGAGCTAAATGGGTGGGGTCTCCATTAAGTGTGCAGTAGTTAATGGTAACTCCTGAATAATGTAGTACAGATGTATTCGTATACACATAGTCACAGAGAAACACATGCATACTTGCATTCATCTGAGCTACTGTTGATCTTCAGCAACCATTTGTATGTTGCAAGTGTGTCCTCAGACAAAGAGAAGGTAGAATTGATGCTAGCTAGTTACTGTGTGTTCTTGTCTATCTAGTCCTTTATCACTTGCCTCTGTCCTTTCTGTAGGGAGCTTAGATCTTTGTCCTCTCTCATCTTGTAGTGTTGCCCTGGCCTTGTCCCTGCTTTCTGTTCCTTTCTTCTTCCTGTGCACCCCACATGCTGTAACCCAGACATTTCTGAAGATCCATTAAGTGAGTTGAATACTAAGCACCAGGTTTGTAGAGGGTATTGTGATGACTGACAAGGAGGAGTCCACGTGAATCAGGCTGCAGTCAGCATAGGAAACAATGTAACAATGGTAACATGTAAACAATGGTAGGAATGCTGTCAGGATGTACTAGAAGTTGTCTGAATACTTAGAGGAGTGAAGATTCAGGAAAAAATAGTAATAATGGAGAAGTCACCGTTTGAGTTGGGGCCCCAAACAATTATCATTTATTGAGCCCTTACTTTTTCTGAAGCTTTATGTTAAGGAGGTTCTCTGAGTTGTATCATTAGTACTTGAGTTGATTTTCTGGCTCTTTAATTGTTATTGACCCTATTTTGCAGATGAGTTATATTATTATTATTACTATTACTATTATTATTATTATTATTATTATTATTATTATTATTATTTGGTTGATTTTCTGGCCCTTTCATTGTTTTTAACCCTATTTTACAAATGAGGAACTTGGAGATGTAGAAACATTAAAGAACTTCATAAAACTCACGTACTTAAAGTAGTCAAGCTTACATTTAGAGCCTTGTAATTAGGCTACGGAGTAGGCTACGGACATGACTTAGCTTCTGTGAATGAGATTCTGTATTTGATTTTAGTATAAAAACACAAAAACAGTGCCATGTAAAATGTCTTGCATCATAAGGCCTAATCATTGTACTAAATCCGGACACCATTTAAGATAATATTCAGAAATGGTAAGTTTAGAGAGAGTACCATATAGGCTTGCCTTCTGACTTACACAGTGCTGACATAGAACAACATTTACAGTAAAGACAATAGCTATTCTATATTGTGTGGCAACCTTGGCTCAAGCAATTGATTTTGATTGGCTCATTACTGAGTTTTAATATAAAAATACTTTCTCTAATAGCAAATAAAATTGCATATATTCACGGTATGCAATGATTCTTGTGTTTTCATGGTGTTTACACTTGAACCCAGAGTCCCACATATGCAAGTCAAATCCTACCATTAAGCTACATGCTACAACTCACTGTGATGTTGATCAAACAAGCATATAATATATGCTAAAAGTTTATATATATATATATAATTTTACAGCTCAAGAATTTATCTATAACTTCATATTTGTCAAAATCTCTCTTGTCAAATTTTCAGTATAGTGCTGCATTCAATATTCTGGGCAAAGAGCTGCAGAAGTGTCTTCCTGCCTATCTGAAGCTCTACAGCTGTATCTACCTCTTCCTGCATTCCATTGTCCCTAATAACTGACTGCTGTTCTACTCTATGCTTCTACATGCAGGGCTGTTTGAGCAATAGATATATGAGATCATGTGCTATTTGTTTTCCTATGTCTGGCTTATTTCAGTTAATAGTGATATCCAACAGGTCTATCCATGAATATATTAATGTAAAAAAATGAGATTGATTCTTTTCTTGTAATTTCATGCTTAGCAGCTGAAGTACAGATACATTATTTCTTTGTTTAAGGTTTTTATTGTTATGAAGCAGAAGTCAGGTTTCAAATCCAGGCAGTATATTTGAAGGTCTACCCCAGTATGGGCAATGACTGGTGAAAATGTACATTCTTACTTGCATCCTCTCCCTTTGGCAAGTGTTTTCTTCACATATAACTTTGGGGTGGGGCCTTCTGAGTCATGTATGTTTTTAAGCTCCAGGGCCTTATACATTTGGATCGTCTCCTGAGGCTCAGGAGATCCCCTCCATCTCCAGGAGGAATTGTATCAATTCTCAGGAAAAGACTGTATAGCAGTGCCCAACCATCTCCAGGAGGATTGTATCAATTCTCAGGAAAAGACTGTACAGTAGTGCCCAACTGTACCACAGTATCAATGGCAGTTGATGTACAAAGATAACACTAAAGAGGAGAAAGATGATGAAGTCAAACTGGTGAGCAATTACATGGTTACTCTAAGTGAGGTTTAAGATTGTTGAAGGTTTGAAACTGAGTGGGAAGATGATGAAGCAATTAACCAGAAATAAATGGCACAGAAGGAGACAGAGATTTGGAATTGTTTATGATCTTCATAGTGTTGAGGTGGTTGAAGAATGTCTGAATGGCAGGAGCTGGAATCTGTCTACAGGAGAAGATTGGAGCTCTGTATCTCTATCACTATCAATTAGTGCCATAGTAGGGAATCTAGGTGGAGAGGTCTTTATACAGTGAGTACAGTCTGTGAAAGTAAGAGTTGGAATAACTAGTCAAGGGAGGAAGACCAGATGCCACGCTCTGGTAGAGAAATGAAGAAGGACTGAGCGAACACGTGGAATGTTCTTCCAGTTCCTCATGTGAGAGGATGGCCAAAACTGAGATGATTTTACAATTGGAAGTAGAGAAATAGAGTGAGAGAATGTGTGGAGCCTCTGATTTGGAAGCTCTATATTATTGGAATTTATAACTTTAATGAATATATTTTTGCATTTAGATGTATGTTTGTTGTGTGTGTATATGTTCACATGTTTTAAGTTGTGCACACACAATGTTAATATCAGATGTCTTTCTTCATTGATCTCTACTTTATTTACTGAGGCAAGGCCTCTCAGTTAAACCTCAAGCTCAGAAATTTGGCTAGTCTTTCCTAGCTAACTTGACCTCGAGATCTCCTGACTCTGCCTTTTTAATGCCTAGGTTATGGCTGGCTACTATAACTACCCAACTTTTAAATGAGTCTGAGCCAAAAACCATTCCTTAGGGGCAAAGAATATATATGCAAAATACCTTATTAACATTGAGTTATACTTATCTGAATATATGAATTACAATTATCTGAATATATGTACATATATGTATAACCATCCTGTGTGTTTCTGGAGCTCCTCCAGAAACATGTTTATATGTTTCGGTGCTTGATCTAAGTCATACAGCTACTTATGAGCACAGACATGACTTTCTTTAGATTGTGTGAACTTTCATTCTTGGCTTAAATTGCACAAAGGTTTTTATGGGTATTGTGTGCTCCGAGTAATCTTATAGCACAGTAATTTTACATACACAGTAGTGTATGACTATTGTTTGATATTGGGCTGAGAAATTGGTGACACATATAGGTGTTTAAGAGAAAGGGTTCTCTGTGTGTCTCTCTGTCTCTCTCTGTCTCTGTCTCTGTCTCTCTTTGTCTCTCTCTCTCCCTCTCTCTCTCTCTTTCCCCCGTCCTCTGTGTGTGTGTGTGTGTGTGTGTGTGTGTGTGTGTGTAGACCTTGGTGTATATGTGTATGTGAAGAGAAATATCAGAGTATTTTTCATTTTGATTGTTTCCAGCTGAACAGCATTGCCTAAATGAACAAAAAATATAGCAGGTTAGGCTATAGAAAGGAGGTTGTTCCTTGCAGAAGAAGCTGTTCTTAAATCAGAAATCCCAAAGTTATTAGGCAGTTGGCTAGAGTTTTGTTTGGTGTGGTTAATACATATTTCCAACAATGATCCAAATTCTGTATGCAACATGGGATAGCAGTGATACAAATAGCAATTGTACACTCACTAACTGAAAATATTACAAGATATTTTGATAATGATATTGCTTGGCTCTTGAGTGGGAGCTTGGGGAGTAAATATGTCACTCATCTTGTCAACAGTTTGAACATTGCTGATGGATAGATTTAGCTTGATACTCTAGTGAAGTTCATCTTGAAAGCTGCATATATATAGCAAAGGGTTGCCTTATCTGGCATCAGTGGAAGAGAAGCCCTTTGTTTTGTGGAGGCACGATGCCCCAGCATAAGGGGATGCTAGGACAGTGAGGTGGGGTGGGTGATTGGGTAAAGGAGCTCCCTCATAGAAGCAGGGCAAGGGGATATAGGACAGGGGGGTTGTGGAGGAGAAACCGGGAAGGGAACAACATTTGAAATGTAAATAAATAAAATAACCAATAAAAAATAAAATAAAAATTAAAATTAAAAACAAATGCTCTCCCAATGTCTACTGTGCATACCTGCCTTGCCTTTCTTTCTTGAGAAATAGACTTCTTGGTAAGAAGAGTAGGCATAGTACATTGCTCAAGTAACTCTCGCTCATACAGTCTAGCCATCTCTCAAAATTTGGAAGACCAAATACTTTTAAAAAAATGATTTATGGTAGCCCAGAATATTTGGTATACTTTGTTTTCATTTTCATTTTAATTTAATATTACAAACTTCTTATCTCCTCCTTGATCCTTCAGTGACTCATTCACCTTTCAGTATCATGCTGTTTAAGCTTCATGAAGAATTGTCTTTTCTGGGGTGTCTTTTTTTGTTTTTTTTTGCTATGGAACCAGGTATTACTCCATTGTCAGATGGAATACATACTTATTTCTATTTTTCTAAGTTTGTTGAGATTTACTTTGTGTCTTAGTATGTTAACTATTTTAAGAAACTCCCATAGGCTGTGGAGAAGAATGTGTCTTCTGTAGTATTTCGGTGAAATATTCAGTAGAAATATTTTAGGTCCATTTGTTCCTCTTCATTCACTCCTTGTTTACTTTATTTATGTTAGATAAACTTGATTAATACATTGATAAATCTATGTTTAATATTCTGTTAGCATTGAAAAATTTGAATGTAGGCAGTGTCATGTTACCTAAAATTGTAAAAAAAAAAAAAAAAAAAAAAAAACCAAAAACCTTATCCTTATAGCTGGCCATTAAATTTTCTATCTCTTTCAAACTTTTGTCTGACCACTGAGGAATTAAGCTCTTATCTCATCTCTGTATTCGAATTTATTTTCTCTTCACACTATCTGGGCTTAATTTTCTTATTTACCAGTGTTCTGCAGACAAAACTAATATTGCTAGCTGTCAGTTAAAAAGAAAACAATTTGTGTATTTTAACTATAACAAGGTTAGATATTATTATTATTATTATTATTATTATTATTATTATTATTATAAAAGTGACAGAAACTCCTGAGGCTGATTTGTGTTCCAAGTAGTCTGAGTGTACTTTTATGTGTTTGAATGGTGGGGTATTGATTGGCTTTTTTACGTAAGCTTTCTGAATGACCATGGGAGCCACTGCATTTGGTTATGGGAGATTGTCAATAGAAAAAAAAACAAAAGGTTGCTTCTGGGGAGGGTGAAGTCACACTGCGCTGATTCAGAATGTACATTCTCTGAATCTTTTGACTCTGTTCCAGTATATTTTTAAAGTTCTGGACAGCTTCACAGTGTGTGGACCTAAGGGCATGGGTGTTTAATCTGCCAGTACTAATTGTTGCTGATATCTAAACATCATGCTTTGGAGGGATACAAACTCTATTTGCTTATACAGTTTCACATACAAGGAGGAATTGTGAAGGTTGCTAATGTTTAAAATTAAGGCATGCAGGCAGTTTTTGGATCATCTTCTGCCATTGTAACTTTGATTAGTGTCACCCATGGACATAAAAACACTAATAAAATTAATGCACCATTCAAATAGCACCTAGATTCTAGGTGTGGCACTTCCTTGTTCTATACTGGCAACACCAAGGATTCAGTCTGTTCTGAGAATATTCTCAAAATGCACAGACATTTAGCATGCCACCTGGGGAGGTTCAAAGGCTCACCACAGCATTTATGTGTGATTTTATGTTAGTTCTTCATTTTCAAAGTAAAGATTCCAGCTTTTTAGTCTCCAAATAAACTTTTATAGTTGATTGTCCCTTTATAGGATCATATAGTACTTACTGCCTTATTACTTCCAGATGTATAGGAAGGCAGAATCTTCCATTCTAATAACATTTGAACTTATGCAGCTCATACCCACGTTCAAATTTCTGTAAAAATATAGAGAAATAACAATAGATAGAATATAATTGTATGAGCAAATGTGAATCATTGTCTATGCAACAATGTATGGCATGAGTTCCTAAGTAAAAATCAGATTTTAACTGTAAGATATCATTCACTACGGCATACATATAGCTATACCTCACTTTTTAAAATTTTCTTTGTTGTGCCACATAGAGAGTTCAGAATATTCAATGTGACCGTATTTCCTATTTTAGGAGAATAGACACAATTTAAATTCACAAGAATATATATGAAACTACATATATTCCAGGTTCTTGAGGTCTCTGACAGTATTTTACTGTTTATTTTGTTGAGATTCCATAGTACTGTGGGTACAAGGTAAAGAATAAATCCTTGTTGAATTTTCTAATTGAAAACTGATTCATGGAGCAATATTAATATGCTGACTCGTACTTTTCTGATGAAGTGTCTATCCTCCATAAATTAATAGCCACCTTTTGTTTTAGGTATAATACTGAAACATATTGACTAACTAGATAACTGCACATAGGTACCAGTGTTCACAACCATGTACGGAAAGCACTATTCCATCTGATTTTTCTTGCCATGGAAATATAGAGCTGTGATGAATAAAGCCATTTATTACATTACCTTATTGTAAATTACTGTCCTCAGATATAATTGAAAATTTGGTGCAACACTAAGCAAAAAGTATGCATTAATGTCAAATTCCATTTATTTCATTGCTAAGAATTGCTAGTCTTTTCATCAAAAATTTCATCTTAGTCACATCATTCCCATACTGTAAAACTGAGTGTCCAGAGATGTTGGTTAACAATCCTCCAAGTAAGAAAATATTGAGAGAAATTCATATCTATTTTTATCTAATAT
This sequence comes from Rhynchomys soricoides, assembly GCA_019843965.1. Classification (NCBI taxonomy): domain Eukaryota; kingdom Metazoa; phylum Chordata; class Mammalia; order Rodentia; family Muridae; genus Rhynchomys; species Rhynchomys soricoides. The sequence goes on along the minus strand of JADRCH010000017.1, from coordinate 8,487,482 downwards.
TACACTTGCTTCTAGTAGTAGATACATACCATCATATCATCAAAGAATGATTACCAGATTCTTCCAAAACATTCTAGATAAGAGGTATTTTCACATTTTTTTTAGGCTATCAGGCTCTCAACATAACTATTTAAACCCATAAGTTTCACATGAAACAAGTAACACGTGAGTGTTACTGAGCTCAAGTGATACTTCGTTTACAGACATGAAGATGAGAAGTTCATGTAATAGTTAGATATCATGAAATATTACCATTTTAATTCAACCATTGTCCAAAACCAGGTGATATACTCATGACATACTTTTCAACACTCATCATAAAGCATGACTATATGCTTTCTTATTTTTTAAATGAGTATATATAATATAACTTTCAAGGTATGTTTTCATTATTCTAGAATAGGGCACAAAAGGCATAGATTGAAAAATAGTAGGCATAGCATACACCCAAATTATAAACTATGATGCTTTGCGATATGTGCAATCCAATTTACTGAAATGAATTTCTGATAAAGTTGGATTATTTGGAGCTTTACTCTCAAAATAGACTTTGTGCTTGAAAAAAAGCTCAAAGCATTTGATGTAGAAAAAAGAATGGCTCAGTCTTAGGGCATTTAGTTGATTATCAGAGTCATTTTGTCAACCATTGGGGGTGTATTGCTCTCCGACATCCCTGCAAACTTCATCCTCTACTGCAGAGGTCTGTAGAAGTAAGGAATGCCTGCCACACTGCTGAGTTTAGATTGCTTATTTCTTCTTCAAAAATGTAACTTTGTATTTATGTTCAATATCTGCAAATGTTTAAATGGAAATGCTGTAATCCAAACCTGAATCTTAGGATAAGTATGACCCAGTGACTAAAAGTTGCAGCTCTGAAAAATCACAGTTTCTAAACACTAGTGATGGGTTATCTCCTTTTCATATAGTTGTGGAATTTCAGATTTGTCGCACCTTGGAAAGATAATCTTGCTCAGTCTTAATCAGAGCATGATATAAAAATCAAATATGGGGGTAGGAGAGATGCCTCAGAGCATTAGAGTAACGGATGCTCTTTCCAGAGGAACGGAATTCAGTTCTAAGCACCCACAGGACACAACCATTTATGACTCTAGTCTCAGAGGATCTGATGCTCTTGTCTGGATTTGCCTGGCCTCCATGGCACTATCTGCAATTGGTAGAGAGATATACAAGTGGGTAAAACACCCAGGCATATGGAAATAATTTTAAAAATAAAAATAAATAAATAAATAAATAAATAAATAAAAGAAACAATAGGGAAAATCATTTGACAAGCTTGAATGCTGCTGTTCTGTCCTAATTTTAGAACATTTTCCCTAATGTTAAGAATGCCATAAGGCCTATGAGCTGCTTGTAGGGAGTAGGTTGCCCACACTTCACTTAATGGCCCCACCTCCATGCACACCAATGGGGCGTTATAAAATGAAAAGGACATGATGTTGGGAATGGGACCTGTTGGGAGAGATCCAGGGACAGTTTGAGGGGACAATAAGTATGTGGGAAGTCCTATATTTCATTGAGTATAGCCATAAAATAACCACTTTATTAAATATGTTAATAAAGGAGGATTTGGTGTTTGTTACTTCTGAATAAATCCATGGTTCATGTAACTGATTTCTTGTGGGTTTCAGTGTGTTTTTTCAAGACTCTTGCATCCACTTTACTTCTGAAAATAAATAGCTACAGCAAGTGTCCTGTAAGGCCTGGCGAATGAAGCATCCTCACAGAGAAGCTCAACCTTTGCCCATTCTGGTTTGTTTTAATGGCAAAGGCAGCTGCTACTTTCAGACAAATCATTAAAACCCAGAAATGGGCTCTGCTTCAGCACTCAGTTCTGCAGTAGATTACTAGTGGAGTGCTGTTGCCATTGAGAGTGCTATTATGTGTGTGCTCCAGCAAAGCTACTCCCATGTAGTACCACATTTACAGTACTCAGAAGGAAGTGGATTGGGTGTACGTGACCCAGAGCCCAAAATTTGCCAAACAGAAACATGCAACTAATAACAGTAGATGCCTCTCTGAGGATATTGAATATTTTTTTCTGTATTTTTTAAAGTACCATAAATATGGCATTGGACTAGCTTCTCTGTTTAAGATGTTTTATCATGAATTATTGTATAGTATAAAACATATATTAGTTAGAGTAATAATACTTTGGTAAGAGTTGTTATCTGAAAATTGCTGGTCAGTCTTCAGTCAGCTAAAAGAATTTCTAGTGGTGCTGAAGACAGACACAGAGGCTGACTTGCAGTCCAATGCCTATTAACCAATAATTCTAATGTATACAACTTGTACATGTGTAGGTATATGTGTTAAATATAGATACTATCTTCTGGAGGCATAAAGCTCAGGATTGTTGTGATGTTTAAGATGTATAGACAGCTTCCTAAGAGTCTGCAGAGAAAACGGATGGCTGCTGAATGTTAACTCCAAGGTAGGATATTTGTAATACCAGGGTCATCTCACAGTCCTCTTGTTGCTTGTGTATTACTGCCCAATGGTTCTCCAGAAATAGAAAGTATGCAAAGCTCCTAGTTGAACTTTCTTTGTAGCTCCAGAGATTAATTATTTATCATCTGTGCCAATATTAAGAAAACAATAAAAGTTTTTTGAATCGCCAGTTTTATTCTGGTGGCTTTGTGTTGAGTTGAAGATTGGTATGTTGATAAATGCATTGGAGTCTCCTGTGAGATTTAGTAGTCAGTAGGCAATATTGACACTGGGGAACATGCATGTTTTTCAGACAATAACATTGAATAGAGGCAGCTACACACTATGCAGCACTAAGAATCTTATGTGTCAGATTTTTTTTTTAAATGCATCTCTTTATGTGACAGTTTTGTGAGAACCCACAGCATTTCTTTGTTTTCCACCTCAGACTTCCCAGGAGACAATTTTAGGAAAAACTCATATTTTGGGACATTTGAGAATGTTTCAATTTGCAGGTGGTTTAATATTTTTATTCATTACTATGGTTTGTTTTACTTATCTATAAACCAATGTAGAAAATACCTTGCAATGACACCCACTCCCCTAAAAGCAACAATAATTGCCAATACTATAGGAAAGAGAAATATGTGTCTGGACCAGAGGTTGTCAAACAAGGAATGAGAACATATCTGTGATGGGCGAGCGAGATGGCTCAGTGGGTAAGACTGCCTACTTGAGCCCTTGAATTCAGATCTCAGCTCCAGGTATGTCCCAAATTCACCATAATCCCAGAATTGTGGGCTTTCTAAAGTGTAGCCCTGAGTTCATTGAAAGAGCTTGTCTCAAAGCGATATGGCAGTGAGAGAAAAAGAAGGGTGAGCAATGTCCTTTGGCATCTATGCATGCCACAGATGCACACACTTGTATGTGGGCAAACATCTCCCTCACATATACTCTATACGTACATGCATAATAATGAACATACTGGTGAGTGTTGATTTTAATTTATATCTAATGTTAAGAAGTAGAGAATGACAAAGCTGGTTGGATGGAAGGAAATACATGGAGATTGAATAAAAAGAAAACAACAACAAAACACTCCTTAGAATTTGTATTCTCCTAAGGATTTGTATTATTTCACAAGAACTATTTTATTAGTTGTGTATTTTGCTGCATATAAATGAATATTGTATACATAGCACCTCATACTTAAGTCAACTTTGAATCATGGGCCACTTAAAAACCTCGAAGCAAGGGAGTCTATTTATTTTGAGAAACTTCCTTCTTACTAGTTGCAGACACAGTATGGGAAAAGCTTTCTTTCCTGTCACTGTTCCACATAATTTCATTCTATCCCAAAACACAGAACATGGTTAAATCCCTGTCAGCATTAGAAAACAATATGAAAGCAGGTATCTGTTTGCAAAAGACTTGGGATGAGGGAAAAGTGACTGCACTCTAGGTCTAGGAAAGCGGCTTGGCAGATGAGAATGGTTCTTTTGTATGGACGAGGATTTGAGGTCAGGTCTCAGCACACATACAAAGCAAAGGTAGAATCCAGGTGTGGCTGTAGCCTCAATAATAGGGGTAGGGCATAGGCACAAGAACAGTGAGGTTCACTGAGAGACCCTGTCTCTGACATAGAGTGACGGTGCAGGACATCAGACATACTCCTTTGGTTTCCATGTGCACATGTATGTACACTCCCAACACACACAGGTGGAGGTAGCATTTTAAATAGATAGGCCATCGCAAAAAGAAAACTGGCTTGCCTTGATGGGTGGTGGTGTTCTTCTGTGATGTAGCACATAACTGTAGAAATACAGCAAAATGTAACCACCAGATGGAATGACCACTTATTCATTTTCTATAACCAGTAATTTATAATAGGAATTATTTTTTGTAGAATTATGTTGTCATAGAAACAATGATCTTGAACTAGAGTTTGGTAGAACAAATTTCCAAAATACATAAAGGGAAAATGATATGTAGACCCCCAAAGCTTTGACTCAAAGTGGTGGGGAAAAAACCCATAAATGTAATAACCTTATACCATAAAAAATAAAAACCCTAAACATAAAATCTTTGACAATAAGACACTAAAGACATGTTTCAAGAGGAACTGATGAATGAACTTTTCTCACATGATGTGAGAATCTTGTTATGAACATTTCAAAGATCTTCAGTGAAGGTTGTTGTAGTAGAGAATGAGAATATATCTGTTTGTTTACTTTCTAATAAATAAGCCATATTGTATTCTCTTGATATACCATATTGCCTATATCACAATAACATCCTCCTCCTCCTCTTCCTTGTTCCTATCCTTCTTATTGTTCTTTTTCTCCATCTCCTCCTCCTCCTCCTCCTCCTCTTCCTCCTCCTCCTCCTCCTCCTCTTCCTCCTCCTCCTCCTCTTCATCTTTTTCTAAATTGAATTTGCTGTAAAGCATACAGCAAGAAAAGGATAATAGCAGGATCAGAATTACTAGAGATCACCAGACAATGGCACATATTTAAATAAAATCACAGAGAACTATGAACACTTTGAAATTTTCAAAAGCTTCAACCTATATCCTTTTATGTTATCTCTCCAAATACTTTATATTTACATTGATTAGCACCCTTTTCTCTCAATTGTAAAAAAACTTTCCCACAAGCAGAAATAGCAGTTAAATTAAATAACGCTATGCTATGATGGGCTGCTTGTAGAAATCTTCCACATTCTTTACATCACTGTTGTTCAGACTGAATATTAGTCTATAAGAATAAATGAGATGTTTCATCATTTTACTAGGGCGGACAACTAGTATCCATTATCCTCTGTGTAAACTATTATGGATACAAGGTTTTAGTGTATTGACATTGTTCTGTTTACTCCAGCAAACTGAGATTAAAAGATGAAAATAGTTCTTGGTAAAAGAAAACAGGACATTAGTCAAGAGAGCTTATTTTATTTGCTCATTTATTTCTAGCACCAGTGAAGCCTAACCAGCCTGTTTTAATTCCAATTCTTTAATTGTTGAGTATTATTCCACATGTGTTTTCTGTCCTCCTGCTGATGGACAGAGAAGGACATAAAGATTGAAGTACTAGACGGTTAATTTAGCAGTTTCAAGACTTACTACTTTATATTGGTGCCAGGTCTGCAAACTGTCCTACACTGTGTATGCCACACTGAAGCACTTTTCTATTTACCTAATTGCTTCTAACATTTCCTCATGCTGGAGTTAGACAAATAAGTTATTCCTGAAAAGCATTTCCTTTTCCTTTCTCATTTCTCATCTTAAACATGCTGTATTGCCATCTTCTGTTATGCTGCTGAATTCATTATGGTATACATTTTAAATATGTGTTCATATATACACATATAAATATATGCATATACAAGTATGTATGTACTTAAATGAACACACATGTATATACTTCTTTCCTAGTGCCTAAATGATGGTAGTAGCTCCCATCACTTCCTTCTGATTCTTTATATACATAATGAATAGTCAGGGAGAATTTTTCCAAATTAAAATAATAGCAATAAGACAACAGCAACAAGACACCAGTTTTTTTCTGTGATTTATCCTTCCTTTGTTTTGTTTTTGTTTGTTTGTTTATTTTTGTCATGCACTAGTTCTTGCTGTCCTGCAATCCACAATGTATCAAAAGAGCTCACCATAAGTACCTACTCTAATGGAAACTTCTGAACAAATGACATTATTCTACTTATAAATAATTGTGGTCTAGTTGTAAGAAGATCAAAAGTGGCATGAAGAAAAGATGAGCATGCACAATGCCATATAGAAATACAGAATAGATCTTTCCTTCATGACCTCCAGAAGAAGCCAGCCCTGACACTGTGTTGCTCTTTGGCTTACAGTCTCAGAATTTGGATACAACAGATGTCACAGGCCAATTGACTGCAGGACCTGGTCCATCATGGATAGTTTTCTATGTGCTGCATACATCTTACATTCAAAAATATATCACAGACATGTATTATACTAAGATTAGCTAGTTTATCCTCTTATAACTTAGAAATTATATAATGAAATTTACTTTAGTCATTCCTTTTAAAAAATAGATATCCACTACTAGTATGCAAATAGTGTCTTATAGTTAAAAACTGTCTTCATCTTTATTTTTTTCTCATAGAATAATGTGACCCAGAATAGCTCTCATCTAATTGGCAACATACTTTTTTACTCTCTTTAAACAAAGCTAGTGTTCATTCTGTGGAGGACAGGAATCTAGAAAGGAAATGGAATAGTCTAATTCTAATACAAGTCTCTTGAATTCTGCCTTTAATGGTATAGACTTCCTGACTTCCTCTGGGACCCTTTGTCTTCATTGGAAAGGACTCTACTATCCTTTTTCTCATATAGATATGGCAAAAACCAGCCAGAGCAGAAGTAGGATATGCCCTCCTTTTCCTAGGAATTTAAAAGGTAGCATTGATTCCCCAAGGAATTTCATTTCCTTTAGTGAAGGAATGCAACAGGATGAAATCCCACTTACATTTTTCTTTGTCAGTCTACATAGAAATTGTAAGACTTGTGACCATTAGAATTGATCGGGTACAGTTTGATCTTTTATGTGACATTACCTTAGGATCACATGAAGCTTGTATTTACATTTAGAGGCACTTATTCCTAGGTGCCTGTGGCTGTTAGGGGCAAGAGGCAAGGAGGGAGAACATCTTAGGATTGGAATTTTGAATGTCTTAGTCTTATTCAGCAGTGTTATACATCCTTTATTTTAAGCTGTAAGGCTAAAAATGGGGCTTTGCGACCAGGCTAGCTTATGAAAAAAAAAAAAAAAAAAAAAGCTGCTGTCACAAAATGTCAAGTTCAACATCAATCTAAATGTTATATCAAATACATTTAATCAGGCTAGAGGCTACCTTCTGTTATACATCAGGTTTCTGTAGATTGTTATGAATATCCACAGGGGTAAAAGATACATCCTTTTGAGGATCAAAACTAATTGAAGAAAATGCTGCATATTTCCTTATAGGTAGCAAAGGCCAGAGTCTGATTTTTCTAAGTTTATGTTGCTGGCAAGCGTTTAGAACAGCATATTTCAGCATCCGCTTAATACCAATTTCATTCAAATGCAAAAAGACCAAATGGCCTTTGTCTATTGTCTAAGCATAAAGGGCTAACCTGTCACATTTTATTATTAATTTCTATTTAGTTATAAAGATTTGGAAGCTTTCATATAGCCATAGATTGTCTTGAATGCCTTCAGAATCTTAAAATTTCTGACATGATGGTTATATTCTCAAAGTTCTTAATTCCCATGTCATCGCAAAACACCACAGTTGAAAAAGCAAGCTAAGGGATAATTATTGCCTGATTGTATTTTGGACAGAGTGATGTCTTGGAATTAGACACAAATCAAAATCATGAAGGTTTGTATTAGATACCTAATCTCTCATTAAGAGTCTGATTTACCATTCCTATCCAGGTATTTATCCTCTCCGGCCCTCTCTGGTTTGGAGGACAAATAATATCCAAGTTGAGAAAGTAACACTGAGACACTGAGATGTAAAATCTTATTTGAGCATCCACCCATTTTTAAAATGTGATTTTCTTAATAAAGAGGTATTGTGAGAAATATTTCATATATATTTCATATAACTTCAACTGTTTATACAATCCAGACTAATTTTGAAGGTGTGGCATGTTCCAGAAGCTATGGTACAGCAACTACTTAGAGGCAGATTATTATCAATCACATATATATTCATTGATGCATGCTGAGTACATCCTGGTGAACACACTGAAAATTGAAATGTGCTGACACACCATTCTACTGATAAACAGATATAAGAATGAGATGCAGTATACATTGTTTAATCTTGAGATCGTACTTCAGCCTCAAAGCTGAGGCTTGATGCTGAAGCTCAGCTTCATAAAAGATCAGAATCTAGAACTCCATTGGTGATCTCTACTGACTGTAGCACAGTAAACTTGAAAATGTGGCAGAACCACTGAAAGTTGGCGCTGTATGTTGTATAAGGTGTAGTATGTGTATATCTTATGGTAAGAAAGTATTGGTTGATAACACACCTGTGTGTTGGCCTTTGTTTTTCCCAGCAGTATAACATATCTTGAGAATAATAAGTGCTTAACATAAGAACTTTCTAGACATTACCTTGTATCTCTTCTTTAGTGGACTTTAAAATTTATCATTTTTATCATAATTGTAAATATAACACCTTTAATGACTGTAATGTTACAGATCAGAAAAACTTTGATGTTCTATTATGAGTGGCTTTGAGGCTTTATTATGCTGATCTGACTAATGGTTATATAATTGGCTTGATTCAGTCTCCAGTTCAGTTTGATGACATGAGACTCAAATCTTTCTCACATAATCACATGTTTGGTCATTCTGGTATGATTATTCTCCAACAAAGATATTGGCTAGCCTGACAAAGACAGTATAATTATCGAGTATAGCTATCCACTCCTTATAGTGGTTTGGATAAGAATGTCCTCCACAGGTTCAGATATTTGAACACTTGGCTCCCAGTAGACAGCACTGTTCGGGAGGTTTAGAAGACATGGCCTTGCTACATACAGAAGTACACCACTGGTGGTGGCATTTGCTATGACCAGTCCATGCTCTGGTTTGTGTTTATGGTTGAGGGTGTGATCTTTCTCAACATCTTGCCCTGGCCACTATCCTTGCTGCATACTGCCATGTTTCTCTGCCATGATGGAATCTTATCCCTCAAGAACCATGAGCCAAAGGAAACATTTTCTTTTTCAGTTGCTATGGTCATGGTATCTTATCAAAAAAACCAGAAAAGTGACTTCTATACCACATCATATAAAAACACAGTGATAAGTTATGTAATGCATTATCTCACAGAAGCCTAGGGCAGTTCCTAGAATTGGGACACCAAATGCTTTACAGAAAAGGCAAAGCTATGTCTTTACATGAGTCCTGCAGTAACTTCTTCTAAACCATATACACTTACATTCTGAAATGTTGGGTGAAAGGGCTTATGTAACCTAACCATTCTAAGCTTAGCTTTCTTCTTCTGTGTACTGGACAGAATGATGTGGTACTCATGCTAAGAACAGGATGATAATTAAATATTGCATAAGGAAGATGAGGACTCATCCCAAAGCATAGTTACTGATATGTCCTTCATTGTAATGATTACTGTGGTTTTCATGTTTTAAGTTTATGATTTACATTGTTTTGGCAGATTTTTCCATTTGTGTTATTGCTGTTTGAAGCATGTAAAAATGTAAGTTCTTCCTCTCAGAGGCTTTTGAAGCTATTCAATCTTGTTTTGTCTTTGTCTGACATTTGATGAACTCTCTTAGTCTTTGTCTTTCTTTTGCCATCTCAACTCCAGGAGAAACTCCTCTTCAACTCGGCAGAGCATTCCACAAGAGGAGAGTAAAGCAATCTTAAAAAAGTTCTGTGAATTTGTTTTTAAAAATGTTCTAGCGATGGTTACACAATTCCAGTTGCATAACTGTTTCGTGATAACTTTCTCTCTCTCTCTTCCTAACACCTAGTACAATTAGTGTTTTGTTTTCATATGTGTGAATGTGACAGTTACCTTCCGAAAATGTTCCAGTTCTCCTAATGTGGGAACACTTTTTGAAAGACACTTAATCATTTCTGTATCCTTTTATGTCATTTGCTATGAACAATATTAATATCCCAGTGAACCTTGGGTATTTTTTCATTGAACATGGTAAAATAAACATGGACAGGATGCCATGAGTTGTCCATATTCCTCAAAGTGTTATGAGAAATGTGATGGGTATTCATTTCAGCTTAATTTTGCAAAGAGATTTATATAATAGAAAAGATTTCTGGTAATGAATTTATTCTCCAAAAAAATGTGCATATACTGAACGTGCATTGTTGTGGCAAGTAAATGCTACAGCTTTACTTACAAACTGAAATGAATCTATAAATATGGTGGCATTTCTTCTGGATTGCTGCTTCTTGAGGAGTTCACTCACTGTTGAGGACAATTGACAGATGCTCTTTAACCAAGCAGTGTTCACACCACATGGTACTTGCTGGGAAGTAGGGATAGTTAAGGGTAAATGATAGTTGCTATTTGTTATTTTCCATTCTGGACTGCACTGTATGTAAAACCTTTCATTTCTTCTTGTTATTTTATTCCTCTACCTACACAGGTGAACTTCTTTTACAAGGCCCCGTGTTTATCAAAGAGCCCAGCAACAGTATTTTCCCTGTTGGTTCAGAGGATAAAAAATTAACATTAAATTGTGAAGCAAGAGGCAACCCTTCACCTCATTACAGGTACTGTTGGAAGGTTGAACATGTAAATAAAATGTGGCAATTGTAATTAATTTGCTTCAGTATATTCTGCCATGTAATAAGTGTTCGATACATGGTAATTTAGCTCTGTGGTGTATTCAACATAACTGATTCCACAAACATTTGAATCTTTAAAGGAATCATGTCTGAATTAAAGGAAAAACATCAGAGGGTTTATTAAATCTGCTTCATCTTTTCACTGATTTATGTTGTAATTTAATTTATAAAGTTTATAGATTATAAGTTAAGTTTTAAAGATATCAAGAACACATTCATTAATGGTGTGAAATTAAGTAGTGTTTGATTCATGTTATTTTTGTTGTTGTTGTTTTCTTTTCTTTTCAAATTATTTTAAAGAGAAAATAATTTCTTTCATCAGACTTTTAAAATCACCTGAAAATCCTTCTAAAATTATGTAAAAACCTGTTCACTGAAACCTTCAGCTCACACATACACACACACACACACACACACACACACACACACATACACACACTCCAAATGAGTATAAGATTGAAGATGAAAAGTTGAATTTTCACCTTAAGATTAAAATGCCAACATTTGAAAATTGATCAGGGCTATGTGATGGGATGAGTATTTACTTGATTAAATATCAAAATATTAACAATATCTGCTCATGGATACTTAGGGCACCCAATTTTATGAAGATATTAATTATTTATAATTAGCATACTCTGCTTCCATAGAAGTGGCTGGGATGGGGTGTTTGAGACACCTTCACAGCAGGATGCACCTCCAAGTGGTTGTAATATCTGTATCAATGATGTTTACCCAATTCCTGTACTTTGCAGAAGAAGCACCCTCCCTCCTACATTAATAAAAGCCTATAACTCCAAAGTCACCATTTAGAACTTCCTGAACCTCTGTTGTTCTCTGAAGCCATATAAATAATAGACTCCAACAATCCTTGTTAAAGTGGGTCAGGCTTGCCGTAGAAAAAGACTTTTAGATTTATGCACCTGGAAGTAATCAAGGTTAGTCATTTCAAGAAGTTAAATGTGTACTCAAGGAGAATATACCATGTCCATTCAAGAAAATATGCATTAAACATATGTTAACTGGTCTAAATAAGCAGAGTCAAGGATACAGTAAAGTACTTGGCTTCTACTTCTTACTATAGAAATATGAAAGGCATAAAGGAAACAATAAATTGATTTTATGAACTAGTTAGATGAATTGGTTGTAGTGTATGCAATATCTGGAAATATTTCTTCTTTGTGGGGGAGAATAGATCATTTGATGAAGATTCTATCCTGGAAATGTTGATCCTCACACATTTCTAAGGATGTCTGACAGCTTATAGAGACTAGTTCTGCCCATAAAGGAACACTTTTATCTAGAGAGCTCTAAGTGTGAGGAGGAATCCATGTGAGTGATAAGCATGTAGGTTATTTTTCTTTTGCTGATGGAGCTGTATTTTCATATTTATTTTATGAATTATTTAATAAGAAATGTTTTTGTGAAACAATTCTCAATACATAAAATGTTGTCACAGAGGAATGTATTTCTCAATGAGAAGATTAATTATGTTTGTAGAATGTTATCAGATAGCTAGATGTCTTGAGCTTAGAAACCTATAAATCTTTTGTAGAAATTATGCTTTGCATACTAGGTATTCAGTGTGATGTTGAGGAGACTGAGTGTAAATATATTGCATGTACGAGATTTTGTAGAACTTTCAGAAGTTGATAGTGACCTTTTTATTTTATTGTATTCCCAGGAATGCCAATTTAGATTTTGGTATGTTTCAGTTCAAGGAAATCTATAACTGAGGAGAGGAAATACACAGTTTTCATTGATTTGTTGATATAGTGTTTGACAAATGAAGAAATTTAACATGCTACATATTGTGTCAAAATCCTTAGTTGATAGCCAAATGGAACTGACACTTTTATCATAGCTTTAAAGATTTTCTGAACTGAAGGTTTATAAATAATATGAAATCTCACCTTTGGTAAAGGTTTATAATTTCTTAGAATTGAAAGCTAGAAACACAAGGGAGTTTCCTCATTTTGAGCTGCATTGGACCTTCCTATAATAACTCCAAAACACCAAAGTTTCGGTTTCTGTGTGCTGTCTACAGAAGAAATAGGTTGTACTTGAGTAGAAGGAATCTATATTAATGCCGGCAACACTAATGACTTTATCTATCCCCCTGCAAATTTTGTTTTTAATGTTCCATTAAGTAATATACCTTATTATCGTAGAATGATTCAGAAGAAAACATATTTGTTTCTTCTTACTTTTTAATATTCTTTAGAAATTACAGTTTAGATTCAATATAATAACAAAATTAATATTTTAAGGAAGCAATAAAATAATGTTGTATATCATATAATTATAAACTGATAAGTAGACAAATAAGAAGCTAGATACTGAGCCAAGGAGAGAATTAGGGACTCCTATGAAATCAGTGATTGGAGGTGATCCAGTCATATTTCTGAAGATTCAGAACAAAGTTTAAGAATCTTAGGTGAGTTTGTCCTTTAAAAGCACAAAGACTCCTGGAGAATGGCATAAACTCTCCGCATGAGAGATCCATGCCTGTTATTTCCCCTTTGGGTAAAGATAACTCTTAATTGGTCATATTAGAAATCTAAAAGTTCACAGATTCTCATGAGAAATTACTCCTATAATGGTCTAATTGAGAATTTTACTCTTTCTCTTACATTTCCATGCCTACACCCTAAAGCCTACATTTAAAGGTTAATTAGTATTCAGTCTGACTGTAACTACTGATGGTTCTGAAAAAGGTTACCTTTAGGAAGTATGAATACTTAGTTTTATAATGTAAAGACATTTTCTCTGATTTCTTCTTTGGGCTCCAAATGCCTAGCATTGGATGAAGATGTCCACATGGAAGGTTCACTGTCATATCTATTGATATCTTTCTGTGCTTAAAGAACCGTAGATATTGGCTATTCTGGAGTACACACACACACACACACACACACACACACACCACATCACATTGCATCACATACACACATATAAATCAGGCAAGTAGCAAAGTCAAATGAAGTGAGACTGCCCAAAGGATTCATAGACTCATTGAGTAGTTACTGGTAATTCATAATTAAGCTAGAAACCTACCAGATGGATTAGGCAATCACTATTGTTTACAAGCTATTCAGTTTAAGCATCAGCTCTCCTTTGCTTTTTACCCATACTGTAAGCAGAAAAAAAAAAAAAAATTCCTAAGGCTAAATATGGTCTTACGAATTCTATGTGCTTTTATCTTTTAGATCCATGGAAACATTCAATTTTAAATCAAAAAATTAAAATGAAAAATTCACTTTATCAGTCATATAAAACCCATATAAGTGCTTTGTGGGGACACATGGCTAGTTGTTCCTATTCTGGAGAGAATGGATGTCATATCTCTATTTCTAAACTATCCTATTTTAGACCATAACTAGTCCATAGCTACCCTGCACTTTATAAGTTGTTCTTACAGATGTCTTCCATTTTGTTCCCAAAAGAGCAGATGGAATGTCCTTCTTATTGAGCTCTTTCAAATAGGTGAGATATTTTAATGAAGCGAGGTGTGAGGAATTGTTAAAGTATAAACTCTAAGATAGGTTTTGCCTCCACGTATAGACTCTTTTAGTTTCTCTAAACAGGATTTCATAGGATGAATGTACATTCCACGTTTGTTTATATTACTGAAAGTCAACTAATTGTGCTTAGTATAAAAAGAAATGGAAGCTAAAGTAATACAATAATTTTTGTTCACCATTTATTCAGTGAACAACTTAATGATAGGAAGTTTAAGTTTATTTATGCTCTGTGTATACACACACATACACAGAGTCCTAACACACACATACACAGAGTCCTAAACAGTATCCTTTATGTAGCACTATACTGATGTGTAGCCCTATCTGTGTGATACATGCTTGATATATAATCTATGTATGTACAGTTATATTTAATTAAAGAGGATAAGTACATATGTGCCATATATCATATGTCATATACATAGTTTATATGCTTTCTAATATTTATTACCTACCCAATCAAATGATAAATAACATATTTTAAGCATAATTTTAGTCTGTGTATTATGCCCTTCTATAGTATCTATTATCAAGCAATAGCTGTTACCACTATTACCTATTTTTATACCAAGGCTAATAAAAGCTATCATTTTGTTATCATTGCTGATAGTTTTCTAAACCTAGATCCTGAAGCTCAGCTCTGTTTGATATCCTAAATTTTCTAGCTACAGAAATCTGGTTCCTACACTTATAATCAGTCACTAAGAGTATTAAATAATTTACTGAATTGATTACAAAATATTAAAAATATAATTATATCCATACTCTCTGAGTATGATGGATGAGTAGATAATTCATGCAAGGTGTATTTGGAAGAAAAAAAAGACCTGTACCACCCTCCTGGCTACATAGCCTTCTTGATAACCTTCTCTCTCCTACCTACAAGACTGCAGGTGGCTATGGTCCCTTGACATTCCTACACTACACATGAAATTGTGACCGTGCCTGGCTATGGCATCTTGAGATTCTTGAACTACACAGGGAATTATAATCATCATGATAGGATGCCACTCTCTCAGGGCAATGATGTTTACTGTAGCTGCCAAGCCAACAGTAAGGGCTCACTTAGTGGCTGGAAAGAAGATCCATCATGAAACTGGCAAGAAAAAAAAATTAGGAGATCATATTTCAGAATTCAAGAATGCCATAGGAAAACTTCAGCTTCAAAGTGCTAGGTAATTGATTCTTTTCAAGACACAATGGTTTGGATTAAGTCTTATTTATTGGCTCCATTTTGAGATAGTTTGAGGTAACCAAGAGAGCTTCTATGACCCCAAGTCCTAGTACCCTCCCCACAATATCACTTCTCAAAAAAAAAAAAAAAATCATCTTTCTTGTAGTGTCCTCACTTGCTCCTGATCATATCAGAAAAATGTGAAATAAAAACACAGCCAGTATTGTGAGCAGTCAATATTCACAAGGAAAAGAAAGGTTAGCTTTTATACATTAAAGCTATCATGTAACACAATAAATCACCTGTTTCTGTTTTATATATATATATATTTTTTTAAGAAAGACAAGGAGAGGAGATATGAAACATATTGATTAAAATTAAATCAAATGGGTTGTTTTTTCATGCTTAACCACTCACTTTGGATCTGGGTATGGGATGTTCTTATTTCTTGTGTCAGCATCACATGACAAGTAGCCTGCTCAGAGGAGAATGAGAAAACTTGCCAGAAAATTTAAAATTTATGCAGAGAAGGAAGAACTGCAGGAACATTGCTTAACTCCTTTTGAACTGGCTCATATAGGTTATAACCACTTACATGGAACATCTGTTTCTCATTTGTTCTAATGCCAATGTAGTATAGTTGGTGTGTATCTGTGTTAATATTTAGCATGTATTAAAGAAATGGGAGTCTGCATGATAAAACACATTTTTACACACAATGTTGTTTTGACCAAAATCGATAGCATCTCAACTTAACTCATTTCAATTATTGCTGAAGCCTAAATTGTTATTTTTGGATAAAGTATTGAATATGTAAATTCATACATTCATTCTTTCAAGGGCTGCAATTATTCTCATCACTTCAGTAAACACAGTAACAAACATTGCAATGAACACAAATGCATTTGCTTATTAACTTGAAAGCTGCTTCTAACACCACAAATTGCTTCTGTGATTATACTACTAAATTTTCTGTCAAAGCCCAAATAAAGGATCGCCTGTTGATTTAACAAGTGCTTAGCACGGGCTTATTTCCCAAACACAACTCAAACCCTCAAAGATTCTGCTGTTATTTGATTGTTTTTGCTTTGTTTTATCCTGTGGGCCAAAATGTAGGTTTATTTTTCTCCAATTTGTTATTTATGCTTGTGTTTCACTGACCAGATTCCAGACACAGTGTGATAAAGGCACCATCTCAGAGGACAATTATTTCATGCTTTTTACTGTGAGGTTAATTATATCTTGCAATTATTTTTTAAACTATCCCAATACCATTTGCTTTATTATTTAGGTCTGTTAGTTTCAGTTTCAAGGGATGAGATTCCCTAACTTTGTAACCAAGTTGAATTGGCATACATCGTTGTCTTAAATCACAGTGACAATAAAATATATCTGTTTGTATTCACTGCTGTTAGACCATGCCAGTGTGGTTCTGTGTAAGAAGTAGTCATATCTAATCATAACATGGATGAAAATGAATTATAAGTAAAACAGTATATGAAAACAGTAGGTCATTCCCTGTTTTGTCTTTGCCGATTGGCATTGACCATACTCAGTGAAGAATACATGGAACCTGAATATGCATAGGTTGATGAGTTAAGTTTGATTGCTCTATTCTGTGAGTAACTTATCAATTTATGAACTTATCAATTGATGTGATGCCAGATATTAGAATTTTGTAAACAGATACGATCAATGTGAAATAGGCTTTTATTGCTTAAATTGTATGATAAAGTATGGAAAAGGTCGGCATTTGTGATTAATGTTCTATTATGTGATGTACTATTACACACACACACACACACACACACATACACACACACACACACAAACATACACAGACACGTCATTCTCTCTTTTCTTTCCTGACTTCCCACCAGCTTGTTTATTGGTTCGGAAGGCAATTGGGCACATATATTTGCCTCTTGTAGTTTTAGGTTCTTGAATGTAACATTTGGAGTGTTTATCTTTTAGCAATCAGGACTATGTATTTTTAAATGCTTATATAACAAAATTACAGAGACTGCTGGTCTACACATGCTCATCTACTCTACAGAATTCTTTCATATGGCAATCTACTTTCAACTGCACCCCTCTATTGCACCAAGTTTAACCCTGTTTTCTCACTCCCTTTGTTTTCTTTGCAGTTTTCCTGTTGTGTAGAGGAGGTAAAGGATTTATAAAATATGTGAGTCAAATGTACACCTCCTCTAGAAATCTAGAACCCCCAAATTTATGTCCCCTAATAAACATTTCTAATATTTGCTCAGGTGCAAATTTCCACAGGGGTCTGTTTCAGGAGTGTTCTGCCACTGTGAATCAGTCAGCTCCTGGTGTGAGGGGTGGTAAACTGTGTCCCACTTATGGATCATACAAAGCAAATACCAATCCATGCTCAGAATGAGCATTTAAACACCGAGGACTGGTAATAAACGTGTAATATCATCCTAGAGTGTTATACATGATTATGCAGAGTTGCTTAATCCTATGACATTTACCATAAGCTAAAGAAACAAGGTTAGTCAGCTTCTGGAGCACAAGGTAAATGTTATATGATTAAAATTCCCCTGTGTACAGTACCAAGAGCTGTGGCTCTGGCTGCCTTTGCTCCAGATCCTTATGATGAGGCTTCCAGAATAGAGTGTGGGTATGCAAACACACTCTTGAGATGCTTTAAATTAGCTCCACATGGTAGAAACTTTGCATTCAGATA
Source organism: Rhynchomys soricoides (assembly GCA_019843965.1). Taxonomy (NCBI): domain Eukaryota; kingdom Metazoa; phylum Chordata; class Mammalia; order Rodentia; family Muridae; genus Rhynchomys; species Rhynchomys soricoides. The sequence goes on along the minus strand of JADRCH010000017.1, from coordinate 8,469,251 downwards.
CTGGAGTGGGTTTTTTTTTTTTTTTTGATGAATTTTAAAATTTCCTGATCAAAGAGGAAATTGCTAAGTTTGTACAAAGAACTATGAATTTGCAATACCAAAAAGCTATATCACATTTTACAAACTTCTAAAATTTGTGACCTTAATGTGTGATATAACTGCCATAGTTCACTTTCAGATGTGGCAATTCTTTAGACATTGAAATTCTTTGAGATTAGAAGTTCAAACTTAAGAACCACACAAGTCAGTTTAAAATCTTGCCAAAAAATAATATTTAAAGTAAATTTAAATATTTTTTCAAGCCTTTGTGGCCTTTTTGGGCTACATGTAGCCCTTGGCAAGGTTGGACAAACAGGCCAGTTTCCTGTATTGTTCTGAAGTCTGCAAAATGAGATTGGAAGTTTCAGCAAACAAAATGAGTCTGACTTACAGATATATTTGGCCATATACTTTATTGAGAAGGAACTTTCATGTGTTCAGTTTCCTAGTTTATTTGTTTTCCATGAGGTCTACCTATGTGTGTACTTATATGAATTTGTGTGAACCATCTGTATACAGAGCTGACAGAAGCCAGACTAGAGTTTCGACTCCCCTGAAACTGGAGTTACACTCAATTGAGAGCTGCCTGACATAAATACTGGAAACAAAACCTGAGTCCTCTGCCAGAGCAACCAGTACTATTATCCACTGAGCCATCTTTCCAGCCCCAAGTTTATTTCATAGCCAGATGAAAATATGCGACATATGTAGAAATCAGTTTTTAATATAAATATTTTGCCTCAAGATCCTGGGACACATTTTTGTTTCTCAGAATAAAGTAGTTTTTGGAATTCCAGTCCCAGACCTAACTTACATATTTCATAGTTGAAATAAAGAATAACTCTTTTGAATACATATAACTTTCAGCAAGTGAAAAGAAACATCAATATTTAATAAGATACAGCGATACTTTTCTATCACCAGGGGATGAGTTCCATTGAGTGATGGATTTAGTGTTTAGAAGGAGAAAATAATTATGTTTTGTGAAGATTAACATTCTTCAATATAACTCAAGAATGCCTTACCTCTGAAGAGTTTTGTGTGGAAGTGCCCAGGCACGTCTGCTGTAGCAGAGGCACATTTAAAAGCAATACATTCTTACTTTTGTGCATAGTTAAGGAATCTAGCAATTGTGTCTGTATGATAAAAAACCAAGGTAAAGGAAGTATGAAACATTAATGCATAATAGAACAATCTTTCCCTTTTTGCTTCTTTACTTGAAATTTAGCAATGGTAGCTTTTAGAGCATAGTCACTTACTGAAATAAAGTATTGCTTCAAACATTTTATGATCTCTTAAATCTTTCAACCTATTAAATAGGCAAGAGGAAATGATTCTATTTTTATTTATATTTTTTACAATTTTCCACACAGCCATTGAACCTTTATTATTCATTATCTAAACATAAAAACATAGTTTTAAAATGAGGCCGTTAGGTCTACTTAGGTCCCATTCTATGTCCTCAGCTATAATGCTGGGTTTTTTTTTTTTTCCCTTTACAAACTGTATTTTGTAAGTAATAAAAACATATAAGGGGTTGGGAAAGATAGCTCAGACAGTAAAGTGCTTGCCTTACATGGAAGAGACTCTGAGTTAGGTCCCCCAAACCCATCTAAAAACCCCAGCAGGTAGAGTTCCTTGCAATCCTGGTGCTGGGGAAGGCAGAGCCAGTTGGTTCCCTGTGGCTCTCTGGTGGGCTAACTTATCCCATTTGGTGAGATCAAATGAGTGAGAGGTGAGAGACTGTTTTCTATTTCCTATGTTTCCTTTTCTAACCAGGGTTCTCCTCTGGCCTCTATGTATATTGCGTATATGAATATCTATGTGCATATACCCCATATGCCATGCTCATGTGTGCATGTGTGTGCATACACACACACAGAAGGGGGAAAGAGCAAATACCATTTGACATTGCCTATGATTGAAAAGTATGTAAAATCAAGTGTATCTCTCTAATTTCTATTTAGAAACATTTTCTCTGTTAAATCACATTGAGCTGATTCATAGCTGACAAACCATATTTACCACAAGAATTAAACCCACTTACTTGGTTTCCTATCAGATCTCCTCCTTACAAGCTAAGTCTACCGTGTGTTTCATCGTTCTTTGGATAAGTTCTCAGGGAAGGCACAAATGTTAAAACCGTATGTGCATGTCAATCTGTTGCACATGAGAGGAGATGACCAGAAGGATGGAATGAAGCAGGCGATGGAGAACCAGCAGGTCCTTGCTGGAGGTAGAGCAGCAAGAGAGTACAGGGGCCTAGGGTCATGAGGCCGTCACAGGAGCCATTTCCTGTGTTGGCAGTGGTATCTGCCTTCAGAAGAGTGCCTCAGCCTTCCACCATTGTTTACAGTTGTCTAAGCAAATCCAGTTGGGAACTTGGAATTATATTTCTTTTACACGAGAAAGATTTATGTTCAGAGAAATTGGATATTTTTCTCATATTCCCTCAACTGGGGGAGGATCTGTCTTGTTAGGAATGGGTCTTGGATAGCAGAAAAGTAACCACATCGTGATTCAAAGTATTTTGGCAACAACTTTTCTTCTGTAGAAGAGTGCACAGCATTTCAAAAGCAAGCAAAAAGCACATCCAATTGGATGGCCATTGGGTTTTTAACCTTAACGCTAGGCGTCCTGTGATCAACCATGATGGGTCAGCGCTCTGCTTCATATTCGCACTGCAGTTGGCTAATTCATAACAGCACAGTTCCAAGGAAACATCCATTTTGAAAGTATATTTTTATTTAAAAAATAACACATTGACTTAGAAGGGATTTTTGCCAAAAGATGTCTTTGCATTTTTCTTTAAAGATGGCATTTTCTTTGTCTTATTTCACTCTTTGATAGGAAATACTTCATTTGGTTACATTTACTATAATCTCCCTCTTCTTTACAATACACATTCTGTCTTTCCTTCCAATTCAGTTATCAGCGCCTGATTTTCCAGTATCTCAGCTACTCACACGGACATTGTAGTATAGGGTAGGGGCTTCATGTTATAGCTGTTTGCACTAACTCTCCTATGCATGGGATCACATGGCGTCCAATCGTAGTCAGGACTTTAGACTGTAACCAGGGAGGTCATGACTGAGGTTATCATCAATTTCTGCTTTCAAACCATATTCCCAGGTTTCCAGCAAACTCATTGGGTAAAGGAATTAATCCCTGAAGAGAATTTATGATAATGGCACCAGGAACATGCTATTTAGGAATCAAATTTCAGCACTGATGGGGACCTGTCACCACACAGATTCTTCCATTGACTGCTGGCATCTTGTCTAGGGCTAGTCTGTTTTTCCATACAATTCTACATCTGGTATCCAGTTGATATGCAATACACTTGATGTAATCTACAAATCTTTGCTGGTTGTAATACAGGTTTTATACACACACATACACACAGACACACACACACATACACACACACGTGGAGAAAGAGAGGGGGGAAGGGAAAGGGGGAGAGAAAGGGGTAAGGAAGGGGGTGGTGGAGAGTGGGAGAGATCCCAATATACACTTTTACATTTTGTGTATATTTATAATGCATATATATTTTTATATAAATATATATATATTTATTTCACACAGTGTACATTTTTACTTATGGTAGAATATTAGAGTAGCACTGACTCAAATCCTACTTGATTCCTACTTTTAATTCATTAGGGATTTCTCATGATGCTCCTGTTTAATCTATACAAATATGTGGATCAACTCTCCCTCCTGGAGACAGGAGCTCCCTTTTTGAGGATGTAACTGAGGTTGAACTTAGATAGTTAGGAAGATGGAGGAGTGAAAAGATAGCCAATTGGAACAAAGTATACATCCCACTGCAACTGACTGATAAGGTCTTAGTAAAGGCCACCACAGTATCACCACAATGTCCTGGTAGTGCTTAAATTATTCACTGTTACATCTGCTCTAAGCCACAAAGGCTCTAACATGCAGACACATTCCCCAAAATTCACATTGCTGCCTGCTTCTTTAAAATCAAGAGGTGTAATTATTTCTTCCCAAGGGAAGTAGAATAGTTGGGGGTGAGGGTTGTCTCAGTTCCTTTGTGGCTGGGAACAGAAGGGACAAAGACTCAGAAGTGGTGTTCCTAGACTGTCCTGTCCTAGAAGAGAATGATCCTGCATTCATTCCATCATAGGATTCTGGTATGAGAACACCAAAGGAACACTTGAGATGCTGATCTCCTTGACACACAGCCCTATCAGTCACTTTGTTTAATGCAATGGCAGAATACTGGACCCATTCCAGCCATGCACTTGACTATTTTATCAGCGAGTCTATTTCCCTAGGTTACAAAGTTTTGCTCTTTTTGGTACCTAGGTAAGCATATCATTATAATCCATTCATATAGTTGTAAGATTTTAATTCCTGGTCAATTGATTATTTGTATCATTTGTTGCCTTTTATTATTAATTAGCCCTCTTTCTGACCAGAGTTTTCCAAAGTCATGAACTTTTGCAGGCATGCCAGGAATACACACATATCTTCCCCACTTTTACATTTAAATTTTCAAGGACCTGGTTTAAGGCAAATAAATCATATTTGTACTGATTAGTTATTTGTCAGTTGTTCAAATTTAATAATTTTTTATTGAATTCCATCAATCACAGAGTATGCATGATGTCTTTCCCCTTGATCATCTAGGAAGAATCTATCTGTAAATAGTTGGTTCCCTGAGGAAAAGGAGTTTATCTCAAGTTTTAGAAGACCTTGGTTTGGTATAGAAAGCACAGAAGGAGTCCCTCCATTTAGGAACTCAACAGAGTTTAGTCGTCAGTGGCTAGGATTAAATATCTTTCTCTGAGAGAATAGCTTCATATTTGGGGATTCTAAGGCATGTTAACCACCTTCAGCTTTCTGCTGTAGGAGTGTTATTACTTGCTGAGGAGTACTTACAATTAGACAGCCACCAAAGGTTAACTATTGGCCCTTCTAAGAAAGAAGAGTAGTGGCAGTTCCTGATCCAATGTATTGCAGCCTTCCCCTTGAGATGGGCTCTAACAGTCTTAACAAATATGCTATTATCTGCCTTTCCCCCTACGATTCCAAGTGACTGGCTTCAGAGATGGTATCTTTGTCTGTACTTAGAAAATGATGGACTTGTCTAAAGAGAGCAAGACCAACATTTATTAATTCTTGGTTTAAGATTATAACAGCTTGAATTTCTTGTACCTCCCACAAAAGATCTGGCTCCTCATCTGGTAATTTTTCATTATGGCCTTTAGTTTGGGTAGCATAAGAGTCAAACCAAAGTTTGTAAAGCCCCATTGTGCCTAAGAATTTTCTAAGTTCCCTTGGTTTGGGGGAGTGTGGTATTAATTACTCCACTCTTTCAAGGCATAACTTTCAACTCCCTTCACCAACCAGCTGACCTAAGTAGTTTATTTCTTTTCCTGCAAAGTGTAACTTCTTTTCAGCAACTCTGAGTCCTCATCCCCCAAGTAAATGTAATAAGGCTATTGTCAGTTTTATAATTTCATTCTTTTGTTCCCAGGACTAATAAATCATCCATGTGTTGGAGGAGCCTAATTTCTGAAGGACCAGGGACATTTTCTAATTTCTTCTAAATGTTGGCTAAACAAGTTAGGGGACTCAGTGAACTTATGAAGAACAGTTCATCTCCACCACTCCTTCCTTCATTCCTTCATTCCTTCCTTCCTCCCTTCCTTCCTTTCTTCCTTCCTTTTTTTCCTTCCTTCCTTCCTTCCTTCCTTCCTTCCTTTCTTTCTTTCCGTCTCTGGATCTTCCAGCTTGTGAGGCAAACACCTTTCTGCTATCTTCTGCCAAAGGACAATCCTAAAGAGCATCATTGATATCAGTCATATTGAATCACTTGTGGTCATAAGAGATATTTAGAAATGGAATAAATGCTTGGGACCTCTGGGTGCCTGATAAGGACCATCTGATATACTGTCTGATTGGACTAGCCTAAGTCTCATTCTGTTTTCTTAAAAGGAGCATTGTAGATGGACATTCAAGGTCAAAGGCATATATTCTCAAGAAGACCATTTATAATTGGTATCAACCCTGTTCTCCCTACCTGAGTAATAGGGTACTGTTCCTTCTTAACTGCATCCCCAAGGCTTTAAAAGTGATGAGAGTCCATTTAGTCTGCAGAACACTCGCTGATTGCTTGTCCTACACAAACTTAAGGATTTCTCTGATCTTCTGCTTTGAAAATAGGAGCTGTAAAGACACATACAGTTCAGCTTTGACTATTGTAAGTCTTACCCTTGACTGAGTCATTTGGGCTTTTCTTACCTCCAGAATGAGAAGCAATTAGATGCATGTAGCCAACTACAATATAATATACTGCTTTCTATTATAGGAACCCTAAGCCTATACCCTTCACTTCCAAGACTTGCAGGTTATTTCTAAAAAAGAGATGGAGGAGATGGAGAAAGACAGGGAAGAGACACTTGCCCCAGAATCTACTTGGAAGGGTATTTCCTCCCTCTGTGCTACCATCTACAAATTTATAAAGGGCTCTGGGTGGGATCCTTCTAGATAATAGAGCATCTGCCCCTTCATTACACATTGAAAGTTACTATTATATGTTTTCTGTTTAAAACGGACCATTTTCTCTTAAGTTTCCTTTCTTGCCATATTTGTAACAATTGCTCTTTTATTACTATGTGGAATCATCTCTTTTCTCTCAGTCCCGTTGTGGAATCTCAGTCTTGTGCATTGCGATTTCAGTTTCTGGGTTCTGACCTACTCCCATAGTCTAGTTTTTATTGCCAACCTTACCTGTGGCTCTTATTTTATTTTATTTTATTTTATTTTTATTTTTGTCATCCCTTCTAACATGGAGCGTTAAGGCCCCTTCAATAACTCTTCCACATTTCTATTCTTCCAGTCTTTAATAACTTTCTTGCTCTGTCTTCCCAGCTATTAGTTGCAAATGTAATTTTTCACATCCCTTGTACCAATAGCTCTTCCATGTCCAATCTAGGGTATTTTCTGATCCTTTAACCTTTCTAGAAACTATTCACTTGTAGAAAGTATCCCTGGTTCAGGCTGAAATCTTTATTCATATTCTGGAGCTGGAATGTTCTTCTGATTAAATCTTTAAGGAAGTCCCTCATAAGAACTAGGTGGACCTCTTTAATATTATCCATACAAGACAATGGTTGGGAAATTTTTTATCTGTCTGCACTATACCCTGTCTAGGTGCAAATTCTTTTTTGTAGGTTTCTCCTCTCTGTATCAGCCCCTTCTGCTAAGTAGGTAAGAGAATACTCAATATTGATGTCTATTCAGACTAGTTTTACAGAGTTGATACATAAGGAATTGATCCAAGTGATCAATCACCAATATGGATTTTGTATCAGAGGCTTCAATTCCCTTTTTAAACTTCAGACCTCTAAATTGTTAAGATTTGTACTGAAAAGTACCTGGTCACCTGTATGCTTGCTTAGGGCTCTTACCACTCCATTCTCAATCTACTTTCAATTTGGGGTTACAGTCATTAGTAAGGGAGATTAAATATTTTGTAAATTAGAACATTTCCATGTTCCATAATATATACAACTGTTGTTATCCTTTAATTGGTAGGCATTCTTTTATCTGTTTTCACAAAATCCCTATGCTGAACAATTAAGCCCAGTATTGCAATATGCTAAAATATATGGGTAATGTAGTTTTATTGTCAGATTTTGGTTATCTAGGAGGTGAGGGATTTAATTTACAACATGGATGTATCCTTTATATCATGGTACATGGGTGGGTGTTCATCAGTGTGACAACATACTTGGTGTTTAAACAGTTTCACTTTTCAGTTAAAAGTTATTTAAAGATAAGAATTTTTAGTTTTCTTTAAAAATTTTTCCTTGCATTAATGACTATGTCCCTGGGGTTTATACTGCCACTTTTTCTGTCCCTAGGTGGTGTTTGGATCTTTTATTGCAGTGCATTGTTGTGTAAAAAGCTCTGTGTAAGCGTCAGAAAAAACGGGAATGAATGCCTCAAGATAGGTCTTTACTCAGACAAATTGAAATGGAGAGTTGAACAGTTACCAATTAATTTATTAAATGTGCTCAGTCAGGCCAGATAAATCAAAGAAATGTGATACCCCCTGCTAGGTTGTCAACATGAGATTGGCCTGAAGTTTCTGAGATAATTACCTCTAGTTTCTGCTCCATCTTTACTCACATAGACCCAGCCTAAATTTTTCCCATGTGAGCTAGTGAACCAAGCTAAATTATCTCCAGCTCTTCCAAAACCCCTCAAGCATCTTTAACTTTGAGGCGCTGCTTTGCCATAATACCTACTAAACTTTACTTTTTGCTTCTTAAAATACATATCTGTTCTTTTTGAATGCTTATGAGATAGGGTCTTATTAAGTCTCTGAGACTGCCCTAAAGCTTGGGGAAGTCCTCCTACCTCAGCCTCTTGAGTGTTGAGATTCCAGGCTTAGAATACTTAAAGTGGAGTTGGTAACATTGAGCTATCTATTTAAGCTTAATCTGGGTAAAGAGAGAAGTAACCATGACATTTACATTTCAGGTGGCAGCTGAATGGCAGTGATATTGATCCAAGTCTGGACCATCGTTACAAACTGAATGGAGGAAATCTCATAGTTATTAATCCTAACAGAAACTGGGATACAGGAAGTTACCAGTGTTTTGCAATGAATTCTCTTGGATCAATAGTGAGCAGAGAAGCCAAACTCCAATTTGCCTGTAAGTTTATGTTTGTAAATATATATGAGCCAATATTTTTAAATGTATACGTGAATCTTTGTGGTCATGTAGACTTTCAAAACAAGATGCGATACTTTTAAACTCAAAAGTGGATTGAATAATTCTGCCATGGCCTCTTGAGTTTTGCGCTTTCCTTAGGTTTCTCTAGAAGGACAGAACTGATAGAATAAATTATGTATGTGTATTTATTAGAAAGGTTTATAGGGTATTATTTGACTAATGCTATAACAGCCAAGAATTTGGTAGTTGTTTAGTGCACATTGCATGTCTCAGCTAGATTTTGAATGCTGAAGTAGATATTAATACCATTGAACTATATGTGAACTTACTAGTGCGAGTGAGGGCTAACTGGTAAAACCACCAAAGATTCCAGGGTGGGGGGTGGGGGATATGAGGGGCGAGCCTCACCTGCTAGGAGGAAAAGGGGAGGGAGCAGAGTATGACTGGGAAGGGGCAGTGAGTGGACTATAAAGTGGATAAGTAAAATATTAATAATAATTACTAAATTTAAAGAAAATAGATTCCTTCTTTCATGTCTTGTTACATGGCTTGACACTAGATGATGTGACCCAGATTTAAGGTTGGTCTTCTGACATCAATAAACTCAAACTAAGATAAACACTATCCTTAGCCTTCTATATAGCTGTCTGAAAGTATGTATCTGAGATATGGATATGGGCCTAGAAAAGGGTTCTTGATCCTCCCATTCTTGGCACCCATAAAAAATTGTTAAAAGGTGACACAGTTCGAAACACAAAATAAATTGTTGCCCAGCTCACAATACTTCATCTCTTCTTCTCTCTCCAACCCTCTCAAGTTCTCTTCTTCCCTTATTGTCTTGTCTTACTGTTTCTCGGTGTGTCTTTACTTTTCTGAGTGGACATCGGAATAAATGTTCTCACTATCAGAGCTCCAGCTCAGAAAGAACCTGGACCTTTCCCCCAGCATTCTCATCAGGCTCTAAAGTGTTGCCTCCTCCTATTCTTGGCCCCTGGCTGCATATCAGTCTGGGCATACAGTAAGATTATTTTACCTTGTGATATTTTATATTCTTTTTGGTGTTTTCCTGAGTGATTCATTTTGAAGAATTAGAATGCAATCTTGCACAGAAGCCTCATAATGCATTACATTAATAAAGTACAGAATGTGTTTTGTTTAATTAATGTGATAGGGATATAGATTCTAATAGGGATATAGAGGTTAGTGAAGGAGATTATTATTAATCATTAATTGTACAGAGGCGGAAGATATTTAATAATTATTAGAGTAGATTAATTTGGATAGGAGGATGGAATATAATACTATATCTAAAGTACAGGAGGCATACAGGTGGGACGTTTGTGTGGACATGACGCTGGCAACTGCAGCTCTGAGAAGTCCTGGATGTCTATACTGAAGAAAAAGGCATGACAAGCTTGCCACTGAATGGTACTCGCCACCCATCCCATTGAGGCTGCATTGTATTTTGGGTTATTTTACCGCTCTTTGTTTCCATCTATGAGGTAGAGAGTTCTGCTGTGCTCAGCACAGATGAGTAAATGGAAGGAAATGGAGCCATCACCCCACTTTAGTATGGGTGAAATACAGAGACATTGTGTTTGATTTCTAAGGTGCTTTGAATTACTGTTGGTAAATTAGGACGTACATATTCATAGCTCACAAAACCAGTTTTCTTTGGAGATTGTCAGTCTCCAGTAGATTGTAAAATGCTCAGACAAATTATTGACAGAAGAAATATGTGAAAGAATGTATGAAATTTACACACACACACACACTCACATATATTAGTTATTTGTGTAGTTTTACATCTCTGTTTCTTCTGTATACTCTGAAGCATAGATTATTGTTCAAAAGTTTGGAGTTATGTTCAAAAGCCCATGTATGCTTACTCTAATCAAGTAGTTTTACCTTATTGTTAAAGAATTATTGATCATAATGTTATTTTCATTTAACTATGTTTGAGATAGAATGTCTTTATAAAATTATGAATTATACTGGATGTGTTAATGATATGAAGTAAACATGAGGACTATCTGTTATCACCCACTTATTGTTTAGAATTTGAAAGATTTCAGATACCATTTATTCCCCTGAAGGAAAAAAACCTCTACTAAGGAACCTATCTTCCTCCCTGCTTTCATAGCTGGTTACTGTTCTTAAATAGATTTAATATCTGGGTATTTTTCCAAACTTTGACTACATGCGCATGGACTTCTAAAAGTCTGATAACATTATAAATATTTTAGTGGCAGTTAACACGTGGACAACTATTTATTCCTGCAGTCCTATGCTTAGAAATACCTGTGAAATATTTTGATGAACACACACACACACACACACACACACACACACACACACACACACACACATTATCTTGATCATATCCAGCTCCTTCTCCCTAATCTAACGTCTGCTGAATCCAGTCGACACAACCTCCTCCCACCTTCATGTGTTCTCTTTCCTTTTACTTTTTAATAACCATTGAGTCAATTAATGCTGCTGCCATGTACATGATGTGGAGATAACTCACCTGAGCACTGGCAATTTAGCAGCCCCACAACCCCAAGAAAACATGACTCCACCCCACCAGCAGCCATTAACTACCGAGTTCCTAGCTGTTCACCCAACTGTAGGTGTCTCAATGTTACTCTTTTCATCACTTACATATATCATTTGCTTGCCAACAGTTAATTCTTTTGTCAACACAGTCAAATGAGCAGATGTTCTTAGCTTTGTGTTTTAAAAAATGTCTTTTGCTCTGTAGTTATCTTCCCTGATCTCTGTCAATTATTTTCCATCTTTGTCTTCATTGTGAAATGAAGAAGTTATTCTCTTGAAGCACTAATAAAAGCTTTAACATTCAGCTTCCCAGATTTAAACCTTCAATCCATTTGATTTGGCTTTGCATGGCTTGTGAGAGAGTGCTGTTTATTCAATTACTCCAAAATATCCAGTTAACTGGATCAGAGGGACTGCAGGAGCTAAAGTTCATTTTTTACTAATGGAAACAAAGTCTGAGTTATTTACTCTTCAGTCTTTTTGCATTTTCTGGGAGAATTTGGGATTGGCTCCTTGTCAGCACTTGCTCCTACCATATGATTTTCATATATTTTTACTGAATTCACTGTGGTATACATAAAACGTTGAATGGATATTTCTAGATGGGGATTGCAGAGTTGCTCTTTATTTAGGAATATGTAAATAGCATTACAGTTTCAGTAGGTGATATGTTGTTTATCCTAGATTTAAAAATCTTTTCTTTAATGCTTATTTATTTTTAAAATTGTGTGTGTGCGTGTGTGTGTGTCTATGTGTGTATGTCTGAGCCTTCATGCATGTGTTGCATGTGTGAATGAAGTGTCCACAGAGACCAGAAGAGAGTGTAGGATCCCCTAAAGCTGGACGTATTGTGAACATGGGTACTACAAACCAAACTTCGATCCTCTGCAATAGGTGAGCCATTGATTCAAACCATATCCTAGGTATTATAGGAGCTCTTGATCAAATACCTTTCTGGCCCTTTTGTTTTTGTTTCAAGTCATTTGTTCCTTGACAGTAATTTAGAAAGTTTATTGAGATTTTGATGTTAGTTCCAACATTGTAGTCCATCTACACTGAGAACACACACTCTGATATTATGAAGACGAAGTGGAAGAAGGAGGAGGAGGAGGAGGAGGAGGAGGAGGAGGAGGAGGAGGAAGAGGAGGAGGAAGAGGAGGAGGAGGAGGAAAGGGAGAAAGAAGACAAGGAGAAAGAAGACAGGGAGAAAGATGTTTTCGTTTTCTTATGAAGAAGTCTGCTCAATTTGAGGACAATTTTTTTGCATACTATCCCAGAGTTTGAGCAACATCAGTGCCTTTAACAGTGTTCTTGGGCAACATGTCCTAAGGTTTTTTTGGGAAATGACATTTCAGACTGTTTCCTACACAGCAGATATATGTCTTCCTGAAACCTCTGTTCTATGTACTTCTTGGCCTTGGGTCTGATGCTCTTTTCCTCATTCCTAATATTCACAGTTTTAGTGTACAATGTCAACAGTGTACCAAGAATGGATGGATTATGTCTTCATTTTAGCTTGACTGTTTGCCTAAAATTGTTATAAGTGTATAGTTGATTGAAAGACTGGACCATATACCATGCTGGAAGTAACTTTCATCAGAATACCAAATCTGCTTCTCCCTGACTGTTTTCTATTGCTGTTCTTAGGAATTCTGATCTCATTTTGATTGATGGTATTCTATAAGGAGGGTACCATTTTTTTCGCCAGAAAACTTAGTACAATTTTCTGTAAGTATGATTCTGAAATTTCAGGTTGTTTTTCTTTTCTTTTTTTTCTTTCTATTTATTTTTTCTTTTGTTTTGTTTTGGTTTTTTGAGACAGGGTTTCTTTGTATAGCCCTGGCTGTCCTGGAACTCACTCTGTAGACCAGGCTGGCCTCAAACTCAGAAATCCGCCTGTCTCTGCCTCCTGATTGCTGAGATTAAAGGTGTACGTCACCACTCCTCGGCTTTTTTTTTTTTATTCTTGAAGAAGTTTTATCTCATATCCCATTTACTTCATGGACTTCAAGCCATTTGTCTTTTGATTGGAAAATTTTATGCATTTTCCCCCTTGGTTTTCAATTTATGAATACTGCGATATATGTTGTGAGCAACTGAGATAGGATGAATGCTCCCTCCAACTATTTCGAATCTTCCAAATGTATTTCCCTTTGGCATTTACATATACTTTTTGGTAGATTGCCAGCTCCTTATTTGAACACTTCCAGTGAGTTTTAATGTCTGTTATGTCATTTTCTCCCCAGCTCAGATATTTATTCTCATTTGTCAGTCAAAGACCCAAAGACCTTCAGTTTTAAAATTTTGGAATTTTGTTTTAGGATAAAGTATGTCGAAAGTAAGTGAATTGCTTTACTTTATGCCTTTCCAGTTATATTGGGAATAGAAATCCTTGCATATGTTGTTAATTGGTTAAATTTGTTCTCTGAGAACTTCATACAAAGCTAGAGGTTTTCCTCACCCCCACCCCTGTTTTTACCCACTAAATTCTTATATCTTTCTCCTCCTTATTTTACCCCCAGTCTTCCCTATGGGTCATTCTTCTACATTTATGGCATTTTATTTGTTATATGCCACTCTGATTTTAACTAGGACTGCCTGTGTGTCCATGAATGTTGCACTGTTTATTGGAACTCAGTGGAATTATCATTTTGTAAATAACTTGTGGTTTCCCCTTCCATAGAATCCATCAGTTGTCAAAAAATCACTATTCTCATAATTTATGATAATTTAGTATTTGAACTTTCTTTTTCTGGGGTCATATCTATATCTTATGAAGAAAGTCCCAATGAGGGGTAGTATAGATCAGGTTGGCCTGTAGGCATGCCTTTGGGGGAGTCTTGATTAAGTTAATTGATGAGGAAGTATCAGGTACCCTATGGGTGGCAACATCCATTGGCTTTGAATACTGTAGTAGCTAGGAATGTAGACAGGTAAGCTAAGTTCAAGCATGTATGTATCTATCCTCTCTCTTCACTGTGGATACGATATGATAAGCTGATTTATGTTCCCATTATTTTGACATTCTCACAATGCTAAATTGTAATCTGAAATTATGAGCTAAATTAAATCCTTTCTCGCTTAAGTTAGTTTTGTCATGTTGTTTTATCACAGCAGTACAAAGTAAACTAGGACGGAAGTTAACTTTTAGAAATGGTTTCTGTGAGTTTATTTGATATAGCGTTAGTACTGCCTCATTGATTATTGACTTTTCCCATTGACTTAAGTGCCCATTTCTGCAAAACTAATTCTTTAAAAGATTATTTTGTTTGAAGTTTAGTGTTTAAGTCCTAGACAGTGGAGCCAATCTATCTAGGCTTTTGCCCACTCTCCCAATTACCTACCATGTGTTTTTGGGAAGAATGTTCCTTATACTTTAGGTTTCTGGTCTATAAAGCCAAGATGGCAGAGTCTTTCTCAGCAAGTGTCAATATCAAATGAATTATGCATATGGAGCACCTAGAGGGTGCCCATAGACTGTATAGTACAAAACTAAGACACTTTCATTTCTGTATGGTTTAGAGGGTGTCTCCTAGAAGGCATGTCTCATGAAGCTTTCAGTGTATGTTTTCTATTTTTCTTGTCCCTGGATTTAATCTTTGCTTCTTTGGGTTTCCCTTTAAACACATCTAAACTATCCTCATGGTATCTTCTTTCTCTTTTTCCTCTTCTTTCTTATTTTCTTCTCTATGCCTCAATGGTCTTCAGTGACCTCCTTAGCTGTAACTTATACTTCTTTCATTATTTTCCTTCTAAGTTCTACCTAATTTGTTATTAGACCATAGGTCAAATGTGTGTGTGTGTGTATATATATATATATATATATATATATATATATATATATATATATATATATATACTAGTCAATTTATATAATTAACTAGGGAGTCTATGCATGTTAGTATACAGGAACCATGCAGCCAAATGTTTATTCAATTTTCATGCAACTTGCAATGTATAGTTACTAAAGTGGCAAAGACGGAGCCATGCAACTTGCAATGTATAGTTACTAAAGTGGCAAAGACGGAGCCATTGATCCAAGGAACCTCCTAGAAACTTCATGTCGTGTTTCTCATGTCTACACATCTGTCTTGTCATTTTCACATGTTCATGTTTTCTATTCAAACTAGCAGATTTTTCTGATGATACGACTTTTGCAGTTAGTATTTTAAAGTATAAAGAATTCAGATAATCTTTCTTTATCCTTTATACTGTTACTTTCCTAATTCAGCATATTGTCAGTGCTATTCTCTGATTTGTTGATCTTCTGTCTCTTTTTGGTGTTGAATATGTTTGTCTTTATTGTTGCAAATTTGTTTTTCAGCAGAGTTTCTAGCTGCTTATGCAAATATGTGATTCTTGTTAGTTTTGGTTGAAAGAATATCCATATCTAGCAGCTTTTATTGCTGTTGCCACAAACCTCATGGATATAACTAACTAGGGAACTATTGCATGTTTATTTCATTGGCACCATGTAGCCAACCATTTAGTCCAACTTCATGCAACTTGAAGAGAACAGTTACAAAAGTTACAAATACAGAACCATTGATCTACCAAGCCCCTTATAATCCTCATGTCATCATCAAACAGTAATAACTTTACATTGTTAGAGATATTTGGGTGCTTTTGATTCATTTTCATTGAACTTATAGCCAATGACATTGAGGTCCATGCATGAACAAAGCTTATGTTTGGTTTGCACTTTCTCCCTGGGAAAGTCCACATCCACAGCCATGTTTTCATACACAGGAACTCTAGAGAATACTTCCAAACTACACCAGGAGGCTGTAGTAAATAGTGAATTCACCAATAGAAAAGTACAAATATACGAACAATGTGGCATTCAGAGTATTAAGAAGGACCAATCATTCCCACTGTGAAGGCTGAAAGAAGACTAAGAGGACTGCTTTCTCCCAATTTATCTGGGACTATGTGGAAAGTGGCCGACTTAACCTCTCACCTCTGTTTTAAAAAAAATCTGAAATACTAAATTTTAGGCTGGGCATCTTATCGAGTAAGACACATTTTAAGTCTGAAGTTGATGGCTAAGGAACATTAATTCTATGTTAGGGACTTATGGATATCTAAGCCCTGTGAAATTTGGGTTGAGCAGAGCAACACCCTAGGTGAAATGCAACAACCCTCCTTTATTCAATGTCACTTGACATCATTTTAGGTATTTATGGCCAATCATAGTAAAAAAAAAAAATCTAATGGAGCATTCCAGAAAATAAGGAAGGCTTTAGTCTTAAATTGCATATAATTTCCTATAGCATGATGAACTGTCATGCTATTGTATTTGTCCTGATCTGGGCATGAATTATCATTTTGTTCAGGATGTCTATAATGTATGTACTAGACAACCATCGTTAGCTGTCTTAATAGTCATATTAACATGTATTATATCAAGCTCCTTATGCTCAAGAAACTCTTATCCATATTAATATCCCCAGAGAGAAAGCATCATGATGGTAGAAAATCTGATTGGCCAAGGAAAAGCTGTAAGTACTTGTATAAATGAGAAGATGAAAGTTTATCATAGCTTCACATGTAAAGAACAATGTAGGATATATGGAGTTTAGTATTTATTTACAAATTCCTGGATGCAGTATGACACACAGTTCCATCACAATTCCATTTCAAGGACAAGGATATGGATAAATATAGTCTAATCATTTTGCTGGGTGTGTGGTGGAGCAAGGAGCCTAGCCCTTCAACAATTCAGGATGTATGTAGAAATTCTTGAAATTCGACACTGCATTTCCTGTTTCTCCATGAGCACTGCCTAGCAACCACTGTAAGAACCCTAACATTTGTTTGTGAATCAACTCTGCAACTTCACTTCCTTATTTAATCTCATCTATTAATTTGTATCTAGCTGGTATCCTATAAATAACATGCAACTACTATTCTGTCATTTTTTTTGAGAATCTTTATATTTTGTTCTGTAAACAACATTAGTGACCAAGAATATTAGGGTCTTGGATTTGTTAGGAAAAAAGTGCACTTAATAAAAAGTGTACCCATGGCTCTGCTTTCCAGTTTTGTCATCGTTTAAGGCTACATAGATTTCCCTTTTTCTAATTTCAAATAAACCTCTATCAGCTCAGCATCAGTCTATATCAAAGATTCTGTGGAGCTTATCTATTCTCAACTGCCTGGTTGAACCTGATTGGGTTTGGAGTCCTTAAGTTTGGTAAAAGAATTTGGGATTGTTCAGTTCTAAACTTCAGTCATGACTAAACTGTCCATTTCTGATAATGGAAGCTCTCCCCCATTAAACCTCCCCCCTTTTTGTCTTCTATCTGCAGCCGGACCCCTTTGCACTATTCTCCACCACTTTATGATGGTGTCAGGTCTCTCACTTCTTCTACCTTAGTTTCCCACTCACATGTTTTAGTCCTTTCTCCTCAGAGCCTCCCCATTCTCTATTGTTCTCTGGCTTCTACCCAAGAAGCATTCTGACTTTCAATTCTACCCCTTTTGAAAAAATAAAACAAAAGCAAGCAAGCAAACAAAACAAAACCTTCTAGTTGTTTTATGTGAGAATTAGGATACATTTTATTCATTCCTTGGTATCCAAGGTTCGGTCTTGCTCTCCATGGGAACCTTCTAACTCATCCTTGGCTTTCTGTTCTTCTGAGCACTGGGAATGTCCTCAAGGCCTTTGCTGCACATCCCTTTCCCTGTAGTTAGCTCAGTTCATTTGGACCACCATCAGCATCAGGTCCTAGATGCCATTTACTACCCTCTGTTCATCAAGGCTTTGACCCTTGCTGCAAATTTTACATATTTGTGTTTATTTCTCTCTAATTTACACAATTGAAAGATTATGCTACAGTCACTGCTACAGTCCCAGAACCTGGCAGATGGCCTGAAATTTAACAAGTGTTCATTCAATATCTATTCAATGTATGAAATAATGAATGGGAAATTGAGGGCCCATGATATTAGAGCTCATCACTTGCCAAGGATGCCTTGCTGGCAATGCCTTGGCTTTGCAGACTGTGTAGTGTAAAAGGCAACTCTGTTTGCATTAAAACAAACAAGAATCAAAGGAGACATAGCAGTCAGGGATTTGTGACCTAGACATTAAGAAGAGATACCTATGAAATTTAAAAGGATTATATTAAATTATCTCTTTGCTCTCTTAACAAGATACATACGATAGCATTTGCTGAGCAAAGAGATGTTTTTTTTTTTCCTTGCTTTCCTGCTCCATCCATTTGTAATCTTCTATGTAAAGGAGAAATTGACCATGTTGCCCTGGTGGAGATTCCTCTTTCCCTGTCAATTGAAGAGTAGCACATTTTTCACTTTTATTATATTATAATATTTTAAAGCTTAGTGAGACTTGGAAAGTGGAAGTTGGACAGAAGCTTAAACAAATGCAGAAAGTTTAAAAGTTGACCCCCACTGTGGCTGGCTGTTATCTGCAAAGAAAAGATATGGAAGACTAATTAGCGAACCTTGAGTATAATTAGTTGGAGCCCTGTTCTCTGAGAGTTGTAGGCAGCCCCATTTCTCAGAGATAAACAATGCAGCTGAAAACATGCATTTTGGCTTTGAAAATAAGTGACTTTGATGAAATTCAATGCTACTGTGCCCTGCTGGTCTAAAATCAACTCAAATTAAAACAAAGGACTATAACTCACTATGCAATTCATATATCATTGCATTTCAAACTTTAAATGTTTTCATTAAACAGATATTTTTTATCCTATCATATAGGAAACATGTAATTTTAGTTTTGTTTCTTTGCTTGTTTATCGTTTGTTGAGACAGTATTTCACAGGATAGCCCAGGATATCCTGGAACTTACTCTGTAGCTTATGCTGACCTAAAACTCTCAGAAGTCCACTTGACTCCTCCTTTCAAGTGTTGGGACTAGAGATGGGAGCCACAACCTACCCAAATCTTGTGATTTTTAAGAATGATTTCTATAGAACACAACATATTTTAATTATATATATATTCATTTTATAGTTTTCCATACATGGAATGCTTTTGTGCTTTTGATTATTTGAGCCATTTAAATATTTTTAAGATTATGAAGATAGAACATCAATGAAATATCAAGCAATAATATATCAAGTCCCAACTATAGGAGATATTTAATTGAGGATATTCAACTGAAAGATATATTCATTTAAATTTCTAGTTAATGTTCATGTGTTCTCACTCACATATTCTTAAAATACAAATACGTATGGGAAATCAAAATAGACTGTTAATATGCCTACTATGATTTCATTAGTCAGAATGATCTGTCTTTTCTCAATACCATCCTTTCTTTCCATCTGAGGACACTGTTCTACAGATTCTTTGGAGTAGATCCTTTGGACCATTGAGTTTAAGTTTCATTTGTGATCCTCTTAGGCCTTCTGTATGTCAATTATCCCATTCGGAAGCCAGTAAGTAGCCCAGTGGTGATAACAGATATAATGAAAATGTCTTTTACTGTGACATCATAATGATAAAGGTAAACAATTAGAAGAAATTGTAGACATCCAGAACAAAGTTCACATATTTATTCAATGACCATCTATTGGGTATTTCTAAGAACCAGGCATGTCAAAAAATTCCAGGTGCTGAATAATGTCATTGTTTAAAAGAACTGGGTCTTTAATTGGGAATAGAATTTAATCACATTAATCCATAAATATATGTAAATAATAACAACATAGCAAAGTAAGGCAATGGCTTCTTCTTTCCTCACAATCTGTATTTAGTTACTAGCATTTTTACTTACTCTTTATGTTTATTGAGAATAAGAATCTAATATGATATAAAGAAGTGAAGATTATTCCAGTGCAAGTCATGATGACATCAGATAAGTTGTCTGAAAGTGCTTACTGGATAGATAGTTCAAGTGCATGTAAGCCTTCTTATTTTAAGTACTTCAGAGGGAATTAAGCAGAGTGAGTTGTTTGATTTATAGAGGTTGTTGTTTGATAATTAAATCAGAGGGGAGAAATCATGCAAACATTCAGACTCAGAGTGATCTAGAAAATGATTATCTTGGTTTATACAGTTGTTGCTTGTTAAGGGAGAGACTGGGGGTTTCAAGTTGAGAGTCACAGCTGCTATGTGTGAAATGAAAGACTGGAATAATCATACCCATGGTGGACAAACTTTCTTCTAACCTTACTTTGCTCTTGAATAGGAGTGGATTGACTTCTTTGGCTTCAGTTTCTTCATTTTAGGGAAGGACCAAGTGTATTATTTTAAACATTCTGATTCCCCCATTCCATTCTGTTTTAGGAGTTATGCCAACATTTAGGACTAAAGCTCATTTAAATGGCGTCTAGATTTGAAATAACTGAGAGCTTACAATAACATGTTATTTGGTCTGTGTGTTGTAAGAATTTTCCCAATATCACACCCTAACAATGGCCTTTAGAATTCTCTAGCCTTTTTTTTTTTTTCATTCTTTTTTTTTTTCTTCTTTTTTTCCCCCTTGCAGGAAGTGCTTGTTGAGACTAACAACTAAATGACAGGCTTGCAAACTCTATTTTTGTAAGGCAATGTAATTTAAGTATTGGAAACTAATGTTTAAACTCTTCCAAAAATCTGTCATCTGAAGGGGAGTCATCTGTCACGTGTCTGTAGATGCTGATCTTTAGAAGTGGCACTTGTTTGCTGTAACCACAGAGGTGTTACTTTAGAATCTAAAACCTTCCCTACTCTGCTATTGTACTCCGCTGACATTCAGTGACACTAACACTGATTGTTTAATCATTTTTTTGTTTTGGTTTTAGTTTTCTTTGTTCCTAATTATAACTTTGCCAGGTAACTGAATGATTTTAACCTAGCCAACTCAACCAATAAGAAAATCTAATCAGTTCATTCTGAGGATTGATATAAGGTGTGTAACTGGTAATACTAGTATTGAAATGGGGCTACATCCTTCTAGATGAGTAGTCTGCTTGTTGTACAGAATGTGAAATTTTGTACAGTCAGTCTACTTGGGACCTAAGAGAGTATATTTTAATGGTCTGAGCAGATGAGCAGTTTTTGACCTCTTAATAACATGTACATTTTAAATTTTTATTCTGTGTCATTAACATAATTAAGATGTATGAGGTATATAGCCCAGGCTACTTATTTTTTGTTGACTTCATTTGCTGACAGTTGTCAGTGCTAGGAGACCTCTAGATTGTGATTTTTATTTGTGATGTCAACTTAAGTTTTCTTTATCTTCTGATGACTTTTATCGATGTATTTTGCATGGATCATGGCAGGATGGAAGAAAAAATGCTGTTTCCCTTTCAGTTTTTACAAAACTGTTCCAATTCCTTCCAAGTTCAGTATGACTCTAAAAATTACGAGTCTCTGAAATCCCATCTTATTGGAGAATCTATCTAGTGCCTTAGATACTTGAAAATTTCCTGAGGCCACCATCACCATGAACCCATCTGGCCATTTTATTAGCTGATTCTTCTATGTGGCTTTTTTTTTTCCTGTGCCAATACAATGCCAATCCGGTGGAAGTAGATTGAATGCTCCTCAAGATAGATCAGCCTCATTTCCTTGAACCTCAGATAGTATCTTATTTTGAAGGAATACACTTTTTTCTCTCCTCTCTTTACTCACTATAGGAATGTTTCTGTATTATTATTCTATTGGGACTTTAAAGAATCAGTTTATCAAACTCTAAAAGCAATTTCGGGACTGTATTTAGGCAGTTGCACCATGTGCATGGAAGACAGGGCTCTTGGTGAAGGAGTAGCTAGCTTCTTGGGTGGAATAGAGACAAGTAACACCAAATGGTTTGTGAAAAAGCTAGAATTGGACTCTACCCTTTAATGTGAGCAAAAGTACAGTTGAATGTGTGTGGTGTTTGATAGCATACCTGAAAGACCTGAAACATCATTTCCAGGCTGTTGTATTCTCCTGCTGTAGGGTACTAAAAGTATTCTCTAATTTCTTCTTCTGTGTGAGCATCCATTTAACTTAGTCCTGGTGTGACATTCATCCATTCCACCACTGGGGTTCTATTTTGCAAATGTTGGCAATGTCTTTAAAATCTTATCTGAAATCTGTAATTTTTCAGATAAATGATTTCTTTGGAAAGTTTTATGCTCAGTCTCTTCTCTCTTTCATCTCCATTTGCTAGTACTGGAATTACAGTTGTAAACTGCAAAGTGACTTTCTTTGATAAAGGTGCTATTTGCCCTACATCTTTTCCTAATCCTGCATCTGGTAAGGAATCTCTTGCCTGCTAGTCCATTTCAGAATAACTTTTCTCTTGCAAGAGACATTTGATATCATTAATGAATTTTTTTTTTGGTTTTATGTATTGTTTGCTGTAAGTCATTTTGTCAAATAAAAAATAATATACTACTTAAGGGTAAATCTTTTCACTTCTTTTTTTTTTTTTTTTTTTTAGTAAAAATGTGTTTTCTACAAATTACCCTAGGAACTTTTAATTTCAAAATCCCCCAAACTATAAAATGGACTATTTCAGCACTTTGGTTATTTAATTAGTGAAATTATTAATAAAAAAAAAACTCCTGGAGTGAGCACTAATCAGTTTTTCTCCTTTATGTGTGGAGACTGTGACTAACGACATTATCTGTCACTTTCTCACTGAACATTCTCTCTCACAAAGAACACTAATATATGGCAATTTAACATCAACAGACATATTTAGCTCCTTTGACTGTCTTTTATTCTTAATATCTTGTTAATGACTTCCAATCAACAAGTTCACTAGAAAGTCTCTTTTAATTAGTACACTGAGAGGTGCCCTAAAATTATGCATTTAGCTCCAGGTTGTCATGTAGATAACTTGCTAACAAAGTGCTTCCTTCGGCTGAGAATCATTGGACAAAATTTCCTCAATGACAGTTTTCCTAAGCGTTGCACTCCCATTCAAGTAGATATTAATATTAAGATGTGTAATTGTACATGGTCCACTTTCCCACTGTCAAAACAGTTGCATATCCAAATCCATTCTAGCAATATAAAATCTGAGGGTTTGATTATATTTTTTTATCATATATTTATTCTCTTTGTCTTTTTTGAATATGACTATCACTGTCATATGTCTTTATTCGTGGATTTCTAACACTATATTTCCATGATGTCAAAGATCCAAGATTGATGCCTTGAGAAAATGTCCAGTCCTTTTGCAGATCATTTGTTGCACATCAGATTAACACTCTGTTTGGCAAGTGTATCCTCTCTGTCTGCAACCTCCTCTTCATTTTCACTTTTGCTGAAGAACACTTCCTCCTCAAACTCCTTGTTTCTCTACATTTCTCTTCTTCTGCTACATTGCTGTGACTCTGCTCCAGCTCTATTTGTTTAGCTTGAATTCTTTTACTGGTAAGTCCAATCAAAACTAGCTTAAAGACTTACATAATTCTAACTCTTGATTCTGAAAATTCCTGGGTAAGTGAGCTGCAGCCTTCACTGTGTACAATTGTTCAATTGATGTCCTTGGTTCTTAGTGTCTAACCATCCCTGATTTCCTCTTTGACACCTTTTCATTAAGCTACCTTCAAATACCAGTTGTAGTATATAGCAGCTAGCACTCCAAGTTTAGCCCTCTTGGGAGACTAGAGCTTTGGTTTTGCTTGAAGCTTGATACAAATCTCAAACATTACCCTGCCCTATAGAAATTGGTGTCTTCTCCACCAATGGGAAGAATATAATGATTGGTTGATTCCTATCAGGTTCATATGAATTAATGAGGCTTGGGCAAGGGTGTCCTAAAAGTAAATATGCTACTGTTGAGAAGGGAAGCTACTACACAGGCAAAGCAAATACTATAACTTTTATTTTAAACAGAGAAATGCATTGGCACATAATATTAATCTTGAAAATATGAAAGAAGAAGTGCAATACATTGAATTAATCAAAAGTACATCTCATAGTACTTCCTATATTCTTTCTTCTACCATAAACGCAGGGAAAGTTCTCTTTCTTGCAGTCTGGTTAGTTAATATCGGGATCCAATATTCTCCTTTTTACTTTAATCATTTCCCATTTCTAATCGTCTTTAGATTTTGTTTCTGTTTTTTCTTCCAGTTATGTAGCCATCCCACACACTAACCAGTAACTGGAATAGCAATGGGACAGGTCTTGATTTATGTTTATTTTCCTCCTGCCTGCATTCACAATATGCAGTGCTCCACATGCACGTATGTAATGTTTGTACTACCCAGTATGCTACTCCATGCTTAAGAGAAAGCAATTTTGGGAACTAGATACAAGGTCCGGAAGAACAACCAGGTACCAGCTGCTTTCCTCATATTGTGGAAAACATTTAAGACCCAGTTAGTTTTATTAACAAGCTGACATGTCTTAAGGAAAGTTTGGAAAATGACTATTTTTAAAGTTCCTTCTAATTGTGCTTTCTGTTGCTGTGGGATAAACCATGACCAAAATCAGATTGGGAGAACCAGTTTATTTGATTTACAGATTATGGTTAATCACTGAGTGATGCCAACATAGGAACTCAAAGCAAGGACTTGGAGGCATTAGAAACTGAAACAGAGGCCATGAAGAAATGATGCTTAGTGTGATCCCTGGTCCATGTTTAACTACCAGTGTAATTCTTTCCAGGTTCAACCACCCAGAGATATCACAGCTTCCAGTGAGCTGAGCCCTCCTACATCTATTGTCAATTAAGGAATGCCTTATCATCATTTTACAGCCTAAACTGATGAAAGTAATTCCTCAGTTGAGGTTTCCTCTTATGTGGTCACTGTAGGTTTGTGTCAGTCAGGTTGACCGCTGAAGCTACCTATGGCAGAGTCCAACACACTCTGAAGTAGTGACACAACAACCACATGCATAAATACCTGGCTGGCATCCTCGAGACTTGCTTTTGAAGTTCAATAGTTGAAAGATATAGATTCATGACATAATATGGATTTTTTTTCCTAAGCAGTCACTTTTAATAAACTCTTCTCTGCATCCAGTGTCTGCTGAGGAAATGTTTTTGATTGAACTTTGTCTGAGGTGAAAGGCATGTGGTCTTCAGCATCTATATTTTAAATTTAAGAGTTGTCCTTCCTGTCATTCAGTCACTTCAATTTTCTGCATCATCTTTTGGCTCCACCTACTTTAGTCACATTCTTCTTCTTGGGTATGGCCTCTATAATTTGAGCAACAGAGACATCAGAATGTGCTATCTTAGGTTCCATAGCCATGCTTATTATGTGACAAGCAGATAATTCAGTAAGTTTAAAATGTTAATCATTGAGTATTAAAATCGAAGAGTATGGTTTTTGTGTGTGACTTTTAAAATTAGTTACATAATGCCATTGAGAAATTATTATGGAGTAAGAACAGTGTCTGCATTTTTAAATAGTTCACTCATATTCTACCACCCTAATATCTTAATGAGTTCATACAGATAAAATGGGGGCATCAGACTGACTTCCTGTATTTTTCCTTCATAACTCTTCATGTTAATTATTCCATTTATTTAGAATCTGGTGAGAAAAAATATTGAAAACATTAAAGGCCCAGTGGAATTTAGTAACCATGTGCTATTGTCCAAAAGCTCTTAGGAAATGACTATTTTCTCATTTCACCCACATCAATTTTTTAATGAAAATAGGAAACGTATTCTTTGCTTGAAACCACACTCTTTTTCCCCATGAGTTTTTTGTTTTAAAATGCAACAGCTCTGTAACATGGATTGATTTAAAGCTGATGGTGAACAAGTCAGAGCTTTAGACAACAGCATCAGTTCGTTAGAGAGACTCTGAAGGGTTTGAGTGAGACATGCTGGCTCTACAGGAGGCATTGACCTGGGAACAAGACAACAGCAACAAAATCCTTATTTTTCAAGTTTTCTCAACTGACTGACCAGCACAGCAGCCACAACTGTGTTAAACAAAAAAAATGTAACACATCTAAAATAGTTGTTCCTGCTGTGAGATAGGTCTGCATGAGGTACAAACTCATTTGCCATCTTGTGTCCTGAATCAGGGATCCAGCAAGTCAATTAGTCCACCATAGTGGCGATAGAAAAAAGTGAATGATAATGAAAGAAAAATGTGTGGATTTAACAAATGGAGGCCAGAGTTCTCACTCCATCACCTAGCCCCACCAAATTCTATTCCTGCATATAAAGATTTTAATCTTCCACTTTCATTTACTAACAGGAATTTATTGTTCTCTCATATTGAGGTTCTCTATTGATCATTTCAGACCTTCAAAGACATTAAATTCTCTTGGAGAGACAAAAGGAATATACCACAGACTCATGAGGCTTGCACGAATTTCAGAAAATAGACTCACAGAATGGAAATGATAAAAGTCTATGAACTGTAGAAATCAAATGGATCAGAGTTATTGCTAATTTCCATTGATCCTCTAATTATTGATCTCCTTTGGTGCTTCATTATTATAATTAATCATCTATTGCTGTGGAAAATGTAAATAGTAGTCACCAGGAGGAATGTAAGAGGCATAAAGAAGTGTTCCTTGTTTTTAACTGATCCATAGTTTAATGGGAAAAACATGGAACAGTTAGAACTATTGATAGAAGCAGAAAGTAGACAGAGATTCACAAGTCTGGAGGATATGAAAGACTTTGAATCAGTGATGAAGATAGGTCCTGGCAGACCTCTCTGTCCATGGTAGATTTTAATAACTGCAATAATGCTTCTCCACTTTCTGCCTCTGGCACGGGCTTAAAGAGGTTTTTACAGCTTCAGTCAGCACTGATCTCCTTGTCTTGATCAGTCATCGCTCATCTTCTTTTGCTGTGCTGGTCTCAATGGCCTTTAGTTTTTTCCAAGTGGTCTTTGTTTCATATCCCTTCTGATTTACTTGCAATACTTGCTGGATTTCAAAACATACAGCTCTCCCTTAAGTAAGGAAAATAAAGATTGGCTTTATCCTAAGGATAATAAGGAGATCAGAGATTAATTAAATGCTTTAACCTCTGGAAGTGTGCAGAACAGAATGAGGAATGTACTATGTACTATAACAATTGAAAAGGGAAGTACAGAGTCATTAGTTTAATGACTGTCCAGAACTTTGGGGTTCAGTACATGGCATCTGATAAAAGTATGAAGAGGGTGGCCTAGCAATTACTTTGCTAATGCAGGATGAGTCTTCTGAGAATTGCTCGTAAAATACTTTCCCAAAGTAGGAGTTTCTGCTTCAGGAATATAACTTTTTTGCTGTCAATAATCCACAGGTAATGGGAAAATTGCATATTGACGCTGCTGTTTATTTGGTAGGTGATCATAATAAAAGTAATAGTTCTTTTGAAACAAAGACAGAGACCTCAAAATGGCAGCAACCAATTTGAGTAAATTGTACATAATGGAAAGTGGTGGGGAGTAACTTCGTGGTATGAGGTGGCATGTGCCATCAGAAGAGAGGTGCGGTGCATGTGCCATCAGGAGAGAGGTGCCTCACATTTTTTAGCCAATGAGCAGCTGTTAAATGAAAAGATGATCAAATTTGATCGAACTGTCACCTGCCAGGATCACATAGTGACCTGGAGTTGAAGAAATGAGGAAATGGATATTACTAGGAGGTACATAAAGAGGCAGCAGAGAAACTGTTGATTTATATTTGTTAGAAATATGAGCTGGATAGATTCTACTGAACTTGTGTAAGGAAGAAAGAAGCAAAAGATGCAGGTGATGACAATGAGCCCCCAGTAGTGTTAAGATGTCTGTAATTACTGGAGACATATGAATGAAATAGTTTTGTCCTTTTAAGCAAGCTTTGCTCTTGTCTTTATATTAGCAGCCAAATATTTTTGTTGCCATATAAAATTAGCAGAGAGAGACAAACAAGCACTCATATAATATGCTGCTGTTTTTCCCTCTCAGTAGATTCTCATTTAGACAGAGAAACCACAGTGGAGAGTATGAGAGCCAGTGATTGAAAATTTGAAAATTATAATTGGTTATATCAAGAAAACAGTAATGAATCGATCAATTGTAAAATGTCCCTCCTAACCATGATTATGATGGCAGATTAGCTTTTTTTTTTTTTTTTTTTCCTTCTGGGTTAACTGTTTTAGTGACAATCTGACATTATATCCATGTAACAATATTATGTTTATTATATGACATAAGACTAACAATTGCAATTTTGGGCTGTACAGATGGCTCATTGGATACATGCACTTATTGCTCTTGGAGAGGACTTAGGTTCAGTTGCTAGAACCCACGTGGTGTCTCACTTGTAGCTCTGCTTCCAAGAGATCTGATGCCCTCTGCTGTTGGTGGGCTCTTGCATGTCTTTGGGGCACACAAACTGATACAGTTGCATGTATATAATAAAAATTTAAAAATAAAATTGTTGTTTTTTTAAAAAAGGTTCCTCATTTAGAGATTCCAAATAATAGATCTAGATCTGTTGGGTAATATTGAAACTACTTAAAATGGGGTATACAAACTTGGTTGAATAAATATTTGATACCACAGGATGAACCACCCATGAATGGTTTTTAACTTAAATAATAATTTGATCCTCATCAAGCCTCCAGGTCTAAGCACCATTTTATAGGGCAGACCTTCAAGTTAAAAGGCACTATAAGACCCAACTAACTTAAACTATAGTGACAGTATTCAAGGATACCAATAACAGGAAGGAAGGAAGGAAGGATGGAAGGAAGGAAGGAAGGAAGGAAGGCAGGCAGGCAGGAAGACAGAACATTCACAGACTTTTTAATTTGAGACTTACTTTAGTTTGGGAATAGTATTTTCATCTTCTTTCAAAATATAACTGCCTGAGGTTAATATAAGGAACAAAAACAACAAAACCTTGAGTGGCATGGGATCCTCTGTCCATGGAAATAGTGGAAGAGACTCTTCTGACTGCTCCCAACTGAAAATGACCTACACAATTAATTGTTACACACCCAACTGTGTCATTTACCTCTTGTATTCAATGACAATTCTCATTACAGTAGAAGAACGAAATATGTAGAACAAAGAAAGAATTATAGGGAACTTCACCCAAAATACTCAGCCACGTCTTGAAATCCAACTTCTCTACACATCCTGAGACTTTCTCTCTCTCAAAGAGATCAGAAGGTATTTGGATGGATCTGGCAGTATGAACTGGTCATAGCATCTAGTTTGACCCTGGAATTGCCCGTGAGTAGGTGACGTGATTCTTATTTTCTTTTCTACTGGAATTCTAGTAGGAATAAGAACTAATAGAGGAATCCTCATACAACAGGTGCCATAATGAAGTCATGTCCTGAATGTGTGAGGGAGTCAGAATAGATAACACCCACTTTGGAAACCTATAAATTTGATAGGTCCTTCCCCACCAGTGAGGCAACTTCCTGGCATCTATCTATAAAATCCCTCCTATTCCCTCAACAGAACTATTGAGAAGAGTAATGGACACAGTCCTACCACATAATCCATTCCATCAGGAAAAAGTTTGACCTCTGAAAATGAACCTGATCTTGTCTGTAACATAGTTGGATGCAAAGAATATTCGATGAAAAATTCCTAGAAATCACCCCAAACATTTGTGATTCTGAGTGAATGACAAAAAGAGGAGCCCCAACAACACCCACCCCGATCTATGCACTTATTGAGCTTCTGTCTTATAAAGACAAATAGCCCAAAACCCAGAAAAAAGAAATCACACATAAATATACAAGTATACAAGGTTGAAAAATCAATGAGGTTGAAAATAGAAAAGCAATGGGGGAAATGCCTGTGAAGTAATAGTTTATTTTGAAAAGGAAATCAAGAAAATTGATGAACCAGTAGGATAGCAGATTAACAATAAAAATAAAGAAGACAGAAATCAGAACTCCCATGACTAACGTAAGTGTTATTACTACAGATCCTGCCACTGTGAAAAGCCAGTAGGGGAATATATTCATATCATAAATTAAACAACTAGATGTTTTAGGTTCTTAAATTCAATATTGGCACAAATGGACCTATTCTTTGAAATTTGTTTTTTAAGCCTACCAAACAGCATTCTGCCACAAAGGAAATTAAACTCATAATTAGAGAGCTGTCTCACAAAGTCATCTCCAAAAATGTCTACCTAGACACTTTACCAAGTATTTAATAGAGAATATACAAAACTGTTACATTTCTTTCCTGGGC
Source organism: Rhynchomys soricoides (assembly GCA_019843965.1). NCBI lineage: Eukaryota > Metazoa > Chordata > Mammalia > Rodentia > Muridae > Rhynchomys > Rhynchomys soricoides. Next base: position 8,438,860 of record JADRCH010000017.1, on the reverse strand, counting down.
AAAAGTTAGAATAATATCATCACAGCTTATGTCTTAAAGTCATAGTCTAGTGTTAAGACCAGCCAGAGTTATTAGAAAAAAGCAAAACAGTACAAAATTGTTGACTATTGTCTCCAGAACATATAGATCTAAATATTCTATAAGATATTGACAAAGAATCCTGTGACATGCAGTCAGATTTATGTAGTGTGATCAACTTAGTTCAAGTCAAATACGTTCTTGGAATGTGAGTTTAATCAAACATGTGGAAAATTAATCAACATAAATCATAATTTGAATAAAAGGGAAAAATTATATCATTATGTCACTTAACATACAATAAGCATTTAAGGGCTCAAAAGATGGCTCAGTGGTTTAGGACACTTAAATACTCTTCTAAAGATCTAGCTTTGCTTCCCAGTATCTACTTGGCAGCTTAGAACCATCCCTAACTCCCATTCCAGGGTATCTGTTATCTTCTGGCCTTTGAGTACATCAGGCACACACATGTTAAATATACTTGCAGGAAAGTAGAACACAAACACACATACACACACACACACACACAAATGTTTTAAAGCATTTCATAAAAACCTAGTGTCTGTAGATTATAAAATATCTTAAGTATGTAAGATAATTATCTCAAGTTAAGAGCAGTATTACCTCCAGTATAAATAAAATTAGTATTAAGTTTAATAGCAAACAAATAAATACTTCTCTTTGAAGATAAGTAAAGATGGAACAATTCATGGAACAATTTCCATTTGAGGAGATAAAATATAGGCATCCCAATTCCCATCTTGTTTTTTTTTCTTTATGCATCTAAACACTGCCATAGAGTGTAAATAAGAATGAAAGGTAAACAGAAAACAAAATTGAGGTGCTCTCTCTTTGTAGCTGATAACTTTATAAAATCAAAGAGGCTACAAAATTGTCCTAGGTCTCAGTTCACTCATCTCTTAAGGGACGAGTTCCACATAAACAAAGAAATCATATCTTTCATATCACATCAGTGAACAACTGGAAACCAACATTACAAACAATTACCAGTTACAGTTGCTCCAGGAACTGTGATGCTTAGCTGGACACTTAACAAAATATTGATGGTGATTTTACATGTAGATATATGTACATATAAACACATGCATACACATGTATATTTATTTCATTTATACAATATACATATATAATATATATTCATGTATAATGTTTCTACATAATATATACCATATATTTCCAATATATATTTTATATAATATATACTATATATATTTTTCTATAATATATATGCTATATATAGGGATATATAAATAGATATATATTTAGCATACAGAGATTATATATATTTCAATTTATATAATATATAAACTATATAATATATATAATATTGGTAAAAGAAATCACAGCAAATATATATATATATATATATTCACATATAAATATACACACATGAATACATATATGTATGCTTTGATTTTTTCCTTTGGCAAACATTGTAAAAATTCTTTTCTTTGACAAACATTGCAAACTCTATATATTACTATATTTGTATATGATTATATATATATATATATATATATATATATATAGTCTCACACTCAAAATAATAAAAGATGTTCTACATTGCCAAATTGAAATAAAGTCTTAATGAAATACCAAATAAAATGCTGATGAGTTTGCTTTGTTTTCACTTGGGAGAGTTTATTTTAAAGTTTATCTAGAAAGTCAGAAGCCCTGGGCTGCTGAGCTGGCTCAGTGGGTAAAGAATTTATATTATAAGCCTGATAATTTGCGTTCTATCACTGGAATCTACAAACAAGCTGAATGTGGTGGCTAATGTTTAATTCTAGACTCAAGAAAGGTGGGATCACAGACAGGAAAATGTGTATTTAACCAGACTGTAGCATGCAGAAATAAGGAGAGACCCTGCCTCAAAAGACAGAAGGAAAGAAAGTATTCCAGTGTGTTGTTTGTAAACCTCCATGTGTGTGCAATGCCATGTGTGCACCCTCATCCTCTCCCCCTCCCCCCTCTCTCTTTCACACACACACATACACACACACACAGCCATATACATGTACACACGCATGCACAAATGCATGTACATGTAAGCATTTACATGCATGCACACACATATGTATGTGTGCCTTTGTACAACGAATAAGAAATAAATAAAAATAAATAAGAAAAAAGAAAGATTTTAAAATGATAGAGTGATCTTGAAAAGTGAGCACAGTATGATTTGTCACTTTATTATTATTGTATAGTTCTGGGAATCAACACAAGCATCAATGGAGAAGTTGATGATAGATGAAGAGATAGAATGGAAAATCCCAACATGAAGCCATATGAAAACGTTAAACAGATGCATCCCACTGAGGGGAAGATAGACTTTTCATCAAATAATTCTAGAGATGTTAAATATCCATTAATAAACAGTGAGCCTTGAACCTATATATCCTATTTTGTGTAAAGTGTAGCTCAATAAACAATGAGTATAAAATTTAAAAGAAGACAAAAACTAAAACTAAAATATATCAGATTATCTCACTATTTGTGGTACTTATATCAGTATTTGAAGTGCTTTGCCCAGTGGTTCTAGAGATTTCCTGCATTGAGCAGGTTAGATGGTACATTGATGAAGGTGTTAACTGCCAAGCTTGATACATGAATCTCACAAGGTGGAAAGAGCCAAATCCTGACTGTTGTTAGTGCTTGCCATCGCACCCCCCCCCACCAAGTAAATGTAAATAAATAAATAAATACATACATAAATAAATAAATAAAGTTTTTTACAACAGTTCTATCACTTATATAAGAAAGAAAAACAAAGTTTATCCAATGGCTAAAAGTAGAGTTACTGTAGCCTTCCTTTTGAAAAAAAGATTTATTTGTTTTTAGTTTATGTGGATAAAGTGTCTTGCTTACATATATATCTGTGTACTACATGCATGCAGTAGAGGACGAGAAAAGGGCATCAGATTCCCTGGGATGTAGACTTACAGGTTGTTGTGACACAATGTGGTGCTGGGATTCAAAACCTGTCCCCTTGGAAAAGGGACAAATGCTCATATCTAGTGATTCATAGCTCCAGGTCCAAGTTACTATAATTTTCTGAAATGGATATTGGTTTGTACTCAGAGTGACTGAGTAGTCAGAGTTGATTTTTTTGATTAAAAAGAAACTCTTTAAAAAGTCGTATTATTTACAATTGTAATACTCACAGTTTCCAGTATTGCTTATGTCTTATTTCTCTAATGCTTTGCCATGAGTTTGACACTCCAATTCCCATGATATTCATAGAATCTACATAAAACTGTGTATGTAAAGGTGGAATCTTTGAAATTTGGGACTACCCAGAGTTTTTATATTTGGCATAAAACCATGATATATTAAAGAAATATACACAAAAATATTCCCACAAAGTTTTAAGCAGTCTATATATTGAAAATATTTTGCATAGGAGAAAAGTATATCTAAATGTCAGGAGAAAGTACTGCAAAAAACTATGCTAGAGATAAAGCTGTTGTGTTAACTGGGAAAAAATGCAGCTCTTAAGGGAAAGGTGTTTATGGTAAAATAATGAGCAGTCTGAATGTTCTTTAAAGCATGTCATTAAACATCTAAAAGCCAGAATTTATGGAACATAATTAGAGGTGTGATTGTAGGCACTAAAAGGAGATTATAACCTGGATTGTGGCAGTTAGGCAATCTAGCATAAAGGCTAAAAGCAGTTTTCACTGGAAACAGAAGGATAAGTAGAAACAGAAAACGAGAATGAAAATCGAGAAGTTAAGCAGAGACACAGTGTGTATTAAGGTTCAGGGGTAGGAATGGCAACCTGCTGGAACACCTGAAGAATTTCTAGCAATGAGTAAAGAGTGAGATGATAATCATGGCTGCATAGAGAGCTGGTGACTGGTAGGAAGTAGTTGCTCAGAAGCACTAAAGGTATTTAAGCAGGAAGCTGGAGGTTAGGGTCACACCTGGGAGACTGCTAGGGTTACTACATAGCATTCAGATATTGATGGAAGTGGCTTGGATAAGGATGTTTGGAGCTAACGGAGGTAGAATTGGAGAACTAAAGTGATGGTGAGTGGATCAGAAGCACCAGTGCTCTTACAGAGGACCAGAGTCACATTCAGCATACAATCAGGAGGTTCATTAACACATATAACTCTGGCTCCAATCTGCCTTCCTCATCTGGTCTCACTGGGCACCTGTACACAAATACTCTTTGGATGTGTGTATGCCTGCATGCACATGTGCATGCGTGTGTGTACTTACAACGAAGGCAAATAAGTAAAAACTGCATTATTATTACTTTAAGACTATATGTATGTGGGTATGTGGGGTGGGGCCTGTGCACACAAATGTAGGTTCCCATGGAAACCAGGGGCATTGGATCCCCATGGAGTGGACGTTACAGGTTGTTATGGAATTCCTATGTGAGTTACTGGAACTGAGCTTGGATTTAATATAAGAACTGTGCATAATTTTAACATCTTAGCCATTTCTCCAGTCATTTACAATATAATTTTTAAATGGTACACTCAAGAAGAAGGAATGAATAGCTTGGTACACATTTTACTTACTACGAGGAAGGGAAATGAACAATGAGAACGAAGATCCTGGAGTGAGGGATGAAGACAGCAGATTCCATGGAGCGCACTGCCTGGACACTTTGAAACAAGGAACCCTGCAGAAGCCCCAGTCTTTAGTCTACCCAGTCCATTAGGATTACAGACAACTAAAAAGTAGGAATGGCTTGAGCTGACCTTACCATGAAGCAGGTTGAATCTAGTGAGCTAAATATAGCTCTTGTTTAAGGACACCTAAATTGAGTCTGGATTTGCCCTCTGTCTGAGGCTCCTCCCTGAAAGAAGACTGAATTGGAAAGAACACTGTTAGAAATGTATGGCTAATGAGGTTGGGCACAAAACACACCAGATTTTGTGGGTTTTCTCTTAATGATATGTGGTGAAATTCATACTAATTGTCATATAGATCTAAATACAGGCAATTGGATCCCTGCCATGATCAAAATTCTGAGCATTTCTATCACTCCAAAACATTATCTTCTATCTTCCAATCAATGCTAATCATATTTCACCAACCCTTGCTGGTGGCAGCCCCTGATCTTTGTCATTGTGTGTTGTCCAGTGGTCATAAAATAGATGGACTATAATACATAACTTTAATTTTTAAAGAAATGTTTAATTTTAATCTTTATAATACTACATTATCAAATTCATACCCCTGCCTCCTGGTCTAGCCCTATCTTCCTCACCACTATTTCTACTCAACATTTTGTGGTTTTGATTTTAGCACCTAAAGTCCACTTAGTGCTGTTAGTATATTCATGCATATGAGGTCATCTATCTACTGGCTCATAGGTAGTCCCTCTGCATACATGAAGAAAACTGACTCTTCTTGCAGCTACCATTGATTGCCCTTAGTGTCTCTCTCTCTCTCTCTCTCTCTCTCTCTCTCTCTCTCTCTCTCTCTCTCTCTCTCCTCTCCCTTCTCTCTCTCTTACTGTCTCTCTGTTTCTCTCTCTGTGAGTGTGTGTGTGTGTGTATGTCTGTTGTGTGTCTGTACTTACATATATGTGTATTGTCTGTGCACATGTGTGTGTACTCAAGGTTAGAAACAGAAGTTCAGTGTCCTTCTTCAGGTTCTCTTCCCCTCAGTTTTTTACATAGGTTTATGACTGTTCAGGACTTCACTGACTAGTCTCACCTGGCTTTTCAGTGTGCCCCACGGCTCCCCCTTTCTCTTCCTTCCTAGCCCTGGGATTAAAAGCATGTGCCACCATACCTGGATTTGTTTTAAATGCATTCTAGAATTGGTTCAGGTCCTCATGCTAACAAGGTAAGCACTCTAATTACTGAGCGATCTCTCCAATTGTTTGCATGGTGTTTTCATCTAATTTCTTTGTTGCCCATGAAGGATCTGTAAAAGTTCTCAACACCCTTTAGCATAGGAATAGCCATAGACAGTGTGAAGATAAGTCTGTGTTGTTCCGTTTACATAAACTTTACGAGCTCTGAAAGTTTCAAGGTTTCACCTGTCATGAAAGATTCCCCTCTGACTTTTTAGCACCTTAAAATATGTAAAATACATTTTAGCTTCTGAAACTGGACAAAGACATTTGGCAGGCTGAGATAAGCATTTCAGCTTATGCTCTGCCAACTCCGGAAACAGTTCCAGGAACACTGGAAATCCTGGAAAAAAATAAAAAAAGAAAGAAAGAAAAAGTAAGCTAATTTGCAATGGATGGTTTTGAAAGTTGTGGAATGTCAGTTGCTCATTAACAGAAAGGCAAGCATTCTCCTCTGGAGACAATATGTCATGAAGACCATATTGTATCATCAGGTCTTTTCTTCCTACATCTATGTGCAATTGATGGGTTCATCAATGGTTACTATTTGGTCTTGTTGGCCTAGGATATTTTTCCTCTGTACCCTGTGTCCTGTGCAATCACAATCAAATTTCATATTACAGATGATACATTTTAAGGTCCAATCATGGTGAGCTCATCAACCATTGTAGAACATGCTACAGCTTATGTGTGTGACAAGGATACGTTTGCATGATTAGAATATAACTGTTATGCAAACATCTAGCTCTCTATTTTTTCTTTTTCATTTTTGTATCGTGTCTGATTGTGTTTCCTTGAATAACTTAAACAAAACAGGAGTATCTCTGGGCCCATTTCCTGTGGGCATTCTGTACTAACATTCTGATTTTTTTTCTGAATACCATTCAGGATAATTTCCTAGCTTTGTTAAAATTCTTTCATAAACTTCAGCTCTGCTTCAGAAACCATTTCTGGGCAGTGCATATTATGTAACTAATCAAATGAGCCTTTTTCTGGATAACTTCCAAAAATACTCAGAAATTGAGGAATTTGTTAGGTAAATGTAAATTCTAAAGGCTACAGAACATCTCCTGGGCACATGTACTTTACACTCCTGTGTTGATAGTTTGAAGTTCTCTGATTGTTCTAATTTGTCTGTTGTCATATATTACCTTATCAGTCTTTGGGAATAACACACACACACACACACACACACACACACACACACACACAAATTGTTAAACAAAGCAAGATTTTAAAGATTCTTTAGCTTTGTAGACTATCCAGTTTTCTTGACGATGGCTAACTGAAAAGGATCCTTTGCTTTTTTGGTGCTTGTGCGTATAGCTCTCACTTCATCAACCAGGAGTCATTTTTTCAGTGACTTGTTTTAAAATGGTAATGGGTGTGCTTGTGTAACATTTCTGTATTTCTGTACTATGCTATAAGTACAATTAATTTAATTTCTTCTGTTAACAGTTGACACACTAGGCTCATTGTGATGTCTTCAAACCTACATGCCATTATTCTTTGGTTCTGTTCTTTCTGTGCTGTACTAATTTCCCATTTCCTTTAAGTCCATCTTGCTTATATCCCACCTCCCTCAAGCAGCGATGCTCTGCTTCCATGCCGCATCTGTTCAGTGGTCCTATCTCCTTCCCTTCCCTCCACTCCTCCTCTCTCATTGTCCCCTTTCTTGGTTTCACCCCATGAAGCGTTTCAGATGGGTCTCATTTACTGTTCTGGATGGTTGTACCATTCTGTTATTCTTAGTTTACTCTTGAGAAGACCGAGTCCTTAAGAGCTAAGGTGAACTTTGCCTTACGTTCATAGATGTTGATAAATTGTAAATGCAAACATTGACCACTTTCCCAAAAACCAAAGCCTAGTAATCATTTGACCAAAACAAATAATGTCTATAATTTTTTCTTCATTTATAACAATTTACTCAAACCTGTATTCTTTGGAATACATTAGAAAATAACAAAAACACTTTTAAACCATTCTTGCTTTTATACTAAGTAGTTCTTTCTCAATTTTTATCTCACTAGACTCAGTCATATAATATTATTTCTTAAAAAAAAAAACAAAAACAAAAACAAAAAAACCTACCAAGTATCAGACATTACTATTCAAATAAAACAGGCCATTATTAGAAATGCTAACTCGATCTTAGAACTTTAAAAAAATATTACAGTTGGGTGATATTGAAAGGAGTATTGCCATTAAAAGATTATAGCAAGTGTGTAGAAAACATTTTATAGGTTTCGCATTTCTTGGCTTTGAGGATTACTTTACTTGCTTTATTTTTATAGTGTGTAGATCATATATGGAACATTTCTCGGTAAATAGATTTTATGTTACCTTTGAGTGTACTCTTGCTCAATTGCTATTTCAACATAGGAGGAACATTTCCAACTCACAGCTAGATGAAAAGAACACCACATTTTCATCTACCAAAAAAGTTTTAAGGTAAGTCATAACAAGAAAATTTCACAGAGTTAGGTTTTTTTTTTTTTCAAATTGCAAATGTGAATTAGCTGCAGCAAGCTTCTTTCCAGGCAGTAGCTTCCTATTTAAAGAACTTTTTCACCAACCCCACTGTTTTAGACAATTTGCTTTTCACCCCTGGAGCCACCATGAATATCAGGTGCTTTCCCCAGCCCTTGCCACCTAATGGGAAACAGGCAGAATATCTTTTGTATGTTTTCATCTGTTCCTACACCATGACATTATGTTACTATTTTAGCATTGTGCTTTGAGAAATACCTCATTTCTCTTATCTCTCCCCCTCATTCTGAGTCCATCAATGCCCTGAGAAACAATGTAGTTATGGAGCTGGCTTTTGGGCCTCTGACTTCAAAGTTCATGCTGGTCCAGCTATGTTGAAGTCAGGTTCTCTGCCCTAGGAAAATTATGGAAGTTTAGGGAATGACTTGAAAAGACATTACAGTGAATGTTCTTAGCTTTTTCTCCCCATTTTCAGAAGTTAAACCATTATTAAAAATAATATATGCCTGTTTAGAGCATTGAGGGAACAGTGAAGATGGTGTCTCTCCCATTTCTGGTCCCCTGAAGCCACCAGGCAGCAGTTCCTACGTAAGATGCCTCCCAGAACCCCCAACACATCCCCTTCCTAACTTAAAGTTGCCCTTCTCTCCCCATTTCCAAGCTGTAATTTTTAACAGGGTTGATTTTGTATTTGTCCTGCCCAAGTAAACCACAACTGTTGGGAGTTCTATTTTCTAACCTTTTTTTTTTTATTGGATATTTTCTTTATTTACATTTCAAATGTTATCCTCTTTCCAGATCTCCCCTCCAGAAACCCCTTATCTCTTACCCCTCCCCTGCCTCCATGAGGATGCTCCCCTGCCCACCCACCCACCCACTCCCTCCTTCTTGCCCTGGCATTCCTCTACACTGGGGCATCAAACCCCCACAAGACCAAGGGCTGCTCCTCCCACTGATGTCCATCAAGTCCATCCTCTTCCAAATGGCCTTGTCATATACAGAAGACAAAATTTAATAGTACTTTTCCTACTTATCTTCCAGCTCTTGAATTCTTTCTACTTCTTCTGTCATGTTCCCTGGGCGATGGGGATGATGGGATAGTGGTCTAGATGTCTCAGGTATGGCCCATCTCTCATGAACGTTTTTCTCAGCACTTTGCCCATTATAAGTCTCTGAACTGACTACTGCCCACTGCAAACAGCAGAGGATCTAACTAAGGCAGCAATAATTTATACATATGTAGAAAAAAAATTTTACAAGGCAACTGCCTTTAAATATGACATATTAAATATGACAATATTTAATAATCCTTTAACAAGTAAGCAATATGCAGAGTCTAGATTTAAAAAGCACGTGTTGTACACAAGGAAGTGTGAGCAAGTATACGTGCACCCCTGTTGTAATACATGAAATCAGAAGGGAGTGTAGAAGGAATGGAAAGAGGGAGACTGGATCAAGACAGGGTAATGGGGCAGAATATAGACAGACTGCAGTGATACACCACATACAAGCACCATAATGAGACTAGTGAGTTTCCTATGCTGACTTTTAAAAAGGTGTTCAAAATGGGCAGAATAGAAAGCTTTCTTGTAAGAAAGAGACCATGTAGTTTAAGGAGAAACTAATTCTTGTTATAGTGAAAACTGTATCTTTGTGCAGTTAAACTGTCATTCAGTGTGGTTTTTGGCCACATGTGGTTTTTCTAGGTGCTAGGAAGGTTTTGCTCACAGTTTGGGGGTCTTTGGAGGTAGACATCGCCGAAATCCAGTGTTTCACATAATTTCAGCCTGACAGTAAATACATAAGTTTACATAATTATTTGATATTAACCTTTTCCACATTATTTAAGTCAGTGGTTTTCAGCCTTTCTAACACTGAGACCCTTTAATACAGTTCCTCATTTTGAGGTGGTCCCCAACCATAAAATTATATCATTGCTACCTAATAATTATAATTTTGCTACTGTTATTCATCATAATGTAAATATCTGATATGTAGGATATCTGATATGTGACCCCAGAGGGGTTGAGATCACAGAACTGCTAACTTACAAAAACATATTTGTGACTTCTTAAAGTAATAGTTGAAAGAGACTATACAACTAGACAAGGGTCTATCCCATGACAGAGTATGTTCCACCTCTGTGGGGTAGTTCATGTCTCAGATCAGTAAGGTTCAAAGCAGAACTGACATATCAGACTCACCTGGGAATGTTTTCTAGATTTTCCTGCCCCACATAAGCGCTTCTGCTTCTGAATCTCTAAGGTGGGGTGAGTCACTAAGTTTCAACAAGACCCAGGATGACTTAATGTGCTCTGCAGCAAGACAAGCAGGGTTTCAGATTTCACATTTTGTACTAGATTCTACCAAAAATGACTTGGGTGGGTCCAAGTTGATCTAAGCCTTTTTTGGGGGGGGCAGGGAGGGTTAAATAATTTTCTAATGATAATTTTGTGTCTCTCTTTTTTTACACATCCTCTTCTCTTCCTCTCCCTCTATTCTTTTCTCCCCCTCTATATGTGCAAATAAGTATATATTTTTAAATTATTTTTAAAATTTATACTAAAATATATTCCCATTACTAATATGTGAAACTCTACTTAGTATAACTGATGTCATTTCCCTAGAGAGTTGCTTCCATGTTTTGGTAATTGTTAATTTCAAAGCCCTTTTTAAAACTTGTTTTATGTGCATTAGTGTTTTGCCTGCATGCAGGACTGTGTGAGGGTGTCAGATCCCCCTGGAACTGGAATTGCAGACAGTTGTGAACTGCCATGTGGGTGCTGGAAATTGAACCCAGGTCCTCTGGAAGTGTGGCCAGTGTTCTTAACCACTGAGCATGCTCTCCAGCCCCTTTCAAAGCCCTTTTACTAAAGCTAAAATCAGCTTTTATGTTTTGATTTTTGATAAAACTTTCTTTACAAGAGAAGTATATGACACACAGAGCCTACTAGGTCTCACAACTTCAGTGGCTTAATCTTCCCCAGTCTAAAGCACAGTTCACACTGTTTATGTTGACATGTCAGAAAGGGAGTCTCAGCCTGATCCATTATTAAAGTGATGATTTACAGACTATCATACCAAACTATTACAACAAGAAGAAACGTACTTAAACATGCTCTTTTCTGGAAATTTTAAATAAATTGTATTATGTATCTATAATACTCCAGAACATTTTATTTAAGGATAATGTTTCAAGAATATTACTCTGAATGCTAAGGTGGGGGATAAATATTTTTGACTTAACGTATAATGAAGTATTCACCTATTCATTTTGAATTGTTGATAGAAGGCCAATTAAAGCAAATGGATTTTGGTAAAGAAGTGCAGTGGCCTCAATGAACCTAGGCTTATATTATAGTGAGCTCTACCTTTTTTCACTTGCATGTAATGAGTATCCTGTAGGCTTCATCTCTCTACAAATTCAAAACATGTAACCTTCAAATCACTGACCCGAGGTCTGTCTTATTCTTATTATATGTGACATTTCTAAAGTATTTCTTTATTTGTGTGTGTGTGTGTGTGTGTGAACATATATGTGGGATGGATGAGTGGAGAGAACAACTTGTGAGAAATCGTTTTCTCCCTCCACGATTTGAGTCTATACTATTGCATTGATATCGGAAGCCTTGGAAGCAAGCTCTTTAACCTGCTATCATATTGCTGGTCCCATATGGGATTTATTTTATCAGAGATCCAAAGTTCCCTCTCCATCTTCAGATTCAACTCTTTGTTTTAAGAGTAAAGCTATGGAATCTATATTTGAAATATGTTCCCTTGCTAATTAAAAAATTACAGTAGATTTAATTCTCGTTTTTATTAAAAATGATTGTATGAGCTTAGCTGATGACTTAGCGGATACACTACTTACTCCAAAAGAGTGATTATCTGAGTTCAGATCCCCATAATCTGTGTGAAACACAGACAGGAATGATAGCCACATATAATCCAGCACTAAGAAGCAAGATGCAGTGGATTTCCGGGCAAGTTGTCTAAGTAGACTAGCCAGAATAGTTAACACCTGGTACGGTGGAAGACCTTGCCTATCCCAGATCATTGGAGGGCTGTCAAGGAAGACAGCATCAGAAACTTTGGATCTCCACTCACCAGCATACACTTTTGAATGTGAAACCCCCATCCTGGCATAGGCAATGTCCCCCCACACATGCAAACAGACCTATACACACACTGCACACATATGTACTCAGAAATGACTGCAATTTTTAACTCATCAAACATGAAGAAAGTACTTAGTGTTTGCGATGGTCAATTATGGCAATTTAACAGGATTAGAGTTACCTAAGAAGCAAGTTTCTAGGAAGCCTGTGTGAGAGATTATGTATATTAAGTTAGTCTGCTCTGGGAGAATGATCTATATTATCTTAACTCAGAGGGAAATAGCCACTCTGAAAGTGGCAGAACCATTTGATGTGCAGGTATCCTGCACTGCTGAAAAAGAGATAGGAAGCTCAGCATCTGCATTCATTGCTCTCTAGCTTCTTCCTTGCTGCCTTCCTGCCTGCCTGCCTGTGGACACACCTGGCTTAAGGTCATGCTGCCATAACTTTGTCCCCATAATGGATTGCCTCCTTGGACTATAAACTGAAACTAACTCTTATTAAAAATACTTTGGTCAGCAACTTTGTTGCAACAACAAAGCAAGAAATGACTAAAGTAGCCATTAAGTTATCTTAGCTAGTCTAGAAAGTATTTCCATTAAATTATTTGTTACAGAGGTGTGATTTACCTAAAATCTCAGACTTTAGAAAAAGGTTTTAATTTTCAGTCTATTCACTTACTTCATCTTTCTTATGAGAGGATGCAAGTTGGAAATGAGATGACCCCAGTACAGGACAATACAAAGCCACAAAACATGCATTAATTGATATTTTATCAACATTTTCTCCTAATTTATACTGAATGGTTTCTGAAAAGCACCCAGTAGACATAGAAAAGAAGATTTATATAAGATGAGGCAAGCACAGATAAAAATAAGAGACTGTTTAAAAGGATTAGAGGCACCTGGGAGATGTTAATTCTAACAGCTGGGAAATGTCATGATAGCTAAAACCAAAATGGTTTATGCATTTTTCCTCTTCAATGTAAAAGCTCATACAGTTATCAGTAGAGGCAAATTCTTCTTGAGAATCAACCAGTCAAGAGATATGTGTGTTTTATACTGATAGGTTGTGTGTAACTAGAAAACAAGGTCCTTTTGCCAAAAGAGAGAAATTGCTGTGAAATTGACCACATCAACTCTGATGGCTTTGTATGAACTCTGTCCATGAAAAACATTACTATTTGGATCTCTACCTTAAAATTATAGCAAACATTGGTTGGGGTTTCCCCTGAATATGACATTTTGTCTTCTATAAATAACTCAGTAAACCTGCAAGATCATTTCTCTGATACGTATTTGAAAAACTTTAGCTGTGTACATACAGGCTAAATAAATTGTAACTTCCACGGACTAGAAAGTAGCATTTTGACTTTAGATGATATTGTAGTCTCCATACTACAGGCATATAAGTTCTTCTGAGTGTTTTGCTTTCTGATGATATGAACTAAACAGTAAATTACAGGTCCTAAAGAACAGGATGTTTGAATATCTGGCACTGACATTTCTCTCATGTTGGGGCACAACTGATGACTTAATCACTTTGGTATTGTGAACAGAGAGCCCAAGTACTGGCTCATTCTGTTTATAGGGCATACTGTTAATAGTGATATTTTGACTTTCTTTTTTCCAATTTGTATCACTTTGACTTCCTTTTGTTGTCTAATTGCTCTTGCTAGAACTTCAAGAACTGTATTGAATAGAGTGGGCAGCCTTGTCTAGTTCCTGATTTTAGTGGGATTGCTTCAAGTTTCTCTCCATTTAATTTGATGTGGGCTACTGTTTTGCTGTATATTTCTTTTACTGTGGTTAGGTATGGGTCTTGAATTCCTGTTCTTTTCTAGACTTTTAACATAAAGGGATGTTGAATTTTGTCAGATGCTTTTTCAGTATCTAATGGAATGGTCATGTGCTTTTTTTCTTTGAGTTTGTTTTTGTAGTGGATTACATTGATGGATTTCTGTAGATTGAACCATCCCTTCATCCCTGGGATGTAGCCATGTGATGAATGATCATTTTAATGTGTTCTTGGATTCGGTTTGTGAGAATTTTATTGAGTACCTTTGCATCAATATTCATAAGAGAAATTAGTCTGAAGTTCTCTTTCTTTGTTTGGTTTGTATGTGGTTTAGGTATAAGCGTAATTGTGTCTTCATAGAACAAATTGGATAGTGTTCATTCTGTTTCTATATTGTGGAAAAGTTTGAAGAGTATTGGCATTAGGACTTCTTGGAAGGTCTTATAGAATTCTCCACTAAACCCATCTGGTCCTAGGCTTTTTGCTTGGGAGACTTTTAATGACTTCTGCTATTTCTTTAGGGGTTATGGGACTGTTTAGATGGTTTATCTCATCCTGATTTAACTTTGGCACCTGGTATCTGTCTAGAAAATTGTCCATTTCATCCAGATTTTCAAATTTTATTGAGTATAGTAGTAAGATCTTATGATTTTTTTGGATTTCCTCAGTTTCCATTGCTATGTCTCCCTTTTCATTTCTATTTTATTAATTTGGATAATGTCTCTGTGCCCTCTGGTTAGTCTGGCTAAGGGTTTATCTATCTTGCTGAACCAGCTACTGGTTTTGTTGATTGTTTGTATAGTTCTTTTTTATTTTTATTTGGTTGATTTCAGCCCTGAATTTGATTATTCCCTGCCATCTACTCCTCTTGGTGTGTTTGCTTCTTTTTGTTCTAGAGCTTTCAGGTGTGCTGTCTAGCTGCTAGTGTATGCTCTCTCCAGTTTCATTTTGGAGACACTCAGAGCTATGAGTTTTCCTCTTAGCACTGCTTTCATTGTGTTCCATATGTTTTGTTATGATGTGCTTTCATTTTTATTAATTTCTAAAAAGTCTTTAATTTCTTTTTTTATTTCTTCCTTGACCAAGTTATCATTGAGTAGAGTGTTGTTCAGCTTCCATGTGTATGTGTGTTTTCTGTTGTTTATATACCGCAAAAATATTTGCTCATCATGGAGCTAAACAACCAAAAGAAAGATGAGATTGTTTTCCTATTTTTCTCTACATAAAAAAATACTCATGCCCTTCAAAGAACATATAATTCATAGAATTATGGGAAGAGAGAAAACAACTAGATTCTATCTGCATATGATGAATGAACCTCATTAAGTAATTGTATGAGTAATTGGTAATTGGTTAAAAACATGAGAGTTCTCCATGTTGCATAGAAGACAAATCTGTAACATCAACAATATCAAAATAAACAAGCAAACAAAAACTGTATCTGAAAACAAATGCTCCCAGCCAAATGCCTCATCCATAAAATGACACTGAGTGGTGGTCTACATGGATCATCTGGTTTAAGTTGGGCTACTTTCTGCTGGGGCTGCCAGGAGGACTGCTTTCCCCAAGTAGCTTAAAATACTAACCTTTTCTGATTGTTTTTCATGTCTATTAATAGATGGCTCCTGTTTTTAAATAGAGCTGTTTAATTCTGGGTCCAAAATATTCCCTCTTCTATTTTAGTAACAACTTTCTCATAAACACTTCAAGGGAAGATAGATTCTACATTTTAGAACATTCTTTTTCAGAGGGTCAATGGCACATTGAACTAGAAAATGGCACAATTAGTATGACAATTACTGTGACATTGATGAAAACAGAAAGCCAGTTCCAAAATCTTTAAATTTAATTTGAAATGTTTTGTTGAACATTTTACTGAGAGTTATTTTTCCATGAAACCATTGGTATCTAGTTTCATAGTTAACAATAGTCTTCACTCAGAAACATCAAAAATATGTGTTGTGCAACATGTCTTCCATCTGTTCCTTCCAGATCCACCTTCCATTCTGCCTTATGCCCCAGCAGTCCCATCTGGATACATCATAGTGTCCCATTGCATTCTGACTTTGAGTTGCTATGGATAATGGAGATATTAGCAGGGAATCTGAGAGTGGGAAGAGGAAAGGTCAGGGTGTTTATTGGCCTGGCTTCCCTCTTAGTGGGTTTCCATATGTTATCTGGAAGACTTCTGTACACAGTTGCTCACTGAGGGAATTCTATGAATTGCCTCTCCATTTACCTTAGAAGCCTAAGCATGGGAGGGCAAGCAACACATCATCTGTGCTGGCTGCTCCAGTCCTTGCATTTTGTCAGATCCTTTTCTAGTTACCCCATTGCGTATGCCATGCTAAGAGCCTGATGGGCACCATTTAACAAAACCATTTTTAATCAAAGTAGACAAGAAAAATGACTTTAGAACTTTCAAACATATTTTTGCTCTGTTTACGTATGGAAAACACATATGGAAAATTCTCAAATAGGTTACTAGATAGAAATTTATTGACAAACCCTAGGCTACAGGTCCCACAGGAAATCAAAGCCACATTCCATCTGACACTGAGGTCTGAGAACACATGTGTGAGTATTTTGGCTGCTGTGAGATTATGGCTTTCAGAGTCATGCCCTGGTCAGAAGACAATATTTTACAGCATTCTTCTCCTTTCTTGGACTCATATATTTCTCTGCCTCCTTTCCATGGTGGTTCCTGAACCTTATTTTGGAGGTGAACATTGGGATGGTAAACCTCTTTCTGGCATTTTAAAGGATGAAGAATAGTATATTATATGTAAACTACAAGTAGTGAAGTGGAATGCTAGCTGGCAAAAAGGATTAAGCATTGAGGAGTGTGGGAGTATGAGGGGAACCAGGAGATAGAGAAGGATAACACAAAGGGAGGATGTATTTAAAAATATAGGAAGGGAGGCTACTTAGTCTCAACCCAATTAAAATCAAATATTGTTGAAATAGTAGATTATATGTGAAATGAAAGATAAGGGAGACCTATGGGGATAAAATTATTACATTGGATGGGGACAAGTGGCAGATGGGAGGAGGGTGGATGTAGTTAGGTAAAACAAATTTAAGGATTATAAAAAGCCTTATGGAAGCCCACTAGTTACTAAGCTGACTTCCATATATTGTTTTAAAAATAAAAATATTTTGAACAAAATTGTCCTTATGGATCGACTGTGTTTCGAGGAGGTATGACATGAAATCATGCTGCTAAACATTGGATCTCTTCTTAAGAATGACTTACCAGGGAAGCCCTAGAGTTCTCTAAAACAACACAGGCTTCTGTCTTGTTGGTTGCCATTCTAAGTATATGCTGAGATTCTATTGTTGAAAAAGCTATGCAATTCCATTTAGGGAATAGATAAACCAATCAGGAAACCTCTTCTCTGAAAAGTAGGCTTCATAGTTCTAGAACATTTTAATTTTATGCAGGCTACTGTGGAACAAAATTATCAACAGTCTTGTACAATTCTGAACCCTTTTCATGTTTTGACACTGAGCTGACAGGCAAGATGTGTTTTCTTTCCCTATAGTGGCATGACTGCTACTGGGGTAACTAACTGTTCACTAGCTGGATTTGAGGACTGCTCAACAGGACAGAATTTCAAGTTTGATATTGGAATCTTGGTCAAAATATCATAACTGGGGAACTCATACTTTCTAGGATAGAACTTGCTATTTTCTTTTGTTAAAATTATCATTGATGTAGTCAAATTGTCCTTTAAATATTTACATAAATATTTACGTTTATATACGTAGACCTGGGCTACTTTCAGCCCTTGTCAGAGAAGCTGCTTAAGCGAGATGCATAATTCATATTCATCAATCTCTCTCTCTCTCTCTCTCTCTCTCTCTCTCTCTCTCCCCACTCTCTCTCTCTCTCCTGCCTTTCGTGTGTGTATGTCTGTGTACTCTAGATTGCAAATATCATATATGTTATTGTGCCCTAGTGGAGCTCAGAAGAAAACTGACAGGATTTGGTCTTCTTTATTTTCTGGGTCCCAGGGATTGAATTCAGATAATCAGACTTGGCAACAAGTGCCTTTCTTTCCCCACTGCATGATTTTTCAGGCCTAATGTTCTGATTCTTAATGACAGGACATGTTTCTCAATAGCAGTCTTTATTTTTGTTGCCCTTGCTTTAGCAACACACATGAAGAAGCACCATAACATGTATTGCCTCTGAGCTCCTTGTCTTAGTAGCATTAATGCCTTTGACTTGCTATCAGGGCTAAGTATCGACTTTACTAACACGTTCATACTTAATTCTACTAATCATGGTAGAGAGCAGTCATAAAACAAGAGTCATTCGAATGTCTCTGTGTATTATTGCTGGAACACCTTGTCACATGACAAACTGCTACATAGAATATCACCTCTTAACTAAAATACATCATGAGTGCATTAAGCATTATGAAGGCCTTTAGTAGCATGAAGCTTCCTGAATGGCAATATTCGTTGTGGAGAAGTAACACAGAAGTTATCTAGACACTATATACTTTATTACACCCATTCTGTTTGCCAGCCTCAAGATAGATAGCTGTGCTTAACTTTCCAATTCAAATTTTTATAAAATCTGCTTTCCAGATTTGTAGTCCTGGCATCATGGGTACTACATTTTGGTGCCAATATAAAACTGTTCATCTTCATTTATATTTAGCACTTGCTAATGTTATTCATTTGTGGATTTTAATTAAGAATTTTAAGATGGTTTATGATGTCCTTTAATTGAGATATAAAAGAACGGAACATATTCAGCAAATACCCAACAGGTTTATAATTGAGAAAATTGAAGTTCTTGCTGAAAGTGCCACATTTAAAGTAGTTTTCCTGAGAGTATATCAAAACTTTAATTGATAACTGGAAATGAAGCTATGCCAAACGTTATAGTTAAATGTTCTAGTTAGAGTAAGGACAAGAAGTGCTGAGGGAGGTATTTGCTAAAAGCTAGAATATTGGTATTTTGGGATATAATAAAGATCTGAAGAAGTCCTGATCTTAAAGCCTGCAATAACTCTTGTGATCTGTTTTCAGACAGGTGAGAGTAATGGGAGGGTTACAAAATTGTTGTGTGTTGTGTTATTGGTTTTGGTGGTGATAGTGGAGGTGGTGTTGGTGGGTGGCGGTGGTGGTGATAGTAGTGGTAGTGTGTGTATGTGTGTATCTGTGTATGTTTGTGTGTGCACGTGAACACATAATTGTTCATGCATATCCAAGGTCACTCTATCATATGAGGAGTAGATATTTGTATCTATCAGGGTAGATTTTAGATGTCAACAAGACATCTACTGCTAAGGCTTTTGAACCCAGCTGTGAAAGATCCTTAAGTCCTTATTATCTAATCCCTCTTCTTCCCAAGACAACATCTTAGCTTGTATATATTTTTGTACTTTAAAAATTTAAACTAAGAACCCTTCTCAAGAGTGCCATAAGTGCCAAAGTAGGGGATTCTGTAAGACTAATGGATCCCTGTGTCTGTTAGTATCCTGTGTACTGCACTGCTGATGTACAAAGAACACTAGTCTTCATTATTCCTGGATCTTAGCTAAACCCAGAAAGAACACATAGAAGTTGTGCTTATTTGCTAACTCACCCAGAGAAACATAAGCAACTGCATAATCACAGCTATACTGACTGCATTGTTTCCATGGTAACAAGCAGGGCATCAAAATATTTATGCCCATCTATTATGTTTTAATTTGTTTAAAAGAAATGTGTTAAAATGACAAAATATGTGACTTTGTTTTCTTAAATAAATTCATATTAGTTTGTCATTCACATTCCTCATGTTAAATGATTTTAAAGTTGTACTTTATGCAGTGTAACAAGATGTCATATAAAATGTCATTTTAATTACTCCCTATAAATTGTGGCTTGCATAGCTTTCACTGTTTGCCATATTTTTAAATTGAGATACATGACATAGTAAATCAGACCCAGCATTAGAAAACCTTTCAGAAGATGACTATATAGGTATTCTCAGCAATCAACAATTAAAAATACCAATCTAAGGTATTGATGATCTCTCACCAGTTTATTTCCTGTAAGATACTGAATTTTTTTTTTCACTGAGATGTTCAGTTGGCAAATTGTTTGCTCATCTAATATGAAGGTCAAGGTTTGATTTCCACAGCCACAGCCAATAAAACTTTCTGGTTATGGTGGTATATATTTTCATTCCCAGCACTGGGAAAGTACAGAAAAGTTTGAGGTTCCCTGGAAAGCCAGCCTCGCCTAGTTGGCAAGGTTCAGGTCTCAGTCAAAGAAATCTAAGTAGGGACTGGAGAGGTACCTCATCCGGTACAGTGCTTAATGTGAATTACTGAGATCTGAGTTTGAATTTCCAGAACCTTTGTCAAAACCAAGAGAAATAGTGTGCTTCTGCAGAGTCCCAGCATTCTATAGTAAGATTAGTGGGAAAGCAAGGAGCAGGCATGGAACCTAAGCACTCAGCTAGCCTGATTTATAAACCTGTTGAGAAGAGAGAGAGAAAGAGAGAGAGAGAGAGAGAGAGAGAGAGAGAGAGAGAGAGCTTGTCTCGAAGTAGAAGGTGAGAACTGACACATAAAATCATTAGGAATTCTTAAAAAAAAAAACAAAAAACTCTACAATATTTCTATATTGGCAGTAACCAACAGCTGACTAATTAGACTTAAGGTCTGCTCAGTGGGAGGAAATTTATACCTAATACTGTAAAACTAGATAATTGTAAAACTAGATAATTGCCCATGTCTGAAAGGAGCACAGATCCTGGAGCAGAACCATGTATTTTCATTTTCTTTAAGATATATAATTTTTAACCATACTCTAAATGTTCTGCCCTATATTTCAAGATAAGTGTAGCTCTCTTACCTTATCAAATAAGCTTCTCTTTGTAGCATATAGAGACTGTTACAGAAATTCATCACTGTTCACAATGCACAGAATAAAGCGTTCTTGGGGTACTTAACCTCAACTGATACATCTGCAACTCAACTTCTATAGCCAAGGTCCAAGAAACATTACAGGAAGGAGGGCAGGGAGACTGTAAGCCAGAGGGCCAGGATGCCTGCTGCTAGAGAATGTCCACTAGAAACTATGGGCAAAATGCTAGTCAATATGTTTACCCAAATAGGACCATATAATGACAACATCAGTTAACAGGTCAATGTATGTGGAAGAAGTCCCACAATGAAAGAGCTAAAGTTGATAAATGGCAGGTGAGAGAGGAAGAATCAGTTCTCTTCTGGGAGGCCTTCGAAGATAGGTTGTCCAACGAGCTCCTACAAAGATTGTACAATCCCAAATAGTCAGTCCTGAACCCTATACATATAAGCAATGCTGAATGTACTCAGTAGGTTGTGTATTCATATACACATAGATATACATACACACAAATAAGCAAACGCACATGTATATAGGAATAAACAACATAAAAGAAGTGAAGTCATGAATTTGGGAAGGAGGGAGTGGTAGGAAGTACACTGTGGAAGAGGGGTTGGTAATGATGTAGATGCAGAGTTCATGTATTACGTTATATAAATAAAACAGTGATAATTTAAAATACCAAATCGCCATTTCTCTTGAATTGGAGGGGTTTTTCTTTTCAGATTGTTCATAAAAAGATATCTTTAATGGTCCTCTCCTATTACAATGAAGATTGTTGGTATAAATAGATCATTTAATTAAAGAAAAAGTAAATTCCCATTAATTTTGTATGCTAACTAATGAGTTAGGGCAGAAAAAAGTAAACTCAATTAGATCCTCACCAGGGTGCTTGCCCAGTGCCAGCCCATAGAAGCCCTTGCCACATGCCCGCTATGCTCCGATTCCAGGGTGTTGCCGAATGAACACTAAAGATAAACTGCCTTTAGTAAGGTCAGGATGAGGGTTCTTTGTCTAATAGTTCTGCCTTGGGGTGGGGTATATATTTGGGAGCATTACTGCAATATGCTAATTAATTTTGGCTTCTATTATTTCTGTATGGACAGAAGTGAGTTTTTACTACAATATCTTCTATCTACTTTTAAAGTTGTATTAACAAACAGCAGCTAACAGGAGCTTTAAGACTCAATGGATTAAGTGTTGAATTTAACAAATATTATCTAGCAACTATTCAATTAAGTACAAGGCAGAAACTATCTTTGTCTTAAAGAAAGGGGCATGTAATAAAAAAATAGAGGCAATTGGTTGAATCCTTCAAAAGGCAGAAAACTTAGCTTGGTGCGAATCACAAATAAGTCTGGCTAGACTGTGGTTAGGATGAGACACAGGCCTCTCCTTGCTGGAGAGGGGAAGCTGCTTGCTAAGATTTATTGATCCCCTAAAGTGTTCCAAGAATTTTGTGTTTATTTTCTCACACAATGATCTCAGCAGGCCTCTAACACAAGCGAAAATATCTGTATATTTTAGACAAGCCTGATATCAGAGTCTCAGAAGCCTGTATGAAGGGCTAGGGCTAGGGCTGATTTCGTGGTAGATATTCCTAAAGAAGCAGGACTTAAGGCTGTTTTGTAAAGAAGCCATTGCCCAATTTTAACCTCTTCTATTCAGAAGCTTTTTCAAATGTTTGAGAATATAATTAAGATAAATGTGTTGGAGTAGTGCTCCCATTTTCAGAGTAATGTCATTTTATACTATCTCTTTATTTTCAGATGACTGAGTCTCTGCTACTCAGTGTAAGGGACAGGTACACCCTTCTATAAATAATTGTGGAAACTTGTCTGAGCAGCATAAAGTGCCACTGTAGATTTCAAAAGAAGTATTCCAGACTAGTCTAAAATACAACTTCCCACTCTTAGTCCTTGTATTCTTTTTAGACAGGAACAATTCAGGGTCAAAATTTTTAAGATAGTTGGGGGCTCCATCCTTCAACCGGGGGCTGTGCCTATCCACTGGATGTGGTCTCTACAGTTTCTCTCTCTCCTCTGTTGGGTATTTCAGCTAATGTCATCCCTGTTAGGTCCTGGGACCTCTTGCTTTGCTGGCATCTGGGACTTTCTGGTGCCTACCTCTAGTCCCACATCCCCCCCTGCTACACACCTGTATTCAATATCCTGACCTTCTGAACTTCTCTCCCACCTTACCCTTCCAGATCCCTCCCTCCCTCTACTTCCCATAATTATTTTTTCCCCTCTAAGTAGGACCGAAGCATTCACACTTTTCTCTTCCCTCTTCTTGAGCTTCATATGGTCTGTGAGTTGTATAATGGGTGTTCTGAGCCTGTAAGCTAATACCCAATTATCAGTGAGTACATACATACCATGTGTGTTCTTTTGTGACTTGGTTACCTCAGTCAGGATGATTAAGAGTCGAGCAGAGACTGAAGGAAAGGCCATCCAAAGACTGCCCCACCTAAGGATCTATCCCATCTGCAGACACCAGACACTATTGCTGATGCCAAGAAGCACTTGCTGACAGGAACCTGATATAGAGGCCCCCTGCTCTGCCAGAGCCTGACCAATAGAGATGCGGATAGTCACAGCCAACCATCAAACTGAGCACAGTGACCCCAATGGAGGAGTTAGGGGAAGGAATGAAGGAGATGAAGGGGATTTTAATCCCATAGGAAGAACAACAATATCAACTAACCAGACTCCCCAGAGCTCCCAGGGACTAAACCACTAACCAAAGAATACATATGGAGAGACCCATGACTCCAGCTGCATATGAAGCAGAGGATTTCCTTATCTGACATCAATGAGAGTGGAAGTCCTTGGTCTTGTGAGGCTCTATTCACCAGCATAGGGAAATGCTAGGGCAGTGAGTTGAGAGTGGGTGAGTGAATAGGAGATCTCCCTCATAGAGGCAGGGGGACTGGGGATGGGATAGAGAGCTTGCAGAGGGGAAACTGGAAAGGGGGGGGACAACATTTGAAATATAAACAAATAAAATAACCAATAATAAAAAATTTTATAAAACATAAAATGAAATATAACCTCTAGTGTTTAAGTGGTCTGTTTTACTATTAATCTATAAATAGCTACACTGTATTTATATCAGCAAAATAAAAGAAGCTCTTAAAAAAATTTAAAAAAATCACTTTTTTACATTAGCTATGTTTAAAACTTTAGTGTTATAAATGTAATCGATATGTTAATCAAGTTGTGTGTGTGCTTCTACACTTGTGTTTCTTTGATTAGATGCTTGATATGAGAACCACCAAAACAAGATTATAAAGTATTTATAACTTACTGACTTCTACCAACAAAATGGGGTTTATTACCTGAAAGTTTCAAAATTGTTAGATTGTTATTAGAACATATTCTCTTTTTAAAAAGATATTTTTTTTATTTTATTTTCTGGGCTTGTTTGGTATTTTCTAATAACTGAGTGAGTGTTACCCACTCAAGGAACATCAGTAAGAAACTCCTTGAACTAAAGATGATAGGGGAGAAAGTGAAAATGGGAGCTAATAGATGGGAGCATTGGGTTTGCTGAGGATTACAATGTTTATTCAAAATTATCAAGAGCTTGTGTTAAGGCATGCCATCTTTCCTGAGCAAGCACAGTAAGAGCTGTGTGAGAACAACAGAAAGAAAGGGAGGAGATTCCCACTTAGACCTTTAATCCTTTTGAGCAGAGCAACCTAACATACTAACACACAGTTACAATAAACATCTTTCGTGCTCTGCAAATATCTCCTTCATATAGAGGAGGGTGTTTTTTTTTTTTTTTTAAACCTGATCCTTGAAGACAAGTATGCTTAATGAAGGCTGAATGTAAAAGGTTAGGACATAAGCAAAATTTTTATTTATTTATTTTTATTTTGGGGTATTTATTTAAATTTCAAATGTTTTCGGCTTTCCAGGTCTCCCCTTCAGAAACCCCCTCTCCCATTCCCGGTCCCCCTGCCTCTATGAAGATGCTCCCCCACCAACTGGCCCACTCCTGTCTTCCCTACCTAGCATTCCCCTACACTGGGGCATCTAACACCCTCAAGCCCAATGGCCTCTGCTCACACTGATGGTCTACAAGGCCCTCCTCTGCCACATTTGTGGCCAGCACCATGGGTCCCTCCATGTGTATTCTTTGGTTGGTGTTCCAGTCTCCAGGAACTCCGGGGTATCTGGCCAGTTGATACTGTTGCTCCATCCATGGGTCTGCAAACCCCCTCACCTCCTTCAGTCCCTTCTCTAACTCCTCCATCTGAAACCCCATACTCAGTCCAATGGTTGGCTGCCAGCATCCATCTCTGTATTTGTCAGGCTCTGCCTGAGCCTTTCAGGAGACAGCTTATTATGCTTTCATCAGCAAGCATTTCCCAGCACCCACAATAACTTCCAGGTTTGGTGGCTATATATGGGATGTATCACCAAGTAGGGCAGTCTCTGGATGGCCTTTCCTTCAGTCTCTGCTCCACACTTTGTTTCCATATTTCCTCCTGTGAGTATTATGTTCACCCTTCTAAGAAACACTGAAGCATCTACATTTTGGTTTTCCTTCTTCTTAGGCTTCATATAGTCTGTGAATTAAATCTTGGGTATTTCGAACTTTTGGGCTAATATCCACTTATCTGTGAGTGCATACCATGTTTGTTCTTTTGTGACTGAGTTATGCCACTCAGGATGATATTTTCAAGTTCTATCCATATGCCTGTGAATTTCATGAAGTCATTGTTTTTAATAGCTGAGTAGTATTCCATTGTATAAATGTACCACATTTTCTGTATCCATTCCTCTGTGGAGGGACATCTGGGTTGGTTCCAGCTTCTGGCTATTATAAATATGGCTGCTACAAACATATTGGAACATGTGTCTTTATTACATGTTGGAGCATCTTCTGGGTATAAACCCAGGAGTGGAATAGCTGGGTCCTCAGGTAGTACTATGTCCAATTTTCTGAGGATCTCCAAAGTGATTTCCAGAGTGTTTGTATCAGCTTGCAATCCCACCAGCAATGGAGGAGTGTTCCTCTTTCTCCACATCCACGCCAGCATCTGCTGTAACCTGAGTTTTTGAATTTACTCATTCTGACTGGTGTGAGGTAAAATCTCAGAGTTGTTTTGATTTGGATTTCCCTGATGACTAAGGATGTTGAACATTTCTTTAGGTGCTTCTCGTCCATTTGAGTTTCCTCAGTTGAGAATTTTCTGTTTACCTCTGTTCCCCATTTTTAATAGGATTATTTGGTTCTCTGGGGTCTAACCTCTTGAGTTCTTTCTATTAATTAGATATTAGCCCTCTTTGGGATGTGGAATTAGTAAAGATCTTTTTCCAATCTGTTGGTTGCAGTTTTGTTCTGTTGACAGTGTCTTTTGCCTTATAGAAGCTTTGCAATATTATGAGGTCCCATTTGGCAATTGTTGATCTTAAGCATAAGCCATTGGTGATCTGTTCAGGAAATTTTCTCCTGTGCCCATGTGTTTGAGGCACTTCCCCACTTTCACTTCAATTAAATATAGTGTATCTGGTTTATGTGGAGGTCCTTGATCCACTTGGACTTGAGTTTTGTACATGGAGATAGGAATGGATCAATTTGCATTCTTCTGCATGCTGACCACCAGCTAAGCCAGCACCATTTGTTTAAAAATGCTGTCTTTTTTCCACTGTATGGTTTTAGCTTGTTTGTCAAAGATCAAGTGACTGTAGGTGTGTGGGTTCATTTCTGGGTTTTCAGTTCTACTCCATTGATCTACCTGCCAGTCACTATACCAATACCATGCAGTTTTTATCACTATTGCTCAGTAATACAGCTTGAGGTCAGGGATGATGATTCCCCCAGAAGTTCTTTTATGGTTGAGAATAGTTTTCACTATCCTGGGTATTTTGTTATTCCAAATGAATTTGAGAATTGTTCTTTCTAAGTCTATGAAGAATTGAGTTGGAATTTTGATGGGGATTGCACTGAATCTGTAGATTGCTTTTGGCAAGATGGCCATTTTTATTATAATAATCCTGACAATCCTAAAACATGGGAAATCTTTTCATCTTCTGAGGTCTTCATTGATTTATTTCTTCAGAGACTTGAAGTTCTTGTTATACAGATCTTTCACTTGTTTGGTTAGAGTCACACCAAGATAATTTAAATTTTTTGTGACAACTGTGAAGGGGATCATTTCCCTAAATTCTTTCTAGCCTGTTTATGCTTTGAGTATAGGTAGACTACTGATTTGTTTTAGTAAATTTTATATCTGGCCACTTTGATGAAATTGTTTATCAGCTATGGGAGTTCTCTGGTGGAGTTTTGGGGGTCACTTAAGTATACAATCATATCACCTGAAAATAGTGATATTTTGATTTCTTCCTTTCCAATTTGTAACCCTTTTTGTAATCTTTTTGTTGTCTAATTTCTCTAGCTAGAACTTGGAGTACTATATTTAGTAGATAGGGAGAGAGTTGCCAACCACGTCTGGTCCCTGATTTTAATGGGATTGTTTCCAGTTTCTCTCCATTTAGTTTGATGTTGGCTACTGGATTGCTATATATTGTCTTTACTATGTTTAGGTATGGGCCTTGAATTCCTGATCTTTCCAAGACTTTTATAATGAAGGGATGTTGAATTTTGTCAAATGCTTTCTCAGTATCTAATGGAATGGTGTGTTTTTTCTTTGAATTTGTTTATGTAGTGGAATATATTGATGGATTTCTGGATATTGAAACATCCCTGCATCCCTGGGATGAAGCCTACTTGATCTTGGTGAATGATCATTTTGATTTGTTCTTTGATTTAATTTGCAAGAATTTTATTGAGTATTTTTGCATCTATATTCGTAAGGGAAATTGGTTAGAAGTTTTCTTTATTTGTCAGGTCTTTGTGAGATTTTGGTATCAGTGTAACTGTGGCCTCATAGAATGAATTGGGTAGTGTTCCTTCTGTTTCTTTTTTGTGGAATAGTTTGAAGAGTGTTGGTATTAGGTCTTCTTTGAAGGTCTGATATAATTCTGCACTAAACCCATCTGATCCTTGGCTTCTTTTGGTTGGGAGACTTTTAATGAATGCTTCTATTTCTTTAGGGGTTTTGGGATTGTTTAGATGGTCTATCTCATCCTGACTTAACTTTGTTATTTGGTGTCTATCTAGAAAATTCGCCTTTTCATCCAGATTTTCTGATTTTGTTGCATATAGGCTTTTGTAGTAGGATCTGATGATTTTTTTTTTTTTTTTTTTTTTTACTTTCCTCAGAATCTGTTGTTATATCTCCCTTTTCATTTCTGATTTTGTTAATTTGGATACTGTCTCTGTGCCCTCTGGTTAGTCTGGCTAAGGGTTTATCTATCTTGCTGATTTTCTCAAAGAATCAGCTCCTGGTTTTGTCAATTCTCTGTATAATTCTTTTTGGTTTTACTTGGTTGATTTCAGCCCTGAGTTTGATTATTTTTTGCCTTCTACTCCTCTTGGGTTTCTTAGCTTCTATTTGTTCTAGAGCTTTCCAGTGTGCTGTTAAGCTGCTAGTGTATGCTCTCTCCAGTTTCTTTTTGGAGGCACTCAGAGTTATGAGTTTTCCTCTTAACACTGCTTTCATTGTGTCCCATATGTTTGGGTATATTGTACTTTAATTTTTGTTAAATTCTAGGAAGTCTTTAATTTCTTTTTCTTCCTTGACCAAGTTATCATTGAGTAGAGCATTGTTCAGCTTCCATTTGTATGTGGGCTTTCTGGTGTTGTTGCCATTGAAGACCAGCCTTAATCCATAGTGATCTGATAGGAGGCATGGGATTATTTCAGTCTTCTTATATCTGTTGTGGTTTGTTTTGTGACCAATTATATGGTCAGTTTTGGAGAAGGTACCATGAGGTGCTAAGAAGAAGGTATATTCTTTTGATTTAGGATGAAATTTTCAATAGATACCTGTTAAATTCATTTGGTCCATAACATCTGTTAGTTTCACTGTGTCTCTGTTTAGTTTGTGTTTCCAAGGTCTATCCATTGATGAGAATGGGGTGTTGACGTCTCCCAGTATTATTGTGTGAGGTACAATGTGCTTTGAGCTTTAGAAAAGTTTCTTTTATGAATGTGGGTGCCCTTGCATTTGGAGAATTGAGAGTTCTTCTTGGTAGATTTTTTTCTTTGATGAGTATGAAGTGTCTTTCCTTATCTTTCTTTGATGACTTTTGATTGAAAGTCGATTTTACCCGATATTAGAATGACTACTCCAGCCTGTTTCTTGGGACTATTTGCTTGGAAAATTGTTTTCCAGCCCTTTCCTCTGAGATGATGTTTGTATTAACTCTGAGGTGTGTTTCCTGTATGCAGCAAAATGCTGGGTCCTATTTATATATCCAGTCTGTTAGTCTATGTCTTTTTATTGGGGAATTGAGTTCATTGATTTTAAGAGATATTAAAGAATAGTGATTGTTCTTCCTGTTATTTTCGATGTTATTTTCTTGTTTGTATGGCTATCTTCTTTTGGGTTTGTTGAAAGATTACTTTCTTGCTTTTCTAGGGTGTAGTTTCCCTCCTTGTGTTGGCATTTTCCATGTATTATCCTTGGTACTGCTGGGTTTGTGGAAACATATTTTGCAAATTCAGTCTTGTCATAGAATATCTTGGTTTCACCATGTATGGTAATTGAGAGTTTTGCTGGGTATTAGCAGCCTGGGCTGGCAGTTATGTTCTCTTAGGGTCTGTATGAAATATGCCCAGGATCTTCTAGCTTTCATAGTCTCTGGTGAGGTGTCTAGTGTTATTCTGATAGGTCTTCCTTTATATGTTACTTGACCTTTTTTCCATACTGCCTTTAATATTCTTTCCTTGTTTTGTGCATTTTATGTTTTGACTATAATGTGATGGGAGGAATTTCTTTTCTGGTTCAATCTATTTGCAGTTCTGTAGGCTTCTTGAATGTTTATGTTCATCTCTTTCCTTAGGTTAGGGAAGTTTTCTTCTATAATTTTGTGAAGATATTTACTGGCCCTTTACACTGGGAATCTTCACTCTCTTCTATACCTATTATCCTTAGGTTTGGTCTTCTTATTGTGTCCTAGATTTCTTGGATGTTTTGGGTTAGGAGGTTTTTTTTGCATTTTGTCTTTTCTTTGACTGTTGTGTAAATGTTTTCTATTCTATCTTCTGCACCTAAGATTCTCTCTTCTATCTTTCGTATTCTGTTGGTGATGTGGCAGGGGAACTGATCCTGTGCCACAAGACTCCCTTTCCAAATAGTGCCAGGAGAGAGCTCATCTCCCAGGAGTGCCCACACATCTTTGAGGCAAGACCACCATTTCTGTTCAAATTCCTGGCCCAAGAGGGACCCTTGCAGAGCCATCAGGACACAGGTACGAAGGAACAGCTGGGGACAGGATCCTTCTGGTTTCTGCCTGCACCCCAGAGCTGACCCTGCACCACAACTCTCCAAACCTAAATTCCTCTCAGAGAGAGCTGGTCTCCCAGGAGTGCTTTTACAGAGGCTTGCAGGAGGGACAAGCCACAGTCAGAGAGAGCAAGACCAGCTAACACCAGAGATGATCAGATGGTGAAAAGCAAGGCGAGAAGATGAGCAACAGATACCAAGGCTACTTGGCATCATCAGAACCCAGTTCTCCCACTATAGTGAGCCCTAGATACCCCAACACATCAGAAAAGCAAGACTCAGATTGGAAATCATATAAGCAAAATTTTATACTTTGAATTACTCAGAGTTGAAAACCATATTCTCTTGTGTTAGTACCTAGAACCCAGACATATGTGTAAGCATGGGTATGGAAATACATCTGTTGAAGCAATGAATAAGGCCGAAGAATGTGAATGCTAACATCAAGACAGTGAGGATTCAATTTAATATTTTAGGAGTTATTTAAATCTGAGTCTATGTTATATGAAGAACAATAAAATCAATGTTATGGGTAGAGGCAGGATTGATTAAGAAGAGAGATACACAGGGAGGGAGACCAGATAAAACTTAGATATAATCATTTTATGGAATTCATAGAAGATAATTTTCAGAAAATATCTGTCATAATGTTCCATAAATCCATTCATCTATTAATTCTATCACATGCTCATTTTATCAGTGTTGAAGAACTATATTCTTGCGATGCTGCTGATGCAAAAGGTGACAATGGATGCTGGACACATACATGTGCACACACACACACGTGTGCACACACATACATACCACACAAACCCCCATGTTGCACACATGCATATACTCATGTAATCACACACACACACACATACACACACACACACACACACACACCACAAATACCCATACGTATATAATACTTGCAACATGAATTTATTCAAAAGGAGATTTAAGAGAAGACATATATGGTTAGTAAAATATTTGGGGTGAAATGGAGAGACTGTGTTTTATAGAGCAATGAACATGAACTACAGTGATATTGTAAACATTGTACAGAGAAAACAGGCAAGAAAAACATGGGCCTAAGAGTCTGTGCAGGTATTATAACAAAATTATGTTAGGAGAGTACCTGGACTGCAGAAGTCACTGTAGAAGAGGAAGATACAATGTCAAGTAAAAGAGGGCAAGTCGTTTTCTCTCAAGTATCTGCAGGACACACAGAAAATGCAAGTTCAGTTAAAATTTGGTGGACACATCACCAGCACAGAGGTAGAAGGAGAAACTTGATGCTTGGCAAAGTTTAAAGGAGGCTATAAAGAAAGAATAGTGGTGTTGACTTACAGAACATTTATGTATCGTGAACTTTTAAATAATTTGCATAAGACATAGTATTCTTTATGGAAGATATTCAATTTATAGATGAGATTCTATATATCTACAAGTTATCAGTGAGAAAGCTTGTAAACACTAGAAACTAGTTGTATTTAGGTTTGGGTAACATCAGAGTACACAGACTTGAGCTCAAACTCAGTTACATAGTAAGAAAACATAAAGAGATTACCATTTATCTGAGGTTGGAGAGTGTTTAAGAATTTAGGCTTGCACATCACTAGTGAGGTTGTTCTACTCATTTTAGTTTTTAAATCTTGTTATTTTGTTTATTAAAATATGTTATCACTTGACAACACATGTATGTAATATATGCTGGTCGTATTAGTACCCCATCTTACTCTATTCTTATCATTACTAG
This sequence comes from Rhynchomys soricoides, assembly GCA_019843965.1. NCBI lineage: Eukaryota > Metazoa > Chordata > Mammalia > Rodentia > Muridae > Rhynchomys > Rhynchomys soricoides. The sequence continues at coordinate 8,406,605 of JADRCH010000017.1, read as the reverse complement.
AATTGTAGAAGATCTGCAGTGTTGGCATCTGGGACCTAATTTTGACCTGGAAACTTCCGACTAAGAGCCCAAGGGAAATATGATGGTAGATACAAAGTAGATATATTTCAAAGATCCATAGGTGACCTATATAATGTCAATAGATATGCAATGAAGAAAATGAAAATCAGTGTTAAATATTACATGGCCATAGACTTGGAGGAGTCCACAGAAGGGAACATACAAATGTACAGAAATGACAAAATAGATAGAATGAAAGTAATTTCACTGATGTTAAGAAAGATCTGGCTGAAGCTAGGTTTGAATGTGAAGTGGACCATACTATACCAGCATGTGTGCAATGCTTGGAGAAGTTCATGGAGTTGGCTACTGTCTGATGTTCTGTAGCTGGGAACTTATATTGCTGGAGCAGTGCAGCATTGGGTTTCAGTCCATGTGGGCTGAAGTGATTCATATCTTTCTAATTCTACATAATGTAAAAGTGTATGTAATAATTGAGAGGAACAAAAGAAGGGTCAGGAAAACAGAGAAAGTAATAGAAGCATATGTTTAATAAAAAGTGAAACTGTTATTAGTCATGAGAAGAACATTAGAAAGATAGAAAATAGCTAGAGATCTTAAAGAGATAGGAATAAAACTCAGGCAAGCACACTCAAGCAAATGTGAGAAAGGGATAAAAATCACTTGATTTCCTCTCTTAAAAGAAATAATAGTAATAGAGTAGAGTAAAAGGAACAACAGTTAAATGCGAACAACATAGCTTAAAAACAAAACTCTTGCAAAAGCCACAAAACCAACGTAGTTTCCTGCTGAGTGCTTCACTGTTGGATCCTGCAAGTTAGGAAAGGTAGTCAGTTGGAATTGGAAATGCTTCTTCCTACTCAACTGGTATTGAGCTGGAGTTGTTGAGAGCCAGAGGCTAATGGAGATCTGTGGTTATTTCAAGGGGTATTGTTCTCTGCATCCCAGGTGCCACAGTGGATACCTTTCACTTTGCAGCCTATTAACAGAGTCTCACTTACATAGCTGACCTTCACATTAATACATTTTGGTGTGACTAGTGTCAAAACCAAGAGTTGTGTCTTGGGCACTTTATGGCGAAGGCAAATAGAAGGCTGAGAACTGTTGTTCAAGACCTTTCTCACCACCTCATGTCACTCTTGGATATCACCTCATGTCCTCAGGATTTCCCAAGTCTGATATTTTCCAATTAAATATCTTTGTACTTCTTTCAAAATTAAGTTTTTGATTTGGGTCTTGTGTTTGTTGATAATGAGTATCTTTCTCTAGAGGAGCATAATTGATAGAGTGTGTATATATTAAGAGGGGATTTGTCAGTTGACTTGCAGAGTGGGGGTGAGTAGTCTAGCATGAGTGTCTGTATACTGGAGTGGCCGAGAAGTCAGTAGTGCTGGATGTCACAGTACTCTAATGACCCTTGTGCTGAAGGTGTTAAAGATTCCTAGAGAAGCTGCTGATTTTCATTCCTCATTGGAAATCCAAAGAACCTGATTATAGTGTCAAGAGGCGACAATGATGACAACAGGAAGGTCCCTCACCAGCTAAGGGTGAAGGTGGGCAGTCAAACATAATGCTGCATTTCTCTCAGACCTCTTTCTGTCTGGGCTTCCAGAAGGTACTGATCACCCATGGACATACCCAACATTTCATTTATTAATTGGTCCCAGATACACTCAAGGTTACAACCAAGATCAACCACCACAGAGGTTTATTTTTCTCCCATGTATCTGGTGTCTCAACAAAAGAAAGAAAACTTTCTGCTCCTTCCCTTATATTAGGGCTCAAGGCTGGTACCAGTGGCTAACTGAGATACCTATTAACATATCAAAGCTAACACTGGTAGCAAGTTCTCCCAGCATCCCTCAAACCCTACCTGTTACAGGGTCTTCCTGGCTTGCACATTCCCCTGCCTATAGTGCATTTCTCCAGCCCAGGGATGGGCTAGGATGCATTTCACTGAGTACTATTACCTATATAACCTCAGCCATTGTGGCTACTGCCCCTTTTGACCTTTTGACCTCCTGGCCTCTTGGCTGCCACTCCAGGTATCTCTCTTCTTTTCCCTTCTCCACTCCCCCTTCTCCTCACATGGCCCAGCTCAGTTGGCCAGTCATATTCAGTCTAGAACCTTTCTGGTGCCACTGTGTGTGTTCTCCATCATATCTACAATAAAACTCCTCTAACATAACTAAGATCAGTCATGTCTGAAATTTTCTTTCTTTCTTTCTTTCTTTTTTCTTGTTTTCTTGCTTTCTTGCATTCTTCCTTTCTTCCTTTCTTCTTTTCTTCCTTTCTTCTTTCCTTTCTTTGCTTTTTGTTCATTAATTCATGACACTCATGTTTCCATGCATTCATGCTTTTGGTCAATCTTAAGAAATATGTACAAACCATGTCTTTAAGAAAGAAAACATGACTAGAATAAACAAAACCTCTCAGAACAGAATAGTAAAGAATCATGCAATCAGAAAACAGATATCAAATGATTCACTAGAGATAATCTATGGATGGAATATAAGCACATGAAGAGAATCTAATCATTAGCCTTCAAAATGATGCAAATTTAAACCAGTAAGAGTTATTACTACACATCTGTCAGCATTTACCCCCTGTGCCCACCCAGCTGTTATCTGCCCTCTGATGCATCTGACACACATTTATTTAATTGTCCATACATAAACATCCATTGTGCATAGTTAATTCTTGACACATTTAAATAATAGTTATTTTATTGTTTATGAGTATGGGTATTTTACCTGTGTATATTTATGGGCATCAAGTAAATGCAGTGCTGGCAGGGGTGAGAATAGGGGTCAGATCCCCTGGAACTGGACTTAAGGAGAAATATATTTTGCTGTGTGGGTACTGGGTGCTAAACCTAATGTCCTCTTAACCTCTGAACTGTCTCCCATGTCCTCTTGTCACATGATTTATATCACAGATACTTTCATAAAGTCTTTAATAAGACTTTAGAATAATCTTGAGATATTTAACTTAGATTGAATATTATAAATGTTCATAGGAAAACATAAAGTTATATTTGATATATTTGAGGTTCAGATAGTGAAATTATTAGGCATCTTAATTTGGTATGTTTAAGAGATTGTTAAATACCTACATATTGAAATACAAATCCCTGGTAGTTATGATAGGTGGGAAATTTAAGACATGCCAAAGATATGCTGACTTAGGGGAAACATCTACTACACTCAGAAAAGTTTGCTGTCACTGATGCTCTGGTACATTGGAGTTGCTGCATTTACTTTTCTTTGCTAGGACTGACCCTAATGCCCCATGAACTAGCCATATCAGGAATCAAAGTGATATTCCCTGACTCTTCCTTATAGAAGAGTATATTGATACATTCTAGGCCAATCTGGACCAAACGATATTTGAATATAAGCAAAAGATATTTTTACCTGTGAAGAGAAAGTGCGTTTTTCCTTTCCTTTGTGTTTTCTTGTTTATTCATTCTTGTGAGCTTACTTGATGGCTAAAATCCGTGACTAAAACACTCCTCAGTAGAGATGGTTTAAAGGTTCAATTAATAAAGTCACTTGCCTTACAAGCCTGAGCATCTGCATTAGGTCTCTCAGAAGAAAGGATATTTGATCTGAGTTCAATCCCAAGGTGGGTAGAGAAAACTATATAGAAAAAGTAATGCCCTGACCGCCACATGTCTACCTAGACAAGATTACAACTCCATATTCACAGTACTAATAAATAAAATTGAAATGTTAAAAATCTCCAAGGTGTAAAACTATGTAAAAAATTGTAAAGAAAACAAGAACTGTGTGGTAAAGGAACAATAATGATAATGACTTAGTTTCCTAAAGAAACATCTTTAAAAAATTACTTTTCTATAAGTTGATTTCATTTTTATTTAACATTTCAGTATTTAAATGGTTCAGCATTCCAGTTAGTACTCAATTACGCTACAGGAGTTTTAAGGTTTTGAGAATCTTTTGTATTTGCTGTAGCTTTAAGAAGTTATAATGTCATGGTATAGCAGTATTACTACATACTGCATTTGTAGTAGACATAAATATAATGCCATACATGTCTGTAAAGTAGCTTCTGGTCAAATGAGTTCCCACAGTCCCTTCTTTTCTGGTCACACTTGTTCACTTTGGTGAAATCCTACACTCTAAGATAAATACTACTTCTCAATAACAAATAAAAATCTTAAATACAAGAATCCAATTGCCTTCTGTACTGATTTTTGGTGCTTTGAATATTTCTAAATATGTGTAGATTAAGGTTTTCATCAATTTGAAAATAAGTTCTTGTCTCTTTATGTGTTCCAAAGCAAAGTTTCCAAATTTTATTTAGAAAATAAGCTCTATTACAAATTATGTTGTAACATAGACATTCTGTAAAAATGTTTGAGATAAAAAGAGTGTGTGTGTGTGAGTGTGTGTGTGTGTTTGAGACTGTGTGTGTATGACTACGTGTAGTATTTCATATGTAGATGGTAAACTGTTAATTTCAAAATATTTTTGTTTCAATTTAAAGAACCAGATTTTTATTCTATTTCATGCATAAACTTAAACTTTGTATTTTAAGTGGGCCAATAAGTCCATTGGGATATTTGCTTGGAACATGAGTAAAGAGATACAATTTATATAGACTTCAGCTATTTTTTAAAAAAGACGTCAATATTCTATTCATTGTGAGGTCAGTCAAGCTAGGAACTCTAAATCTATATGTGTTATCGTGAATGTTATTGGAAGAAATTATGCTTTTCCTAAAAAATCCCTGCTAATTGTAATGATAGCATTTGCCCTTAATTGAGTTTTTAAATTATTGAATGTTTGTAAATCATCCTTTCCATGATTATAGTAACTAATGGTGTTTTTGTGGCTATAAGTAAAAGTAACTATATTATTGTCCTCCTGTGAGTTTTACTTACTTTATTTCCAGTGATGTGTACCTTCCATACAGCCCTTCACAACATGAATCAGATTGGTACCTACAAATTCTATATTTTCAAATAGTGCTTTAAATATAAATAACTACAGGTAGAGAATAACATTTGCACTCACTGCATATTATTAGGTATTTTAAAGTAGGAGTTTGGAAGTAGGTGGTCAGGCAGTAAGATTCATTTTCTTTAAGATGTGTTGAGTTACTTGGGTGCAGGTGAACATCATATTTATTTGTGTTTTTCATTTTTTTCCACTGAATCCTATTATGTGGTTATTTTATTCTTACACATGCTTTGTCACTTTAGATGGCCCATAAAATTGCAATCTAGTTACAGCAACATGGGATTTATGTGTATATATTTATGTATATTTATTCAGCTGATTTCCTAGAAGGCTTAATAAAGAAGTCAAATTCTGCTTTCTTCTTGAATGCAAACATTCTCTTGAGGTTCCTTGGAAGAGATTTGAACATTGACCTCCAAAGAAAGACAACGTGTTGCTTTCCTTCTGAAATGTCCTTCTTCCTTTCTCTTTTTAATTAGATCTTGAAAATTTTAAGACCAGAATGAGAAGCACAGTATCAGTCCGTGAAGGCCAGGGAGTGGTACTACTCTGTGGACCCCCACCGCACTCCGGAGGTGAGTACTACAGTCTATTCGTTTATGGGAGGATCCGATGCAAGACCTGCGCTTCACACTCCATGGTATTTCTGAGATTTGTGCTGCGAAGCTAAATGACCATCTTTAGGTTCTCTTCGCTGACCTAGAATACAAGAGACAACTGTTGGCTAAGCATTGTGATTCTGCCTTGGCGCATCTTGATTTATTTCAGCCACAGGAGTTGTCATACTGTCCTCCTTTTGGTAATTAAGCACATGGATGAAATAACTGTGTAATTCTGGTAAGATTGTAGGTGAAGAAGAAAAGAAATCTCTTCAAATAAGACACATTAACTCTTAAGATGTGTAGAATATTAGTAAGTGAATAAGATAAATGGAATCGTATCTTTGACATGACGGCTTTATCTAACATGAGATGGCCAGAGCCAGGCCAAATTTACATGGAAAGGATGTGTTTCTCAGTGATCCAGATCTCCTTAGCTGAGACATAATTCATATTCACTATCCGGACACATTGGATTATATTTTACTGGTGTATAGGCTGAAGACAGCATCTATGTTGTACACAGTGGGTAGCACCAGCTGCTTTAGAGAACTTATATTAGGGAGCAAAGTATTTATTGAACACATGAACATATTCCAGAATTGAAACTTTTTCTAGATTTAAAACATTTAAAATGCTTTTTAAAAAACCCATCACTTTATTTCCCAAGGTATAGTATTTAACAAATGTCCTAAGCACCAGTCAGGCAGGTAGAGGTACTTAGAGATTTTCTTGAAGAAGCTCTTTCTACATCAGCTGGATTGAAACCTGTTTCATCTTCATTGTGATGACTGAGGAACTCAGTTCTGTAGAGGAAGTGGGCCAGATCTCAGAACAGCTGAAGGTCTTAGTAGTGCAAGCAATGGAAGCATTTCAGAGCACTCACGGCCCTTGCTGGAACCAGAGAAAGTTTTTTATCTAAAATCCCCACAATCCTCTTATGATATAGAGTCTTCTCTTTCTTGACTCCTTTGCAATATCTTTGCTCACTTTATATTCATTTCCCCTCTGTGGTTAGAATACTTACAAGCATTTGTTTTGGTGAGTGAAATCCTATCATATTTAATTCAACTCTCATAATCCCTCTAATAGGACCTAATGAAGTAAGCATGAAAAAACAAATAATTATCATGAAAATAATAATAGTTCCAATGTCCATTATTGTGTTTCCCTTAGATAGTAAGTTGTATTCTAACGAAATGGTTTACAGGCATTATCTGCAAATGAGTTTCCTTTGTTATACAGTAGAAAATGATGAGTCTCTGTCTAAGATGAAGTCTAGGAGCTCATTCCTAGTGATGGTGACAATGAAATCTTAGCCAGAAATGATTTGTGTGGCTTCATGACCTTATCAGAAAACCTCCCCATCCAGCTTATATTTGACATCAGTGTAAAAGTTTTCAAAGATTAAATAAGAGAAGAGCTGTACCATGGAGGATTTCAGGCTGTAAAGAAGTGAAACTGCAGCCCCCTGTAGCCATTTTCCAATGGAAAAAAAACACAGAGCAATCTGTGAAACCATCCCAATCCAAGGATGTTTCAGATCTGGGGCAATACACTAATCTATGGCTATAGCAAAGAAAATTAGAAGTTATTTTATCACTATGTCTATTTGCCAGAATAATAGTAATAGGTTTTCCCCTGGGCCAATGTTCTCGGCATCATTATTAATGTAAAATATTGGTTCAATCTCACAGAATACGCCTTAACTCCAACTTAAAAATGTAGTTTTAGTTACTTCCTTAACATTGGTCTCACTATTGTATTAGTGGGCATAGCTTTAAGACAGGTAGTTATAGTTCACAGATGGGTGAGTTTCTTGATTTTTTTTCTCCACTAGTGCTTGTGTGGAACCTTCTAACACTCAGTGCTGGCTAGTAGAGGCAAAACTTCCAGATGAGTAGCAGTATATTCCTTTATATTCAGTGTCAAAAGTATGCAGTCTCTTCAGCAATATGCTCTTATCAGCAAGTTGTGGAGAGTAACCAATAGCGTTGGTAGTAGCCTGTCATTTGTGGGAGTTACGTAGATCCTCTTTGGGCAGTGACTCAAATACATATAACTAAGTACTGCTACTTGGGTTTTTATTTGGAAGCATTGATGTCTAGTTGGACTGTTCTCTCTCCCATTATATGTCATTCCACTTAAATTACACACACACACACACACACACACACACACACACACTGATGCTTCTACAGCAGTAAGTTTCATTTGGATATCCAAACTTCCTTAGTGTTGGTTATTATTTCCCATGTTCTCTCCTCCACTCTGCATTCCCATATCAACTCCTTTAATTCTCCTCTTCTGATCTTCTCCTTTATCCTTTCAAAATAGGAGACAAAAGAGTTCATAGTTTTGTTTTAATTTTTATGCCCATTCTTTGCAGAATCACATAGAGACCAACAGTAAGTAATGTTGCATGAACAGTCCACCTCCCTGAGTTGACTCAAAGGCTGTATTCAGACATGCTCTAGCACATTGCATCTAAGACTGACACTTTAATTGGGAATTAATTAACCTGAATTTTGAAATAATGCAGGTTCAGATCCAGTGAGTCTGAATGTTGTGTTTTAAGAAGCTTTTCTGATAAGATGCCACTACTAGTCCCTAGGCCATTCAGCAGCAGGTTGTTAACTGTTGCATTTAGCAAAATTCTTGTGCTTTACTTGTTTATCTCATTCTGCCCTTAAGGCTTCTTCTTTGCCTAGCTCCATTGCTTGGCCTTCACTACAATGCATTTAGCTCATCCAGGCAAAATATTATGTGTCCACTGAGAGATCACCCTACCATCCACCTCACACTTGAGCCTGAAGCAATGTCTTCAAGGTACTATTCACCCTGATTTATTTCATTGTTTTGTGGCCTTCCAGGTCTCTAACCGATTTGTATATTTTTATTGTCTCATAAAACTCTTGTCTAAGTCCTAAGGCTAAAGTGATATATCTGGCCTTTTAATGATGATCACAAAGTCCAAGAAATAAAACGAACTGTGATATTAATACATGACTCCTAATCCCCCAGGTGTGATCTTGAAAGCAAACATGGTGTCTAACATAGGTTTGGTTTATGTCTAATAATCAATAAAAATAAATGAAGAGTTCAATTCCTTGATATCAATGGGTATGGATGCAAATAATTAGCTTGGTGTTTTACTCTACAAAATTTATAAATGTCTCGAGTCTCAATGAACATATTCTCTTTAATCAAAATGAAGTAGAAAAGAAAAGCCATGAGGAAACACTGGATTGTATGCATCATGCATCCTTTCCTCACAGATGGATATCATGTACCCAAAAGAGCACTTACAGTGCTGTCTCTAGTGTTTTTCAGAGAATCCTTGATGAGGCAGAAAGACAGACAGACATTGCTCATTTTGTAATTTTGAAGTTATAGCATCAGTTTTTTTGTTTGTTTGTTTGCAATTGCTTTTGGCTTAGATCTTTCTAAAGTCAGCATTCTCTTCATATTTTGTTTGTTTGTTTGTTTTGTTTTGTTTTATCATAGTTCTTTCTTTGGTTCTATTTCCCTTTATATTATTGGCTACATACAAATTCTATTGAAACCTGATGTTTGGTTAGAGATGTAGGTCAAGTGTAGAATGCTTGCCAGCATGCACAATATCATTACACTACCAGAACTTTTTTTCTTAATTGCATGGAATAAATTCCTTACTTTTTTATTTGAATATATCAAAATAGAGTTGGGTTAGCTGAAGTTAAGAAATCAGTGACTTTTCCATACTTAAACTTGAGTCATTTTGATTATGAACATTCTTCCAGTTATTTAATGCCATTAAACTAATTTCAGCCATGGTTGGAGGGAATTGCAAATTTATCATAGTTGTGCTCTATTTATATGTGAGAGAAAGGTTTTGTTTTTTTTTTTAGTTAGAACTGAAAGGGAGAAGTGTTGTGGATAGCCCTGGAGATGTTTTTATTTTTATGCTAATTCTGCCCTCCTAGGAAGGGCTTTCAACAAAGAGTGAGTTACATACTCATGTGACTTCTTGTGAACCAATCCCGGAATGAATAAAGGAGCCAATCACTGGGAGAGAAGGAAGGACTTCTGGGTTGGAGAAGGGAAGAGAGGAGGAGGAGAGAGAGGGGGGCTTTTTGGAACAGAGACAGCGTATACGGACTATGTAACTACTAGAGTCTCCTGGTATCATGGTGTATTGGCAAGGATTTGCCACCAGAGGAATCAGATTTTGATAAGGCTTACAAGCTTAGGTTTTAGTTGTTGCACCCAAAGATTGAGTTACTACTGTTTCTGAGCTAAGTTTGTGTTGCGTTTTCACTCACGAGGCTCATCTGGGTTCCAGAGAGAAAGGAACAGTGGCAAAGTGTGAGTTTGCCTGGTGTGCACCACAGAAGCCATGGGGATATTGAAGCATGAGGCTGGCATGATAGAGACCCACCAGTGGGAACCTAGTGAGCTGGGTGGAGAAATCATGGAATTCTGACTCAGAGCTCCAAGAGATAAAGCAGGTCAGCCATTGCTCGCCAGTGCATGGCTGGCCAGCCAGCCTGGGATGAGAGAACCAGGGCATAGCATGGGAACATGATACATTCCTTCCTTTTAATATTTCCTGCAACAGGTCTTCATATAGTTGTTAATCAGAGGAATTGTTATCATATGAGAAATTTCTTAATCTTTCCTTTATTCTGTCATGCCTTCTGTCATTTTTAGTCCATTAACTTTTTGCAGAACAATTCAGGATCTTTCTGAAGAAAGAGGAAATAATGTCCTAAGTTACAAGAACAGCAAGATGATAAACAAGAAATAAGATACTCAACGTAGATTTCTTGTGGAGTAATTATTAATCTAGTTTCCAATAATGAGAAATACTGAGATGAGTGCAATTTCAATGCAGATGCTTGCTATCATAAAATCATTATGAACTCAAATTCATGAGAAAAATAGCCCTGGTATAAGCAATGCCACAGAACTAGTGTCTAGGCATCCCATGATAAAATACTAATTAAGCATAAATGCACAGGTTAATTATTCCATAAACATGTTTTAATAAAGAGTTGGTTTTGCCCAATAATTGCTGGCAAAATTTATTGTGCATGGATAAAAGACTTGTCCTAGTGTTTCATCAGTAAACTAGTCAGTGCTACACCTTGCCATGTCTGTTCTTACATGTAGGCATTTGAACATTCAGATCTGTACAGTGTCATCCACTTCTAACAACATAGCCTTTGGGATGTGAAAGAGAGGCTGTGAGTGTCAAACAGCAGGTAGTAGAGGTTGAAGCAACTTCGTGCTAAAAATTGCTGTGTAAAGTGTTGGTGTGACCAAGGCGAGAACTGAAGCTGCTCAGGCAGATGGTGTGGGATTTACACCATGTGAAGCTACATCTTTTTCATTTTTTTTTTTCTCCCAAGATGAATGGGCCAAATTGTAAAAGTCATGTCAGGTAGCTTAGATGGCACCAAATAGAAAATTTCAACTCTGTATCAACTTGTCAAGTTTGTGGAGAAATTAGCAAGACAGAAAGACCCACTGCCAGGTGTGGAGAGATGCATGATTCTAAACCATTTCCCAAATACTTTACTTGAAATCATAGGAACTCAGTTCCTTGTTTGAGGAATTCAGTTTTCTTAAATTACAATTCAATGTTTATAACCCTGCCACACCTGAAATTGCAGCTCTTTTCAGTTGTTAGAGTCAAAAACCTTTTTTTTTTTTTTTTTTTTTTTTTTTTTTTGGAAAGCATCAGTTTCCCACAAGCACAATGCAGACTGGATTTGCTTCAAACCCCGTATTTTCTATTTCCACAGTTACTGCATCATAGTGTAACTGGCCTCATCAAAACAGAAACAGTGGGTTATTAAGGACCTGTCATTTAAGTTACAGAATATTTTCTCTAAGCTTCTTGCTAAGTGGTAGATAAAAGTATCAAGACAACGATGTAGAGGCTCAACCTATAGATAGAATGGATAATATATCAGATTTATAAACACATTTTTCTTAATTTCACTCAGTATTGAATGACTATTAATATACTGAATATCAAAATCCTAACTGATCCATAATGTCATTCATAGACATATATTCTGAATCAGTTGACATATAAGCCTAAGCTAGAATCATATGGATGACTAAAATGCTTTTTATCTCTAGAGAGAAATGGTTAGTAGGCCCATTATTGCACATCAATCATATAGTTGGATATCGAATACTGTGTGTCTATAAACTGCTTAACTGTAAAGCTATGAATTAAGAATAGCCATTGAGTAGGCCAGCCTTCCTCTTGTCTTTCCTTCCATCCTTTCATCTATTTATCTATTGCTTTGTCCCTCCATTTTATTTTCATTGATCTACAGTTATATCCAACAAGTAACTGTGTATGTGAACCTTGTTATATATCACAGAATATTTTAAATTTACACCTGAAAATGCTTGATAATAAGCAGAGGAGAACTTAAGAGCAACCTGGCCAAAAATCTTGTGATATGATCAACTTACTTATTACTGAGTCCTATCCAGAACCAATCCCCAGTTGGAAACTAGTGGGCTCATTTTGTAGGAAATTGAAAGACCACCAGGACTTCCCATATTCTCAGGATGTTGAGTCCCTCTGGAGTGACAGTATGCTTCAGCTTGTAACTAAGTAGTCCTGAAATGACAGTAAGAGTGCAAATATTCGAGGTAATATTAAGCTTATTTTTCAAAAATGAATAGTGTTGTCTTTTAACATTAGTGAACTGAGACTCAAGGTGGTTATGGAATTTAAACAAAGCCATACACCAAGGTTTCAGCTTCAGTTGTAAAAGTAATACTTTTTAAAAATTAAATATAGGAAAATTTTTATGCATATATAAATTACAACCTTTGAGTTTCTTGTTGATATTGCATATTTCAAATTGCCCTTTTTTGGCATTCTACAAATATTTTTGATGGATATGTGGGCCTAAAATATTACTAAAATATTTTTAAGTACCATCTTACACATACACATACACACACAGTATATAGAAGACATAATCTAGGCTGGTGCTAGACTAATAAATTGAGCTAAGTCTCAAATTTATAGTATGTTTTAACTCTGGAATGTGGAGCAGGTTACCTAACTTCTGTATTTTTTTTGTCCTTTTATAAACTTGTAAGTCACAATCTCTCTTTAGGCAATCATTGTGAGGATTTAAGAGGGAGCTACATATAAAAAAATCATGTTCATCTATTTACAAATATGCAAATACAACACAATCCCAACATATTTATCATATGGCAAAAGCACAAAACTGAACATGTTGCATGCGAATCCTTGAAGAAGATTGCTTATATTCCACTCCTCTCCACGAAAGTTTTCTTGCTTGAAAATTTTGTGCCCAACTTTAAACGACATTATTCTATACAACCATATTTCCTCTCCTCTTTGAGATCTTGGTTTTGTTTGTTTGTTTGTCCATTTATTTTAAGGCAGAATCTTACTAGGTATCCCACAGCACATCCTTTATTTCTTAGCCTGCAAAACCCTAGGATTACAGACAAGCACCAGTACATCCCATGAAGACTTGCTTTGAAGAATAAGAACTATGACTAGAGATACAGGAATGAGGATGCTTTGAGATGTGCACCTTGTGCCAATATCAGTGCTGAGACAGGCTTGTCCCATGGGTTCTCTCTTCTCCTTAAGCAGAGCCCACAACTGGTACTTTCTACCTGGTTTTAAGTGAAGCAATACTGGTATTGCAGGCTGGGCAGATAAGATGCCTTTTCCCAGGGAGTGTGATATTTGTCTTGAAAGCATACAATTTTGACCTTGGGAATGTAGAATATTTCCTTTATATCCTGTACATTAGGCATCATGGACTGCTGATGCCAAATAGAGAGACATGGAACCCCCTAAGACAGATGAGACATGATAAAAATGTAAAGACTGAGGTGTGCCAGACCTGATAACTCTCCAGCCCTCCTCCCTAGTAGCTACTATCATAACTAGGATATTCTGTAATAACCCTATACCTACACATTGCATACCCACCGTTGGTGGGCAGTGTTTGTGTGCATGTGTATTAGAATGTGCGTTTTTTATAACAAAATGGATATAAGGAGAATAGAAAATTTAATACAAGAAATGTAGCAACATTAGAGTTCCACATTTTGACAGCCTCTCACATCATTCATTCACTGCTGTTATGAGGACATCATAAAAGGGTCATGACAGGCAATCTGACAAAACTCTAGACTTATTCATTGCTATGCACAGTCTCAATTTCTGTCTATATGAGAATCTCCTCCACTGACCCACTGACCTGACTATTCCACATACATGTGGTATAGCAAGACTCCAGATTTTTTCCTCTCATTTCAATCTCAGGTCCCCTAAATGTCTGCTAGAAGATGAGAATCTTGTTCTCTCTCTCTCTCTCTCTCTCTCTCTCTCTCTCTCTCTCTCTCTCTCCAACAGCAGCTGAGTTCTTCTCACTCTCCTTTTTCCCCACCCACAGAAAAGAGTCAGACTAAGCCTAAAGTCCATAAAAAATTACACTGGAAAACTTGGGAGTTTGAATCCATTACTAGAGAAATAGCATTTCAACAAAAAGTTGTTTTAAAGCTTGGATTTCTGACTGCTGGTTACTCCTTTTTAAAAACAAAAGAATAGGTTGTAAAGTTAGTATGTCTCAAGTATGACAAAGCTTTGTATCTTAACATTGTACCCTAAGATTGAGGAGAAACAGTATGTTATCACTATGTCAGAGCTAACAATTAGATTTTTATACTAGCAAAGAGAAGAGATAAAATGGTTACTTTGTAATTATATATATATATATATATATATTGTATTTTATCATAATTAGTTTCTCTCTCTCTCTCTCTCTCTCTCTCTCTCGCTGTGTGTGTAATAGACAGAAAAAGGCAGGAAAAGAGAAAAAGAGGAAGAGAAAGAGATTGATAGATTGATTGATTCATGCCATAGCCCATGTGTAGAGATGAGACAACCTTTGCAAGTTGATTCTTTCTACTATGTGTGTCTTAGAGATTGGACTCTCCTGATAATTGAACTGAGATTGTCAATCAAATTCTAGGTAGCAGACTTGGTGCCTTGCACCTTTACTCCCTGAGTCTTTTGGTTGGCTTGATCTTCCTGTTCTAATCAAGTCTATAGAACCTGGTTGAATAAGGAAACCTGAAAATGCAATAGCTTAAATTGCATCTTACATCTGGCTCAGAACCATTTAAATCCAGTGTCTCTGACCTTGGCTTCTCTTCTTTGGTTTACATCCTTTCACCTGGACAGATTGCTTCAAGAAGGGGAAACAGGGCAAAGGAGAAGTGAGACTTTTAAATAGGTCTCCTTTGAACTTCAGCTATGTGCCAGTCTTATCGATATAGTTCCCTAACGAGGAGCTAAGGAGTTGAGGATATTGAGTCTGTTTGCTGGTGTTCTCTCCCTCACAGGAAGTAGAGCTGAGCTGCAAGTACAAAGATCCAGCTACTGCTGCTTTTAAGTAGACAGTCCTTACATAATAATAAGTGCTCTGGGGGTTTGTGATTACACAGTTCCTGTCCTGTGTGTTGAGCCCAATGCTCTGTGAATTTCAGTCACTGCCTCCTAAAGCTGTATGGAAGGAATGCTAAGAGCAGGTATTTTCTACAGTCCCAGATCCCAGGTCAGTATCTTTTCCTAGAAATTTGCCATACTGACTTGTGACTGGGGAATTTTGATCCAGGTCCTCTTTAAGGCACATTGGCCACATTTTGTCTTTAAGTCCCATGATTTTAATGTTTTGGGGAATGTACAGGAGTTGAAATGTTTCAATGAGTGAATTTTAGTAGACATTTTGAACTTAGATAGCAAAGTGGATTACTTTGCATAGAGCACTGATACTCATTTCTTTGTAAGCCAGGCAGGTCTCAGATCCGCAGAATATTTTCTTCATTAACCTCAGCTGCACTGGAAAGCCAAGTTGCTTGTATGCCTAGCCATGTAGCTGAGATTTCTCCAGCATACCTCCATGTACCCAGGAGAGGAGTAAAAGATAGATATCCAGTTATGAACTACATCTGTGTGTGCTCACAGAAACTTAGCTCATTTCTTGGCAGTTAAATAAGCTCTCATCATCATAGGTACCAAATTGGTGCTTGCTTAGGAATAGCTTGGAATTGTGTCTGGTTTTATCTGTGTTCTTTGCATCTAAAGCCATAGAGTCTACCTAAAATAAAAATCAGAGGAATCTTTTAGAGATGGAGTTTCAAAACAGATCTTCATCTGTTTATATTTAAAAAGGTCTTTTTGTCATTAAAATTTGAAATGATAACGAGTTTTAAAAATAAGAAATCAGGAGGTAGAGAGATGGCTAGAGGTAAAGAGCACTGACTACTGTTCCAGAGGTCCTGAGTCCAACTCCTGGTAACCACATGGTGGCTAACAACCATCTGTAATGGGATCCAATGCCCTCTTCCGGTGTGTCTGATAACAGCCACAGTGCACTCATATACAATCAATCAATCAATCAATCAATAAGAAAAAAAGAGAAAAGAAATCATAAAGTGAATCATGGATGCAATTTTAATCAGGATTTCCTTACCGTGTTTCTATGCCTATTAATAAGAAATAGAAAATCATCACCATCCTTATTTTGGAGTCGACAGGGTTCAGCTAAGGGACTCAAATGAAAGACATAGTTTATTTACATTTTTAGTTAATTATTTATTTCCCTTTAAAAATAAAAAGATAAAGTTTTAGGTATCTTAGGTTGGCTTTAAACTTGATATGTATCTAAGAATGATTTAAAAGAATATTTCTTCCTAAACTATATTCTGATTATCAATGACTTTCAACTCCTCAGTCCCCTACTACCAGTTTCTGAGTCCTAGGATTTTAATTGTACACCACTGTTTGCCATAGGGAGAATTAAACCTTGGAGTTTTTGAATGTTAGGCAAGGCCTTTACCAACTGAACCACAATGCCAACCTTATTTGCATATATTAAACATAGAAAATGTAGTTATTTTGTGCCCATTAGTGGCCCTTTAATGAACTTAAAATAGCTACTTTTTGTGTATGCACCTCCAGCTGAATATTACCCTGAAGAAAGCACATCCTAGAACTAGAAATATGCCTCAAAGATTAAGAATACTTGATGTTTTCTGCAGAGGACCCATGTTCAGTCTCTAGTAACAACTCACAACCCACTGAAAATCTGGTTCTCGTCATTGTGATACCATCCTATGACTTTCATGAGAATCACCCATAGATTCATGCAAGTAAGATAAATGAATAAAGTGAAGTGTATTCTTAAAGATTACAAGAAACTATATATAATGGTCAGTTAGTCAAAACTGTTTTCAAAAAAAAGATCAAACAAAGCATAGTTTGAAGGTGCCTCTAGCCTGTGCTCTGCATTTAGAAGTCTCTCTTTCAAGGGTATTTGATTAATTTGAACTTTTTAAAAAGGTATAAGCCTGATTCACTAAATGTTATTAAGGAACACAGTCTCAGAGACATCTAAGTTTATGGTTTGTGGTCTTGAAAATATTATTTTATTAAGTTTGGAAGTACATAAAATAATTCCCAACAAGGCTAATTAAAGTACCTCATTATAGGATTCTAGAGGCCTGAACTATCAGACAGGAGAATCTCAACCCTTCTGGAGTTTTCCATATTTGCTTTATATACTTCTCAGAACTAATTAAGCATCTCCCCTTCTAGCATAATTTACATCATTACTTTTCTTTAGCAAATGATTAATGTCCCCAAAGTGAGGCTAAATCAGTCAGCTAAATACAACAAAGTTGTGAGATCGTAAAGACTGGGGATTTCTTAGGCATAAACAGTGATAAAGTGATGCTTGCTGTGGATTTGATCCAGAAAAAGATGAGTTGAAAAGTTAAATTACATATGAAAAGCAAGTAATAAATATATTACAAACAGTCATGCAGAAATTCATCTATTATAGCTGTAAATAAATGGCTTATCTTTCCTTGTGGAAAATTTTCTGTAAGTCAAGAAAGCTGTGAGTTTTCCCAATATTCAGAGTTATAACCAGTTTTTTGGCAGGCTGATTCAAGAAGACTGTGAGTTGAAATATAGCCCCAGGATACACAGGAGAGCTCAAGATCAGCCTAGTCATCTTTGTTACCCACTTCATTAAACTGAAAATTTGAAAAGAAGTCTGAGAATAGAATAGTCTGTGGTAAAGTGTAGTAGAGTAATCACCTACCATACTAGGGGCTTTTGCTTCAGTCCCCAATACTGAAGTATATTTTTTCACACAGGAGAAAAAAACAGAGAGACAGAGACAGAGAGACAAGACTGATGTAGGACTGTTAAAGGCAGTCTGGTTTCTGGTTGAGCTAAGGTTTGAAATCCTGGTGACCCAGCAGGAGATCCCAGCAGGGAATAACCTTGCAAGGGACTGTAGGTATTTTGCCATGCTCCTGGGCCCCAGGCTCCTAACAGGAGACCATAGCTCTCCATAGGTCTGTGGCCATCAAGAAATGCCTCAAGATTCTCCAAAGGTAGAGGAAGTGTGGCCTCAAGACAGGTCTCCATTTTAATGAGGTACCTAAAGGCCTGGAGGCTTAGCCAATAACCTCCCCTTTTCAGACACTCATCCCTGCAAAATGTATTTAACCCCAGGCCTGCTCTGAGAAATTTCTTTTTTCCAAGCTTTCCATGTGTCCCCTGTAGCACCAATCCTCTGTCATTTTACACAGTTATCACTTTGTTCTGCACATCTTTTGCAATAGGACTCTGGCCAGCAGGTCGATGCATTAAGTATAGGCAGTAAAGTCACAAAGTCTGTGCTCAGCAGCTGTTTTCTTCGGTGCTTTTACTATTTCATCACCTTGTGTTATCCGAAGAGACCACTTGGTCCCAGTTAGCAGCAATTTTCACAGTGTGTTCTTGTTAATAGTGAGAGTTTTAATAGAAAAAGTATGAATACTTTTTGTGTGTGTGTGTGTCTAAAATCTGTTCTAAAAATGCTGGGGAAAAACACCTTTAATTTCTCTGAGCTTTTACTTAGACAAGGACATACCCCAAGAGAGAAATATAGATGAGGCTCTTCTCCAAAGAGAAGATAGTCTTTGTTCCCAAACTGTTGCAGTCCATATTTGGAATTTTCTTTAGGAAATGGTAAACTAGCTGGAAGATAAACTGTAGAATTCATTTTCAAAATATAGCGTATGGAGTCCTGTCCCTTTAAAAATAATTAGTGGCACAAATTTGTGTAGAGTCTTCTAATTTTTATAACCTACTCTTCAAATATTCTAAATATTGTACTTCTATGTGAGTCTTATTTAAAGGTGTAATTATTTCTGAGACATGACAAATGAAAATTAAAGCATAACTAACCTTCAAGCCAAACTTTGTCCTACCTACAAGAAATGGAGGGCCAAATATGGAGCAAACTGAGGGAATGGCTAGCCAATAACAGACAGGAACCTAGCATAACTGTCCTCTGAGAGGCTCTAACCAGCAGCTGACAGAAAAAGAGGAGGAGACCTTCAGCCAAACATTAAAGGGACCTCAGTAGTCTTGTGGAAGAGTTGAGGGAATGATTGAGAGACCAGAAAGGGGGTAGGAACTCCATAGGAAGACCAACAGAGCCAACTAACCTGGACCTTTGGGTGCTCCCAGAGACTGAAGCACCAACAAAAGAGTGTATGTGGGCTGAATATAGGCCACCACGCATGTATGTAGCAGATTTGCAGCATGCAAGTCCCACAACAACTCAAGCAGGGGCTGTCCCTATGTCTGTTGCCTCCCTTTGGATCCTGTTCCCCTAACTGGGCTGCTTTCTTTGGCCTCAGTGGGAGAGGATGTTCCCATAACCTCTGGTGACTTGATGCACCACTGCGGGTTGGTACTTGGATTGGGGGGGGGGTCCTCAGAGGAGAAGGGGAAGGGAAGAATAAAAGAGGGGATATGTGATGGGTGAGGGAGAGACTGCAAACAGGATGTAAAGTGAATAAATAAATAAATTCATGGAAAAAGAAAATTAAAGTGTAAGGGAAGGATATAAAAGAGGGAGGGAAAGAAAGAGGGAGGGAAAAGAAAGGCGAGAGGGCCCTTCATTTTTCATCTGAGCCTGAGCATAAGTTGATTTATTTGCCAGAATTTGTTCAGAATGAGCTTGGCTATAGATGTCTTAATATGTTTGTGGGTAGCTTCTTCATTACATCATTATGAAATCTGGGGGAGAAAATTAAAAGGTTGTTTTGACTAGTTAATATACTTCTGGCATTTTGTAAATTCAATTAATTATGTGTGGATCACATTTACATCTGTTCTAGTAATAACAACAGGCTGGTGTTTGCTGCTAGGGAAAGCAGTCCATCAATCATCCATAATCATCGATCTTCAGAAGAGGGGACCCACCCTGGCAGGCATTCAGTAACCATGGTGTGTTTGCAACTCTAGTGCCAAGCATACTGCATTCCACAAGGCTATTAAGAAAGCTCGTTCTGTTTCCACTTGATGTGAATTGACATGTGAAGTGGTGATAGATGCAGACTTAAAGCAACTTTTTCCATCATTACAATCTTGGAGCACTGCTGACATCCCTCTGGATGCTTTGACCTTTTCTCTCAGTATTCTACTTTTTGACAGCTCAGTGAAAGGCAGTGTACCTGACATCTGGCATAAACATGAAATGTTAATTCTTAGCACAATTTTAAATCTGCCATCTTCTTACAGATGCTCATGTGATACCTTTTTCCCAAGGCTGTAACAGAGGCTGTGAGTTCTCTTAACCCTCTCCTAGTCCACATGAAAGTTATCTTTGGTTTCCAAAGCTGGTTTGGAGTCTCAGGCTCATTTAATTAAGTCAGAAAGAGATAGACAGTGAAGAACCCTGACCCACCCACAGAGAAGATTCTGTTCTCTGTTATAATTAATAAGAATTTGTGAACTGTTGTTATAAGATATAGATACTTACGGAGGATTCTGATATCCAGGGAAGGTTGCAAATAAGGTATTTGGAATCTTTTGTGAGTGGAATATAGAAGCAAAATTCTTTATTTCTCAGAGACACTGCCTCACACTACTGTCTTAATGGTCACCTCAGATCCATACCTTGTTTCTATTTTGTTGGTGCACTTGTGGAGATACATAGTACAAGCTGTGAAGGATCTACAAGAATGCTCAATTAAACAGAACACTAGTGTTTCCTAACACCAGCATGCCATAATTACAACATCATAATGGCAGGAACGAATTGCTGGGATATAGATCAGCGGTGTCAAGCTAGTCTGCCATGTGCAAGGCCCTGCTTTGGCTTGGGTCTCAGGTGCAAAAAGTGATAATAAATAAATGAATGAACAGTTTTCCAGGAAATAAAACATACTTGATAAACCTTGAAACTAAATGATCAATCAAATAAGTCTTATTATGAGAAGTTGGAAACATGGTAGGGATTCACTGTCCAGCTAAAGCAAGTGATCCCGAAACAATCATTTGGAAATGTCCATTGGAAATCATGAAGTTAGAAGAGGAAAAAAGTTAGAATGAATCTAACAGTTTTGTCCAGTGAATAGAACCTATTTATCATTTTTGTGAGCTTCCAGATTTTGTGCACTTAAAAACAGATTTCTAGGAAGAATTATAGTAGAAGTTTTAACAACCTGTAGGAAGAATATAAAAATAGTTTAAAGAAAACATTTAGACAAAGTGTACCCGAGAAAGCTTATTTGAGTAGCGGAGAATTCACGAATAAGTGGCATTCAAACCTGGAAGAAGTACTTACCCGAAGCATTGTGGAAAATTAGCTTTTCCAGGTTAACCATGAACCTGAATTTGAAATGTCACCTGACTGGTTACTGTGATATGTTGCTCTTATTTTGCTATCATTAGATGAAGAATTTCCATTGTGTGACAATGACCCAATGAGAAATTTTAAGTTACATGATCAGTCAGCTGATTCGCTGTTTGTGGTTGACTAAAGCTTAATCTTTTGATTACTTTGTTTAGTTTTTAGTCAGTTATGAGAAACATTTCCAAGTTAAGTTCTAGCTTGTATACATAGGACCAAGGTGACAGAGCAGCCTTAGGCTAATGGCTTCCGTCTTAACTATGTTCTTGGGACTGAGATGAATTCCCCTAATGAAGGTCACAGCACACATCTCTTGTGTATAAGCAATCGCCTTGTACAGATTTTTCTCATGGAAGACTTGACAAGGCTTCTTTTGAGCTTGATACAGTGTGCTGACAAAAGATGTAGAGAAGCTTTTGTGGTATGATAGAAACACTCCTATGTACATGTATATTTGGTGGTCAGACGTCTTCCTCAAGTGCCCTCTGCCTTATGGTTTCAAGACAAAATTATCTTATTGGCACATGAAGCTCACCCATTAAGCTCAACTGGCTAGCTAGTGAGCCCCAGGGATCCAGCTGCTTCTGACTCCAGAGCAATGATATTAAATTTGTATGCTACCACACCCAACTTTATTACATGAATCCTGCGGAATCTACAGGGACTGAGTTCAGGTTCTCATGTTTGCATGGCACACATTTTACTGATAGCTATCTTGACAGCCCAAGCTAGAGGACCTTTAAATTTTAAATTTAATAACTCTAATAGAATTGAGAATTGCATGGGCAATTATACTGTCCTAGAAGAAGGCTAATAAGATTAGGAGAAACTAACTTCAAATTGGTGAGATTGGATTCATATACAGAATGAGGAATGAGCTATAGGGACATATTTTAGAATCAGAACTTTCAAGTATAAACAACTGCAGGGGGATAGTCTTAATGAGTTAAAAAGTGTCCCTTACAAAGCTAATATACATACTCATCTACAAACTCTAGGGCATGTGCTAAAAGATGCTAAATCTAATTGCAAAAGATCAATACAGAGTCTGTTGTGCATCGTGATAATGAGTGCCAAAACCTTGCCTGTTTTAGAAATGAAGCTTTTGTAGAAAGCCCCCTCCATCCATACAAAAGAACTCTACCACCCAACTCCGATGCAGACATGACCATACCCACATATAGAAGAACAAAAAACATTTTCAGGTCTCAGTTATAGATTCTGTAAGCACAGGGGCTCCTTTTAAATCTCCCTGCATTTGGAAGAATTTAAAGTAAACTGCATCGTGTGCATTCTCCATTCTTTATCATTTTTCCGGTATCTTTAAACAGCCAATCACTGCTGCTTTACCCAGGAGATAATGCAGGGTTAAGACTTACTCAATACATATCTTTTACTAAAGGCCTATGAATTCATATTCTAGAGAATTCTGTTTTCTTTTTCTTAAACACAGATACAGCAGATTGCCAAAAGCACACCAGAAACATTGCTGGTCTCTAGATTCAAATCTAGAGATTAATGTAAACCGAAGTTTCAAGAGTGGTGGGATAGTAATCTCCTTCAAAGCACATTAACTTGACATTTGCTCTGTCTACTCTCAACAAGAATTTATTAAAGCCTTGTTGATGATCCACCACTTAAGGTTTTACCTACATGAGTTATAAACTGACTGCAGGAGACCAGTTATTGTTCAGAGAATCCTTCCTAAGCTGGAAAATAACAGAGTAAGGAGAATCAAGTAAAAAATCCACCATACTGTAAACAATCATCAACACTCACAGCAGAGGCCATTGTTATATGTTCTCAGTGATGCCCTTCTTGTTAGGGAAGAAACAGTTATGTTAAATGGTGATAGGTTATTGTCATTCATTAAAATGAAACTTCTCAGAGAGAGTTCAATACAGATTTGTGGTTTATTTTTAAGTATCTGTCTATATTTTCCAAATGTACTATTTAAAATTATTTTTGCAGGAGCAAAAGTTATGGGCTTTGTGCTAAGATTGTTTGGCATACTTGGAATTTACATAGACCTTCATTGACCCTCAGTTGTAATTCTTCTGTTGCCTAGAGACAACATGCTCACACTACTCATTGTTTCTCTGCAGTTCTTTATTATCTTTTCATCCGCATTAAATGGATAAATAGGAAAATACTTGTTTTCCTACTGGAATTAAAGACTAGGCATTCAAATCAGAGGAAGAACGAAGCGTTCCAATTTATCATGATTTTGAATCGCAAGTTTGGAAAGTAACTGAATGTATGCTTTTGTATAATCATCAACAGGCAGGATAACAAAGTACAGTTGCCATTTCAATTCCTAAAAGAAATCAATCAGCACATGGTCTTTGCTTTAATTCTCCTCCGATCATTTCATTATTGCTTCTTACTCGAGCAGAAACAAGATAATTATACGCAATGAGAGATAATGCTGTTGTTTTTTATATGCTAGCTGTTTTCATTGTATAAGTGTACACACATACATTTATGTGTAACTTTTTTCCCCTTTTGAGGAAATTATAGGCTTTTAAAGGAAGATGCCATTTGAACGTAAGGGAAATTGTACACAGGATAAAAAGAATTCCGAAAAGTGTACAGTTAAGTGAGGAAGATAGAGAAAGTAAGACTTCAAAGTGAACCTTCACCTTTCCCTTGGGAATATTTAAAAATAAAAGGTCACCATGCACAGATCTGCTTCAGCAGGGTGTTTTATGGGGTTCCTCAGTGTGCAAAAAAGTAGGTGTCTGATTCTGTTGCCTTTTCTTGGACTGTTTTTCCTCCTGTTTACTGTTTGGTCCAACTCTAATGTGTTAGTGTTTGTTTTATCTTATAATATTATATTTTATTACTATCCCTTAAAATAAAACAAACAGGTTATGACCACTCCTTTAGATGATTTAATTACTTAGTGTTATTGTAAAACACATAAAATTAATCTCTTAAACAACAAAGACAAAATCATTTTTATTACCACATGCCAAAATAATCATCATTTGACCTACTTATTTTCTTTTTAAATTTGCTTTCATTTTTATTAACTTTACATTAGCATATACAATAATGGCTTCACATGAGTGCCTTCATACTTATGTGGTATTATACTTTGTTGTCTTCACGTAATTGAGCACTACATAATTCAACTAAATTTATGCATTTTAATGTCTTCTAAAGGGAATTTACATTAAAGACCATTCCAGTTATTCCTTGTCTTTTAATGGTAGTCAATGTTTTACTTCTCATATTGGCATGTTTTCCTATTTTTCCAGGTGTAAATAATACATATACTCTATTTTACTTATTTACCCATGTTGCTTCTGGAGTTTTAAATTCTTCCATCATTATGTCTCTGAAATTGATACTCAGTTTCTAGCTGTGGTTTTGTAGCTGCTTTATATCCACATTGAAAAAAAATCACATTTCTCCATATTTAATGTCAGTATATAAGTGAATTTTCTCCTTTTTTAATTATTATTATTTTATTTATTTTTCTTAATTATTCACTTCACATCTCAATATCAGCCCTCCTTCTCCTCCCAGTAACTCCTTACACAGATCCTTTCTCAATTACCCCCACCTGACTATCACCCCTCTTGGGCAAAAATGCATTTTTTCTTTTGAAATTTGATATTTTTGATATGTTAGCAAAATTAAAAGTGTTCATATATATTCGATTATGATACATTTAAATCTTCATCCTTAAATTCTGATTAAATCTTAGTTCTGATAATTTAACCATTAATCACATATTTAAGCATTTTTAAAGACTATTATAGAACATGTATATCATTTACAATAATAATGTCACCAATTGGGTGCATCCATTCTCTCAAATGAGATTTAAATCACACATGGACTGATTCTGAGACAAACAAATGAACAAACAAACAAACAAACAAAAAACCACCTACCAATTCATTACATGAAGGAAGGACAGATGATTCTACAGAGTGTATAGCCAGGGCTAAGATGTGACCTGCTTGCTAAGGCTTTGGTTATTTTTTTGTTTTCCTGGAAAGAGAATGGACTTTCAATACACATGCATCACTTTCAAGATATTTTCAAGTTTTATATAAACATTTTACAGAGAAATGGTAATGAAGCTCAGATAAATGTTTGGAGATTCGTGGCCATCTCAGCAGCCACTGATCTTGACCAGTGTGCCCACAGCTTACCTTCACTTGCTTCTTCAGCCTGGACTACAGATTCTCTATGCTTCTACTCGTGTATTTGTAACAAATATCCTTCATATTTGGAGCAATAACCTTCCATTTTTCATTTTTTTCTACTGTTAGTTATTTGCAATATTTTGGGTTTTTAATTGTCATACTACAAAGTTGGTGGTACCTGATTAGACATCCTGTTACTTAATCTTTCAATAGGAGTTGATCCATTACTTAAAAAGAAATTATGGGAGTCAATAACACTCATGCAAATCTCTCTCTCTCTCTGTCTCTCTCTCACACACACACACACACCTTGCTGTCATATTTCTTGAGATTTTTATAAAAAGAATTTAAAAGGACAGAAAACTAAAGTATAAAAGATAAGAAAAGTTTGTTATCAAAAAACTCAAAGGATGAGATTAAACCGTGACCTAAAGGACCATTGGGGGTAACACAGTCTCAGGGAACAAGAACAGTGGCCAGAGAGACCACTCTGGGTAGAAACACTGTGATGGGATTAAAGCAGACAAGAGCCAGAGAGGATATTATATCCCCTCCATGGGCTGAGGCTTAATACTAGTCCTAAGTTTCTGGTGCAGATAGACTCCTCTAGGGTTTTCCGGCTCAAATTAATGCAAGGCTTACTTAGATTATCTCTTAATTTTATATTTAATTTATTTTAATATAATATAATAAATAAAAGCATATATGTTTAGTATAATTTCATCATTTCTCCCTTTCCTCCCTCCAAAACCTCTTATATAGCCTCACCTTGTATTAAGGCTTACATCCATACCTTCAACTTAGTGGATCTGTATTTTCAATGAGAAGAAAGGGAAAACCACAGACCTTGGAGAATGTGGGATAGATCCAATGTGTAGCCACTCTAAGGGCAGGATTCCTTTGAAGCTCCCTGGTTTTCTTTGAATATTGACACACTTTTTGCTTCTTTCTTTTTCTTTTAAACAAAATAATGTATCCATGTAGTAGATTAGATTCTCCAAAACAGATGGTTTCTGAGGTCCAGGACTTTGCCCATACCAGGCCCTGGGATCATGTTGTAGACTAAGAAACAAATGATCTGAAATCTCTTCTGGAGTAGATTCTAAGGAGGAAGTGTGCTTCCTGATTCAATGATTCTCAACCGAAGCCACTTATTTAAAACTGGCACAAAAATCACTCACAGATAGAAAAGTTTGACTGCTAAAGAAATTTGAAAATTGATACAAGCATGATTGTTCTGGGAAAAAAAAAATGAGTCCCTGGATAGCAGAACAATGAGAGATAAGAGGAAGATTGTACCATGAAGATGGGAGGACTCGCCTGCATGTTCCATTGCCACTGGATACTCTTCATCTCTGCTGATCTCAACTACATGCATACGTCAGGATGCTTAAAGCCAGTACTGTAAAAGTTAACTTACGTTCCTCAGATTGTATGTACTCAGAGAAACAAGGGTATCATATATTTTAGAATGGGTCTTCTTAAGTATGCAATTAAACATCATTTTAGTGTTTTGTTGATAACTTGTAAATTGGCTCATTTAAGGCCATTGTAGGGAAATATAGGGGAAAAAGGAAGAATAAGCGAGCACATGAGCAGAGACCATACAAGCCCTACTAGAAGGAGATGCTTTCTCAGTCCTCCTTTGTGTTTTGCATCATAGTCTAATAAAATGAATTTTTGTTGTAGTAAGAGCAGCTGGAAAGAATTAATGAGATAAATTGAGGTCAGAGGAAAGCTCACCTTGTGAGTGATTTACATTGAAGAATAAATAACATGGAATAGTGAAGTTTTGCATTAAAATGCTCTTTGAATATTCTGTGTGTGCTTGTATCTCTGTTTATGTTTGGGTGTGAGGTATAAGGGTTGGGGATGGGGTGTGTGCCTGTCCCTGTAAGTACATGCCTGTGAGTACAAATGGAAGGTGCACATGGATGTATATTTTTATGTGTTTGGGGACCAGCGGTCAATATTGGTTGTTCCTCTGAAATCTTCCTTGAGATTTGAGACAGGATCTCTCATTGGTCTGGAGCATCATGGTTAGGCTAGGCTGCCAGTCATCAAGATCCATGGACCACTTATCTGTTTTCATTTTCCCAGGGCTGGGCTTACATGATTATCCCACTATGCGCACTTCCTTTTCTACCTAGGTTTTAAGGATAAAAGAGAGGTCTTCATGCTTGCATGGCAAGCATGTTCCCAGCTGATCTATCATCAAAACCCTATTTGGACACTTTTATTAACTACCAAATTTGTGTCACAGTGAACAATCAACATACCTAGTCAGTTAGGGAGCATTTCTGCCACAGGGTCACACATTTATCATTCTTCCTCAAGTGTTAGCACCTTCTAGCACCATGATGAACATGAAGGGGATGTGATTAAGCTGAATTCCAAGATTAAGAATTTCTTCCTTTCATCTTAGTTCATCTTGTGCTACTTTTATCATTGCTGTAAAAATGACCAGAAACACCTTAGAAAGAAAGGATTTGCTTGGACTCTTTTGTGAAGTGCAATCTCTCATGGTGGGGTGACCTGGCCCCAGGAACTTGAGGCAGCTGGCCACAAGGCATCAATAGTCAGAAATCAGAGAGAGCTAGAAGCAGGTACTCAGCTTGTTATCTTCTGTTTTCTTCTTTATTAGGGCTGATATCCCCCACCTGAGATAACTGCTGCTCATATTCAGAACAGGCTTTCCTTTCTTGCTTAAATCCTGTAAAGATCTTCACAGGTTTGTTTCCTAAGTAATTCTAACTCTGGTCAAGATGGCAGAAGATTAACCACTGAATAGTAAACACTGCTCCACAGTGTAAGCAACCATAGATTCTATGCTAAAATAGTCCTTTAGTATATGAATCAATGCTCAAAGTATCTTATTTACTGTGATATTGCTGAAATTCTCACATATGCCCATGTATCCCCATGTATCCCAAAGTCATTGCCAGCACTGATTTATAAAACTTCCATTTCATCCTTGTAAAGGTCACCTGGTATGAAAAGTATAGCAGTCTTAATCCATAAATAGTCCTCTAATTCCTTAAAAGTAAACAGCTAGAAATATCTCGTTACCATAGTGACAGTGGATTGTTGATCACAATTACTCTTTTAAGCCTAAACTGGCGCAATGATTTTCATAATGACATGCAATTACAAGTCCACATAAAACTTTCTGAAATAAGTCTTGCTCAAATGGAAATTTCCTACTCTGGAGCCTACAAAGGATGCTTATTTTACAGGCTCAAGCAAATGTGTTAATGACTAGGAAGCAGATTATAATTGAAAGAGTAATGGGAGAATCCAGACTTCTCAGTGACCCCGACTGGGAGAGTGTTCTTCCTTGAGAAAGCAATTTAACAGCAGGTCTAAACTTCAGTGTTCCCATCTGTTAAATGGAGATGGTCAGGGAAGACTCCTGTGTTTGAAGATAAACAAAAGAAAGTTAAAAGCAAAAGTAATGGGATCTTTGAAGAAGAAGAAAGAGCCTTGTGTTGATCTGGAAAATCTTCTGTGTGCAAAGTTTACTGACAAATTTTAATTAGACACATCATTCAGAAATTTATTTTTGATGATTACAAGAAGTTATAATTCTCCACGCAATACTGTCTAGCCATTTCATTTGTACCAGGCATATGAAGATTTTCATGATTTTTTAATTTCAATTCCTTTGAAGTAACAAGTTCATTTTATTCGCCATTTCTAGTCACTGTGTGCTAGGCATAAAGGCTACAACAGTTCATGAGCTATGGTAATGGATATCATGCT
The DNA here is from genome assembly GCA_019843965.1 of Rhynchomys soricoides. Taxonomy (NCBI): domain Eukaryota; kingdom Metazoa; phylum Chordata; class Mammalia; order Rodentia; family Muridae; genus Rhynchomys; species Rhynchomys soricoides. The sequence continues at coordinate 8,377,299 of JADRCH010000017.1, read as the reverse complement.
GCTTGTCATCTAGTGGGAACAAGAAGTGTAGGCGGGATTCTTTTAAGCTCCTTGTAACTGACCAAAGCTATACAAATTATAAGGAGAGTGAACAACTGGGAAACGAAAGAAGGTTAAGCAAGATGTTCATCATTTACCCAAACTGATGACTTTAATACATTTTAGACAATGAAACTTTACATCTTCACAACTTATTAAATGGTGCTAAAAATGAACTATTGAACAAAGCTTGAGTCATACGTTTCAACAACTTTGTTAAAAACATTTCTGAAAGTTTGACAAGAAAGTAGGAGAAAAAGTAATTTCAATAAAGAATTATTGCATTGATTTGGTTAGGGCAGTGGTGTGAGTGTGTGTGTGTGTGTGTGTGTGTGTGTGTGTGTGTGAGTCAGAGGACAATTTTGTAGAATTAGCTATATCCTTCTACCTTATTTGCCTTAGAGAACTTAGGTCATAAAGCTTGGTAGAAATTGCCTTTACCTAGTGAGCTATCTCTCCAGCCCCGTTTTGATTAAATTCTACATGCTAAGTAATTCTCTGATCATTTTCAAAGATATTTCTGGAAACATCTTTGTGAAGTATAGGACATGATGGCATTTTTCTATAGAAGGAAGTTCCAAGGATTAAAATAACCCGACTGAGCTTGACTGTTCAATAGTTAGCTCACATTTTTTCAAGGCTCTACTAAAATCCTTTGTAAGGATTAGGACCACCATAAGTACATATTCATTGGAAAGGCAAGGTTCTAGAATACCTTACTATTTTGCTGTAGTCTTGGGGTTTCTTTTGATCACAGAGAGAAAGTGTGTTCTGGTCCCTAAATGTACAACAGGTTCTGTAACCGCTTTGATATATTGATGATTTTTTCATTGCCTGAATCAAGTAAATTTTGCTTATATTCACCAGTAAGCATGTATTACCTGTTAATTGGATTTGGTGACTATGTTGCATGAATTCTTCCATTCCTGGGGTTTTAAGTCCCCTCACACTCTGGGTACAGTGATAACGTTGATGGTGTTCCTGACCTATAATCCTAGAATTGACAAACAGACATAGAAAACATCATAAAAACTTTCTGAGAACAAAAGAAATATCTATGGACATGTATGAAATCAAGACTTCTCAGGGCAATAAGTTAATTAAATAATTTAAAACCTTATCAGTTGTATGATTTGCATTTTATCTTATCACAATATTCATTTATATTATATTTTTCTTTTACATTAGCATTTTTCATACATTTCTGTGATATAATGAGTGTCCTATATTTATACATTCTTCCATGACTTCAAAGGATTTCTATGCACATCCCATTATTTATCAGCACAGCAGAGTGCCAAAGACTGATGAAAATCTTATCTTCTTTCATAATTAAAAAATAAAAACACAAAGGGTTGAAAGAAACCAGTAGTCTTCTTGTTTGTGGTGGTTGTTTCAATATTTATCAGAAAGACTCAGAAAGAAGTCTTTCCCTGGCTTTGTACATTCTATACCATCTTAAATAAAATGAATTTACAAACCAGGATCCATTTTCCTTTAAAGTTTCCCTTTTTATTATGTTTGTAGTTAGATATGAGGAGAGTTAGCCCATGTGCTTTCCATCAAAAATGTAGATGCCTCATTATCATCATCACCATCATCATTATCATCATTATCATCATGCCTATTTTTTTAACCAAAGAAACCATATTTTTCTTTGAGATTGTAATATGTACTAATAAAAATATACACTCTTCATATCACTTGAGGGACATCTTTCCCAGTACTTTTTACACTGGATGAAAATATTAAATGATCTATATCCCTATTTTAATAGCTTTATGATATAAAACTTCACCATTAGATGTATTTTTCTTGTTTTGTGCTTAAGTAACATGTGGCCAACACAGTTTATGAGACTTACTATATAGTATATCTACTGATCAGATCCAGTCTCTTTGTAGTAATTTGAATTACCATTCTCTGAGGTTTTTAATGTACTAATTTAGACATTTTTCATAAATTTAAAAAAAAAATCCCATTATGTTATAGAGACTCACTGTTATATTCTTTTGAGAAGAGTATCTCTCCAGGCTGTCTAATTAGGTAAGTTTATGAACATTATTCCTTTTTGATTTTTCTACTAGGAATAAGCCATTTTGCAAGTGTTCTCATCTAAGTCTTTTGCATGTTATCTCCACTATCTATTATCAAACATTTCACATTTTTTCTATTGAGTTTTTTTATATTATAAAAATATATTGTAATTTAAGTTCTTCAAATACAACAATTGAATTACAATTAATATAATTTATACTGCTTTTAACCTCTTAGAAGTTTACGAAGTACCGTTATGGCTATCATTCTCTTTCCTTTAACTGATGGTAGTGATCAGGTTAAACATTAATAAATTATGCAAATGAGAAAAGGATCCTAATGTCATCTGCCTGGTCTGTGCTCTCAGAACCTTTGTGAACCTTTCTACTCTATTCTCTGAGCTTCATGTTCACCCCTTGCTTCTGACCGAATTCTGACACACTAGCTCTCTTGCCTCTTCCTCCCACCTGGCAACCTCAGTCTACTGAGGTCCTGTGTCCTAAATTGTCACTGGAACTCAGTGATCTTTCTCCTCCATTATAAAAGGGGTCTCTTCTCTACATCATGTTATTTCCTTCAGAACACTGCCCTTTAAATTATCAGCAAAGGCAGAACACTGAGTTTTCACAAACATGCCTGGGAAGGAACACTGAGTATAAGAAGAAGAGAAATCAAATAGCTCTAGAATTATATGAACTGGTTTTTACAATTAAGGCATGACACAGCATAGAATTTAAACCACAACAATAAGATACGTACCAGTGTTTGATGTGTATCATGGTATGCATTGCAATTTGCAGTCTCGACTTGGTTAATCAAAATATGAAATTTATAGTCAGAAAGTATCTTTCTGCTGCCCATCCTGATTAAGCCAAAAAAATTCTTAAATAATTCACTATGGATTGAAGTTTTAAAGTTTTCTTTTTTGGTATTAGTTGGGTAGTCGTAATGTGGGAAGTAATTTTATTCTATTCCTAAGATTCTGGGTAAGCGAAGAGTGGTAGGTGTACATTATGAATTAGAGAAATCAGAAAATACAAAAGGCAAGTACAATGTAGCTATATCTTAATGTAGAACATGTTAAATGATATAAAGATATAATAAGAGATGTGTACTGCAAAAACCCTTATGTAAAAACCAAACCATGTGACTGCCTGGCTGGTTCCTTGCGATGGGTACTGATTGTACAGATGTATATCTAGTAAAATGGTAAAATCTGTTTTAAACATGATCCACTCTCTTGCTGAGACTTTTCTTGTCATTACCAAAGTCAGAACAGAGCTAGGACTAAAAAAAGTAAAATCAGAAAATGCTGCTTTGGGTGTGGAAAGCTGGCCACTTGTGGTAGGAGTGCCATCTAGAGCATCCACTATGGACATGAACATAATGGTTACTCATAAAGTCAAAATTTATGGCAGGAAATCCAGATATATGACTCTTGGGCATTCACCCAACAAAACGTGTCCTACTACAGTGACACCTTCTTGCTTTTTGTTATTCGATTCACAATAATCAAGAAAAGTAAATAGCATAGATGACCATTAACGAAAACTGATGAATAGATAATTAAAGCATGGCACATTTACACAGTGGAAGATTACAGAGCTGTTAATAAAAATGAAATTACTAAATTCTTAGGTAAATACATAGAGCTTTAAGCAATCATTTTGAGTGAGATACCCAGACCAAGAAGACAAATGTCAGAAGTTTTCTCGTATTTGTGGGTCTTGACTTTAAATTTTCAGATATATGTCTCTTGTTTTGAACACCAATGAAAGTCATGAAATTGACAGGGGCCATTTTGAATGGGATCTTTCAAGGGAGGAGAAATATAACTCAGTAGTGTAAAAATGTTTAAGGTCAATGAATAAAAAAAAGTAAGTTGGGGTAGAGGATAGAAAGGAAAAGTACCGGGAGAAATAGAGACTAAAGATCTCCACCTGTAACCAAGAAGCTATTTGCAATTAATATCTGCCTAGAAAGGGGAAAGATTCTGTGGTGTGTGTATCGTCTGTGGTATACATGCTGGGGTTATTTCTGGGGTTCCAGGTTTTCCATTTTCTCCCTCTCAGTGTATTCAGGTGCCTCTACACAGTGGGCTGGAAGGATGAGGCAGAGTCCAGTGTGTGGGGTCTACAGGATCCAAGTCCTGGGAATAAGTATGGGGGTGGAGGGTAGGAGTGGGGGAGAGCCTTCTCCAAGGATGTTAAATGAAAACAGTTCTCTTAGATGATCTTAACTTTTGTGCATAGCCTTATTCGGGTGGGCTTGTACATAGCTTGGGGTAGAAAAGGACTACACATGAACTGGAGAGTGGGAAGAAGTTTTCAGAGTAAATGAAATAATTGGCTGGAGTTTAAAATACTGTGAATGCCTCATTTGTGTGGAAAGTATTTCAGGATGGGAGAGGAGGTAGGATGCAGGTGGTGAGGCATTTCAGGCACTTGCTGGGTGGGTTCTTATCTGGAAAGAGAAAGTTGAACTTGTAGGTTTGCTGAGGAATACATGTTCTCAGGTAGAAGACTGGGGGTCAGACTTCACAAATCAGGCAGAGCAAAGAGAAGACAAAACTCCACTAAGAAAAGGGAGTCTCCATTTTGCTCTGAGCTCGGAGAAGCTAATAGACAACTTTAGTACTGAGGAGCAGCAAGACTCTATGTTTTACTCAGAGTTCTGTTTTGATTTATTTTGGTGCTTTTTCTCTTATTAGACTTTAGGTTTGTTTGCTTTTGAGTTTTTGGTTGGTCGTTTTGCTTTGGTTTTTTATTTATTTATTTATTTATTTATTTATTCATTTATTTATTTATTTATTTATTGAGAAAGAGAGTGTGTGTGTATGTGTAAGAGCAAAAATGAAGTTAAGTGGATATGGA
>JADRCH010000017.1:8157023-8362922 GCA_019843965.1 Rhynchomys soricoides | reverse complement strand
TCTTCTTCTTCTTCTTCTTCTTCTTCTTCTTCTTCTTCTTCTTCTTCCTCTTCCTCTTCCTCTTCCTCTTCCTCTTCTTTTATTTCGGTTTTATCTGTCTAATATCCATGATTTTGCCACCCCACTATTTTTTTTTTAAATTTCCTTGAAAGTTTGCAAAGATATGAGGTCTTAAACACTAGCTTTTCCAGATCCTATTGAATACATGAATTTATTTTAGATGTCACTGTTTTATAGTACAACCAATTTAAGCTTATCCTTGACTAGTTTACAAATAAATGAGACTCATACTATGGTTATTTTATTTGGCCTTTACAATTACTAAGGCCCACCCCTAATCTATTCTTCTAACTGCTGGCCTGGCTACCTCCCCAGTGATGTACCCCAGAAACTTGCTGTTTTTCCTGGCCATGTACCCATGTACACATGGTCCCTCTCCCCTCATGGTGGCTTCTTCCTCTCTCAAATTCTTCCTCTCCACTCCTCTCCTCTCCTCTCCCCCCCTCCCCCTCCCTCTCTCTCTCACCTAAAACCTCTAATCCCTCCAGTAATTGGCTGTAGCCAGTTTTGTATGACCAATAGTTTTAAATCAAAGAACAAGGTTTGTACAATAAAGGCCTGTAACCATGAGAATTCATTTCTATGCTCAGACAGAATTAGCATTACATACATAGCAACAGACCAAACCTCAACACATTTTGATTTTACTCACAAAGTTGAGCATCTGCATAGAGCAGCAGCCCTATGAACAGTGCATACTATCACTCATCTGTCCAAGTTTCAAGTCTTTATCTTTGAAATTTTAAATTTAGTTTTATTTATTTTTTATCAGTAGTATGTATGTTGTATATGCATGTATGTAAAAGAGAGAAAGAAATAGAGAGGAGGGAGGAGGAGGGTTTGAAGGGACATACATGGCACAGTGTGTGGAGAGGACACTCTTGGGGAGATGAATTCTCTTTTTGCATACACGTATGTTCCGTGGATTGAATTCACGTTGTCAAGCTTGAGTACCAAGGTGTCAGTATCTACTGAGCTACATCTGTCCCTGGTTCTAAAACACAAATCTTTCTAGGTCGAATGATGGGATACTTCATGACTGGCCTTAGCTGCTGCACCTTCAAAATGTGGTAATAAGTAAGTTAATGTGTATAAATCACTAAGGTCACTGGGCAGCTCACACTAAGGAATAATACTTGCTTTTACGTTGATGTTTTTGCTAGTTGCTCTACCACTGAGCTTCACCCATAGGCCTACTTTTTTGCTTTTGTTTTGGGAGAAAACTAATTACATGATTTCCCCAGGGTATGACTTTGTTTTCTTTTTAATGGGATGCATGTACTAGATATTTTTAATATAGTTAACACCCTGAAAAAACCAAAACCTCATATGTTCTATATGAACCAATTTAAATCTTCTACCAACTACAAAATGCATCTAGTTACTCTGCTCCTCATAGTATACTAATCCACATATCCTAAAGAATCCATGGCCTCTGGGGGAGTAACCGAACCTCTAGTCTTTGTACTTTTGAAGTAGGAATAAGCGCTAGGTTCAGAAAAAGTAAATAGATTCATCAAAGTTTATGTCGAGAACACAAACTCACTCCTAACCATGAACTCCTCTGACTCTAAAGCAAGACTGTCTGCTTCATTCAAAGTTGCCATAGAAAACATATTTCAATTTGTTTTATACAATAAAAAAAAAAAAAATAGCGTAGTAAAGCGTTGATCTATACTTAACAGTATTTTGTCTTTTCTGAACTTGTGTTATCCTACATTGCCATCTTTTCTTATGTTAAGTGATATGGAAACACTGCTTCATATCCTTATGTGTAAGGGATCAAAATGAATTTAGAGTGATTTTCCATCTACATGGCATCACTGAAGGCTATCTTAGTTAGCCAGGTGGGATTTAGTTACCAGCTTGTAATTGCAAAGGCTCTTTCCACTCTCTTTCTTCCATTTCCTCAGAACAACTGGTGCAAGCAAAGATTCCTGAATTCAAATTTAAAATTGCTCTAGAGAGAAGCAGTGAAATTTATTCCTGTCCAAGTGCAATGATGATGTCTATGCACAGCAAATACAGTAGAGCTGTGAGGGCATTTGATGTTAAACCCGGTGCTTCAAATATTCCATGACATAATGCAAGTAGAAACCAGGAAGGCTTTTCATCACATGACAACCATAGGTCAGGTACTTGAATAAATAAAAAAGAGGACGAAAGATAGAAACATGCTCATAAATTGCCTGTTAGATACACTGCTGAAATAAAATACAGACCAAAGCAAGTGTGAGCATTTTAGTCATTCTCTTAGTCTGACAGAACATATTGTTTGAAGAAAGACAAAGAAAGGCTTCTAGATTCACAGGACTGGAATCTCACAAGGGAACTCACACAGGTGCAGTTTTTAACCTAGAACATATTCGTGCTGCCATGACATCACAGGGCAGGAGAGAGCATATGTTAGCTGAGATAATATTAAAGAAAACAATTAAAGTACTCTGAGGTTTATCATCAGCACAAATAAGGAAATCAACAACCTGCTTCCTAGAAGATTATTTGAGATATAAAAATACAAAAGAGTTAGGGAGAATAAATTAAAGATGTCGTGTTGAATTAGTCGTTGGCAGTATAAAGTTCAGACTCCTTGCAGTTGAAAGAGAATCAATGAACACTTATGTCAAACAGATTAGAATTCCTAGGTAAGTTTATGCATGACTTTGATCAAGGAGGAATGTAATGTTTCTTCGCTGCATATCTACATATTTGCTACTGAAAGGGAAAATGTTTCATCTTGCTGGTCGAAGAAAACTCACAGGGCTGCTGTTTTCTTCTTTCCACAGTCAGGCCCATTTCTTTTATTAGAATCTCTTTATACAGAATGTCTGAAGGAGGAAGCAGGTGGTTGCATGGAATTTCTTTATTTTGTTTCAGGTAAATATATTTGGAACCAGAGCAGGGGTAAGAAAAAGAGAGAAGCTGTGTATTTAGAACTTCTATTTTAAGTGGTGTCTTTCAGGAAAGATGAAAAGAATTTTAACTGATTTAGTAAACTTAAATTTTACTACATTTTAGGAATAACTTGAAAGAATTTTATCATTCTTAGATTATAATAAATAATTGAATGAATTTAAAGGCCAGTCCCCTTTTGGCCATTTGAATGTTGTGATGAAAGATTTACAACAATTCTACTTGAAATGAAAGATGCTCAACTAATGGTTTTAAATTTAATTAGACTTTTCAATTAGACTGATTTTAACATTAAGTTGAAAAAGACATTTTCCCCTATTGTCTTTGACTCTACCGACCTCATTGCTTCTGATTCCACAGATTTGAAAATCCCAGTGAAGCCATAATGCATTGAATACTGTATATTAGAGCACTAATCAGTCAGATAGGAAGACTTCTCCTCTTAAGAATAAAAAGAAACACTTTCATCTATGTCAAAGTAACAGTGCCTGCTGCCTTGACTTCTCGGCACACAGAAGCAGGAGTGGCCATTGATTCTGTCCTGGCACACAGATCCATTGTGGCAAGGGCTGGAAGCCCACTCTTTGAGATCTGTCTCACAGAAACTTCCAGCCCATCCAGCAGAACAGATACAGACAGGGTGCTCAGGGGCTTTATGGCAGGTGCCTTCATGTTGGCAGGTGTTCCCTGCATAGGATTTAGTGGCAGGTTCACAGTCAGCCTCTATTCACAGATTGAAGCTTACCATAACTGTCCTCTGAGAGGCTCTCCCCAGCAGTTAACAGAAATAAATGCAGAGACCCAAAACCAAACGTTAAAAAAAAAAAATCAAGAAGTCTTGTAGAGGAGTTGTGGGAAGGGTAGAGGAACCTGGAGGTGATAAAAACTCCATAAGAAGACCATCAGAGTGAACCAGCCTGGACCCTTAGGGGCTCCAAGAGACTCAACCGCCAACCAAAGAGCATACGAGGGCTGAGCCTAGGCCCCCTACACACATGTAGCAGATGTGAAACTTGGTCTTCATGTGGGTTCCCTGACAATTTCTGTTGCTGTTCCCCTAACTGGTCTGTCTTGTCTGTCCTCAGAGGGAGAGGATGTGCTTAGTCCTACAATGACTTGTGGCATCAGGATGGGTTGGTACCCAGGAAGAACCTCTACCTTCTCGGAGATGAAGGGGAGTGGTGGGGAGGGTCCATGTGAGGTGTGGCCTGAGAGGACAACAGGACTACAATCGAGATACAAAGTTAATAAATAAATTAATTAATGGAAAATTTATTTACAAAAAAAAAAAAACAAAATAAAAAGTAAAAAGAAAGACAGAAAGACAGTAACTCAGAAAAGAGGTACAATGACTGAGATCAGCATAACACGGAAACACTAGATTCATAGAATATAGTAATTAAAATGACACCTGACATAGTTTACATAAGGATGCTGTTATTTAGTCCTTACAATCTACCTTTATTGGCCAAAATAACGTACATTTGTTACTGAAATCATGAGTTAGTAAATGCTTAGGCTGAATGATAAAACATGAACATATTAATTATCATAATTGGTAGAGTTACATCAGAAATTAAGGCTCAGCGTTTAAGACCCTTTGCTTTGTAATCATGAGAGCCAGGGTTCAGATCTCAGCACCCATTTAACAAGCTGGATATATACAAATGTCTATAAAATCAACTCCAAGGGATCTGATGCTTTCTTAGGGCTTCTTCTCTTAAAGAAACAATTGCCCCATATATTTATATATATATGTCTCTAACTGTCTGTCTATCTGTCTGTCTGTCTGTCTGTCTATCTATTTATCTTTTTGCATGTTAGTATAAGAGGGATGGAATGAGAGATGGAGATAGATAGATGGATAGATGGATAGATAGATAGATGTTTTAATTATACAGTCAATGAATGTTTTTAACAAAATAAAGAAATTCCATGGAACTAACAGCTCCTGCCTTCAGACATTTCTGTAAAAAATTATTCTAATAAAAACAGGCCGGACTGTGAAAAGTCAATAAAACTCTTTTAAGTCGGTAAAACAGAGTGTTATAAATAGCCACCATTTTGGAAGAGTCTTAAGGACAGAATATGGGCATTAAAAGATTATTTAATTATAATTATTTTTGTTATGCTTTACCCTAAGGATCCCATGTTAGTTAGGCTATGCAATTCCATTCAGATTCTATAAAAGTGATGGCATGGAAACACAGACCTCAGTTACCAGATGATTCACAGCAATAAAATGGGGAAGTACTTATCATTTCCAGTGGAAGTTTCAGGTAGAAAAAGAAACGGTCTTTTAATGACTACTGCATAATTAATAATTATTTTTATAATTTAAAAATAACAAGTGAGTAGAGTTTTAAAGGCTAATTACACAATAATAAGTGTGTGAGCTAATGGATATTGGCTTGATCCAGTAAATATGACAATGATATGCAAATATTAAAACTTACACTTTAAATGATTTAAAATCTATAATGGTTATTTGTCAATTAAATTACAAAAAATACGGTCTCTATAAGAGTATAATCCTAAGAAAATAAGAATTTGAGGTGAAATTCAATTATGAGTAGTTTCGCTGTGGTTTTTCATGTACTTCTAACCTCAGCAGAGCTTTCTTTCTTTTAGCTGAATTATTAAAATCATAGAAAAAGCTATTGCATTTTTTGCTTTAAAAGCCTTCTCTTCAGGGTAATGGAGTGATAGATCTAAATATGTGAATCATTTAGATTTCACATATCTGCTTTTCTGGAAATATGGAAGTTTGGGAAGATAGTGAAGCTGAATCTGTTTATTACTTAGTATGACAAGAGAAAACTTGAGGTATTCTGTTTTGCCCACTTTTTTTTCTCTTATCACTTTTCTTAAAGCTTGCAAACTCATGTGTAAATTTGAGTTTGAGCAGGTAGCCCCTTTGAACCTCAAAGTATCCTTTGGGACCATAGAAACTGGAATCCATTGAGAACACCACCTGACTAGAAGGGTGGGTGGAAATTACTGTTAATTATGGATATCTGGAGAAATTATTTTTGTCCCTACATTTATTTGAAAATCAAGCATAAAATTTAATCAAATACTCATAATCAAATGGCTTTATAACATACTCATTACATAATCTACTGTCCCGCGTTACGGTCTTGCCAGCAAGAACGACACAGCACACATAGGATCCTTCTGCAGTAAAGCTTTAATGCATCTTGAGAGGGAGAGCATAAGCTTGCCACGAGTGGAGACCCTGAACAATAGAACACCCGCCCTTTATATAGGTCACAGCGCTTGCCTGGGACGTGGAGCTTCCCCATTGGCTCCCGCACACCAGGCCAGATGACGCCACGAGAGAGGCTGAGACTCTGAGGTGGAAAATTACCAGGTGTATGCGCACTAGCCTGTTTACAACTTGTCCTCGGCCGAATGTAGGCGCCATCTTGTAATGGCGGATGTGGGTGCTCAGGCGGCTCCCAACAATCTACAATGGAGCTGTCTCTTTTTATTTTATCCTGTCATTCAAAAAAGTCCGTTCAATGGTATAAGGTGTATTTGAAAGATTTGATGTGCTACTGAGGGAAATAACAGTGGCTAGTGTGTGTGTGTGTGTGTGTGTGTGTGTGTGTGTGTCTTAATTAGGTTTCCATTACTGTGAAAGAACAGTATAACCAAGGCAACTCTTATAAGGGACAATATTTAACTGGGTTGCAGTTTTAGAGGATCAGTCTATTATCATAGCAGGAAGCATGGCAGCATCAAGGCAGACATGGTACTAGAGAAGGAGCTGAGAGTTCTACATCTTGTCCCGAAAGCAAACAGAAGACTACTGGCTTCCAGTCAGCTAGAGGGAGGGTCTCAAAACCCATCCCCACAGTGACATACTTTCTACAACAAGGCCACACCTACTCCAACAAGGCCAGAACTCCCAGTAGTACTACTCCCCAGGTCAAGCATATTCAAACCACAGCAGTGTGTGTGTGTGTGTGTGTGTGTGTGTGTCTGAGAAAGAGAGGCAGAGAGAGACAGAGAGAGGGACACAAGCACACACACACACAGAGAGAGAGAGAGAGAGAGAGAGAGAGAGAGAAAGAGTGGGGGGGGAGGAATTATAGTTCATGAATTTGTCCAACTGCCTACAGAGTTATATATTATCACGAATGAGAAGTACCTTATAGGTATGAGAACATGGCTCAGTTACAAAAGTCTCCATGGAAGCACAGCGCCCATTTTCAGATACACAGCATCCCTGCAAGCACCAGATATATATGGTAGGCTTGTCTTTCCAGTGCTCTGAAGCCAGAGACAATGGATCCCCAGAGGAAGTTTACTAGATATACTAGTAGACAATGGGTTTGACAGACTCTGTCTTGATAAACAAAATGGAATCCAATTCGGGCATGTGTGCACACAAACACACACACACACACACACACACACACACGATAAAGAAAGAAAAACCAAGAAACTTATGGTTCAGTAAAGTGGCTTCTTCCTCTTCTAATGATCTCATTTCTACTTACCATTGAAAATGGACACTTTAATTTGGTTTAAAAGCCCAGGCACATAGAAGTGAGCAATTATGCTCACATGTCATTCTTATAAAAGGAGTTTAAACTTTCATAAATGAAAAATCAGACCTAATGAGAAATGGGCTGCATTTTGTGATGCTGTTCCTTGATTCCTTGGCCTTTAATTATTTCAGCTATTTTATTGTACCTTTTCATGAGTCTAGGGTTCTGTTTTATCCTTTGCAGCCTTGCAAAGCCTCTCTCTGGAATTAGCCTCTTAGAGCTGATGTGGGAATTATAACCCAAAAGCACCACCTTCGGATTCATTAAAGGCAAGGCTTCCTGTAGTTAGTTTGTTCTGAAGAAAATTTCCATTTTGCAAGGGCAGTGTAAATTTTGCATATCATTTTCATAGCAAGGTAGGTCAATCAAAATATAATTGGCTCCAATTAGCACTCCCATGAGCTATAAGGTTCTTTATATCTCATAGACTGTACTTAAAAGGAAAATCCAATTTACAGACACTGAGCCCTTAAGAGTTGTCCACTAGTTACTGTGATTGACGAGGGAAGTGGGTCTCCAGAGACACAGCACTTTGGCAAATATTTAAGGTCTACATACCAACAAGCACGTGGTATCAAATATCACCATGTGAAAATTTCCTATGACAAAGCACTTTCTTTCAGCTGTATGGGAAGGCGTTGCTTATGAAGTATCTAATCTCCTGCATTAGTTTGGAACTAATCTTAAAATTGCTTTCTTTGAAATCCTATATAATAAAAATGGTAAGAGAAAAAAAACAAGTGTTTTCTGTCCTATCTACTGTCATAGTTGCATATCAACTTGATTGGATTCTGCAACATCTCTCTAGAAATGATTGGAAGCAGAGGACCTACCATGACATTGGGTAGCTCATTTGGATTGAGGTCATAAAAGAGATAAAGGAAAGATCCAGATGAAATCAAGGGTTCCCTTGTCCCTGCTTTCTGATTGTCTCTCAGAATGTAGCCTGCTGCCTCATGCTCCTATTCTCATGGCTTCTTTGTCATGACAGTACTTGATATGGTGAGCCAAAAGAAATCTTCCTCCCTTGAGTTGGTTTAACCAAGTATTTTTCATAATGGTGAGAAAAGAATATATATCTTCTAGCTGCTATTCTCAGGTTCTTTATTGCTGGCTCAATTATCATACCTTGATGTCCTCCTTCCTTGAAAATTGTATCTGTGGCCTTAACAACTTGTATAAATTTCACAATTCTCTATCTTTCTTTTTAGTACCCATTTCTCCCCTATGGAAATATAAACTTGTATCTTTAGCAATGGCATGCTTTCAGCAGGCTTATGGGAGGAAGAATTGCAATGGTTTTACTAATTCTCCTTGGGCACTAAAAAACATTGATGGACATTCTGATTGCCACTGAATACAGTTCTGACTTTTACCCCCTTGTCTTGAGATCCCCTTGGATAAAAGAAGTAAGAAGAGGTCAATCCAGTGTAAACAACCTGACAGGGTAGTTGGACAGGGAAGCATGAGAAAAGGAATATGTATCACAAAAAAACAAAACACAGTGACTTTACAGATTTTCTAGAAAGTCTATACAGTGTATTACAAAACATACAGAGACAGGAGCTCCATGACCATATCAATGGCAATAGCAACTGTGCCAGAGAAAAGATCTGGCAGCTGATTTAAAAGAAAAAGGAGGAGGAAGAGGAGGAGGAGGAGGATAGGAGGATATTGGGAGAAAGAGGAAGAAGAGAAAGAGGAGGAGGACCATGAACAATAATAATAACAGGAGTAACAGCAATAACACACTTTGTCATGTGTGGTCTTGTATTTGTTGAAAATGAATTAGTAGTAATGGACTGTGTGAGTCAGAGAATAGTGGAAGATGTTGGTAACCTCAGAAGTCATGACAGTGCCTCAAAGAGGATGGAGGAGACTGTGATAGGGGTATTCTCAGGACGACGGGAACATCATTTCCTATCAGCACTGGCTACTCAATGAAAAAGACATATGAATACTACTAAGCTAGCAAGGAAAGCAATGCAGAGACAAAGTGTGTGCAGGATTGAGTGTTTAGGGAAAAAATAAGTTTTGTGAAAACTCACTAGGGGGTTAGGACAACATGATTACCTTACAAAGACAAAAATGTGAGCACATGAAATGGGGCAGCCAAGCACTTCTAAACTCATAGAACTTGATCTTTAGGAAACACTCAAAGGGACAGGTTTTAAGTATATTTTACTATCTGTGGCAGCTATGTACCTCTTCTCTAGTGGCCTAAATGGAGATCCTGACAAAAGTGTGTGTGTGTGTGTGTGTGTGTGTGTGTGTGTGTGTGTGTGAGAGCGAGAGACAGAAAGAGACAGAAAGAGAGACAGAGAGACTAAGAGAGAAGAGAGAATGCTCCAAAGTGTTCCATTTCCAAGCAACCATGCATAGTATGCATAGTATCCTAACAGTTGACCTACGGCTAGCCTGAAAGCATCATAATTTCACACCTTAACACAGTTCTCCTTAGAAACCTCATAAGTCAGTGGTCAAAGTCAGAGAGGACTCAGTAGATATTCATGATCTACCAAGGGAAACCTATTGCATATGATCATCTTCAACAATTTACAACATAGCTTTTGAATGAAAGACCCTGAAATGTTATGAGTGCCCAAGATTCCTCATACCAGTTCCTAACATTGACCATTCTTCCTGTTTTTACCCTGTTTTAGATTGTGGGGTGTGCACTCTATCCCAGACTGTCAGCCAGTAGTTTCACCTATAAGCCTCACAGGAGAAGTCTCTTTTCAATTGTGTGAATCACTGATAAAATCTTGAATGACATCAAGGGAACCTTCCTGCACTTTTAAATATGTCTCATCTTAAAAATAGGTCAAATTTTCCCAGTTGCCACCACAGAAAATGGCCCGAGTTCCTTTTACACTTTTGCCTAACTGCAAGTTTGTTTGACAGGATTTCTTCTACAAAGTACCTGGGTTTAGGATTAAATCTCCTTCGTAATAGAATTTTCTAATAGAACTAGAAACAAACCCTCAAATGCCAGTAATATATGCATTAATATTTCTCCAGGTAAACACCTGAGTGGCATATTTCATGTTCAATTGACTGGTTGTACACTTCAGTGACCTGGGAAGGAATGTGGCTGCCAAAGTGACATCATCCATCATGAACTACTTTTCAAAAAGCATAATTTCAGTACTCCATTCTCTTTATTTATTGCTTTGACTGTTAGACACTCTTAGCTTTCCAATTAAAAAAATATTTGCTATTATTAATAATACTATTATAGCATTGTTAATAACTAACCTACTGGCAAAGTTATTTAACCATAGGGCGTTAATGATTTCCTTGAAATGTTCTAAATATTTTGTAAAGCCTAGCTTGTTGGAGTCTGAAATTAGCATTTATATCATAGCTTCTTATTTATTGTTGTACATAAAAGGATGCATAAATGATACATATTTGACTTTGCTTTATTCAATTAATATTTATTAGAAATGAAGATTTTTATAAGTAAACTCTTATAGTACAGTAGTAGATGTCATTTTACTTTATCCAGAATGTAATAAATCACAAAATTCTCAAATATTTTAAATAAGTCTTATGACCTATAAAGTTTAAGATATACATGCAGATGCAAACAAAACTTGATACAGACCTTTCCTCTAAGTGACAGGGTCTATAAACACTGTGAGTGGTACAGATTTCTACTTAATGTGACACTGTGAACTGTATCACATGTAGATATGCATGCATCCTTTCTCCAGATCATCAAAAATCTGGATGGTTGCATAAAGTAGTCACTTCTTGACTTTGAGAATTGTAGTTACTTTTCTATTCTGGAATATTCCATGTATTTCCTCTTATGTATGGATCTTCCTAATTGTATTATTTGAAACATGAGCTTCCCCTTTGGCTTCCTAATGCCAATTTCATGTAATCTCATTTCATTTTTATTATTTGGGGTATTTTATTTTAAATACCTAGCACTATGTGATGGTTACTTTTAATTGGTAGCTTGACATAATCTAGAGACACCAGGGGAGTCTCATTAAGATGTTTTCTAGATAGTTTGGGCTCTGAGCATTTTTGTGGGAATTCTTTTAGTTGCTTTAACTGAGATGGGGGTTTCTGCCCATTGTGGCAGCACTGTTCCATTGGTTTTGGGTTCTGAACTTTCTACATGTAGAGAGAAGTCTGCACTGGTGAGTATGTGCACATTCTCTCTGCTCTTGACTGTGACTATGACAGGCTGCTTCTTGAAGATTCTGCCTTGACTTCCACAATGACGGACTACACTGAAATTCTATGAAAAAAAGAAACTCTTTTCCCCTAAGTTGTTTTTATTTTAGTCAGGATATTTTATGGCAGCTACAGAAGTAAATCCAGGAAACATTGGAAATATTTATTTGTTGTTGACTATTACCATTTATGTTGATTTCCTATTTTAGCTGTTAGTAATCCCCATCACAGTGCTTGAAACCAACATGTACTTATTGTACAACACTAAAGTCAAACAGAAATTTCCTGAGATTGACAGCAATGTATTGGAAGTTTCCTGTGCTGATTTCTTTCCCAGAACCTTGGCCAAGTCTCTGTTGCCCTTGCTTTTGGCAGCTACCAGTGGCTGCCAAAATTCCTTGGCTCTTGGTTTCCAGTAAGGAATCATTTCCCTCAGACTTCTGCTCATTAGTCAACCCATTTTCTCTGTCCTTCCTTCATGTCTGCCCTTAGAAGATTCCTGGTAATTGATTATATTAGCCATGCTCAGGTTCACTGCAGTACCCTTAACATCATAGCATGTCTTTAGCACAGTCCCATGGTCAGGTGCATAGCTGCCCCCACACTGCAGTGACAAGATTCTGCAATCTTAAGGTAGATATCTGAAAGTCCAAAGTCAAATTATCAGTTTAATTGGCTAACTCCCAAGATAAAGTCAGAGATATATTTCTGCTATTTCTTTGGAGGCTGAGAGGGACCCCGATCACCTGCCCTGTATTGCCTTTACAGGCTACTTGCATTCACAGACTTTCCCAGGAAGGTATCTTGAAATGTCTGTCTCTGATTTTCACTCCTGCTTTGGTAGTCAGAATTTCTTCTATTTGTTTGTAACCCTTCTGCCTCTTGCTCAGTATCATCCTTACAATGACTAGTGATCCACTTAGATAATCCAGGAAGATCTTCCCATCTCAATGCACTGTCTTACTTACATCTGCAGAGTCCCTTGTCTATGTCTAATGACCAATCCCTAGGTTTGAGGGTCTAGGTGTGGAGAACTAGGGTCATTTATTTTGTATAATACACTATTAGTTGCTGGAGTCCAGTACAGCATGAAAAAGTCTCAAGAAAAGTCAGCAATAAGGTATGGAGTTAGTTGTAAGGCCAACGTTTACTTATCTTTGGCAATTCTTCTGGCTATAACACTTTGTTATTCCAAGTCCAAAAGCTGTTGGCTTTCTGTTAGAATCAGGGGATTAAAAACAAAAGAAAGCTTAAATGTTAGAGTTCCTTTCTCTCTGGCTCAAAGGCCTCTCTCTGGCCATGCAAGAGGCTTGGACTTATTAACTCTTCATGAACCTGGAAAAAAAGAGAAGAAAGAAAACACATACATTCTTACACATACACACACACACACACACACACACACACACACACACACACATTCTGGTCAGGCCCAACCATCTGTCTTATTAACTCCACAAGTATTCTTGCATACTTGCGTACATATACATATACCTACTCATGTATGTATATACCAACACACACACACATATGTACATTTGGTGGATGGGGCAGAGCTCCCCCCAAGCCACACACATACATATTTGGTGGATGGATAGTACAGAGCTCCAGATGCTATACTTTAGTCCTTCTCTCTGGCTTTTATCTACCTTCTTAGACAAAAGTTCTTTAGAGAATTACCTCATAGATAAAATGGTATATAAAAGAGGAGTTACAGAAGAATGTTGATATTATGTTCAAAGCAGTGTTTCATTATACGTTCAAAGCAACAATTTCTCATGCTCTTGCTTTATCATAGTGCACACCTGTGGCTTCATCCTTGGATCTGACCTAGAATGAACGCTTTTCCTTGATCATTAATTTGTCCCAAGCCTATTTCTCTTTTTATTGTAGTTGTGAAGTCTCAAAATAGTCTTTATGATGCATCATTTATTTACTATTTTATGAGTAGTGAGTATATTCTATTATTGATTCTAACTGATATCTTTTTGTCAAAACAACTAAAACCATCTCTTAAAACTATTTGAATCAAATAAGGAATTCTATAAATTCATTAATTCATCTAAACAGTATTAATTCATAAAGCTTATCTTTGTGTTGATCTTCAGGAAATCTGCCGAATGGGGTGGGCTAAATGCCCAGGATTCATTAGACTATGCAATAGTGATAGAAAAGGGTATACTAGCTGCAAGAAGCAATCCTGAGATGAAGTCTTTTGAGACCTTGCCTCTCACAGCTCACCCGTTATAAGCCATGAAAAAATGGTGGGCCACCTCCAGGAAAGCCTTAGCTTCTCATAGATAACTCTTGACAATTAGTCACCCAAATATTTGAACTTTGATTTAGATCTTTGAAAATCTCACTGAGCATGTACTTCTTTATCCCCTACTTGATCTCAAAGTCTAATTTAAGTATTTCCTCTTCCAGCTATAAGGAGACACATCTCCATATTTTCTATGTGTGCCTTGTCCTTTGCTGCTCAAGAATCATTATTCTCTGGATTCCTGAGGATGTACTAAAGAGGAACTCTATTTATTATTCAATTTCATATACAAGAGTACCTAACTTAACATTATATAAGCTGTACTGAAAGGATATTTAGAAAATCGAAATGTTTATAAAACTTTATAATCACCTTTTGCAATGCAAAATACATATGATGTATTGCTTAATGAAGATATATATAGAAATCCCTACTGGGTAACTCTTTAAGGTTGTAGTACATCTCTGTAATTTAGAGCCCATCAGCACAGAGGTCCATGGTTGACCTCTGTGTCTGCCTGACCCGAAGTCTAAAATGGTGAGTATATATCCTAAGTGCTGCTGACAGTAGCTTCTGACATCGGCTTTCCAGGTTATGAGTGAGTTTATTTCCTCTTCTCATTAACTTACTTCACAGAGAAAAGAACTGCATTAAAAGTGAACCAGTTGCCTCTTTGGAGTCCGTGTCAGAGGCAGAGAGTTTTTCACTGTTTCACACTGGGCTACTGAAGAGCTTTTCTTGTCTATAGGACAGCTGCCAGCATATTTGAAAAAACAAGAGGTGAGGGGAGGAGATTCTCTTGATAGAAATTTAAGAGAAGAGCAATTATCACTGGGAAAGGAAGTTTATGATCCTGAATCTGACACTCCCTCTGGATCAAAGGGAAAGGACAATTTTAAATACAAAAAAGGCTATTGTTCAATGTCAGCTACCAAGCTACTTCAGGTTCCTAGGAAGTCAACACTGAGATAAGATTAAAGGATCAGATTTGAAAAAGATTACTGGGAAGGACCTACAAAAGCATAAGGGAGAGGGATTAGAGACAGGAAGAGGAACAAAGAGAATCAGGTCACATCTGTGGACAAAGGCAAGAGTCAAACTGCAAGAATGATCTGAAAACATTTTGGGCATTTCTTTGTGGAGTGTTCTGACAGACTTCCCCATTAGAAAAACCCTACATGTATCAGGAATGAGCAGCATTTACACTCTGATTGAGTTTAGTGAAATAGATCTAGTCTGGATGATTGTGGACATAGTGTCTACCTCTAGTAAGCATATTTACCTTCCCTGCAGTAAGTTCTTCATAGTGACACATGAATGGAGCCTCCCATGTGTACCAGGGTAGCACAGAGGTAAACACAGCATGGTTGACTTCTTTTCTTTAGGTTTTCTAACAAAGTGATTACTATGACAGAGACAAAAATCATCCCATTCTAATACATTAAAATACCACATTGTTTTAAGTGCTAGTGTTTTTTATGATGAAAAGAAAATTAGTAAATAGAGTCATGTAACATATATTATTTTACATAAATGTTTTAAATCAAACTTACACTTGTGATTTTTATTCTCAGATATTACACATACCTAGTATTGATATAGCCTTGTGTTAAACTATTTGTATAAATTTATCATATGTTAAGTTTTCTAATTCTTATACTGAATTCTTTCTTCCAATTCTTATTTGGGGATAAACATTCATACTAGAGGCAGACATTAAAGCCATGTCACCTGAACTACTCATAACTCACTAAACTCATGCCAAATTCCTATGGTAGGAACAAAATTTTAATCTGTCTGAATAAAGAAGAGAAGACCACTGTGTCGACTCTGTGTCAGAAGCATTTTGATGAGCAAAGAAAGAATGTTAAATAAAAGTGAGGTGGAGGGATGTCTAAAAGATGGGTTGACTAAGAGCCACAGGAAGACAGTAAAGAACCATTGCTGCTGCAACAAGCCAGTTTTACCCACTGCAGGAGATGCCTATCCTGCCTTTTCAAAATTATTTTTCTCTAAGTTTATGTGGAAGTATTGTTAGAGTAATAAGCTGCATGGGAGAAGGCCTAACAGGAATGAACGTTTGATTTTTTTTTTTCATAAAGTTCAACCAACAACTTTGGAATTTCCTATCTCATAAAGGGCTTAACTAGACCTTGATAAGGAAAACTGTTTTCGTATAAACAATTTGCTATGTATGTCATTGAGATAGAACATTGCTACTGACATTATTATGGCTCATGACCACCAAATTCTTCAGATAGTCTCACTTCTACTGGCCTTTTATCTGCCTTGTACTTTCACTGGAGGGCTTGCAGCTGTGTACGGCTGAGTGTATTCTTGAGCTTTATGTGTATTCTTCAGTTGCATCTCATATCCCAACTTTAAACATCGTTGCACATTGATTTTTATCAAGTGTCTGCCATTCTTTCCCAAAAAGAAAGATATTTTATTATAATTGTGCTTCAAATTTATTTTGAATTTCAAATCTATATTGAATTTCAAATACAAATGTATATGTATATGTTTTCAAAAACTTCTTTGGAGACCTTTATAGGATTTAACCAGTGCAGTGAGGCTAGTATTATTGCAAAATAAAACAGAACCTATGAAGAAGGAAACTAGAAAACGAAACACAGAAACTATGCCCTAGAAACACTTAGCTCTCAATATCTTGAGGACATAACACCACACAGGATAATATTATTTAGATGTAATTCTTGTAGAGAAGAATTTAGTTCTTTAGGAGACTATTGGTTACATTGGTTCATAGTTGGTGACGACATTGTGAGTAAATTTTTACTCGTAGCTTATAGCAGAACTTGTCCTTCCTTGACTTAACACATGTTTATTTAGGACTTGTTAACTGCATTTAATGCTTTAGTTGTCAAGTACAAATAGGAGAAGTTGGATAAAACTCACATCAGGGTTGAGGACTGAGTCATGGTTGAGTACTGAAAATGTGCCAAGTCCTAGCTCTGATTCCCGGAACCACAGATATGAGTGAAAAGTTGGCATGATTTTATTATCATAGAGAAAACTGAGGAAACAGTCATTACATGTGGTTTGATAAATGCTTACATTAGAGTAAACTTCAGAGTTGCTCTAGGAGTTTTAATGATGGCTCAGGAAATAAGAGCATGCATTGCCCTCAAAAAGGACTCAAGTCCTGTTCTCATCACCCATATCAAACAGCTTACAACTGCCTTTAACTCCAGCTCCAAGGCAACTGATGGTCTCTTGGAGCCTTGGAAGGATCCTACATTTAGATACACACACACACAGAGAGAGAAAGAGAGAGAAAGAGAGAGAGAGAGAGAGAATTACCTCCTAGGTTTCACTCTGGACATTGGGAGAAACCCAGATAAGGAAGTGGAAGGAATATTTCTCATGGAGGTAACTCCTCATATTAAATTATGAGCCACTTGACACTATCTCAGGTTAATGGGGTTTGGTGCTCAAAGAGGTGGAAACCAAATAAAGAGCCACCTATTTTCCTGCAAATGACACAATTTCATTCTTCCTTATAGCTGAAAAAATCCCATTTTTGTACGCATTTTCATTATTCATTCATCTCTAGATTGACTTTGCAATTTAGTTATTGTAAATAATACTTTAGAAAACATTAATGTATAAAAATGCCTTTGTAAATACTATGTAGTGTCTTCCAGGTAAATATCCAAGAGCACTGTGTGTGTGTGTGTGTGTGTGTGTGTGTGTGTGTGTATATCATATAGTAGACTTTCTTTTAAATTTTTGAGGGTTCTTTATGCTGGTTTCCATGGTGACTGGGCTATGTTACCTTCCCATGAGCTATGTGTAAGATCTGCTCATATTTATAGGTCCTAGATTTCACATAGATATGTAAGACCTTTGTGTGTGTATGACATGAAGTTGAAATGAAACTCATTAGGAAAAGGGAACAATGGAGTAGGTACAGGAGCAAAAGGGTAGGGTTTTCCCATGTGAGAACATGGTCAGAGTACAATATTTACTTATAAAAATTTTGTTATGAAACCCAGTAGTATATATGATGAATGTGTGGCAAATTACCATTGAAAGAAGAAAAGGAAGAAGGAAAGAAAGAAAGAAAGAGAGAGAGAAAGGAAAGAAGGAAAGAAAGAACAAAAGAAAGAAAGAAAAGAAGGAAGGAAGGAAGGGGAGAGACAGGAAGGAAAGAAGAATTAGAGAAGGAAGAAGGATGTAAGGAAAGAAAAAAGAAAGGATGGAAGGAAGGAAAGAAGGAGGAAGAAAGAAAAAAAGAAATGAGGGAAAGAAAAAAAGGAAGGCAGGAAGGAAGGAAGGAAAGAAGAAAAAGCAAGACAAAAGTCTTTGTATGCCCAGAAGCAGCATATTCAAAGACCCAAGAGCCAGAGAAATCAAGAGTTTGTCAGAGTTTGTCAGATGGATTTTCATTGAGAATGAGCCACTGTGTGTTATTCATAAGAAGCTAGGGAGCCATGATAAGAATTTGATGCCAGAAATTGCTGTGATGTTATTGGTGATTTAGAGCTATGGAACTATAGAGACAAAAATGAAAAGAAACCAATCCATTGAGGCTTATAAAAGCATCGTCTAGAGCAGGGACAAGGAAGAGAGCAGAGGTGCTCTGTGCACTAAGAATGCCGGTCAACAGTACTCATCATAGTATGAAATAAATGCAGAATCAATTCACTAAGTGCTTTTCTGAATGACTTGCAAGAAAAATATTTCTTGATATAAGTGTAATTATGTACATTTCTAACTCTGGAAATACTTTGCTAAGTAATGAAATGTATGTCTTCTTAATTTTTGTTAGAACTGTCATATGCTTGGGTCTTCAATGAGTATCCATCATTTGTTGAAGAAGACAGTCGAAGATTTGTCTCTCAAGAGACAGGACACCTCTACATAGCTAAGGTGGAACCATCTGATGTGGGAAATTACACATGTGTGGTGACCAGCACTGTGACAAATACCAGAGTATTGGGTTCCCCAACCCCTTTGGTGCTACGCTCTGATGGTATGAGGCCTTCTCAGTGGAATGCTCATAAAGGCATTTGTTTTTAATATTTTATCAGCTTGAAATTGTTTAGTTTATAAATATTTTATTAAAAACTAAAATATCTCACTAAAATAAAATTGTAAAGAAAATATTTGTTGCTTTATCTCCCTGAACAGTGTTCACAAGCTAACCATGAGATATAAGAGAAATCAAACTTAGGAGCTGGGGCTATAGCTTACTTGTTAGAATACTTACCTAACATGTACAGAACCCTGGGTTTGATCCTCAAAACTGCATAAAATGGATATGTGTTACATGTCTGTAATGCCAGAGTTTGACATAGAACAATCACAAGTTCAAGGTCATTATGAGCTACACTGTCGGTTTGAGACCAACATGGACTACATGGGACTTTTGAAAGGAAAAAGAGAGAGTGCCAACTTAAAAGCCTTGGTCGTTGACCTATTAAAACTAAATCATATCTCATACAGTATAATATCTTGAACACAAATATGGAGGCAATTTATAGTCAAGTATAATGGAGTCAGCATGCTCCCACATGTTAAATCACTATATTTTGACGTCAGGGAGCCATTTAATACATTTAAGATTGGCACCTGTGTGGCTGGGCTACCATTTAGCAAAACCCCCACTATAATCTTTGTACCTTAGGAAAACATCAGGGCTTATTAATACATTGTAGATGACAACTTAAATAGAAATGTTCACATTGAGTACAGAATTTAAATGGTTTTCATTAAAATGTTTGTCATATTGCAGCATTTTTGACTCCATCAATCCAGAGTTCTTAAATGTTATTCAGGGTGCATATTTGGTCAAGGTTAGTACAAGTGAGTCATTGCAGTCACTGAACGTAGGTTCAAAAAGGAGTCAAATAAAGTTTTATATAAAATGATGACATAGGAAACATTGACACTGCCCATTTTGTATTGCAAATTCACAGGTGTCATGGGAGAATATGAACCCAAGATAGAAGTCCAGTTTCCAGAAACTCTTCCAGCAGCTAAAGGTTCAACTGTGAAGTTGGAATGCTTCGCCCTGGGGAAGTAAGTTCTTTAACAATTCCACATGATGTTAGGTTGCTAAGGGGAAGGAGAGTAAGTTCTACATTTTTCTTTGTATCATAATAAATTTTTATGTAAATGTTAATAAAGTGTTTTATATTTTAAGTTGGCATGCAAGATATCAGATATCACTATAGAATTTTCCAAAAATATGTATTTTACTAAATTTTCTTTTTCCCATTTTTCTCCTACCATCTGCTACCCTTGATCCTGACTTACTCAATCCTCAATCTTTTGCACTTGAATATCATATGTGTATATTTTGCCCACCTCGCCCCTCCTTATCATCTATTTTACCCTCTGTAGATTCCCCTTTTTGGACAACTAAAATGTGTGTGTGTGTGTGTGTGTGTGTGTGTGTGTGTGTGTGTGCACGCGCACGTGCGCGCATGTGTGCTTGGATGAAAATACAAAGAATAGTAAATCTTTTTCCTCTTTCTGAATTTGCATGAACTGACATAGTATTATACCTCCTTGATATATCCATTTTCCTGAAAATTTCATTTTTCTTTACAATGGAAAAAGTTAAATCTGAGTATACACCACATTTTCATCTAATTTTGTTGCATTTTGTCAACTAGAGTATCAGTAAAAGTGGGTATGTGGAGTCCCTTGAATATATGCCCCTGATTATTCTGTTTTTATTTTATTCTTTGTTTCTTCATTTCTTTTTGTCTATCTTTCTTTCTTTCATTTTTTCTTATTTCAAAACCTCCATACTGATTTACATTTTGTATGCACATCTACCAGCCATGTATAAAGGCTTCTCCTTCTTCACATTTTCTCCAGTATCTGTTGTCTGATTTCTTTATGACAGTGATTCTGGCTGGGATAACGTGGCAACTCAGAGTAATTTATTTTGCATTCCATGACAATCAAGTAGGTATTTTGATCAATTAAAAAATATTATCAGCAATTATGTTTCTTCTTTTTAATACCTTCTTGATTATTTTATTAGCCACTTGTTCATTTGCAGTTTCATTTCATGATGTTTAATTTTTCTAATTATTTGTAAATTTGTAATATTAGCCCTTTGTCATAGTTTTAGCTTGTAAGGATAGTCTTCCATTCTGTAGGCTGCTTACTCTGCTTATAGTTTTTTTTTTTTTTGCTGTGCAGAAACCTTTTAATTTCATGCAGTCTCATTTATTGATCCATGGGTCTAATTCCCATGCCTCAGAGTTCTATTTGGAAAGTTCTTTTCAATACCTGGATCTTGAAGGATATTTCCAATGCTTTTCTCTAGAAATTTTAGCATTTTAGACTTTAAATTAATGTCTTTTCTGTGCTTTGAGGTTTTTTTTTTTTTTTGGTACAGAATAACAGCTTTGACACCTTTGTCAAAAATTAGGTGGCCAAGGAATTGATGGTTATATCCAGTCCTCTATACTCTGTCATTTGTCTTTTTGCTTGCAACACTGTCATTGTAACTTGATAGTATAATTTAGGGACAAACATTGTGATAATACCAGTTCGATATTTTCTCGTTAGTATTGTTTTGGCTAAATCTGATCTTTTGAATATCCATAGGAATTTTTAGATTGATTTTTTTCTAGTTTTGTGATGAATTACAGTGAATTTTTTATAAGAGTTGCATTGAATATGTAGATTAAGTTTGGAGCATAGCCATTTCCTTGGCACTCATTGATTCAGTTCAGGAGCAAGAGAGGGATGTTCATCATTTTTTGTCTTCTCCTTCCTGGATATGCTTACTCTTAGGTACTTCATTTTTTGGAATCGTTATGAATAATTGTCTTAATTTTGTTCTCTGAAAGTTCACTCTTGGTATATATGAAGGCTACTGATATTTACCTGTTAATTTTATATCTTGCAATTTTATTAAAAATGATTACATAAGGTCTTTTAAATACACAACTATGTCATCTGCAAATCAGGATAATTTGAATATTTTCCCATTTTTTTCTGCAATGTCTTTATCATGTTTTATTGTTCTAGCTGAGACTGATCTGAGTAATATACTAAATAAGAAGTGAAAGTGGGCATACCGTATTTGAGAGGAAATGGTCTCTGTTATTTCCAGTTTTATGTAATGTTGACCTTTCAGTATTATAGATACCTTTTATTAATTTGAGATTTGAAACATGTTTTCCTAATGTCTCCATGACTTTCATCATGACAACATGCTAAACTTTATGAAATGCTTTTAAGATCTATCAAGATGATTGTTATTTTTGTCCTTAGATTTATTTATATGATCTACTGCATTTAATGATTTATGTATGTTGGACTAACTTTTCATCTCAGAAAGGAAGCTCACTTGACCATAGTGTATCAGTTTCTCATGCATTCCTGAATTCGGTTTGCAAGTATTTTGTTTAGAATATTTTCATCCATGTTAGTCTCCAGAATTTATCTGTAGTTTTCATTTTTTTGCTATATTTTGATCCACTTTGGGTGTCAGGATAATATAGGCTTCACAGAACCTGATAGTGTGCATCCCTTTGTTCTTTGTAAAACTGCTTGACCCATGCTAGGATAGATGAGAATTTCTATAACAAGTTTGAAGAGTTTAGCAGTACATCCATATGGTCCTAGACTTTTCTTTATGCAGACACTTCTGATTACAGTTTTGATCTCATTTTCTATAATTACCTGTGTAAATTATTTGTAATATTTTCTAGCATTAATTTTGGTAGATCATGCGCATTATCAAATTCATCCATTTCTTTTAGGTTTCATAACTTTTTTGAAGTAAAATTTGTCAAAGTGTCCACTACTGATGGTCTGGATTTCATGGCTTTCTCTTGTGATAATATGCAATTTATCTCTAATTTGCACAGCCTTTAATCACATCACTTGGAGATCATGGCAGAAGGATCAGGAGTCAGGAGCAAGTCTGGGCTACATAGTGCCCCCCACCCCATCAAAACAAGAATTTAGTCTTTACATCTTCTGATATAATTTACAGCTACAAGTCATCTGCATTTGAAACCTGTGCCTTTTGCTCTGTTAATCAAAGCCTTCTAGTGTTAAGTCTATGAGAATTCTAGAGAACAGCCAACAACTTGACAATTTTCTTATCAGCCCTGTTCCTCAGATTAATTGGAGAAGAAGTGATGGGATGCCATTTCCCAGCAAAATTACATTGAGGAAGTTCAATGGTGTGCTCGAAATTCCAAACTTCCAACAGGAAGATACGGGCTCCTATGAGTGCATTGCTGAAAATTCACGAGGAAAAAATGTGGCAAGAGGGCGGCTCACTTACTATGGTAAGCAACAGCCTTGGGGAAAGTTGTCTTGTGGCTTTTATTCTCTCATCACTTGTTTTTAGGGGCATGGGTCGTTATATCAGGATTTAATCTGTCATTTCCTATGTTTTATTCTCATTTTGTTAAGCAAGGACAAACATCAGAGAACAAAGAAATTAAAAAAGAAGGCTACTTTGCAATCAACTTGATGTTCCTTTACATTTTGAAAGTGATTCATATGATAATAAAATCTTTCACATTTTTTTTTCAAGCATGACCTTTCACATACTGAATCATATAAGAGACAGCTCTTTATGGTTGCTTTCTCTTCTAAAAGAAGTGATTGTGTGTATTCATTTGCAAAGCAGAATAAAACTGCTTTTTGAGGTGTTACAATGATTACATTAGTAAACCAATTAACTGAAGATATTGTTTTGGAAAGAAATATTCAGCCCTGTCCAATAATGTAAATAATGTATCTATAGTCTATTTGCTTCATTTAGTTTACAGTCATATTTGTTTGGTATACTGCTCAAATGGAGAAGGAAAGAATAATCTTTTTAGAGGACATTTTTAGGAAATTAAATATTCTTTGTTTATTTTAAATTTCTTTTGTTTAAAACATGCATTAGGTTTTGATAAAAATGTAATTTGAGAAGTACTGATATGTTACTGTACAAAATACATCTGTAAGATACACAGAAATGGAAGCTCACTGAATATATTCGCAGTTTAATTATTAGAAACACGGTAAGCTTAGTATGATTTCACCAATTTTATTAAGGGCAAATTGCATTATAGCCTATTTATTTTAGTAACTGGTTATTGAAACAATTTTCTGGGGCAGTATGTACAGTGTACTCAAATCCTGCAGGGAAGGAAACTATTCACTAAGACAGCTGCTAAGAGTGTAGTAACTTTTATGGATCCTCCCTCAAAAATTTGAAGTTGGCAAGTATATGACCTCTGACAAGGTTAATACTTCTTATGTTACTGGGTCTTGGGAACTATTAGGGGCAAAATTTTACAGCATGAGTCCTCCTGTTTTGTAATTTTCCTACTTTCTCTCATAATTAGTTACACACACACACACACACGCACACACACACACACGCACACACGCATCATATACTTCCAGTATAATGTAAGTGGCTGTGAGTTGGTGGCCTGGTATGGAAATAGTGTTGGTAGTAGTGGCTGAGCAGCTCTGAGTCTCACACACAATAAGAATTTCTCATAGCCTAGCTTAGCTTCTTCTTTCTTCTCATTTACTTCTTGATCACAATACACTCAGAAATAACAACTGTGAGAAAATACAGAAAATTCTGATTTGTTAACTCACTGCTTCTCTAGCTTCCAAATGCTATGAACTCTTAATACAGTTCCTCATGTTGGGATGATCTCCCCAAGCATAAAATTATTTTCATTGATACTTCACAACTGTAATTTTGCTGCTGTTATATATTGTAATATAAATATCTACTATGCAGATACTCTTAGACACCTGTAAAAGGGTCATTCAACGCCCAAAGTGTCATGATTCACACGCTGAGAACCATTTTTAAATATTCCAATGCCTTTCACTCTATGCACCATGATCGCTGCCCAAATGGTAACCATATGCCCCCGAGAAAAACATCCAAAGCTAAACTAACATGTAAGTATTTAACAGGCTATGGCTCAGTTTCTCTCCTTTTTCCTCCCCCTGCTTGGATTTTTTTTCTGTTTCTACACATTAATTGCCACTACAATAAGAAGATGGTTACCATCAATGAGCAGCACACCAATGACTCACTGACTCACATTCTTCTGTTCTACAAAGCTTTTATGAGTCCCCTGTTCAGAAATATATCCTTAATGCCCATCATAGCAAGGAAATGTAGGATTAGACAATGTAAGAGCCTCCCTTTAGAAGAGTGTTTGAAATCAGTCCTCCCTAGATTTTAGGGACAATGTAAGCTGACAGAGGATAGGATAGCAGCATAAAAGATTGGTGATATTCTAATCATAAATAAGAAAGTAAGAATAGAGATTAATTCACAAAGGGAAACCGATAGCATCTGCTATACTTAGTCCATTCTGTAGATAATGTTTTATGCACCTAAGAATAAATTATAAGTAATCACCATAGAGAGCTTATAGAAAGCACCTTATAATTTTACCTTAAGATTATATTACAGCATCATTGAATGTCTGTAGTTCTCTGATTATTTGCTCTAATAATGGATGTAATAGAGGATTTGAAACTCATTTTATGGTTAAGGAAAAAAGACATGATTAATGCAGCAGTTCTAATCTAGGTATTGGTTTGGAACACCAACCTATTCTTCTATTCTGAGAATAAGAAAATTAGGATGGTCAGTCACCCATTTAGATTCCCTCTGGAGATTTAGGCCTTGGTCAGCAGTTTCTATCAAATCTAGCTACAGTTCCCTTCCAGGTGGGTCTGATGCCTGAAACAGGAAAAGAAATTTTAATATAAAATAGGAGGAGTCATTTGGGACAAACTGAATTTCATACTAGAAAAACAACAAGGAAAAAACCTAAATACCCATAGTTTCATTTCAATTTCATTTCAAAAAAACGAAAGAAAGAAAGAAAGAAAAGAAAAGAAAAGAAAAGAAAAAGGCAAATTTAGGAGACAGAAAGGAAACAGAATAAGACAAATCTTCCTGTGGTTGCAATTAAACAGAAATAGACAAACTGCTGCTCCATGTGGAGGACACAAATGCAGATCCCCTGGCACACATCACATGCATAATGCAATGTGAAACCATTAGGAGATCTCACCTCCCAGGTTTGAATCTGAAATGCAATCTGGGACTTGGCTGAATACACAGTTTATGTTGCACGGGTTCCACTGGAAGTGGTATATCACTTTCATCTGAAAAACAACAACAACAAAAAACAAAACAAAAAAACCAAACAAGCAGTTACCAGGTGCCTCATAACACATAAATGAAAACCATTGATCTTTTCCACCCAACTGATTTGCATGTATAATTTGAAGTTACTTAATTATATCCTTTTCTGATAAAAGAACGAAATTCACATTAAGATTGCCTATCCATCTTTTTTGGTGCTTTCATTTTAATGGAAAAAGAGTTGTGTAATATTTTCAGTACTTTGTGTTTAAGTCAGAGATTTTTCTAACTTAAGGTAAATATTTTTCCTTAACCGTAGTTCTTTCCTTCCTATTAATATTTACTTCACCACTAAGACAAATAGCTGCTGTCATTCACTTTGAAGTTGTCATGAAACACAATCTTATGATTCAAAAATATACTTGGGGAAAGTAATTTCTGTACCTGCATAAGCATCTATTAATAGACATCCGAAGAGTTTAATATAGCATTCAGGCCTTTGAAAACAGAAAAAGCACAATAAAGTTGGCTTAAGATATAACACGTTGCAACATCATTGTTAAATCTAGAAATGTTTTATGTAGCCATTCGGTGAACTAAATATAATTCTAGTTCATCCTGTGTTAATCTATGGATTGTAGTCTGATACTCATTTATAAGACATTTATTTTTTATTTACTCGGTGATTTGAATTTTTGTCTTCCTATTATTTATTGTTCTCTATTATAGCAAAACCTTATTGGGTTCAACTCTTAAGAGATGTGGAAATTGCTGTAGAGGAAAGTCTTTATTGGGAATGCCGAGCAAGTGGGAAGCCTAAACCCTCCTATCGATGGCTTAAAAATGGAGATGCCTTAGTACTAGAGGTGAGGTGATACACCTGTTTCGCCCAACTCTTCCTGCACTTTCAAAAGTATGATTCCTTTAGCCTCTAGGCACCAAGCAGCTCAGTTTGTAAAGTGTTTGCCTTCCCTCAGGGACCTGAGTCCTATTCTCAGCACCAATGATAAAACGAAGCTGAGTAAATGCTTGTGATTCTATGGCTGGATACATAGAAACACATGGAGAGCTTCTAGCAAAAGACATTGCCTTACAGAGAAAGGAAATGGGATAGGCATAGGTTGCAAATGAGGAGAGACAGCCAAGGTTTCCTTTGGCTTTTTAAAACATGCATGCAAGAATACCCAAACAAAATTAAACACACACACGCACACACACACACACTGCAGTTTGGCTCCTAGTATCAGAACATAGGATTTCTACAGAAGCAATTAAAGTAGCACATGACTTATTTTAGTATACATTTTCAGTCCATGATGATGAGGAAGGTATAATGGGAGGTTATGTCATAGGGAATCAAGAAGCACAGAGCCAGGGCTAGATGCTAAGCAGAAATCCAGATATCACTTTCAAGCTGTATCCACCCACACCATTAGCCCTAGCAAAGCCAAAGGTTCCAGATTTTCATATCATCCTTATGTATAAACACAAAAGCCTGCAGGAGGCACTTTCCATGTAACTCACAACATAGCAAGAATCATAAAAATCAATCATCCAGTCTTTTATTGAGGTATCTTCACATTGCAATTCAAGGTATATTGATGATTTTGCATTGATAAGAGAATATTAATATAAATAATGATTCCTGTGTATTTGTATAAGTTAAAAAATGCTTTACTTTGGTCAAACATTTCCTTTTCCTATTTTATACCTTGGTCTGGAGTCTGGAGAATAAGTAAATCTATGAATTGGCTGCCTTCGGAGTTCAGTACTAATTTTCTCATTCACTTCCCCTCTCCAGCCATGTAACTTCTGCTGTTTCGTGTATGTGTGTACTATGTCAATTATGTGCCTTTATATTTCTATATATAAAAACCATCATTGGTGGGTAAAAATCCTGGTAAGTATGGGCATTTTCTATACTATCTGATCATTGCTTAATGCACTGAGTATATAATGTCTTAAGCTTACACAATTATAAAATATATTGTGATGAAAATCTTTCTACGTGCCAGGATAAAAATCAACCTCCTAGCACATTTTTCCCAGTCTGAATCATTAACCATATTTGAAAATGAAATGGCTGCCCCACTTCACCTCTACTTTCTATAATTATTTTGTGATTTTTACTTGAATATGTTAAGCATCAGTTTCTATTTCAAAGAAGAAAAAGGTTACATTTTAGGTCAGACTACCTAGTAGTCCGAGAAAAATAGCATCATCTATTCTCTGATTGAAATGATAGTAGTGTTTAATTGTGAAACTTTATTCACTTGCAAAAATTTTATTTTCTATCCAGGAAAGAATACAGATAGAAAATGGTGCCCTTACAATATCTAACCTC
This sequence comes from Rhynchomys soricoides, assembly GCA_019843965.1. Lineage (NCBI taxonomy): Eukaryota > Metazoa > Chordata > Mammalia > Rodentia > Muridae > Rhynchomys > Rhynchomys soricoides. The sequence continues at coordinate 8,334,450 of JADRCH010000017.1, read as the reverse complement.
AATGTGACTGACTCTGGAATGTTCCAATGTATAGCAGAAAACAAGCATGGCCTCATCTACTCCAGCGCTGAGCTGAAAGTAGTAGGTAAGAATAGATTTTCTTATGGTTTAATCTACTTTTTCCCCTTACGTCCTCCATTGTTCCCAGAATCGAAAATGATGACTTTTTCTATTCCATTCTACCACCAATAGTATTCACAATATTGTTTTTATTATTCAGTATTTCTAATTAGAAAATATACTAGTCTCCTAACACCTAGGAGACCAAGGCAGGATCATTGCTACAAAGTTGAGGCCAGGCTAAGTTGCATAGGAACTGCCAGCAGTCTGACTAAACAGTCTGGGCTACAGAGTAAGAGCCTGTCAAAAAAAACCAAAACAAAATTAAAAAAAACAAAAAACAAAAACAAACAAACAAAAAAACCCAACTCAAACCAAAACATATGTGTTTTAAAAGATGTCAAAGGAAAAGCAGCCATAGTGACCAGAATTAAGTTCCAAGGTTGAGTTAAACAAAGATAAAGAAGGTCCTTTATCTCTAATGTACCTTTACCCAACCACACTATTCTATATTGAGAAATGCTTCTTTACAGTATTCTTGTGTTCTATTTGCTTGTTTTGTTCCTGAAAGCAAATATGGAATCAGTGATATTTGATTCAGAAACGTTATTTGACTTTATGGACCCAGTTTTGAGGTTCAGGCATAGAGTATATGTAAGGCATGTTTAACCAATGATCTACTACTTGAGAATATTGTTTATTTTCTTCTTTCTGCACAATGGGTGTAAGGAAAGAAAGAAAATATTTTGTAGTGTTTACAGCATTTATGCAAAGGACAGTGGCATGTCAAATGTCTGTAAAACAAAACGGCAACCTGACAGCATAGCAGAAGTGCAGAAGGAAAAGAGGAAGATGCAAAAGAAAGAAGGGATTCCTCCTCTCAAGAAATTAAGATGGAGCGTTTCGATTTGAGCGTAACTTGGGTCAGGATGCAACTATTACCATTATCCCCAGTTTCTCTGGAATACCTCCCAATTCACTGAGCTTAGCATCCGAACGGGAGAAGCAGGATCTTCCTAGTTTCTTAAACGCAAGTGTCAATACTGCTTCCTTGGCCACATGAACTCTTACTTGTGGCATTGCCTATCATTGAACTGGTGCAAATGTCTTGAAGAGTATGAGGCATTGATTTATCTATGTCATTGTCCTTCAGTTTACGAATATTTTCACTCTGGGGCATACATTGTAATATTTTGTAGTAATAGGGACTAGGGAAAGGATGGGACTCCTGTGTGCTCTTGTCACCATGGTAGAGGCTGCCAAATATTCAACAGTGCATCTCTCACAACAAATGATTTTACAGTGCCAACTGCCAGGAAATGTGGAAGAACCCAAGATGAATGTCCATTAGTCTTCCCCATGTATGCGAGTACACTCATGCTATCTCCACACACACCAGAAAAGGGCATCACATCCCATTACCGATAGTTGTGAGCCGCCATGTTGTTGCTGGGAATTGAACTTGGGACCTTTGGGAAAACATTCAGAAATTACTGGGCAAATTTCCATCGGGGAAGACAAGAGGTCTCTTGTCTCTAGCAACTGAAGATTAGAAATGGTTCATGAGTCTCAGGGTGATTGCAAGGATTGTCAGTGAAAATCTGCCTCCTATTATCTGTGGCAGAGAAGTAGCGTGTCACAATAAAGGCAAGAAAGGACTGCACATAAATATAAGTTGAAGCACATGTTTTTGTAGAATGAAACCCTGCAGGGTCATAGTCCAATTCTTTTAAAATAGGATAGATTCCTACCTATTTTGCTGTAGGGTTATTATCTGAGAAAATAGAAGATATGTAAGTTAAAATTTGTATTCAAATATAAATAGGTAATTATTTTACTAAAAAAATTTTTGACAGGATTTTCATTTATGAGACCCACTCAGAATAACATCTTTTTATTTGGTTAACTGATAATTACATCATTTTCCCCCTATTCTTTTTTCCTACATCATCATCCTTTCAAAGTTCACAGCCATCTCTGCTTTAATTATTGTTGTTACATGTACATAGCAACAAATAAACATATGAATACAATTTGCTGAGTCTATTCAATGTTGCCTATATTTATGCGTTGCTAGGGCTGATCACCCAATATTAGACAACTTATCCTTGGTGAAGACTACTTTCTCCTGGCAGCTGGCATGAAAGAAGAGGCCCCATGAAATTTCCCATCTATAATTGGAAGTTAATCATTTGTAAATTTTTTTTTTTTTGGTTTTGTTTAAGTAGCCATGTTGCTAAGATTTCATGAATCCAGCTTCCCTATGATATCTCAACAGCATAGTCGCATAGATGATTTCCTGGTCTACTGGCTCTTATAACATTTCTCTGTATGTCCCTCTTCCATGATCCTTGAGCTTTAAGTGCAGTAGTTGAACTTGGACATATTCAGTCATATGCTATAACTATAAAGCATATAACATATAACATATGTTATAAAGTGACAGATCCTCACTAGATACTGTGCCCTAAGGATCAAGAGAGACCACATCATCATGATGGGGCAGATATTCCTAAACATGCTATGCACAATGGTTTCCTTTAATGAACTCATGACTGAGCTATTTTAAATCTTCATAGTAAATATTAAAAGAATCCTCATGTAAAGCAATAATCTTAAGATTTAGAATTGGACCTCAGACAATAGCACAAATTAATTTTTTAACATTGCATTTTTACATATAATATACCTCAAATCAACCCTCAAAATCTCCTATTTCAAGCAGAATTTAAAAACATAGATAGAATGGGTCTTTCAAAATACAGTAATTGTTTTAAGTATCTAGTTCTTATTAAATAAACAGTTCTCTCTCATAGTTTCTTTCTTTGTTTCTCTCTCTTTCATTCCCCTTCAGCTTCTGCTCCAGATTTTTCAAGGAACCCTATGAAAAAAATGGTTCAGGTGCAGGTGGGAAGCCTGGTGATTTTGAATTGTAAACCCAGAGCCTCTCCAAGGGCACTTTCTTTCTGGAAGAAGGGAGACATGATGGTGCGGGAGCAGGCAAGGTATTCTATTCTACAAAACACTGGTTTGCTTTCTTCTTCCCTCCTGTGGTGATCGGGAGTAGGTTTTTATTACAAAATGTAATGCTATAGCATACAGTAGAATGTATGATATTTGCAAATTAGAACACTGATGGTTTTGTCTTTAATATTCTAATTACATTATTAATCATTTTCAAACCTAATAAACCTTTCTTTACATAAAATGCTTTATTGTGATAAAGATAGTCTTCTGTGGGCCTCTGGGGACAATCAAACAGAATGATTAAGGAATGTGAGGCCTGGATGTTAGACTTCATCCCAAGACAAAAGAGAAGATGGTAAAATGACCAAGCGTGCAAAGGAAATGCACAAGGGAAGTGCACATATTTTTGTCTTCTAGGTTGGGATAATTTAGCTGTTCCTAAATGTAGTTTATGCTAACACTTCCTTTGTTTTCTCATTATAACACTGGAATGAATCAGAAGGAATCTTAATTAAATGCTTGGATTCTGGACCTGCTCTGCCTGGGTTCGTGTATTCATTAGGCATTTTACTGGCTCCCTGAAATGTTGCTGCATTTCTGTGTCTTATTTTTCTTTATTTGTTAAGGGGATGATGGCAAGAGTTATTGCCTCATGTTGAGAAGCTTGTTATGGAGATGAAATGTATAAATATTCATAAACCATGCTGATCAATACCCGTCAGAGAGTAAGTGTGTATAGTGACTACTATTACTATTGACTAAATGCTTATTTCTTGCTAGATATTATGCTCCGGAGATTATGATAGCTGAGTAATAGTCCTATAAGGCTCACATATTTGCCCTAGAAGCCTGTGGCTTTGTTGTGATAAGTAATGTATTAGTCTCATTTCCTGTGACTGTGACAAAATACCTGACAACAGCAACTTAAGAAAAGAGGGGTTTGTTTTGGCTCACAGTTTGAGGTTTGAGGGTGCAGTCTATCATGGAGAGGACAACATGGTAGCCAAGCAGTTGTTCCCATCCTGTCCATAGTCAGGAAGCAGAAAGGATTCTCAGCGCTGGTTTTCTTTTCTTTTCTTTTCTTTTCTTTTTTTTTTTTTTTTTTATGGAAGCTTCAAGATCCCAGCCAATGGAATGGTATTGCTCACATTTAGAATGGTTTTCCTACCTCAACTCAATCTAGAAAGTCCTGTAAAGGCATGCCCAAAAATTGGTCCTCAGATGGATTTAGATTTTCACAAGCAAAAGTTATGATCACAAATAAACAAAAAAAATTAAATTAAATTTGAAATCAAGGTTACCATTTTGTCCACTTTTATGTTTATTTATTTATTAATTTCTTTGTACATGACTGTTTGCATCTTTCCGAGAGAGAGAGAGACAGAGACAGAGACAGTGCCACTCTGATCATGTAGAAATCCAACATGTGGCTATCAGTTCTCCTTTTCACTGTGCAAGCTCTGGTGATTAAACTCATACTGCCAAGCTTGGTGACACTAATATTGATGCACTAAACCATATTGCCAGTCCTGATGGGTCAATTTTAAAATAAAGAGATTATCCTATAGAATTAACCTAGGTAGAAACAAACAATTTACCTAGGCTGGGCTTTGAAATTAAATAAAAGAGGAAAAGGAAGGCAAAGGGATGCTAGAGAGAGATAATCATCTGGGCACCAGGTAAAACCCAAAGCAGAGATGGACCTTGAAGGAGAGTGAGGCTTTGAAGACTGAAAGGGACAACAGACAACGATTCTGTTTCCATCACTCCAGGGATCAGTTTTCCACCCCTGACATCTATCTGATTTAACCCAAATGATTCTGGAGTCTTTAGAAGGAATGCAACCTTGTCTCCTTATTGTGCTTTTAGCCAATGAGCCCTATGGTAGAATTTTAGGTTAGGGATTTATGTTTCTGGTGATTGACTACAGCAGAAATAAGAACCTCCAGACAAAGCTATATGCATGTTATCTGCTTTTGAACATGCTTGCAGCTAATGAGGAATCAAACCCTTGAGCATAACCACTAAGATTTTTCAGTACAAGCTTTTGTACAGGAGTCTAGCATCTTTGAGGTGATCTCAGGCTTTTCCAATCATAGAATTGCAAGCATTATTTGGAAAAAGAGAGGACATTGCACAAAATATAACATCATCTTCCATGGTCCATAGATTTCCTTTGTTTAAGTTACAACGAATTCTTACTGCAAATGAACATCTTTTAGATTACAGGCTTAGAGGCAATTTCATAAGAGTTGGTAAAACCACACAAGCTACAATTGTTCCTTTACATAACAGGAAACATCTTTATTAAAACACAACATTAAATAAACAACACAAACTACGAAGTGGATGTCTCCAACACATCCCAGCCACATAGATCAAACAGAAAGGGCTGTGACTGACATACTTGGTGTTTATAAACAAGCTTAAAGGTACAGTGTGTGGTCAAACTCCTTTGTTAGGTTCAACTACACCGGAAGTTAAGACCTCCAATGTAACTGTGTAAGTCAAGGCCTCCTATGCAACTACCTAAATAATTTTGACTGTGTACATTAATCATACAGTGATTATTTTTCAAGGGCTTCAGTTCTTTGTTCAACAATAAACCCACTTGTCCTCACAGCAGTATACATCCTAGACAGAGGTGCATAAGCTTAATTTTAAGTGGGGATAAAAGAAAGATTAAGAGATTTAGCCCTAGGTACCCAAGGAGTGATTTACCCTGCACATTATACTATGATAGATTGGGAAAGGATGTAAGTTTAGAAGGTGAAGGAATTTGCAGCTTTTTTGCTTCCTAGTTTGATGTCACACTTAGGTGACACTTGTCAACCTTTGTCTTCTCACCTATTAAAAGAGATAGTACCTGTATGTCTTATCTCCTTGTGATGATAAAATCATTTAACACACATTATATTTGGAGATATGTTAAGTAGTAAGATTGAGTTTTTATTACATGTAAAGTATTAAAAGACAGCATAACAGAAAAGGATTCTAGGTTTCTGTGTTTCAGTTGAGTGTTCACTGCTTGGTTAGACTTTCTAAAGAGCAATATTCCAGGCTAGCTTGACTACATCAAGAACAGGCCATTGACTTGGTACCCCACCAATGCACCAATCAATCTACTACTATCAATCTAGGACTACTTGGGCATCAGCTGCCTACTGTCAGCTCAGTGAGGAGCAGGAAGAAGATATACATATGGGCATAATCCTCCTTTTTTAAAGAAAGAGACCAGTGGTTACTGCTCTATCAGAGTCTAAAGGGAACAAATGCAGTTTTCTATAAGTACATCATTCTGAGTCCTTCATCTTGTATTCTCTGTGTCTCAAGTTTCTCCTGTGGATAATAAGAAAATTTTCAGAGAGGAAGATAAAGCTGAAGATAAACAGAAATAATGAGAGAGGGTGAATTGTGCCATAGTGTGTCTGGAATAATAGTTTGGATTTGTGTTTTATGTCTTTGGACAGCCCAAATGCCAATGAGCTTGTATGCTGAGGGAGCAGACTGCTCAAAGCAATTAGGACAGAGTTGTGGACTTGAATCTTGTCCAGGTTCATTGGAAATCAGTGTCGGCTGCTGTCCTTCTCTTGGCAATGTAAAGCCTATATCTTTCCTTTGTGACTGGGGCTGCAGATTGCAGCCAGAACTTGGAAGCCCTTTAGATGGAAGATATGTTGAGGTTGTTCAACCATGGGTTGTTCCAGCATAGAAGCTGTATAGAAGCTGTGGATTCAGATATCAATTGGGTATATGAGACTAGAAAAGATAACATTTTTATGATGACATTTCTAGTGCAGTATTTATGATAAGCTTTGACACTAACTTGTTTACCTCCAATACACCATAGGGCACTAGCAGCAAATATACTTACTTAGTCTTTGCTTGTTTAATTACTTACTTTTAGGTTCTGGGAAGCAAATGTGGGGATTGAATCACGCATGATAGTGAAGATCCGTATCACTAAGGAATATCCCAGCCAACAAATAATCTTTAATTAAAGTGTCATTCAAAACCTAAATTAGATTTTTAAAAAGATTATGATTTTTATTAATTATATATGGTGATAAATGTGACTGTCTAAATCATTATATTTCCATAATTCTATCCAACCAGTTTGTCAGCTTTTGTATATCAGCACATGGCTTTAGAATTAATAATCAAATTTGAAAGCTGAGTCAAAGTTTGTGGACCCCTAAACTAATGATTCATTTGGAATTGAGGTTTGTTGCTTTTGAATCTGAGGAACATTTCAGGCTAAAGATAAACAGAGGTTTCTACCCAACAGATGTCTAAGAAAGACTAATTCAAATAGACAATGGTGCTTACAGTGTGAATAGCAATTCTTGGGCTCTTAAGATCAAGTTTTTTGGGGCTGGAGAGATGGCTCAGCGGCTAAGAGCACTGACTGCTCTTCCAGAGGTCCTGAGTTCAATTCTCAGCAGCCACATGGTGGCTCACAACCATCTACAATGGGATCTGAAGCCCTCTTCTGGTATGTTTGAAGAGAACAATAGTATACTCATACGTAAAATTAAAAAAAAAATAAATCATCTTTTAAAAAATAAAAAATAAAATAAAATACATTTTTTAAAAAATCAAGTTTTGTATATACATCTGAAAACAGTGTGAGTCCTGTATACATGCTACTCATGAGATATCTGCTTTGTGTGAGAAAACTACTTGATATAATTTATTGCTTTTCACTGGCCAATAAGGTGATAAGACAGTTATATCCAAACTCCGCTGGAAAAGTATAGGCTATACAAAGATTCTCTGAGAAGGCCCCAGCTCCATATGTGGATAAAGTTTACAGAACATCTATAGCAAGACTTGAACTATACAGTGCATTTACTAGAGAATTAAGTTCCAACCAGAGACAACGGCATGTAAAACATCTAGTAGCCAGCAGAGATGGGTATTGTTTGAGTCTGTTCTGCCTACTGTAACAGCACCCTTAGACTTGGCAATTTCTAAATAATAACAATTTCTCTGTGTTCTGAGAATTACTTAGTATTCAGTTTAAGGTGGCAAAAAGGCCATACAGAGTTATACTCTGCTCTATGAATAATGCCTTCAGGAAGCTCCCTTCACCTTTTGCCTAAGGGTGTTAATTCCATTTGTATCACTAACTTTATTCTTTCCCAGAGGTCCTATATTTTAGTACTACTATAATGTTGTTTATATTTTACTGGAGCTATTGGAGTAACTGGATGTGCAGTGCACCTCTTGTGTAAAATGACAGGATAAGGGAAATGTGAATGAACTGTGATGGTAAGTCAGAGTCTCAGATTCAGTCACATTATAGACCAGTTTGAGGATCTTAGGATTTATTCATGACCACTGGGAAGCAGCATAATAAAGCAGAATGGCAGGATTAAAAGAAGACCAACAGTAGTAGCTTGTAGACTGAAGAAAGCGGGGACTGAAGGCAAAAGTCAGTTATTAATCCACCAATCTAAGAAAGAGAGTTATATATCATAGATACACAAATATCACTGGGGTTACAGAGAAGGCTGAAAGAGTTGTTAAAAGTATTTGATAGTACTTGATTGGATTTATGATTGGATGAGAATATAGATATTAGAGATGAGTCCTAGATTTCTGGTTCAGGCATTATGGATCATAGTAGACCCAGTAAATGAGACAGGGAACCTTATAGAAAAGGCAAAGCAGGGGAGAATATGCTGGGTTCAATTTGAGATTTGTTAAATTTAAAGTGCTTTTATAAAGGACAGTTGGACAGTTGGATGAATAGATAGATAGATGTGTGGATGGATGAATGATGTATGCATACATAGATAAGAAATAAACAGTAGATGAATAGATTAGATGTAGATGGAAAGATATAAAATAGGTGATAGATATTATGGAAGGACAAACTGTTGGTAAACAGTGATAAATTATGTATAGCTGATATGTATATAGAAAGGCAAATATAGACATTAATAGATGGCTAGAAAGATAGGTAGATAAGTGAATAGATTTATGCTATTTAGAGAAAGAGATTACATACAGATAGGGAACATGGATAGTTGGATTAGAGATAGAAAATTCAAAACAGGTTTATAAATAGATAATAGATAGATATGTAGATAATTAGAGAAGATAGAATATCAGATGATGGATGGATAGATAGATGGATAATATCAATATGAAGTTGGAACTTATGAAAGACCTGGGGAAATTTTGACATCTTTATTACCTTAGACTGAATAGCTTAGCTGAGGCAGTGGACATAATCATCTCTGAAGGTAGATATCATTAAGTAGAAGAGGACATGTTTCATTCTCTGAAGCTCATGGACACAATACTTATAAATAGAGAAGCCTATTTTCATATCATCTCATATTTGATGTATTATGTAAAGGTCAGCTTCATTTGCTCTGTAACAACAAACAATTTCAAACCTCAAAATTACAGACATTAAGTATGGAGTAAAGACATTTTTCTTTCACCATTCTTGACTGTGCAACCCACAAGAAGCAGGTCTCTAAACAAAAGAATTGTCCTCTGCCTTCCAGCAACCTACAATATTTTACCAGATGTCAATGTTTCACTGTTCTCCCATTTAATTATTCATTTAAAATAATGTGTTAAATTAGCATTTTTGTCCTCTTTAAGCAAAGTAAAATACAAAAAAATATATTGAGACTATGAACCGGCATGGTTTATAAGAAAAATAACCCATTAGCATATTTCAGATAATATGTGGCTTTTTTTCTTTATTACTTAGTGGAATGTAAAATATATTGGACATTATTTTTGAAAATTAGGCATTTTATATGAATGTCATTGTTTATAATATTAAGTGTTTTATTTAAATAGTCCCAGTTGGAAAGAAAGTCCAAGAATAGCCCATTACTCCTAATTAAACACATTAAAATCATTCCAGATATTCTATGCAGCATTTAATATTATAGAAATGGAACTGCATTTTAGAGAAAGAAATAATAAAGATATATCCTAAATATGAATAATCATAATCTAGACGGTTTTTTAAAACCATTTTAGTCAATTCATAATGAATATTTTGCTCATAGAAACTGGTCTTAAAATTCAGTGGCCCTTTAGCTCATAACTCCATAAATACTATATCTCTAGAAATGTTTCTTTTGGATGACTGAAAGAATCTACTATTGTCATCAATTTGGAAGTTTGACATTTGGGTCCAGGGGCTATTTAGTGGAAAGGAAAATATAATTCTTGCTTATAATAAAGAATACTTAGCTGACTGTTCATTTGAGAGTACTCACAAGACTGAACCTCAAAAATGATTGAATTATACTCAAATAAACTATACCTTAAATTAAATATATATGCAATTTCTTGTTTATTTCCAACTAGTTTGAAAGCCCAGAAAGATGCTTCCCAGTGGTCAAATCCAATAACTGAATGAATACACTGACAAATACACTGTAAACACTTGCCAGGACTTAAGTAGTTGTGTCAGAGTGCAAACCATTTCTAGATGCCCACAGCCTTCCATGATGATATGCCCATGGAAGTCATCACTATACAGAGAGTATGGATCAGGCTACATTTGCCCTTGCTTAAAGAGCTTGCCCAAACAACTTCTATCTCTGTGTCCCCCATGTTTCCTCGTGTTTCTTGGCTCTTTCTGATCACCATGGAGTCTTTTCCCTTTACACTGCGAAATAAACAAAGGTTGCTCTTTGATTTTTCAAACTTTCTATGGCTCCCTTGTACCCTAAAGCCCAGAATCAATCTCTCTCTCTCTCTCTCTCTCTCTCTCTCTCTCTCTCTCTCTCTCTCTCTCTCTCTCTCTCTCCCCCTCCCTCCCTCCCTCCCTCCCTCCTTCCCTCCTTCTTTTCTCCTTGTTGTCCACCCATCTAAGATCAGCTCATAGCTCCTACTCAGGTAGGAAGGAACTCAGTTATTTTAATTAATTTGCCCTCCGCTCACCACTAGGATCTCAGAGAAGCATTTGCCTTCTACGTTTTATGCTCAAAATCAAATTTTAACTGTCTACCTTTGAAGAACAAAGGGAATTTTTCCTTAACGTCTGAGATGCTGACACGTTAAGGAACTCGTTGCTAGATGATTAGTGATTGCTGTCCCTGCCAACTGCTGGAAGGAAGGTACTCCATGCTGAAGGAAGGTACTCCATGTTGTCCACTAATTTGCTACACATTTATTTTGTGCTGAGGTGAGTGGCTGACACTAAAATGAGTGTGAAACCTCAAGAGCTTTCTCAAATAAGAAAATTAAGATATCAACTGTAGGGTTGTTGGCCTGCATCTGCTCCGCCTCTGGGCACAGCCACTTGGGGAGCAGAACTCAGGAAGTTTGACTGTGCTTCTCCCACACAACCACTGGGGCAGGTGCTGGGCTGTAAAAAGCACCAAAACACCACTCGGTAGGTGGGAAAGCACAGTCTGAGAGATGGGAAAGCTGGAGCTAGTTCAGGGGTCCACGGGCATCGGCCCAGGGGTTCTCAGACTCTTGAACATCCAGGCACTGCTGGGAGTCGCAAAAGAGCAGAGAATAGAGAGGGGACACAGGGGAGATTGTCCTTATCTTGGCAGTGGCAGGCTTGGTGGTGCTTGTGGCTGGGATCACAGAGTGGCCTTCTATGAGAGATTAGGCTGCAGCTCTATAGGGGAAGGTCTTCTTCAGGGCTCCCCACAGTGGATCTTGGTGAAAAGAGACAGTCCATGGTTTCAAACAGTTTATAGTAAATGGATGCATAAAACCACATCTCATTTCTCAAGGTGGGCCTGAGGCTAAATACCTTTTGCAGGGAGGAATATCTGGGAAGGGAGTCTTACCTTATTGGCTAAGCTCTCTGGGCTTCTAGGTATCTCATTAGCATGGAGAACTCTGTTTTGGGGTTATGTTACACATCTGTTTTATGTGAAAAGCATGGCTGGCGTTTGAAGTCAGGAGTCTGGCAGGGAGCTGGGAGTCACTTAAGAATCAGGTGTGTGCCCACCAAGTCTCCAGATCTCCACCTGCTCTATCTTACCAAACGTCCTAGTATGGTTTTATGTCCCACAATCAACTATAGTGAAATAGAGTATATGATTAACATGATAATATAATTTATTCTACAGTCATTTTCAAGGGAAGGGGTCATTGCTATCTGTTAAATCTTAAACAGTAAACACAAATGTGGACAGTCTGAAAACACTGGAGGCTGGTTCTCTGTCCACGAAGCAGATATTTTAAACCATGCCACCCTGTGAAGCACAAAGAAGTGAAGAGAATGTTTCCTAAGATAAGAAGATAGCTTCAGAAAGCAAGTGGTTCACTGGAGGATCCAGAAATGGAACAAAGCAGCGTAATAGGAAAAATATCATCTAAGCAGGAGAGTCACATCAATAAAAAAGCTAGATGAATTGTCTGTGTATTTATTCCATAGCAAAGTTCATATTCAATCCCCAAAACAAGACAGCTTTACCTGAGTTATTCACAGATATTGAATCATTTATTTCCTTCCAAGGAAAGCAACATTAAGCAACCTTGATTTTCTTAAAGAGAAAATGGACCATCATGGGTTAAGAGTCATAGAGAGCTGGGAAGTCTCTCCTTCTGTGCTTTGACTTCTCAGAACAGACTTTCCATGTCCCCTTGATTTCTGCTGGAAAGAGAAGAAGGAAGATCTATTTTCTCATATTCCACTTACCTGTGAGAAGATTTATGAGTGAAAGTAGTCAACATGGTATGATCCAAGACCTTGATTTGCAATGGTATTCACAGAAATCCATAAAAACCATAGTCGTCCTGCCAAACTCTATATGAAAACATTGCCACATCTTGTATATCTCACCAAATCACAAACGAACTTGAGTTCCCTGTGTGTATGTTTATAGCACTTAAGTTACTTGTGGCTGATTGCCAAGCAGTATGCTGCTGGTTATTCATACTATTAACTATGTCAGGAGAAGGTAAATGCAAAGTTTATCTCCTTCCTTACTCAATTTTGGAATAAGGATGCAAGAAAATAAAAAAGACATGCATCATATCTCGGTCTGCCACGTACCCCCCACATGATACCAGAGCATTTGTGTGGCTCCTGAATCTTGACTTTATAGTATATAAACTAGGAACAAGACTCCTCTGACACTAGTAGCTTCCTCAATCTGTTAGGTTGCATTTTTTGACTTTCTTGGCATGAGTTGAAAAAATGTATCTGAACACATTATTTATGACCCCGTCTTCATCAAACTTCTTTTGTTCTGGACCTCATTTATATCATAGGACACGATTATAAAATCAACATATGTAAGGCATTATAGTGGCTCATGCACGTGTTTTAGAAAATCTAACTAATGAAATGGTACAACTTTAATATGATGACTTATTTTTCAGTATTATTTGGATGCGATAAGGGTAAAAAAATGTCAAAGAAGAAATTAAAAGATAAGCATTTCATTTTGGAGTGATGAGCTCACATTTTTGTAATGTAAATCTTAAGAAAACAAATTCCATAAAAATATTATTTTAATGAAATTGCTGACAAGTGGTCTATCAAATTGCATCAGTTAAATTTTGTGATGACTATGGGATTTTTAAATCCATATTTCAAATTAGATTTTATGGATTATGAAAGCTAGGGGCACTTTAAGAAATCTTTTGTCAGCTTTATGATTCCAGCAAGGTAAAGCTGATGTATGAATCTCAAAGTTCAGAATATCCAAATCCTCTTCAAGTCAACCTCTTGCCAGAGCTGGGTCAATTAACTAAGTTTTGTGACCAATTAAATCACTTACTGATTCACACTTTCTATTTACAAATAATTGTTTTGATCTGTAGAATTTCTCACTAACCCCTAAACTCCCAAATGTGCTTATGCACATCTCAGTCTATACTCTGTATTTCTACTCACACGTATGTTTCAAAGAAAGAACCATCTTCGGACAGCAGTGCGGAAGGTCACTTTGGTTTTTTTTCTACTAACATGTTTAAGGTTGGACAACTAACGTGTTAAGGTTTTAACTTAAACTCATCTTGAGTCACAACATAGTCTAACATAGTCACCATGGAGTACATGTGGATATAAGATTGCCTTGTGAATAGTGTTTATGGTTTTTTTGTTCAGGAGAAGTAAGTAAATGAACATGTATGTTCCTACTAAGTGCATATGGAGGTTAGTGGACAACTTGTAGGAATCAATTTTCCCCTTCCACTATAGCAGCACATGTGAAGTAGAAAGTCACCTTGCATTAAGGAATTATGAAGGGCAGAGTTCACAGATTCCTGAATGCATGCCTTTACCAGAAAGACACTCCCCTGCACAAGACTCACATCTTCTTTTTAATTATTGGATACTTTATTTATTTACATTTTTAAGTGTCAATTCTTCAAAGCACAAGTGTAAATTCTTCTGTAGTTCATTGGTTACTAAAATTCAAAGGAAGGAAAGTTAGATTTTCTTTCTTTGTGCTTTTTGTGTGGTGTGTTTGTTTGTTTTTAGTTTTGTATTGCTTTAGCCTTGTTGAGATATAGTTGACAAATTATGTGTCTAGGCTATACAAGGTAAAGTTTTGATGTATATATACACTTGTAAGTGCTACAGTCTAACTAATCAGTATGTCTACTGCCTCACTTAAGAACAATGTTTTATGCACACTGTAAACATACTTGGTATCAACTTTCTTGGTATGTTTTAGGTATATAAATTTTTACCATAATCCCTATGTCATACTCTGGAGTTTTCAGCTTATTTATTGTGCACAACTGGACTACTATGTTCAACATCAATTTTCCCTGATCTGTAACCCCTAATGATGACTTCTCTACCCCTGCTTTTGTCTTATTGAATTCATATATATGATATTAACAATATTTAGCTTTCATCTTCTCTGTCATTTTACTTAATATAATATATTTTAATTTTATCTAAATGACTGTAAATGACTGGGTTTTATCACTTTTGTGAGGCTGAATGTTATTTCACTTAATGTATTGACCACACTATCTTTTTAACGTATATGTAAACCAATTTTGTGTGTGTGCGCCTGTGTGCCTGTATGCCTCCCCAATGTTTATGTGTGTGTGTGTGTTTGTGTATGTGTGTGGGGGGGGGTGTGCATGTGCCTGAATGATAAGTGTGTCCCATCAATTGTACTCGTGCAGGAGCCTACAGAGAACAGATATGAAATCAGATTCCCTGGAACTAGAGATCTGAGATGTTTCTGGGAGGTTTTTAGATTCCATATGGGTGTTGGATACTGAACCATGGTCCTTTGCAAAAACAGTAGGCACTTTTAACTTACTATGCACTTTACTACTGAGCCATATTTCCAGCCCTGGCCACATTCTCTGTGTCCATTTACTCACTGCCAAATCTCTGAATGGGGGAAGAAGCTGATTCCAGAGAAGCCTGTGGGATGGGAAAATATACTGTGCCCAACTTTGTGAAATGCTTTCTGAAATACCTGTCATGTGCGATGTTGTGTGCTGGGCTTGAGAATCTAGTACAAAGAAGAAAGACATGTCTCTTCACAGAACCTTCACAGTAAGAGATGAAATATGAATAAGTTAAAAACTAAGTTCTAGAGTTAAAAAAAAATATCTTTTAAGAGAAATATTCAGTAGAACAGAGGCCTTGAAGTGGAAATAAGGTTGGATTGTGAAGAATCAAGGGTAAGGCTCATGTAACAAAGGGTCGCGTATTCATGAAAAGAAACATAAAATAGGACACCTGGTGCCTGAAGTCCAGAAATGGGAATCTTTGTAAATCATGAAAAGATATTTAAAATGTCAGACATTTGAGTTGGACAACAATATTTTAGAGAATGTTGAATGGAGGAAGAAAAGAAGCAGTAAGTCTGATTAGGAGACAAACTTTGGTCATCAGAGCAAGAGTTACTGCAATCTTGGTGTGGGGCAAAGTACCAGACGTGGAGATTAGAATACTGTATGTTATGGATGTACAGTTTGATGGGTGTGCAACCATGACGTAAATAGTCATCCATGCTGATAAAATATGGATATAGCTCTTACGCTGCAAATTTTTTAAGCTCAGGCTCCAATTCTTACTCATGTTTGTATTTCGCAAAACATGCATTGCATTGTAAGCATTCAACAAATATTTGTTGAAGTTAATTTTATTCTTTCTTGGATGGCTTCCCATATCTTAAAAGAACCAATAATTCTTCATTTAATTGATGGCAACTATTTCTTGGGAATGTACAAAATTGATTTTATGGGTTTCTATTTTAGGTCATGTGTTTAAAATATGAACAATGTTGGATTTAGTATATTCTCCTGTCTCTGCACCTTTACAGGGAGTGAACAGGTGAATGTGTGGTCAGGTGCTCACTCCAATGAATGGTTATGTGGATATCATTGTTACCATACATTTATAAATGGAAATAAACATTCCAGATAGTAATAATTTCTATCTCCCATATTCAGATAAATTATTCATAGTTTACGATGTTGTTTCAGTACTCCTGAGTTAGTCCACCAAGGCACATTTCTCAGTATTTAGCAAGCTCAATTAAAACAAACAAACAAATCCCTTCCTGCTTTATGACCTGTTTCCTGCTGTGTTAGCTGACTTACATATTTTCTAGATCTAGTCTAGTCAGAAATTCAATGCTGACACAGTTTCTGTAGTAAGTAGAGGTTTTAAAGTATTTTTTAAAAATACCCCTTTTTGTCTATTATCCTGGGGGGGGGGCTATGATTTGGATATAATGTGTAAAAAAGTATTACATTTTGAAAGAGATTTTTTTCTAACTCACTTTTACATTTATTGTGTGTGAGTGGTTGTGCACATGCATTCACAAATGCCACGGTTATTGAGGTAAGAGGACACCTTGCAGTGGCCAGTTCTATTTTACGGGTACTATAAATCAAACTCAAGTCTTCACCTCAAAAATTTTTTCTAATTTGTTAAGTTGAAAATTTTAAACAAAGAAATAACTTTAATATAATATAATGTAAGTTTTAGGTGTTTTATTTTCCATAGTAATTATTAATTTATTTAATTGGTAAAATCAGAGTAATTTAAACTTTGATAGATTTTTTTTTCTAGCTTACATAATTACAGAACCTTAGACCTCATTATATTTATTATTTTTTATTAGCTTAGCTGGTTTGAATAACTGTATTTTCTAGTTTCTTTAATTAAATTGTATCTCTCAAAACATTTTGCAGCATGGAAAAGTATAAACAGAGGAGCTGTGAAGATAGCTTACTGGGTAAAACATTTCTCATGTTAGCCTAACAACCTGCGGTAAGAACCCATATAAAAGTCAAGAGACTAATTGGAGGTCTCCAACAGGTCTTTTTTTTTTTTTTTTAATTTGAAGTTCTGGAAATGCTGCAGAAGATGGAAGTGGGAGTGGGACAGTTGTAGGAGACAGAGGGGTTGAGGATACCATGATCATGGCCCACAGAATCAACTACACAGGACTCATAGGGACTCACAGAGTAAAGCATCAATCACTGAGCCTGTATAGGTCTCCACAAGGTCCTCTGCATGTGTACTAGAGTTGTGTAACTTGGTGTTCTTCTGGGATTTCTAACAGTGAGACTGGGGATGTTTCTAACTCTTCTGCCTGCTCTTAAGACCCTTCTCCACCTACTGAGTTGCCTTGTCCAGCTCTAGTATGAGGGTTTATGCCTAGCCTTATTGTATCTTGTTCATATCCCTGGGAAGCTTGCTGTTTTTGGAAGGGTAAAGGAGGAGGAGTGAATCTGGGGGAAGGAAAGGTTCTGGGGGTCAGGATGAGGGACTGGAAGAGGGACTAGGAAGAGTGCAAGGAAGAAAAATGGTGATCATAATATATTGTATGAAAGAAGAATAAACAAAACCAAAACAAAAAGTCGAATTCAATATAACACGATTTTGTAATCTCAAGGTAGGGAGGTAGGATATCAAAACAAAAAAATCTCTGCAAGTTCACAGGCTGTCCAGACTCATGTGCACAGATGTGAATAGTAAGTGAGACTAGGTCTCTAACAAGGTAGAATATAGAATGGTATATATCCACTTTATATTCTGACCATTTTGTATGGTATGTCATGGCACACAAGTACCTACACACACACACACACACACACACACACACACACACAGAGTGAATACTATTTGAAGATGTAAAATCATGCCATATTTCTACTTGCCTAGAATATAAGTTTTATTTGGACTTTCCAAATCTTTACCAGAGAATCATCATTGCTTATTGCAGAGCATGGTCTACTGTAGAAGTCTTTCCAGTTTGATCTTATTTTTGGTTTTAAATACCTAGAGGAATAGTGTCTGAAGTCCATTTATAGAAGCTATGCCCATGAGTTTATTCCTTAGTATAGGTACAGAGTTTTGACACAGATCTTTGTGCCAATGAATGGACAAAGGGGAAATGTGTGTGTGTGTGTGTGTGTGTGTGTGTGTGTGTGTGGACAGACAGACAGACAGACAGATAGAGACAGACAAATAATAGATATGACTAATTAACAGCCACAGTATCCACATGAGATCTAACAGCATTATAAGGTGATATACAACCCTTGCTTAGCCAAGAAATATATATACATAGATCTAAAGCCAGATGATGCTTGCAGATACAACACTGTATACTATTGTGACCTGCTTAAAATACAACCCACTCCAAAGCTTCTTTTTCTTCTCAGTAAACAGAGGAAGTTTTAACTATAAAGAATGTTTCAAACCTTTGGTACAATAGATGGACTACACACACCATACCTCATTTAACTAACTTTCCACAAATATTTTTACTTATATGTTTTTAATTGTCTTCAAATTTCAAATATAAACTCAGGGTCAGGACCCCAGGTGTATGTAGAGGTCCCAAACTGAAAATTGAAGAGAAGCAAACACTTGTGTTCCTTTCTTATGAAGACATATTAGATGGCCAGAAGCCACTCTTGAACATGAGATTGTTGTTATTCAGATTATTCCTAGAAAACAGATGAGATAGTTTCACTGTATGAGCAAATGTTAACCCAATTTTCATGTACTTGAGTGACACAATATTAGCAATTTGCTTTTCTGCAAGGAAAATTTCAATGTAGCAATTGTCACATGTATAAAGTTATCATAAAGAAAAGAGCCAGTAAGACACTTTTCAAAAGTCTATCATGGAAGCATATGACATATAGACTTCCCAAACATATTTATTGATTGCATACATGAGTGGTAAAATTGGTCTCTAACTTGATGCCCATAGAGTCATCGAGGACTTGAATTATCCCTAGTTATATGAAAATTGTTGTGTGTACCTATATATCTGTTCTATGCAGAGGGAACTGACAATACCTTAAGTGCTAAAAAAACTTTTCTGCTCTAAGAATATTAGAGACACAGAATAAAATTGTAAATGCACCACTTAAATACTGATAGATATCTATGAAGGATGATGACCTTGAAGCTGGCATAGTGGAGTAAAAGGCTTCTGTTTGGCAAGAATTAAATAGAAGAGTATATAATCATTAGAGGATACTTAATGTTTGATTAAACTGTGCCTCCTGTATATTAAAATTATGTTTGAACTCTTGGTATTTGTTGAGGAAACATATGTTTCTTGAAAATTCACGTACTAAATACCAATTCTTTGTAGGCTGTATGCTTGGGGAATTAGAAACTCTAGCTAAGAATTTGTGTACAGATATTACAGAGTTACTGACTTTCTATCTATGTCCTATACAGCTATGTCTTATAACACTGGGTGGTGCCCAATATTTTGGCTGTAGGCATTATGCTTTCTTGTCTCAATCAGTGCTAGGGTGAATTAATTACTTTATATTTGTATTTTTATTCCACAAATGTCAATACTATGAGGGAGACTCTAATATTTATTTAGTTTTATTAATAATATAATATTATTAATATTGTCCACACTTCAACAGGATGGACAGCACATGAAAAATTATTAAGAAGGCAAAGCCTTGTGATCCATTTCTAACCTAATTTGATTGTGTATTTTAAGATAATTCCAAAGCAGCTGGTACTCAATATAATTTGGAAAATATAACTTATTGTCCTTTATCTATCCCTCAGTGACCACTGTAATTCATAGTCCTATAAAGCTTGCATAAAATGAGAAAGAGAATCTCCCAAAAGTTGATCAATGCTGGGTCCGAAAAGTAAGTCCCCATATCGAACAAGTCAAATAATTCAACAGCTTGGAAGCCATTGACTTGATGGAATTCCTCTTGTGTTTACAACATGAGCCTCTTATATTTCAGTGTTATTATTGAGTGTGACTAATATTTCAGGGGAGAGAGACACTTATAGGAGAAAAGTTCTCCAAGCCCTTCCTAGAGAATGTGCCTCTCTCTTCAATGTTGATGAAAGACCCTGACAGCACAGTTTAATTATTTCAATTATTTCCTATTTATCTTTGATATACCAGGGTATAGAGTCCCTGCATCTTCCTATCTTATCGTGCAGTAAGGGACTTGCTGCTACAGAGATTGCCTGTGCTCTTCACATGTGCTATCATGTAAATCTACTTAGTGCCAGATGAAGTTATTTATAACACATCCTTGCTATCCTAAGCAATTTTACATCATCTTTATGTATATAGAATAATGAGGCTCACAGATTGATTTTTACTTTCATTGATCAGACTCATCTCTGAAATACAGAATAATAGCATCTAATATGGAGAGCCTTTGAGTCTTAATAATCTTCTTTGAAGTTTTCTATTAATACATAAGCCATCAGACAATTTCATATATCATTTGTTCAAATCTGTGTTCGTTTTTCAATATATCTGAGTATTATTTATAATATTTATAGCTATCCCATTGTAAAAGGACACAAAATAGTTTTTGCCTGAGCAAGTACAGTGGTATTATTTAGAATGAAGTACCTTTTGAGCTACTGGTTTCTATGGGCTTAGGTTCATTTTAGAAGACAACAGTTGATTCTACAAAATTCTCTAAGTTCCAAATGTATCTCAAACTAATCTTTATTTGGAAAGGTTAAATAAAAGTAGAGCAAAGTTGACCATGTCCTTATAAATACAAGGTCAGGTTAATGCACCAGTGTGTTGCTGCTGATTGGAGCCAACCTCTGTTATCATCAGCTTCTCAGAGACCTAAAGCAGGAATGTATATCATGCAAAATAACAAAGCACATTTCTTTCAGGTCCATGCTCACTCAATGAAAGGATGAATAACATTTGAGTCTTCCCCATTCTGTATCTCTTTCCTTGAGAGATATTTTTTTCTGTCTAATGAATCACTAAACGAATACTTTTGGACTCTAAAGACGAAAGGCCCAAATGGTGAAAGGAGAGAAACTGTAATGCTACTTT
Source organism: Rhynchomys soricoides (assembly GCA_019843965.1). Lineage (NCBI taxonomy): Eukaryota > Metazoa > Chordata > Mammalia > Rodentia > Muridae > Rhynchomys > Rhynchomys soricoides. Next base: position 8,313,160 of record JADRCH010000017.1, on the reverse strand, counting down.
TCTAAATCCTGTCTGTGGGAGACTTTGTGCCCAAGCGGGAGCAGTTATTTTACTGAATATGTTGTAGAAAAGGAACTGTCTGCTTTTTATTCTCTGACATGTATTTTCTCATGTACTTTCATCAGTATATATTTGGTTTGCTTAACTGTCATTATTTGTTCTGTAATATATGCATTATGAAAAATTTTCCCCTACAGCTAATTGTAAGCATCCATCTTGTGGAATGTGTGCTCAGAAAATGCTATCTGAAATAGCCTTGTTATTTTTTGCGTAGCAGTTTAATCATTGTGATCTCATGTGAGCTCATCTCCACTGAGATGTGCTTTCTGACAAAATGTTCACTTTAGTGTGTTTGGTAAAACTCAAGTTGAATAAATTACTGTAATACTTCAATCATAGGCCAGCAAAAACAATATTTTCAGAAATTCTGCTTGGTGTGCAGAAGGCTCCATACTTTTTCTATTTGAAAGCATACTGTTCTATTATAGGTGTTCAAATGACATCATAAATTGCAGTTCAATGTTACCTAGACAACAGTATACATTTTGAGAAAACAGTGAGGGTGGAGTGTTTTCTTTTTGTAAGTTATACATTCAATGCCATCACTGAATTACATCATGGATCATTAGAGCAATGTTGAACAATCACATCTCCTTATCTGAAACTAAGCATAAACTGTTCAAAGCTAAATGAAATAACTGACCTCTTACTACAAAAGGAAAGAGCAATAAAAAACACACATAAAGGTGTGCTATAAAACTAATCTAGAAGATAAAATGTCATCATGGTTTTAGTTGCACATTTTTCAAAGAAGGATGGAGTATCACTTTTCAGAATGTTAATCTCATCCATCTTCATTTAACTTTTTGTGCCAAGTACAGAGTTATTTGTTGTTATCTACATTTTCTGTCCTATCCATTTTCAGAAAAACCAGTTCCCAGAAAGCTTAGAAGGCAATTTCATTTATAGTGAAGTGGTATAAAATTTTCACTTTGAATCTCTGTAGGGAAGCGTGGGTTATTGAAGGTTTTCTGTTGAGAAACAATTACTCCATCCATTTACTGAATATTGTTTATTTTTATGTTGTGCAAAATGCCCTGTGGGCCTTTTAGAACTTACTAGAAGAACCAATTTAGGAAGAAAATATCCAATTAGCTTAAATTTTTATGATACACGCAGAGTTTGCATTCTGTGAGAGTCAATGTGTTTGTTTTGGAGATTCTTGTGTGGTGACTAAGACCTTCAGCTTTGCCTCTGGAATCTTCCCTCATTTCACCAAGGCCATGCAAATTGCTTTGCTCAATTGATGTTACTGCACAAAACATGTTGTAGGATTTCTTTATTTGTTTTGCTTTTTCCCTATTTTTTCATGGCTGTGGGATTCAAACAACAGCTGCAGCACATACTAGACAAACACAAAGGATTTTTTGATGTCTGGGTATTCTGTACATTGACTTTATAAATGTGCAAATTTATAGAATAAAATAATAACCAAAACTAATTATCACTTAATCTCTAAACTGTAGCTCAGTGTTTACTGAATTGATAAGACACATTTTGGTCTGTTTTAAGATTGACAAATTTCCAACATGGTAGATTCCAATTATATTATGCTTCTCTTTTAGCTCCATCTTTGGACTCACAGCACCTGCATTTGATCCCATTTAAATGCCTACATGAGCTTTGGATGCCCTTGACCAATGTTTTTCCTTTACATGTTAGAAATAGCGAACAAACCATTTTTAGTAACAGCAATAATTAAAATCAGTTAGAGCAATGCGCAAGCACATTATTTATTTATCTATTTATTTTACTGAAATGATTAGTGATCGGAATATTTAAGGATGGGGTCCTCTACTGAATTCTTTTCCCTCTTCTAAGACTTTTGTCCGTGGTAATTCTCACTCTCTTTTAACAGCCTCAGTTGCTCCTTCCTGTCCTCTTCATCCTCTCCATCTCTGTTGATCTCTGCCTTAATAGCATAGTTTCCTTTGCTTAACCACAGTTAAGTCAATTCTAAATTTTCTTTATTCTACCTTCTATTGTACCTGTTTTGATACTTACATAACAAAATACAAAACAATATCATACACATATGCATGTATGCATGCATACATATGTGCATATAAATGTGTATGCCTCCAAACCAACGTATTAAAAAAGAAAATGATGTGGCTGGAGAGATGGATCAGCAGTTAAGAGCACTGGCTACTTTTGCTGAGGACCCAAGCTTGATTCGTATACATGTAACTTCACAACCATCCATAACTCCAGTTCAAGCGTTTCTGATGCCTTCTTCCAAGGCATCCAGTCATTATGATGTGAACAAATATTCATTTGGGCAAAAAAGCCCATGCAAGTATGTAAAATAACAATCATTTTGGAAAAAGAAACTTTGCAAAAACTGCTTTCTTAAATTTACTCTGTGTAAATTCAATCCATGTGTATTAATGTACCTTCATCAAATGCTTCCTTATTTCCCTTCCCCAACTCCCTCTAGGACCCTATCATATCTTTCCCTCAATTTCATGTGATTCTATTATGATTATTTTTTAATCTTTATCTTATATGGTACGGATATGAGTGTATGTCTGAGTGTGTGTCTATACACCATGTGTATGCCTGGTTCCCTTGGAGGTCAGAAGAGGGTATCTAAAGAGAACTAACTTTATGAATTGGTGCGAGCCACCACTGTATGGGTGCTCATAACCAAACCTATGTTGTTTGAAAGAGCAACAAGTGTTCTTTTTTTTTCCATTTTTAAAAATTTATTTATTTATTTATTAATTTATTGAATATTTTCTTTTTTATATTTCAAATGTTATCCTCTTTCTTGGTCCACACCCCTCCTGCAAACCCTCTATCACATCCCCCTTGCCCCTGCTTCTATGAGGATACTCTTCTACCCACCCAACCACTCCCTCCTCCCTGCCCTCCAATTCCCCTACACTGGGGCATACATCAAGCCTTCCAGGACTAAGGGCCTCTCTTCCCACTGCAGCTGGAGCCATGTGTACTCTATCTATCTTGTTGAGTTTCTCAAAGAACCAGCTCCTGGTTTTGTTGATTCTTTGTATAGTTCTTTTTGTTTCTACTTGGTTGATTTCAGCCCTGAGTTTGATTATGTCCTGCTCTCCACTCCTCTTGGGTGTATTAGCTTCTTTTTGTTTTACAACTTTCAGGTGTGCTCCAAACTGCTAGTGTATGCTCTCTCCAATTTCTATTTGGAAGCAGTTAGAGCTATGAGTTTTCCTCTTAGTACTGCCTTCATTGTGTCCCGTAAGTTTTGTTATGATGTGTCTTCATTTTCATTGAATTCTAAAAATTCTTTAATTTCTTTCTTTATTTCTTCCTTGACCAAGTTATCATTGAGTAGAGCATTGTTCAGCTTCCATGTGTATGTGTGCTTTCTGTTGCTTTTGTTGGCATTTAAGACCAGCCTTAGTCCATTGTGATCTGATAGCAACAAGTGTTCTTACACACTAAATAAACTCTGTAGCCCCCTGTTCATTTATTTGCATTCTATTAGTGTTTCCCAAGTACACAGCCAAGATATCATCCACTATGGCCTGGAGAACTTATCACTGTTCATACCTCTGAATAAAAATGACTTTCCTTCCTCTAGCAATGATCAACTGCCAGTAATCCCTTAACCATCGTTCTTGGACCTAGAAGGTCTTCCCTCCTTTGACTAGAATTTTTAACTCAGGTGCTATGAGTTTGTGTGTCCAACACCCATGTCTTGTCTAGAAGACAACATTCACAGCACTCCTCCAATTGCTATGGATTTAATATTCTTTATTTCTCTTCTTCTTTCATATGTCCTGAATACAGGGTATGGCAGGGGTGTTATGGGTTTAACAATAGATGTTCCTGCTATAGTTGAGTATTCACAGTTGCTTAGTCTCAGCATTTTAGATAGTAAAGAGTCTGTGTGATTTAACCCACCACAATAAGAAGCTTCTCTGACCAAGCTTATACTCGACATGTACAAACTTCATTTTCTCTTTGTTCCCTATACCATGAACATATTTATTCTTATCCTAGTTATATTTTATTATGTATAAGATCCCTAAGAATTAAGTATAATGGCTATCTAGGTTGTAAACCTTCTTATATGAGACCAAGATACCACTGGGAGTCTCTTGTATCAATCTCCAATAGATACCAATAAGTGACATAATTTACATATGTGTATATAATAACCTTACACATGTAGCATAATATGTGCATATAGCATGTATAATAGTACATAGAGATTGGGTTGAGATTTTCCTCTTTAATTTAATATCCTCACCATTGCTCCTACATGCTTTATTGAATAGGCTCAAAAATGTAGACATTTATTGACTATTTTGCATATGGTTCCATGCTGACACTGGACTACAAACCTTTGAAAAAGTATATTTTCCATTTGCACAGATTCAGAACACATGCTTAAATATATGAACAATGAAAAACAAGAGACATTTACGTGTGAACTTCAAGCAAGGTCTAATAATGGTTTGGGGCATTCAGAAAAGAGAATTGTCATTGCAAATAGACGTGTGAAATAAACACACAGGGACCACATAGACAGGGAAATAAACACACAGTGTCCCATTCTTCCTTCTCAGTGCTAATGTACCCCTCTCTTAGAAATGCTACCTAATTCGATTTCCCCCTTTTATACCACTCTCTCTTTCCCTTCAAAATGCTTCCCAGAAACTCTGTTCTCACATTTACTTAGTCTTTTGTTGTCTTTGTCTATCCAGATTAATACTTTTATATGAATAACCAAGATAACATCTTATTCACAAAGTAATCCCAGCTTATTACATATAAGACACTCTTTGCAATTTATTTAAGAATGTTTGCTGGAGCAGAGGCCCCTAAGCCACACCCATGGAATAACTGAAATTCTTTTCATTACCTAACATAGGGCCACATATATATTTTTAATTTTGTTAAATGTATCTAATCTGGTTCATAATAAAAGATAAACATGTTCTTGTTTTTTATATACAACTTTAAAGTTAACATAAATTGCGTTTTATATATATATATATATATTAAATATTTCATAATTGTTTACTGAAAATTATTCCCATAATTATATGTGGGATAGCAATGCATTAAACCAAAGATAAATAATATCATCAAGTAAAATTCCAATTGATAGAGTATCTTTTCTTGTTTAAATCTCTGTGTGTGTATATACTTGTGTGTTTAAATAAATCTCTTTTACTTTTCTCAATTCACAGAAACTAGTGACTGGTGGACTATACCCTAAATTACTATATTAAGCAGTTCATTCTAAAAAAAAAAATAAAAAAAATAAAAAAGTACTAATTATATACATAGAGTGACTATTGCACATTCATTGTTCTAATTTCTGTTTACTTTAGGATTTCTTTTTTAAATGATGGAGGACTCAAAATTATGAATGTGACTAAGGCTGATGCTGGAATCTATACCTGCACAGCAGAAAACCAGTTTGGGAAAGCAAGTGGCACAACCCACTTGGTTGTGACAGGTGCGTGCTTTTCTTAGGGATTGTTTTACTCCAGGGTAAAGTGTATTTCATTAGAGAAAAGTGTAAACACCTATGCATGTATGGGTAGCTGTAGGTAGACTAGGTGGGTTTCAATAGTGTGCAGGAAGTTAAGAGAGAAAGTGGGTGGAGAGGTATAGGGGTAGATTTGTGAGAGGGAGTGTGTATGGATTTGATCAACATGTGTTAGGTTAAAGTTGGCATTCCCAAACAATATTTATTTAAAGGTGAAGACATTGAATATACATTTTTCCCCCTGCATAGTACACTGTAAAGTCAGAACCCATGTTGGTATAAGTGCAAGAGAGTAATACCTAAATGTTTATTTGCCATAGCACAGGACACATGGCTGGACACAGTATCTACTCTACTTGCATCCTGGGCCATAATAAAATAAAATCAAATATATTGTGATTGCCTTTACTTTGTGCTGTTATGTTAGAGCTTTTGAGTGGTCATGTTTCATTATAGTTGGTCTTTTCTATAGAAGTTCAAGTTCATGAAATAACCTTTGATGTTAATGAGATTTACTTAAAGTTTGGGATATATTTTGTTCTTTTATCCTTTCAAGAAAAAGGCATGAACATTTTATGAGACAAGAGTTTGGGTTATGACAATGAGACTTCAGCAAAGATACTACCCTATGCACCTTACAGCCTACATGGGAAGGAGCACAGAAGAAGAAAGAGATCCCAGAGATTATTTAAAAATCTTGCAAATGATTTAAAAAGTAGAAATGAGTGAGGGAATAGGATAAGTTGGAAGCAAACCAGGGTACCCCCAGTTGGCTGGGATAGGACATCGGACACAGATGTCAGGGAAATGAAAGTGTTAGCAGGTTGCTTAGGGAAAGTTGAGTTGAAAGAGTGTAGATTTATTAAGACTTCTGCTTTAGTCAGATTTGTAAAGGGAAGCCAATGTACTGCTTTTGGCAGAGAAATGGCAACACAGATGTATATTTTTCAAACAACTGCTCTGTTGAGAAGATACAGAAAGAATCAAGACAAGAGGCTAGAAGAGATCAGAAGAATTTACTACGTAGGTGGCAGGAGGAGACAAGGATCAGTAGTAGCCAAAGGTGTACTTCTGTAAAGGTCTACAGGCTGGTATCAGTCACTTCATATATTGAGCATAGACTCAGCAGGAGGTGCTGTCAAATTGGATGGGATATTCATGAAGAGAAAAGAATCCAGAATGTCTTCAAGTTGAAGAGTAAAGGAAAAGCTTACAAAGTACTACTAAGCATGTATGAGGCTCTAAAATTTGACCCTTGCACTTAAAGAAGAGAAAGAAAAGGAGTGGAAGGAAGGAATGGGAAGGGGAGAGAAAGAAGGAAGGAAGGAAGGAACTTTACAGTGTTTGATTAAACAGCAGAATGAATGGCTGTCAACATCATTTGGACTGCTTCAGGAGGGACAGAGGTTTTGAGGCCAGTCTGGTGAACATTAGATATTTACTAGGCTTATTCAATGGAGCAGACTAAACATTAACAAAACCTCAGTGAATTGCAAGGGCCCAGGATGATGGACTTATATTAGTAGTCTGTAGTGAAATAGCTTCACTCTCTTCATTCAAGAATAAAAACTTCCAGTGTTTCTACCACCATGGACAGGGAAGGAAGACTAGCACATAGTCTGCTAGTTCTTCGAATTTCAGTTCATGAGCCCTACATACACTTCCTACTTACATTTCACCAGTCAAACCATGTAATTATGACTGAATCTCCCGTTCAAAATTGAATTCTACTATGTGGTCTAAAAGAAGTCATAGTAAAGCAACGATGTTAAGAAGCTCAGTAGCTCATGGAATATGAGAGTTTAAACTTGATGGAGAGAGATTGAGGAGGAGATGGTAATTCAGCAGTTCTTTATATTGAAATTGGTACTTGAAACCATGAGAGGAATACCATCGATTTGTACTATTAATATGATAGTGAGATTTGATTTAAAATAAAAATAACACAGCTCAACCCATTTTACATTAAAAAATTTAGGAACCAAAAAGGGATCAAATCCTGACTACACTGGTTTGGTTTAATGATGTAATACCCTAAGATATTTACTCTCTATATACAAACAGTTTTTTGATGATTTTTGTTGTCGCAGGGCAGAAAGATGTAGGAAACAGTGGGAAGCTGGGGTCTAGAGAAATTGAATTTATTTTCAATGAAGGAAATATGACAGTGATAGGGGACTATGTATAGGTGGACAATTAGCCTTGAAGGAAATAAACCATTAGTCAGTGTCCTGGCATAATGCTCCTCCCAAGGCAAGTTTTCCAAATCTGTAAACAAGGAAGGTTTGAGCTTACTTAGATTTGGGTGTGAATACATTTGCTATTCATTGGATGTTCACGATAACATGTAATTTTTGTCATATCTCACAAAACTATGAAACTAAGGTAAATTGATTTTGTTATTAACATGTTTGCAAGTGAGTTTCAGTTCTGGATATATATCTTCTACAAACACATATTCCTTAACTCTCCAAAGAAAGAATTATGAGGCCAATAAAATTTAATATAATTTTACATCAATATGCCACATTAATCTTGAAGACTTTTAATCACATAGGTATATTTTACATTTACCTATGCAAACATCCACATTTTAGCTCAGATGAACAATCTACCTATAAAAAATTGCTTTCATCAACTTTGTTTATTAATAATCTGTTATTAAAAATTTCTCCCCAATAGAACCAACAAGAATAATTTTGGCACCTTCTAACATGGATGTTGCTGTTGGTGAGAGCGTCATTTTACCCTGCCAGGTTCAACACGACCCCCTATTAGACATAATGTTTGCCTGGTATTTCAATGGAGCCCTTGCGGACTTTAAGAAAGATGGATCTCACTTTGAGAAAGTTGGTGGGGTAAGTTATGTTACTTTTCTCATATCCTTTATATTATAGGTGCCTGTGCCTCTCAAAAACATCTGACACAGACAATACATCAAAAATACTTGTCAAGTTGGTAGGTTTGTTTTTAGGATTCTAGTCTGGTTTGATTTTATTTTTGCTAACCACTAATAATTAAGAACATTTCCTATAACCTATAAGTGCAATTAAAATTGGTTCATGCTTCTTTTATATTAAATGTTATTCCACATAACATTATTGTGGTTGTATGCTATGTGTTTTATATTTGAGCAGCCAATTTGTGACACAATGGAGGGTTGTTTTGGGTTAGCAAGCAATTCATCTAGATGCTATGGTAGGTGATCACAGGCAACCTTTGCTGTTTCACTGTACATTAGCTGTAAGACTCTGCAGTTCCCAGGCATGCGAACTCTGGATTAGGAAAGAGTAACATTTCTCTGAGTCACTGGGAGAATTAGTAGTGGAGATTAAAGGTCTAACCTGATCTGTTTACCTTTATAGTGCAAATGCTCTTAGATGTCCTCTTCCTTTCTATCTCATCTGTGATAGGTCCGTGGTAGAAAGATTATAGCTCTCAAGGGAAAGTTAATAGTTGAAGAATGGCTAAGAAGTGGGTTCATACCATGCTTGTCCTTTGGGTCTGGGTTACTTCATTCAGGATGACATTTTCTAGTTTCATCCATTATCCTGTGAAATTAATGATGCCCTTTCTTAATGGCTGAATAGTAGTCCCTTGTGTAAATGAACCACGTTTTCTGTATCCATTCTTCAGTTGAGAGAGTTCTAAGTTGTTCCCAGTTTCTGGCTACTACAAATAAAGCTGTTATGAAAATAGTTGAGCAAGTGTCCTTATGGGATGGTGGTGCATCTTTTGGGTATATGCCCAGGAGTGGTATAAGTGTGTTTTGAGGTTCAACTATTCTCAATCTTCTGAGAAATCCCTAAAATGATTTCCAGAGTGGTTGTGCAAGTTTGAACTTCCACCAGCAGTGGAGGAGTTTTCTGCTTTCTCTACAACTTCCCCAGTACTGAGAGGAGAAGGGCTGATATGAGGCTGTAAAGTGAATAAATTAACAAATTTAATTTTAAAATAAAGAAAAGAAATCGGTTCATACTGAACCACCAAGGTTAACCAAAGGCTTCATAGTTGGGTGGATATCTATGTGTCCCATAAAGCAAGGCCAGCCTGGTTGTTGATTTGTCTATTGATCCTGGAGATAGTCATTCTGTTTGAGAAGATTTCAAATCCAAGTCTTGGGTTTATAGACTAACAGTGTTAGGCATCAATAAAGCAGACAACTACACCATGGCCAACTCAATATATTTGTTTGACAAAGGTTTCTTACTAAATATATCCATATGTATAGGTAGCTATATCATGTTTCAGTGTTATCTGCTTCTTCAAGTGATTTTATTTGTAGCTAATTTTTGTTCTCCTAAAGGATATGTTCAAATGATAGAAACCAGAACTTCAGAACATAACCATATTTGAAAACAGGATTTTTGTGGAAATACTGATTAAATTAAGTTGAAATCAATCTGAAGTAAAAGGGGGCTTCATTTCATATAAACGATGATCTTATGAAAATTATGCAGTTTGGACAGAGACACACAAAGAAGAGAAAACAGTGGAAAGACAGACAAGGAGGGATAAATGTCATGTGATAGTAGAGACAGCTGTGTCCCCACAAAGCCATGGGCGCCTGGAACCCTCAGGAGCTGGGAGAGTTCAGAAGACACAAACTCTAAGGATTCAGAAAGGAACATGGCCCTACCTATGTCTTTATTGCAGACTTGCAGATCACAGAAACTGTGAGAGAATATATGTTTGTTGTCTTAAGCCACTGTTGATTTTTGTGTTGTTAATGTTGTTATGACAACCCTAAGAAACTAAAATATATAAAAGAAAAATAATTAATGTTATATTAGATAACAATGCACAAGTAAGAATAAATTGACTACCATTCCTGTTTTCTGTCATCTGGCTTTATTTAGTTTTAAAAAAAAATTGTTTTGTAATTGTTCTTCCTGTTTCAGGCGTTAGGAATGTTTTAGTTATTTCAAGCACTCAGCATTCCTTTTACCATTGCTTTGAATGCCTACTTGAAAATTGTCTTTTCTATATTCCATAACAACAGGAAAAACATGTGCAAACATTCTTAAATTAGCTCCCTCCTCCATTCTGAATCCCTATTCATACTGCCTAAGGTTGTGAAAAGGCTTGAGAAGAATAATACCTCCAATTCCTTTCATAATGACCCATTATCCAGTTTGGAAAAGAATTCTCTACACAAGTTCTCCTGGTTTAAATTCTTAAGTGAAGAATTCAATTTCAAGCGTTGGTAACCTCTGCCATGTCATAAAATTATGGCTGTCATTTATCATCTGGATCACAATCTGTTATAATATTTTATTTAATACAAGACACTCTTTGTTAGTTAATGCTAAATAAATATGCATTGAGACACTTCAAATCCAAAAAGGTTTGATGGAAATGTGCAGAAATGCTCAAAGGCTCAACTGGATAGCTTTTACTTGTATAAGACAAACACAGAGTTAAGAACATTTGAGTTGACAATGTAATTTAACTCTCCTGATTGACACAGTATAGATGGATTGAACAGAAGACATGGCGTCTTCTCTGGAAAGAGTCAAGTGTCTGAGACATGAAAGTTCATAGGTTAATGTCATCCCTTGTCAAGTCTGTTCCTTCCATAACATGAAAGTTCATGGCCTATGAATTTTTTTTTATTGACTTGTACCATTAGTAACTTAATATTCTCACATCGGTATAAAACAGTAAGGCATATGAAATGACATTGCCCTTAAGCACAAGTAATTAAGTAAATTTGTTTTCTATTTAATGGGAAGGGAATTACATAACAACCCCTGGCCTCTGATTTCATATTCATTGCAGCATACACAATTCCTAGACTGTCTGCCTATTCTCCCTCTCTCTCTCTCTCTCTCTCCACACACACACACACACACACACACACACACACACACACACACACACACAAATTGTTTTCCAAAACAATGTGAGCAAAGAAGCAAATGAGACAAGTGCAAGAGTTGCCTTGGAAGCTTTATCTTCTAAGCATAATGTTGACAATGGAGAGGATAGTTTAAGTTACAGAAAAACTGATTCATATTTTTGAACCAACTAATTCAGCTAGTTGCTTTTGTCACTACACTAGGTATCTAATACTAGGAATTTATTTAAAATAAATAATATCCAGGCAAAGTTTATAATGTCAATAAGTTCTACCTCTGTTATTGTAGGTTCAGATACTAAGACAAAGGATTCTAGAATAGCAATCACAGCCTTCTGTAATGTTAGAATGATACATTTAAAAAACTTATTGAACAAAGTATCAAAAGAAATTATAACAAAAGAAAAGGATGGATCTGAATATATGCTGCAGTCTGTGCTCATGGCACAAACAAAAGTCACATCATCCAATAAGCAGTAAGAGTGTTCCCTTAAGTCCAATGTGCTACACAAATACATCTTTATAGGCAATGTGATATATGAATGGATAAGATTGTGTTCTATTACACAGGAGACCTGGAGTGTTTCCATTTACTTTGTGACACTCATGGGTAAGTGGATCACTTAGTTTTCTGTTCCTATGTTGTGATCTCTTCACAGCAAATTTTAGGATTTGTTGTGTCTCCTCCCCTGCCATGAGATCTAGAAAGGTTTGGTTTCTCCCTGAGTGTTGTTTTCTCCTTTACAAGACACAGGAAGAAAGCTTCCTATGTCACTGGGTACATGCAGATAAAAAATATGTGCCCACACATAATCACTTTTGCTTCATGTATGGAGAGTTAGAAGAGACACAGTCTATCAATATGTATGTGCAGTAACTTTCTATCAATTATAGATTTAGCTCACAAGATTTCATCCCATGCATGCACTCAGAAAACGTGATTCGACTTTTTATCCCAGTAACATCCCATAAGCAAAAGAATACTGCTGGAAGTTATCTGATGAGTCCCTGGGGCCTAGCTATTTAAGGTTCATTGTAGGGATATTCTAGTATATTTTTTGTTTGCTTAAAAAGTGATATTTTGGACTTAAGACATATTCTATGATAAGGGCACTGTACAAATAGAACCTTTTAAAACTGGGCACAGAAGGTGCTCATTATATACTCACTGTAAGATGTTTCAATATAATATATATATATATATATATATATATAGAGAGAGAGAGAGAGAGAGAGAGTATATATATATTTTCAATAAAACTTTATGTGATACATGTTCTTTAGAAATGAAGCATGTCTAGAAACCAATCAGCACAGTTTCAGAAACGTTTTGTTGAATTGGGTCTATGATTAATTAGAATGTATGTGGATAAAAGTCACTTGAAGCAGGAAGAAGGAGAACAGTGACAACCAATCTGCCATTCATTTCACTGGCTAGCTTCAGTGTTATTTCTTCTCCATGGTGTGCAATCTCACTGTGCCTCAGCAGCGACATTGAGATTAAGCCTTGATCTATTCTTCTGCTTTCAGTAGTAGATAAGCTTGTATTCCAGCATGATCTTTTCTGTGTGATAATATATCATGGTTCTTGGGCATAATTAACTTCACTGAATTATTTGGCTATGAAAACAAAGTCTTGGAAACAGTGGTTATTTCCAGTGTAAAACTAGATATGTAGAAGGTATGTTGATCTTCAATACCCATCTAATATAAAACCTTGATTCCACACATTATTCAATATAACATTCCAGAATTTAGAACATATCATCCTTAAACTGTCTTAAATTTTATGTGTCATCCAAATTCAAAGTATTAGCTTTCTTGAAAGTACTATTAAGAGAAGAATACCACAGAGTAGAAATCTACCAGAAAAAAAAAAGAAAGAAAGAAAGAAAAAAAGAAAGAAAGAAAGAAAGAAAGAAAGAAAGGATTTGAACTGTCAGATGAATACTCCCTGACATAATTCTGCGCCTAATGTTTTTGTTTTTTTTGGGGGGGGGGTTATAAAGTTAGGACTTCCTAAATGCTAGGTGGAACATCTAAGTCATATGCATGAAACTCTTGATGTTAATGTATTTCTGTAACTCAGCCATTACCCATCAGCTAACGCAGTTTCGCCTACTCCTTACAATGCTACTAAGATCATTTACCAAGAAGAACAGTCAAAATTAATCTTCTAGTACAAGCTCTTGTGGGATACATTTAAATTTAGAAGAAGATAAGAAGGGAAATCCAAGGAATATGTCGTGCATTGTATTATATTAAAACCCTTAAAACAACTGTGTCTCAATAAAATCCCATCATCTAAAGTTATGAAAGTCTTTACTACACCCATCCCAAGACTCAGGGCTCATTGAAGAAGAGAGGCAGAAAGATTATAAGGGGCAGTGAATAACTACAAGGAAAAGACACAGAAGATAGATAACATATGAATTCAAGAGGTTGTAATGGCATACATAAGACCTGTGTGGCCTCAAGTCAGACAAAATCCTAGTAAGGAGAGAGGAGATGAACATGAAGTCCCACCCTTCATCTAGAAGCTGTTGGCAAATCAGTTTTCTATAAGAGTAAATGCTCTGGTAAGATGACCATGCTCTCCACAATGAGACTATATATCTAAGAATATATGGGCATCACATGTTAGACTTTATGGGTGACAGAGAGAGGAGGGAGGGAGTTTGGCAGCTAGAAAGGGGGTGTGGCCTGGGAATTAGAGAGAGGGATTGAAAATGATTAAAACATGGCATTTGAAATTATCAAGGAAATAGTAAAAATATTGTGAAGGAAAATGTGGAAGTATTTAGTAGAAAATTATAAAAAGGGGAGAATAGCAAAAGGAAATTTTCAAGTAAAGAATAACTCAGAGCAAATTTTGTCAACATACATTAAAATTGTAACTACAGTCATTTGCGACTGACATGATGAGTACCAGGTGGATCCCTGGAACTTGAGGCTGTGTGTCTTAGCAGTAGATGTATTCCCAAAGAGGCCTTTTCATACCAGAGAGGCTAACAGCGCAATATTTGTTCATTTGATTAGGCTGAATCACATCTTGAGGTTGAAATCCTGGAAGGCTCACTGACAGTGTTGTGGTGCTTAGTCAGTGCTGGAGCCTAGAAACACTGATTCTGATGTCTGTGGGGTAATCAGCAACAGCAGGAATAAGGGAAATCATTTTGGAAACATATGGCAAAAATACCTTGAGAAAAGCAATGAAAGAGAGAGAAGATTCATTTTGGCTCAGAACTTGGGGCTATAGTTCATTACTGTAAGGCGGGAGGTCAAAGCCACAAGACCTTGACACAACTGCTCACATCACAACTGTAATAAGGACATACAGCAATGTGTGTGCATGCTCATGTTCAGCCAAACACTCACTCACTCCTCACTCACACACAAAGAATAATGCCACCCATAGTCCATGGAGATTCCCATATCAATGTAGTAAAGATAATCCCTACAGGCATATTTACAAGCCAAACTAATTTAGTCAGTCTTTATTGAGACTTTGTAAGTGATGCTAGAGTGTATCAAGCTAACAATTATAGGCTACCACCACATATATGTAGACCATTTTCATATCCTACAGAATGGGCTTACTGCCCTAAGAAAGGAACTATATTTTGCCGAGTCATCCTTCTTTCCTCTCTAACTTATGACAACCGTGAATCTCTTTTCCTGTCTCCAAGATTTTGTCTTGTCAACAATGTCATGTATTTGTCCTCAGGTTGTGTCTATTCCTATTGGTATCCATGTAAGGTAACTTTAGGTCTTATCATGGCTTCATGGTTCATCTCTTTGTAACGTCAGTATAATATGCTACTCTCCATCTGTAACTAGCTACTTATCCATTCCTGTACAAAAGCTTATCTTCATTACTTCAATGATTTGGCATTTATGAAGGAAATTACTATAAACATCTATCAGTAGGTATTTGTGTGGACATAAGTTTTAAATTTATCTGAGGAAATACCAAGAAGTACATGATCTGCATCTTATCATGAAGCTATTTACATTTCAGAGACTTTCTAAATGTCCCAGTGGATACACCGTGATTATCTACTTCCTCTCCAGCTGTACTAATATATAGTGGTATTAGTATTTTGAATAGGCATGTGCTGCTCTTGTTTAAATTCAAAATCCCCAATAGCATACAACGTTGAACCTATTTGATGTGTTCATTACTTGTGACTTGTATATTTTCTTGAATAAGGTGTTTGTTCTTTGTTCGCTTTATGATTTAGTGGCTTCTTTTCTCTTTGTGGAGTTTTAAGGGTTGTTTTGTATGTTCTGTTGAACTGTATCATTAGCTCTGACAAGTAATCTCTAAATCTGTGGTGTGACATTTCATCCTTTTGGTATGTTTCAGATAACAATTATTCATATTGATCAAATTCATCTTGTCAACCTTTAGTTGCATAGTGCTTCTGCAGCTGTTCCCATAAAGCCTTTGCTACATCCTTGGTCATCTACAAATTATCTTATGTGATTTTCTGTAAGTTAGATATTTTTCCTTTGAGAGCTATGATCCATTTTTAGTTAATTTTCCTGCCTAGCATAAGGCCAGAATTCATTTTCTTTCCATTGAATATCCAATTGTACCCATATGATAAAAGGCTACTTTTGGTCCATTTTTCTTCATTTGCTCTTTTGTCGGATTCTGGGTGACTGTATTCTGTGGCTATTTCTAGATTCTCTATTATGCTTGGTTGATCTTTTTCTCTGGTCTTTCACCACTTACTACCTTCTCTTGATTTCTACAGATTTAGAATAAATCTTGGAGTTGTATGATGTCAGTGATCCAGATTTTGTTCTAAAAAACTGAGTTGGCTTTTGGGGGTTCTTTGCTTTCATGTGTAAACTTTAAGAACATGCTGTTGTTGTCCACAAAAGAACATCCTAGGCTTTTGATTGAGATGGAAGAAGTTAAAATTGGTAAGTTTCTTTCTACTTGAATATAAGTTATGTCTCCACTTATTATGTTCTCTGACCTCTTCCACCAGATTTTGCAGTTATTCTTCATAGCACTTGTGAGTATGTTGTTAGAAGTAAGCCTATGTAATTCAGTATTTTGGGTGCAGACAGAAATGTAAAATTTGTTATTTCAGATATCATTTGTACATTGCTGGTACACAAGAAGTAAATGACCTTCTCTCCGTCATTTAAAAGTTCTACAAAATTGTTATTGATTCTTTCAGATTATATATGATTTTTCAGATTTGATATATATATATATAGATAACATATGTATATAATATGTAGATGACTGTCTCATCTGTGACATAAGATTCTATTTCCTCCTTGCAATTTAATGTATCATCGTTTTTGCCTTACTTTAGCTTAATTTCTAGTAGTATATTGAAACACAGTCATTACTTCAATGACACAGATGAAGTGGAATCAGTTTCTAATACCTGTTTAAGATTTTGGCATCTATATTTGTAAAATATAGCTGCACAATTTTCTTCTAGTGCCTTTGTCTGGCATGTGTAATCCTAATATCATAGTTTGAAAGTATTTCCTCTACTTTTATCTTGTAGAAAATTGTGGAGAAATGATGTCATTTCTTACTACTAAAAGTTATACAGAATTCACCTTTGAACCTATCTCACTCTGTTATTTTTGTTGGGAGAGATTCATATTTACCAGTTCAATAATTTTATTTGATATAGGCTTATTTTGATTGTGTTTTTCCTCTTGTATAAGATGTGACAAGTTTTGTCTTTCAAAGTATTGGTCCCTTTCCCTTAGGCTATTGGATTTATGGGTACAGAGTAAAAGTTTTCCTTCATTATTCTTTAACTGTCCCTAGATGTTTTAGTGATGCCCTCTTCTCTGTCTGGTAGTACCAGTGCATGGCTGTTTTCCTTTGTCATGTTAGCCCGGTTGGAGGCATATTGATAGTATGGACCTTTTCAAAGGACTGGCTCTTGGTTTTGTTGATTTTTTTTCTATTGATCTCCTGTTTTCAATTTTACTGGGTTTTGCTCTGATATTTATTTCTTGTATTCTGCTTGCTTTAGATTTAATTTGCCCTCTGTCTCTCATTTTCTAAAGTGAAATCATAAATGATTGATTTTTTAGACCCTTACTTTCAAATAAACGTGCTCATTGCTATGAATTTCCCCTAAGCATAGCTCTTCCCACAGCCCACAAATTTTGATATGTTGTATTTTCATTTGCAGTCACTTAAAATATTTTCATAATTTTGGTTAGATTTCTTGTTTGTATTATGTAGCTATATATCATTTAATCACCAGGAGTTTGAGAAAACTTTTCCATCTTTCTCATTTCAATTTTTAGGTGCATTCTACTATGGTCTCAGAGCAGAGATTATGTGATTACTTTACATTTATTTTTTTCTTAATGTTAGTTACCATATTTGAGTACATGCATGTATATGTGTACTTGTAGGTATATATTACTATGGCACATGTGTAGGTCAGAGGATATATTGGTGGGGTCATCTCTCTCCTTGCAACATTATGTTGGTTCTAGAAATCAAGATTAGGCCACCAGACTTGAATAAGGAACTTTCCCTTGTGAGACACATTGCCAGGCTCCCATACTTTAAAATTTATAAGCTATGTTTTATGGCTTAGAATAGGTCTGTGTTGGTGAATTTTAACACTTGAGGTGAGAAGAATGCATTATCTGCTATTGTAAGATTAAGTGCTGAATAGATGCCATTAAATTCATTGAACTGATGGTACTGTTTAATTCAACTCTGTCCTTTGTTAATTTCTACTTGCTAACTATGCACTTATTATCAAAAAATATTAGAGCCTACTAATATAACTGATGTGCCTAATTTTCTCTGACAGGTCTGTCAGATTTTCATATGTATTGAATATTCTTTTCTTAAACACATAAATATTAAGGATGATTGATTCTGCTTAGGAAGTTTATACTTCCTCACTGCTTATTAAGCTACTTAATCCTTGCAGCCTTTCCAGTAACTTTCTGAACATTTAACCACAATGGGCCCCAAATAGTATTTCTGCTTCCTCTTTTAAAAACAAGTAGGTATATCATTCAGTATTCTTGGAGCTTAAATTGTATGTAACTTTACATGTATAATAAGTTTCTTATAGGCAATGTATATCTAAGTCTTGTCCTTTGCATCCATTCCATGATAGTTTTTCTTTCTTTTAGCTAATATTCTTAGGCTATTAATAAACAAAGAGATCACTGGTAAAGTTAAATTAACATCTATGTTATTTCTACTAGTTTCTATTTGATTATTTGTTCCTATTTTCCTTTACAGACTTTATTTGCCCTTTGTGGTTTCAGTGAAACATTTCCATGATATAAATATCACTTCCAAGACTATTGTTGCCAACTGAAAATTAGTAAACTTTCTGAAACATCTTTAATAAACTACTTCCCAATTTGTTGTCATTAGGAAAGTAGCCTTGGAAGACTATTATGTTTCAGAGGCAGAGTCCTTCTGAGAGACTTTTCATCCTATCCACATTGTCAGGTACCATCTCTGAGCTAGATGCCTGAGCTTTTAACTTTCAGCCTATTGAAATTTCAATTTATTTTTCTTTTTTCAATTTAAACTCTAAACTTTCTTAATTTTCTTAGAAGAAATGCAGGTATTCCACAGCACACATGTGTGGGTCACAGGGCTACTTGCTTCCATGTTGGTTCCAGGGATCACACACAGTCCTTTAGACTACCGAGGCAAGTACCTACTCTCTAGCTGGCCCTAAATTTCTATTGTTTATAAACTTTCCAAATCATAGTATCCTGTTGTCACTGCCCCAAAACCACAACCTGTCATTTTTTCAGGGCTTCTTTCCCATTTCTAAATGGTTCTCCTACATTTGTACTATGAATTTGTTACTAATTCAGGCCAATTTAAGACTACTTCAAATCTGCTTTCAAGTCTACTCTACAGTAGGGTTTATAATAAAATAGTCCTTTAGAGTAATTTATAACAAAACCTTATAATAGAATGAAGGATCTTATCATAAAGAGCCCTATATTTCTCCCTTAAGTCTTGTGTTTTATTGCCATTCAGATCACTTAGTCATTTACATGCAAGCATACATTAGTATACATACTGTCACACACACACAATTTTTGCCTTATTTCCATTAACTTAAATAAATAATAATTTGTTAAGTCAGTTATGAATAACAATTTTTCTTTCATTTTTCATTTCCTGAGTATATGGTATAAGTACATGTGTTTTGCATGTTTATGAAAACAGATACATAAGATGTAAATACCTACTGGGAGATGCTTATCTAAGACTGATGTCAAGAACTTTCCTCAATTGCTCTTCCACCTTATTGAGGTAAGGTTTCTCAGTCAAACCTAGGGCTCCAATATGGCCAATCTTACTAGGTAGCAGTAAGCTCAGAAGCTCCTGTCTTCAGTTCCCAAGGCTGTCACTCCATGTCAGATCTACATTTTTAATATTAATTTATTTTTACATATGAGTGTATGTGTGTATGTGTGTGTGTGTGTGTGTGTTGTGTGTGTGTGTGCATGTATCAGTTGTATGCCTGATACATGTAGAGGCCTTTAGAGAATACCAGCTCTTCTGGAACTGGAGTTACCTATAGTTGTGAGTCATCATTGGATGTTGGGAATTAAAGCCACATCCCTGGAAGGGCATTCCATGCTTTTAAGCTCTAATCTACCTCTCCACCCCCCAATCTACAATTTTATGTGTGTTACAGATATGTAGACATGTTGCTTGTAAGGTAAATTCTCTAACTCCTGGACCATTCCCCAGTCCTAAGAAAGCCAACTTCTTCATTTGACCTTTACTCCCACACCATTGCTGCTCTTTCTTTCTGTGTAGATTCAGGCTTCTACCCTATACACACTTTTCTTCTCTCTAAAAGATTTTTGTGTTCACTACTTTTAGTCTGTCATGAGAAATTTTATTTAACTCCTCCCTTTGCAAAAATCTTTCCACAGTGATAGATTTTAAGAACGGTAGATCCTACTGCTGCTACTTAGTTTTGTGGCAGTGGTGGTTTTATCTTCATCCTTGAAATACCCAGTGCTTGCCTGTTCTGGTTTCTAAGAAGCAGATGTAATTCTTACCCATTTCTCTATGGGGAAGGGGCATAGCTCTTTTCTCCCCAGCTTCTTGCAGGATTATTTTTGTCAGTTTTCTGAAGATTGATATATTATGCATAAATGTGCTTTCAGTCAAGTTTATTTTATCTTTTGCATTTACCTTGCAAGGTGTTCCACTTGAGTCCTTCACCATGTTGTCTGACATGCATGGGAGGGAATTTGTAGTCACTGCTGTTTCAAAATTTCTCTTTCTCATGTATCTTCTTTCTGCCACTTCAGTTCCATATCTGTGACTCCGCTTGTTCTGATCATAGTTCTTGAAAAATCACCTTTGCTTTCTTCCAGTCCATTTAAACTTTGTGTGTGTGTGCATGTGTGTGTGCACGAACGCACCTACCTACAGATGCATGCACCTGTACTGAAGCATGTGGGAACTAGAGGATAATAAAGTACATTTGCTCTATCACTCTTAGCCTTTTCCTCTTAAAACAAGAACTCTCACCAAGCCTACACCCTGCAATTTTTTCCTAGGCTGGTCAACCAACAAAACCCAGGGATCAGGCTTCCTCTACCTCCCTACATATCCTGGTAATAGATTACATGTGTATTCAGCCAAGCAAAACTTTTTTTACCTTTGTGCTGGTAATTCTAATGTGGGTCCCTATGTATGTATAGCAAGCAATGTTATTGAGATGTCTCTCCAGACTTTTTTTTTTAATTCCATTTTTTTGATTCTTTTTTATGACCTTAAGCTTATATATTACCTCCTGAGTTTCATCATTCTCTAATGAGCCCATAGGAAAGTCATCCTTCATTTCTGCTACAGTGTTTGAGCTCTGTAACATTTCTGCTTAATTAATTCATGTGTTCATGCATGTTTGTTTTTTTCATTCGAATCTTCACCATATTGATCTTGGTTTTGCTATTTCTAGTCTGATAATTCTAACTCTCTATCTATATGCAATTTTTTCAGTCTCTTCAGACTGTAATTCTACCTTGAAGTATGTCACCTAACTTATTGTTGAAAGATAAAAGTGTTACATTAACAATAGAGATAATGATAAGCCTTTAGTAATATAGCTATAAGATGTAGGGGTTGTATAGTGTTCTATAGTTCTATTCCCGGAGTATAGGCTTTGCTAGTTTTTCTTAACATTTTCTTCCTGTTACTTGGGTCTGGATGTCTGATGAGGAGTAGAGTTGGCATTTTGCTTCCTCAAGTTGACTAGAGTCTGATAAACCCCAGGACATCAGTCTGATAGAACAGCTGCTCCTGAAAGGTCCCTAAGAGGGGACCAACCATAACTCTGATATCATCTCTTATCTTGGCTCTTTCCAGAGATTTAATAAGATATTTTTCTTTTGATAGTAAATGGGAGGATTCTGAAAGAAAAACTAAGTTGGTTGAAGGCTGTGTCTAACCTGTCTTCTAAAACGCCCCACATTCACCTGAGCTGGCAGCTCTGAGCACCTAGCAATATGTCAGTTACAGTTCAGAGTTTTTCCTAATCATGTTGGTTTCCTTGGTGATTTCAGCTTGTGGGTTTCTGCTCTGGCAGGGATAAATCTCTAGAGCAGTGTGTTGCCCTCCCAGCTTACCCTGTGACCTCATTTACCTGCTGCATCTAAGAAAGTTTTTTTTTTTTTGAAGTTTCATCAGCTTTTTCACTTGTTAAGGTAAAGTAGCAGCTTCTATGCTCCTTAAGTGGAAGAGGCAGAAATCAGAGGTTTGAGTAAAGGGCTTGCCTTTCAATATACATGTCACTTTCTCATCTGAGTTGTATTGATCACATTGTGTTAGATCTTTTTCCCTTCTTTCTCATTTTTTAAAACCCTTTATTGGTTCTTTGTGAATTTCACATCTTACACCCCAGTCTCACTCATCTCCCCAGCCCTTTGCTTCTATCCTCTGCCTTTTCAACCTCCAGAAAATAAAATAAAAAATAAAAATAGAAATAATAATAATTTAAAAATTCTCATCATGGAAGCTGCAGTGTGACACAAAGTGTCTTTGCTTGCAAATGTTCATTGCAATGATTCATTCATCGGTTTTGAAGCCTCTGGCTTCTGCTACACCATCAACACTGGATTCTGACTCAGACTCCTTTCAGATATCATGTTGTTGTCCTACGTCATGGAGATCCTGCCACTTTGGATCTGTGGGATAAAGCCCTTCACAGGCTCCAGAAGTTCATAGATGGGGTAGATATTGTGGTGGGCTAATTTGAAGCCCTGGATCTGGGTCTGGGTAGGAGCTGAGTTGGTCAGCCTGAGAGCTCTTCTGCACCCACACCACCAGGGTGAGCTCTCCAGCACTGCCCTGGCTAGCTCAGTTGATATTGCAGCTAGCAAGGGGTAGCTCTCCTGCTCTCTCTCACCCATGCCCATGCCACCAGGGCTAGCTCTTCTGTGCCCAGCTGAGGTGCAGCCACAAGGGATAGGACCATTTCAGCCAGTGAGTGGTAAGGCTGGCTCTGAACAAAACTTGGACATCAGCATGGTACTAGGCAGCAGCCCAGACTGGCGAGTTGCATGGCCTTTTGTGGTAAACATAGGTCTTGCATTTCAGTACAGATCCCTGCTGCTGCATGGCCATGGCGCCTGAAATAGAATCTGATAAACCCCAGGACATCAGTCTGATAGAACAGCTGCTCCTGAAAAGAGCTACTCTTAGAGACAAACCAGAATTCTGGTATTATCCCTTGTCCTGGCTCTTTCCAGAGATTTAACAAGCAGTAACACGGGCCATGATATCACCATGAACTCAGGTGGCAGGGCAGTCTACTCACATAGGCTGTTCCTCTCCACCCGCGAATCTCCAGATCTGTCTGACTCTATTCATAGAACTCAAACTGTTTCACTTCTCTTTCTCTACCATCTCTCCATCACACAGTTGCATTTGCAGTGGCTCCCTCTGTGGGTGGGCTATGAGACAGGTGGGCTTCTGTGTGCCTTTTATTGTTATGGCTGTTGTTGTTGCTTATTTTTGGTTGGTTGGTTGTTTTGTTTTTGTTGTTGTTTTGTTTATTTGTTTGTTTGTTTTTAGAGATGGTGTTTCTCTGTGTAGCCTTGGCTGTCCTGGTACTTGCTCTATAGACCAGGCTGACCTCAGTGACGGGAGGATCTCTATGAGTTTGATCCCCCCGTCACTGTCTCCCAATTTCTGGAATATAGGTTCTGTCTGTTAGATTTTGAACTCCAGTTTCAGAAAGAAAATCACTTTATGTTGTAAGACATAATATTTAATGACACCATTTAACTAATCTGAATATAACTAAGAAAGGGAAGCATAAAGAAGGAAAGGGCTGTGAAGGTAAACATTATCAAGCTGTCAAGCTGGCAGGATGTAGAATCATTTAGAACACAAACCTCTGTACTCATCAGCATGGGATTATATAGATTAGCATAATTCATTCAGGTGAGAAGACTCACCTTCATTGGATGCAGAACCATTCCATGAACTAGAGTGTTGGAGGGAGAAAGTAGGCTGAGCACCAGAGTGCATCATTCTCTACTTCCTGACTGTGGTTACAATGTGACTACTCCCCACCCATCAATACAGCATATGCCATTAAACAGCATACCAAAATAAGCTCTTTGTCCCTTAAGTGGCTTCAGTTGAGGTATTTTATCACAGCAACAGATAAAGGATCTAATGATAGATCATTTGGGATTACCTTAGCATTTGCACTAGATGTGGAAATTCTAAGGGGTTGAATTTATATAAGTTATTATTGTGGAAAGCACTCTGGCCTTATAATTTTTTCTTTTGGACCATTTTTAAGTAAGTAAGTGTCTATTGATAGTCACATTAATGTCAAGCCTATTCTTTTCCTTTTGAATATAACTTTGAGATCACAAATCTGTGCTTCTGAAGTAGCAAGATCACTGTGGAAATACAATAGCCTGAGACTGTATGGAAAATTATCTGATGTCCCTAGGACTACCTCTCCTAGAAGTGGGTATCATCTTTTTTTTCTGTTTGAGCCCTTGTACGTCCTTTCTCTGGACTGAACACAGAATACAGACATAAAAGATAGGGTGTCTAGTGCAGAATTTGCCTATTTTTTAAAAAACTTATTTTAGTTACTTGGCACAGTCGACTCAGAGCAGCCTGAAAGGATGAATAAATATCATCTAGCCATAATTATTCTACTTTCGCAACTCTTCTTGAAAAAACCCAAAGATATGGCAATGGATATGAGAGTCGTTTCTAAGGTGCTTGCAGGTCAGCTGCCCCAAACACTAGCAATGTGCCCTGTGTAGAAAGCAGCTTAAGTGATGGGGCAAGTGTGTTTTCCAGAAGTGACAACAACAATGTCCCTTACCCAATATGAGTTTTTGAAGGATGTTATTGATACTCATCTCTACACAATGATAAAGTCCACCAACAAAGTCCCCTTAAAACGTTGTTGACTGTGGTGATCAACATGAACAAGAACCATTGGTGTAATACTCTAAAGAGCCTGAGTTTAGTTAATAAATATGTTCCATCTGCAGAGTGGCTCTAATAATTCAGCAATTGCAATATTTTGAAGCCAAAACATATTGTGCAGAGGTTCACCCAAGGTTCCCAACTCTCCCAGTCCTGATAAACTCAATAAGATCCACCCCAACTTGACAACCATGTGAATGAGCTTCTCAGTCCCAAATCAAGCCAGGCGTGTTAATGAGATGTTCCACTGGAATGACTTCATTGTCTTGACTGTAGTCCCCTGAGCAGAATAAATGATCCTTCTTTAAGCCAGCAACTAATTTCTGGATTGATTTGTTACTTTGCAGTAGTGACTGGGAGGAGAATGAAATAACTGGTGTTTAGCACAATTGGTCACCTCTTCACTGGGCTTTCTAGTCCTGTGTACCAGAAATATTGTTCTACAAAGTACAGCTCTGTGCATGGTATACTTTAGACATATCAAAGGAAAGTCAAAAATAATTTATTTGATCCATGAATTATGTGGTTCCTCAAGGTGTGTTATATTGACTCCGAATAGTTCCATTCCATAAAATAAATGTCTAATCAATCAGGGTCATCCTTAGTATGATATAGGTTGGTGTACAGTATACAATTCTGTGCTCATTCAGAAGAACTTATTTCTTAATTGATATATTTCAGTAAATTTCATTGAACAATGTCAATAACATCAAAATATGATGATAGATTAATGTTAAGAAGTCACCTTTGTGCTTGGTTCTTATTGTCTGACCCACAAATACTATTTACCTTGCCTGTTTCCCAAGATGAAAAATATGAGTAGAAATGCTTTTAACAGTTTAAGATTTCACTGGGTATATGCCAGCTTAACACTTATTTCACACTTTCAGTAACTTATAGTTGTTTAAGTTTGCAATGTAGAATTCAGTTAAAAGTCAATTTAGAATTAAGTATAAAGAATAGACTTTTAGAGTTGAGCGGGACTCAACTCTAACAGTTATCTCAAGTTTTTACTTCCACAGACAAAGGGTTTTGGATATATATAATCCCAGGAGGTTTAACAATGTTGACCTTTGCAGCTTTTTAGGGCAATGTGAGTTGTCCCTTCTTTCCAGTTCATTCTAATATAATTTCCTGGGATTCAGCATGAACACTTCTGGCAGTTTTTAAAAGATTCTTCAAGTGAATTTATAGAACAAGCAATATTGAAAGTTAATTAATTTAAGTGGATGAAAAATTAAGTAATAAAAGCATAGTGATAATATGACAATTATATTATACATGTAACATATAATGTATACATAAGACATATATAACATATACAATATAATAATAATAACATAATATCAATAACTAAATAGAATATCAGCAATTTCCTAAAACTTAGACCATAAACTGAATGACAGCATCAAATAATACCACATAGAATAAAGAAGCTGTACCAATTTCCATTTTATTTCAACTATTTAGTTTAATTCTAGAAGAATGGTTGAGTATAAGGTTTCTGATGTCTAATACTTGATAATCTCCTTTTTAATTAATAGAGCAATGGTCTCTGTTTCAGGAAATTTGACAGTGTCAAGCTAATTCCCTTTTCTTTGATCTCAGACAGTGTTCAATGACATCATTTTCTAGTCGTTACTTTTATTCCATCACTAGCCTATTCTTTGGGTGATCAGTTTCACTTTTAAGCCTTAAGTCATATTCACAATAGCAATTTCCAAATTAAACTAAGTTGACCAAAGGTAGACATTTTAAGAACAGATTAAACAACAGAAAACCAAGATGTCAGAAAAGTTACAAAGGTGTTATTATAATGAGTCAAGGATAAGAAGCACTGAGTTGACATCCTTGAGACAGTACAGAGTAGTTCTGAGAATCTCTGTGACAACGACATATTATGTGAACATGTCACACTGTTCTGAAAGGAAAATTATTCCCTAGATACTGGCATTAACTTGATGTTTAAAAGCTGATATCTGTGGGTTAACTTGAGCATTTTGCACAACCTAAAATATGCACAAAGTGTTCAACCAAGTTATGTGCTCTTAAATATATCACTTGTTCAGAACTCTTCGGAAGGAGCATGCTGAGACTCTACCTCATGACATAGAATGATTATTCTGGTTTCTGGGCACCAAAGAATGTTAAAAAATTATTTTATATTAATATATTGCTTCCTACCTGCCTTGCATATCACCTGTTCAGACAACCAGGTGACAGCAGAAATTGTTAATCAGTCAGAAGAATTAAGAGTGTTTACTACACTCAGACTTGTTTGAATGGCTGAATGCCTGTTGATTTTTCTTTCCTTGAGTAAGCATGGTGCATTCATAAAGAAGGGGACCTTGGTGTACCCACTGGGGTTGATGGAAGACAAGGTATAATTTGTTTGCCAGGAATGTCGAAGTTTGGTTTGTCTCTACGAACTCTTTCAGGAACCTTTAGAGAAAAGAAAAACAGTCAAGTTCCAGAAGGACTCTACAGCCTCCACTGTTTTCCAAATGCCTGGATCAAACTGATGTGTGGTGTTAGTATTTGAAAATCACTCTAGTGAGGGAATGGATGGTTAATATGGGACACTTGGTAATAACAGGGTGTGTATAGTGATGAAAAGAGAAGGCCATTACTCAATCTTGCCTTTTAAAAATAGCTGTCAGAATGTATTTCATCCTTCTTAAACTGGAAAATTTGTTCTTTGGAAGCCTTGGAGTCACATGACCATCTAGAGTGCTTCCTGAGGAAATAGCTTATGCTAATATGTTACATTCAAAGTTTGTGCCTCATTAGCAGTCTAAGAAGTACCCTTGGTTCCAAAGTGTATGTCATACCTCAATTCTTAGCATATGACAGACCAACTTTGTAATTTCAGCTAATCAGTCATTAGTAGGAATGGTGTACTTTTTACCTGATATGGGTTATCACTTCATGTACTGTTTTTCTTTGTGATGAGTGTGTGATTTTCTTTCTTGAAGTTACACCAAAATTTCTATTATCATTATTATCTAAAAACAGAGGAAAGCTAATTATTCTCTTCTGTTTGCTATTTTTTAATATTAATTTTCAAAAACTGGTTTTGCTTCTAAACGTATTTATAAGTATACCAGTAATATGTTCTGGAAATAACAGCATTCTTTTAGGGGAAAATATATATAATTATCCAAATAATTGAAAGTGGTCCTAGAGGTTAGGGTTGTGATCTGACCTTTAGATAAGACTTGAAAGACCCTGATTTCAACTCCACAACCATGAAAGTTGGAAACAAAAGGAAGTGGGAGGGGAGTGATTAGAGCAAAACTTAGAAATAAAAATAACCACCCAAAAGAGAAAAAAATACTATCATTATATATGTAAAGATAAACTTGACATCAGCTATAATGCACTTCTATTTTCCTGGTGTATTAACCAGAATCTTTAAAGGAGCCAGTAACGACTACATATTAAAAAAGAGAATGTTCTAGAATGGCTTACATGATAGGGGCTGGGTATTACAAAATGGCTGACTCTGAGAACCTGGTATCTGCTCAGTCCATGAAGATAGATGCCTCAGCAGTTCCAATCTGTCACCAATGGTCTGAAAGAGTTTTGGAGATTCTTATGTCTTCTGTCCCATTAGAAAGCTGAAGAAATCAGATTCTGCTCTTGGAGAGGGACAGCAGTATCAATAAGCAACAGAAACAATGGTATAGAAAACATGTTTACCAACAAGAATCAGGCTTTTCTTTGGACTCCTTTATATCTGAGCCATCGTTGGACAATGCTACCTCTTCTGGGGGAAGTGACTACTAACTTCCCAGAAGGAATAACTATGGACAAGTCTCCTAGTTGATTCCTCTGCCAATCAAGTTGATGCTTCTCTGTCAAGCCCAGATGCCATTAATTTGCACAGTATCATACCCTGGGATCCTTTTGCTGCATATTTATCAGGTACCTTTGCCTTTGTGACTCACTCCAGTAGGTTGTCCTGTCACATGCCTTAGATTTTGCACAACATGTATGTACCCTGAGGTAGAGCTATTTTTTCTTTTCCTAGAAAACATCTGCCTTTATTACAAAGTTTAGCTCTGCTGTCAGTTGAGAGACAAACCTCAGAAAAGTATAGATTCCTTCTCCATGATGTAACCTTTCTCACATAATAGTTTTACATCAATTTGTGTAGTCATTTGATTACTCCCTGGATGCTAGCTGTCAGCTAGATACATATAAAGACTGTTGGTCCCATTCAGGATTGTATCTCAAGTAACTCAAGTGTGATAGTAGTTGCCTAAGAGTTTTTAAAGTTACCCTATTTTTAGAATACACTACCTATAAGAAGAAACTCAAATCTGTATGAATTGCAGAATGTTCTCTGCTGCTTTAAGCTTTCTGTCAATCATTGGAACAGACCTTGCCTCTTAGTTTCCTTCTTCCAGTAAGCCTATAACTAGTAATTTTGAGAAATCACTTTATTTCTAGAAAACTGAGAAATCCACAGCTGAGCTTGGACAGAGAAACTTAAGGAAAATGAGAATGGAGGTGATGCAAATGAAGATTTGACACTATTGACTCCTGCTATTTGATAAAGAAGGGGAAATTATGAGTTTGAAAACCAGCAAAAATTGAAGACAGAACGATACACTCTGTGCTCAAAGAATATTAGTGCTCCTGTGAATTTATTTCAAGGTTATTAGTCCTGGGTTGCTTTATTTAGTTTTCCAATACACCCGATCATGGGTATGTAGCATTTTGGTTTCTATGACCATATTGGATAAAGAAGAATTATATGGGCTCTACATTGAGTATGCAAGCAACAGTGAAAGCTAATGAACCAAAAACAGACAAAAGCAACAAAAATCTGTAGGCAAATTTTTTCATCCACCATTACAGATTAGCAAAATGTCCTCACAAAATAATCTTATTTTATGCATAGCTGCATATTCAAAACTTCTTAAAATCATGGAGCAAATCTAGGATTATCTCTAATAAAAAAATGACTATGTCTAAGGAATAAAATATCAATAATTTTTAAATATCTTATTCAAATAGTAAAAGAATAGGGTAATGCAGAGGTAGTAGGATGCTTGGCATCATAAGTGAAAATAAATGCATCAGTGTCTGGTTTGATGCTATGACTTGCAGTTTTCAGTGAACTCTCAAGCTTCTCAATGATATTTTAATTCTAATTTTACTCTCAGTGTGCTTCATTCTTAAACACAGTTCAGTGCAAGTGCTGACAGAAAGCAATGGTAGTATGCATAAAGCATGACCACGAAATGAGGAATGTATCGTTTGTGAAGACAAATCCTATACAAGTAAAGAGTAAAGAGAAATAAGCAAATATTTCTTTAAGTTGAATGTCAGATTGTAGCTTCATTTAAATGAGGACATAACGGATTTATGTAAACCCTAAAGTGCAGTCATAAATATATTAAAGTATCTCCCAAAGCTTCTTGAAATGTTTTGAAACTATTTTCAGCATATTGTAAAAGAAAGCTACATATCTTTAGCTGTTCACAGGCCAGTGTTTACCTTTTCAAAATGTATAAAATAGATTGCTTTAATTTGACTTTACTCTAAATTCCAGCTTCAATAGGAACACTTATAATTTGAAATGTTATATAAGTGGGCTCGCAACCTAAAATGCTTGTTTAATTAATTTAAATAATTGGTTAATGTGCAAGGGGAATTTTCAAATAGAGGCCCACCCAATGCAGAGTGGTCAGACCTGAAGACGTATAAGCACAGCAACAAAAACAAACTCAGCAAAATTTGTTCATACACACACACACACACAGGGAGAGAGAGAGAGAGAGAGAGAGAGAGAGAGAGAGAGAGAGAGAGAAAGCTATCAAATACCATATAATAATAATCAAAGAAAAGGCTACCGACTTGAGAGAGTAAGGGAAAGGCATATGAAGGGTTTGAAAGAAGGTACCTAGAAGATGCTTGAGGGAGGAAGGAGAAAAGGAAACATGGTATAATTCTATTTCAATTCAGAAGATGTCATAAATAATTTAATACTGTGATATAGCAAATCTTAAAATCCTTTCAACAGTATTTCTCAACTTATTCATCTTATTTCCAATATTTTAAGGATTTCCTGGAATAGGTGATCAATCCCTTGCCTCTTATTAAATTCACAGACTTGGTGGTGATTTGCATGACTTTTTTTGTCTCTGATGCTTTTGTGGATAACTTTTCTTGATTTATCCCACAATGATACTTTATTAAATATGTTTTGGGGGCAGCAATTACGTTTTCCCTTCTCTTTTAATTACTATGGCCAGCACACCAGATATATTAACAGTGGACAAAGAAAATTGCTTGATTATATGTTTTTAGTTCTTTGTGTAATTCTCCTGGTTTAGTTGTATCATTTAAAGCTATTTTCCAAGAACACTATATTTTCATAACATTTGCTATTAAAAAATGACCCATATTTGTTATATTAGTGCTGATATCTCTTGGCCAAACATAGAAATTTAAATTAGCCACGGTACTCTTCAAATTTCTCTCTGTGAGTTTTACAATTTCTTTAATTCACCTAACAAGAAAAATATATTTTAGATCTCTGCGTTTTTAAAACCCCTGTTGTATATGTTCCTCCTGTGCTGCTTCATAAACTCACTGTTTGCAAATGGTTTTAGTTTTTTGCTATGAAACATGTTAGCATGCAACTAACTTTTACAATAGAATATGGACTCTCAATTAAACAAAATATGTTTTGAGAAGACAGTCATATTTTTATTTTTTATATTTATTTATTGGTTTTTCAAGACAGGGTTTCTCTGTATAGCCCTGCTATGCTGGAACTCACTCTGTAGACCAGGCTGGCCTTGAACTCAGAAATCCACCTTCGTCTGCTACCTGAGTGCTGGGATTAAAGGCGTGCGCCACCACTGCCTGGCGACAGTCATATTTTTAGTCTCATTCTTTTTTTTTGTCCTTATGATACATACAGTCCTTTTTATGTGCCAAATTTGACAGCCTGATTTTACATACAATTAGTTCCTGAGAGCTTCCAGGAATTCCCTGCAAAATTAAACACACTATTTGCCTGAGCAAAACTGAAATCATCATTCTCCTTTTCATTGATCACTCTTCCTTCATATGTAATTGTTTATTTGGAGAGTGGGGTTCTGAATCCTTTGAAAAATGGTAGAAGCCATACTATCATTAAGGAATGCTAGACAGTAGACACAATTTAGCAAGTGTCTGTGTGCTAGAATAGAAAGTCCTTTGGACATATGCCCAGGAGTGATGTAGATGAATCGTGAGGTAGATCTCTTCACAACTTCCTGAGAAACCACCACACTGATTTCCACATTGATTGTACAACTCTGCAATCACACTGTCAATGCATGAGTGTTCCCTACATTCACAGTAGCATGAGCTGTCAGTTGTTTTATTGATAGTAGCCATTCTGACTAGGATAAGATGAAATCTCAAAGTAGTTTTTTTCTGTTTCCTTGATGAATAAAGTTGTTGAATATTTCAAGTGTTTCTCAGCTATTTGTATTTCTACCTTTGAGAACTCTGTTTAGATCTGTTCTTGATTTGTGATTGGGTAGTTTTCCTGATGTTCATTATTTTTCAGTTCTTTAAATATTTTTGATATTAGTTCTCTATCAGATGTGTATTTGGTAAAATCTTTCCATTATAGAGCCAGCTGTTTTGTCTGAATGCTGGTGTCTTTTGCCATACAGCTTTTCAGGTTCCTGATGTCCCATTTGTTTATTGTTATTCTTAGAGTGTGTGCTATTAGTGTTTTTTTTTTTCAGAATGTCTTTTCCTGGGCCAAGACTATACCTTAATTTTTCTAACATGAGATTCTATGTATCTAGCCTTATGTTAAATTCCTTCATTCATTTGCATTTGAGTTCAACTTTAAAAATATAAAATAAAGTAAAAAGAATGTTATATAAGAGACTATATTTCTATTATGCAGATTATTTTAAAAGTAAATAGACAGCAAGGCTGGGGGCTTTCTCATATCCATTCTCAATGCAGCATGATGTTGGGTTGCTATCAGTGATGTGTGAGACATGCCAGAAATGTGAAGTTCCATTAATAATCAATTAGAAAATTGTTCTGTTAGATAAATAGTACTAAAAATCTATATTTTTCACTGATGTGTTAAAACATCATTAATAATCATTATGTTTCACCTACTAAGTCACCATCATGCACATGTAAGTCCCGAAGTCATCAGATGGTCTTCATTTGGAGATAACATGGTGGAAGTCACTCACTAACATAAACTAGAAGAGAAATAAGCATAAAATAGGTAAAGCATGCATATATTGATTTTGCGTGACATTGGAACATGGCACTGTCATCTGTGTAATACACTCTTAGGAAATGCATGACCAAGTTACAATACAATTAGCAGTAACAATTTCATAAGTTCTTAAGTTTATGGGTCTGTGTTGTACTGCATTCACTGCTATCCAGTGCTGCAAGCAGCCTACACAATATTCCTTTAGAAAATGATCAACATGTTTCTATAAATTCTCTAGTATGATGCAGCATTTGATAAATATCTGAAGAAATAGTTTATGAGGTTCAGTTTTGCTGAATTTTGACTAATTTTACTTAGGCTTTTCTGGACTTTATTATATTATTTCTTTTATTTTGTAACTGGACAACTGTCCTGTCTACAGTTAAACTGATAGAAAAGAAAGGTCACTTTGATATATGTTAAATTACTTTAGAGAATTCCTTTTGTTGTTGTTGTTGTTGTTGTTGTTTGAATTTTTGGCATCTCTGGAAGTAATTAAATCTTGCTTAGAAGTCTTAGGATATGGAACTAGCATCTTAATTTGAATTTTTGATTATTAAATATTACATATTATGAGGAAATCAGAGTTCAAAACTAAACTGTTGCTATGTGAATACATTGGCCTATGGTTTCATTGAAAGACACACACTTATAAGCATAATCATACATAATCCTAACTATCTTTTGATAGCCATCATTTCTCTACCAAAGTGTAAAACCCGATTTCCTTTCACAAGATCAACTCTCTCATATATCCAGAACTGAACTCAACAATGGAACTTGGCTTTCATCCAGATTATTCCCGTGGTCCTTCATTCTAGCTTTCTATTGAGACTAATAGGCCAGTTCTATACTCTGAGGTTTTTCATAGGCTGAGGCAGTAGAATTGCAAATTTCATGCCAGTCTATGGTATATATCAAGACCTTCACAATTAATTAATTAATTAATTAACTATGAATGTAATTTAGTGGTGTAGTTTGTACTGAGCACATATGAGATTCCAGATTCTACCCCTTAGTGCTAGAAATTTAACAACAAAAGCAAAAGTCAATTGTCCCCTTAAGGTAATTATAATCTACTCCTTCCATGTGATAAGAGCTGCATCTAGTGTCTAAGGTTTATGTTTTTTAGATTCAACCATCTCTATATCTATATCTATATATCCAGATAGTATTTCATTAAATAAGTCATCTACAGTGTCTATTAGCTAAAGTTGACATGTGAACACTGGGTTTGTTTTCCCTATAAATTTCCTTTGCTGGATACACACATGCATTTCTAAGGGCATAGAATAAGGAGTGAAACTAATAAGAAATAGATTATACATATAAATCTGTGTTAGTTGATGTTTGAAGTGGTCCAGTGAGGAACTATGTAGATTCCTGGTCCCAGCAGCAATAGTTCCAATTACATATCTGCAGCAAGTCTTGAAAGTGTCTCTGTCATTTGTATTTGTCTGTACACGATGTGTACAGCATGGTTTCATTTCACCTGTATTATACATTGTAACTTATGAAAATAGCTTGTTCCACATATCTGTACCTTGTGAGTCTAGCTCAAGGTTATGTCTCAGAAAGCAGAGACTATATTAGACAGGATTCTGTCCTTCCATGACTCTGAATTAAGAAGCAATGTGTGTAGTGTTGTTTTGTTTTGTTTTGTTTTTTAAAAAAGAATCTCACTTATTTCTAGAGATGTGTTAAACAACAACCCATAGGTAGGGAAAAGAACATCGGAAAAAAACAAAATAAAACAAAACAGTACAAATAGATTTTACTGCAATGGATGAAATTAAGATGAAGGTCCCTCTTAACATTTTGCAAAATTTTCTTTTTCAATTAAAGATTCCTCTACTTAATCTATGTAAGTCCTGGGAAAAATAATCAATGACTCTCATTGTCTATATATCTTAGTTGCATCTTTTATTCTGTTTTGTAGACCAAAATGATGAATAGTTTTAGGGACTAAAGTGATGCTTCAGGAGTTTTAAAAAAAACTTGCTGGTATTGCAAAGGACCTCAGTTCAGCTTTTAGCACCCACTTGGCAGCTCACAACTACAATTTATAATTCCAGTTCCAGCCCAAAACGCTCTGGCCTCCACAGATAGCACATATGGTATACACATATATATATGTATGACAAACACTCATACACATAAAATAAAAATAAAGAAAATCTTAAAATCATAATTTGTTCTTTTTTTAATTATTATATATCCTCTACAGATGTACCTGACTGTATGCTTTTTGTTATTGTTTTGTTTTGTTTGTTTGTTTTTGGCAAAATGTTTTTGTCATTATTTGGTTTTGTTTTATACTCAAGCTTGACTATTTCTCTTTCTTTATTCAATAGTACCAAAAGTCAACAGAAGTCCAAATTCCCAACTCCAATCTCTTCCTTACCCAATCTAGAGCCAACAGCAGCCAGGATGTCTAAAAGATAGATCCAGATGACTAAGTAGAAAATTCCAGCTAAATTCCCTCTAACTTGACTATTTCAAAATGAGAAAGTAAAGACAGAGAGGAATAGCGTCCTCACCCAGTGCCTTGGTGGCATTCACCAATCATCAGGCTTTGTTGATAAGAAATTTCTATGGAGATGATATCCACCCTCCTGTAAGTATGCAGAGCTCATAAAGCCAGAGATGTTAGGAAAGGTCAGGACGCAGGGATGGTTTTCTCCTGGGTAAACATTTCTAAACAACCCCAAGGAGAAAGAGAGGGAGGGAGGAAAACAGAAAAGATCAACTGGATGAGAGTAAAATGTGCAAACTGAACAGTTTCTGGATTATCATTTAATTATAGCCATCAATCACCTGGCAGCCACTTCTCCCAATACCCCAGAATCCTTTTGAAAGCCATATGATCAACCAGTGGAGAATACACAGCCCATTAGCAACGGCAAGGATGGGGAGCAATATGAAAAATATTAGCCAGAGCAGCTTTCATGGAACTACCTAAGATCAGAACAGTTGCCACAAATTCTAGGTATGCAAGAGTAAAGCCCCTTTTAATTAGTAACATATGCACTCGTGCTTCCCCTCTCCTGGGTTGGACGTGACGTGAGGATC
The DNA here is from genome assembly GCA_019843965.1 of Rhynchomys soricoides. Taxonomy (NCBI): domain Eukaryota; kingdom Metazoa; phylum Chordata; class Mammalia; order Rodentia; family Muridae; genus Rhynchomys; species Rhynchomys soricoides. Next base: position 8,276,940 of record JADRCH010000017.1, on the reverse strand, counting down.
ATTTTCAAAGGCTTCATCTTTCAGATGCTCTTATGTCAACATTTATTTTCACTAATGTGGGAAACAGATCCACTCTTAATCATTTTATGAATGTGAATTTATAGTCTCTTTAAATGAGGACCTTTTAAAGTTGAGCATTTAGATTCACATTTGCTCCATTAATTGGTATCAGGGGATGCCAACAATGTCTTCTGGAAAATTATTATTTATAAGGTTTAAAGTGTTTTCATTATTTCTTCTTCTTCTTCTTCTTCTTCTTCTTCTTCTTCTTCTTCTTCTTCTTCTTCTTCTTCTTCTTCTTTCTTCTTTTCTCTTCTTTTCTTTCTTTCTTTTTGGAAGGGATTCTTATTTCCTTACTCTAAGTTCTGTAGCTTTTAAAGGAATTAGATTACTTTAGTCTTTTAAGCTCCGATATGTGGAGAAAGAAAAATATTTCAACTGTGGTAATACCCCCAGCCAAGCTGTATTTATCTCCCGCTAGGTAGCCAAATGCTTCCTCCTCTTCTCAGGCAGATAATTGCAGTAGGGTTGCAACCAGAGAGAGAACTGAGCTTGTGCTAAGCAGTGGATATAAAAAGAAGTGTTGCCTGGTGGAAGCAAATAGAAGCTGAGACTATAATATCTTCCCTCATTTATATTTGAAACCATATACCCAGAGAAACGCTTTATATACATGTGGAAATCTACCTGCTGCCATGCATGATTTTGAACCTGTGTTAGTTTCCATGCAACCTATGATTTCAGTCTCCTGACGGCTTACCACACTGTTTTCTCTAAACATGGATTGCCTCACTTTGAAGATCCTTTGTTTTTAAATATAATATTGCTTCTTACCTACTTCCCCAACAGAGTTCGTCTGGAGATTTAATGATCAGAAACATTCAACTGAAACACAGTGGGAAGTACGTGTGTATGGTGCAGACAGGGGTGGACAGCGTTTCATCTGCAGCTGAGCTTATAGTGAGAGGTAAGTAAGAATTCCTTTTAGGTTGTCTAACAATGCTGTCCACGAGCATTCCTTACTGGAGGAAAGCCATAGTGAGATACTATACAGGAATGTTCCTGACACTCATCAGCCAGAGAGTATGCTAATAAGAATGTGTTCATTCAAAGAAATAAAAACCTCAACTCTTTCCTTCAAATAGGACTTGATGTAATTGGCATTCCATAGCTGCTGGCAAGCCTATGTGTTTTGATCATGTCATTAATTCAGCAAATGGATCTAATAGGAAAGAGAATGTGGTACATGTGTATCTGTCTCCACAACAGGAGGCATTATCCAAGGTTGGGAAAATTCACCAACCTTGGTTGTTATCTAGGTTACTGATTCACTGTTAGGCTGAAAAACAAGTGTTCAAAGTGTATCACAGAATAAAATATATTGAGGTAGCAAGCCAAGATGTGTTATACAGTAAGGCATCCCAGCTAAAGCAAAGGACAGTAACATGAGAAAGGTGCAGAGGATGCTGAATTTAGAAAGACACAGAAGTAGTGCTGAATAGAGCCTCAGTAAGTAGGTGCACTGCCATCTGTCAGCATGTAGTGTTGTGAATCACGACTTCCTATCCAGGTCTCACATATAACAATGGGACCCTGCAAAAAGTAGGAGTTTTATTGTCAGTTAAATGGCCTCTTCTCTTAAGTGCTTTTGAAAGTGGGATCAGTTGGAAGTATTAAAGTAATGACGTGAGACTTTTTGGTAAAAGATGATGTCATTTATGGGATGCTCTCTGTGTTCTTGCCTCTGTAAGGTTCACCTGGACCACCGGAAAATGTGAAGGTAGATGAAATTACAGACACAACAGCCCAGCTTTCTTGGACGGAAGGCACTGACAGTCACAGCCCAGTTATATCATATTCAGTCCAGGCTAGGACGCCTTTCTCTGTGGGCTGGCAAACTGTCAGAACAGGTAAAGTAGGTGGGAGACAAAGGGCAGCTACTTAGAAAAATATGTATCAAGTGAGCACTGGAGTAGGCAGGCTCTTACTTTCTGAACAATCTAACCTTCTTGTAGTACCTGAGGTCATTGATGGCAAGACACATACAGCTACTGTCGTGGAGTTAAACCCATGGGTGGAATATGAATTTCGCATTGTAGCCAGTAACAAAATTGGAGGCGGAGAACCCAGTTTACCCTCAGAAAAAGTAAGGACTGAAGAGGCAGGTTAGTGCTTTTGTTTTCTGAGTAATGGGTTAATAGATTTACCAGGGTGTGTATTTCTATTAGCTCTGGCTTCCCAGCCACTGATCTGTCTCAATAATCCGTTACCACATTAATATGACCTTTCTAATGGCAGGCTTTGCCATATGGCATTTATCAAAAGAAACACCTAAGAGATTCTGATGTAGTATGACATTTCCAAGAGTTCAGTCAGTCGCAGACAATCATTAGTGTGTGTTGAGTGAATATGTTTTTGTCACTTAAGGTTATAATTACTATCTGACATCCGTTAGCAGAAGAAACACTGTTTTCATTTATAAGAGTCACTGAAATATTGGTCTGATAATACCACTAGGAGCTATGATAACTGCAAAACCTCATCTGCCACCATACCCAGCAACTGTACTAAACCAATAGATGAGTAATCTATTATGGTCCTATAAGTGTTAGATTATAAAAAGTATCATTTTAAAAATTCATATGAGCCAACAATAAACATGTGTCAAAAGGCTACTTTCATAATTCTAAAATTATGCTATCATCAAAACTCAAAATTAACAGGTAAACCTACTGTTTGTTTAGGTAAGCTCCTGGGGGGACATCAAGACTTCCATTTCCAGAATCAGTATAATTGATTAAAATGAGCATGTGATACAGCAAACATCATTTTACGTATTGAGCCAAAGGAGGCACACACAATTTTAATAATGCCTTTTTTCTCAGAACAGTACACACCTAATGTTTTTGCCAGGAATTATGGGAAATAGGTGTTGTGCATACTGGCTCTTGTCTTCATTTGTTCATACAGTGTGTATGTAGGGGCCATCTTTCATGAATCCAGAAAATACAGCTGTGTGCATTATAAAGGCCCGCCATAGAATTTATATTCTAGTTTTATCTTGGGATTTACTAACGAAAAAGTTCTCAGCATGAGCGAGAAAGCTGACATCTGTGGGAGTTTTATCAAGAACACTTCCTAGCAGGACCTGAGGGTTCCAGTCTGTGTGGCTCTTTCTAGTGCATGTACCATGCTGAGACTTTCTTCTCAATCTGGAAGAATCCCTGCCATCCTGATTCCCTGTGTGACCTAGGAAGTCACCTTTCCTCATAATTCTGTTATAGTAGTGATGAAGTAGCTTTCATTGGGTTATAATTTTTATTATTAAAGAGATTTCTGAATTATTTATGATTTCATGTAAATAATGTAATTTGATGACTTTGCCAAAATGTTTTATAAATGCATATGAATATAATTTTGATTATCTTACTAATGAGATACAGAAATGTTCGTATAAACATGCACCCATATAATGTGTTTATAGTGTACCGATGGCAAAACTCAATGATACTGCAAATAAGCAAATGAGTCTCCTTTCAGATATTACCAAATAAAAGTAGGGTTTTGTCTCTGTGTCTCTGACCTACCCAGCTCCAGAAGTCGCACCTTCTGAGGTCAGCGGAGGAGGTGGAAGCCGATCTGAACTAGTGATAACCTGGGATGTAAGTGGGGTATTTCTCTTCATCCACTCATCACAGCCTGAATCAGTGTGATAATGACGACAAAGATGGTGATGATGATGATGGTGATAATGGTGTTGCTGCTGATGCTTTTGCTGGTGATAGTAACTGTGGTGCTGGTATAGATGCTGGTAGCACTGATGCCAGTATTGGTGCTGGTTATTATGACATTACTGGTGGCATTAGTGCCAGCAGTGATAAGGCTAAGTGATGCTGATGGTGATAAAACTAGCACCATTGTTCTAGCACTGATGGTTTGCCCAGATAGAAGGGTGGAGTTGTTGATCATGTTTGTGAAGGGGCTACTGTTACTACTCTTCATGTCACTAATGGTGTTCATGTCTGGGGACTTGTTGAGTCTGGTGCTAGTAACAGTACAAGGATCTGATGCTGACACTGACGTTGGTGATGGTGCTGATGGTTCTAGAGCACTAATGGCTCATACTGTCTGTGCTGGTGGTAGTATGAACAGCAGTGTTGAAACTGATGCTCCTGCTGATTTTAGAGATTCTTATGGTTCTAATGCTAAAGTTGATAGTGATGGTACTGTTGGTGTCACAGATAGTGTCTGCAGCATTGGTTGTGCTGGTAGTATCAGTGGTGATCGTCCTAATGGTGATGGGGGTGGTACTCATGGTAGCAGCAATAGTAGTGTTGATAGTCTTGGTGGCAATGCAGATAATTGTGCTAGGTGTTAGTGAGGATGCTTCTAGTGGCTCTTCCAGTAGTTGGTTCTGCTAGTGGTAGTACTGACAGTGGTGGTACTGGTGAAGGTCATATTTTACTGAAGCTATCCATACTACTGGTGGTAGTGTTGGTAAAATGATTGGTCCCAGTACTTGTGGTGGTGTAGTAATGGTGCTGTAGGCAATCCAAATCATACTACTTATGATTGTAGTACATTTGGTGGTAATGAGGATGATCCTGATATTGAGTCTAGGGCTACCAATCCTGGTGATGGTACTTGTGGAACTCTTGGTATCACTAATGGCCTAAGTCCTGGTACTTCTAGTGTTAGTTCTGATGGTGGTAGTGCTCACAGTACTAATGGCCATACTGTGTTGGTGCTGTGAAGAGTAGTGGTGCTTCTGGTGTTTCTGTGGAGCTTGTGGCATTGGTGATAGTAGGAGATCTTGGAATAATGATGTAGGTCATGCAGGGCACTCTTACTGATAGTGATATTATACAGCTGGAAGAATGGATACTGTTAATTCTAGCAATTCTGATGGAGATGCTGGTGCATCTTGTAGCTGTGCTGCTAATATGGGTGTTGTTGGTAGTGGTATAAATCTGGTGGTTCTGAAGTTGGTCCATCATGCTGTAGCAAGTGAGTGATGGTGGTCATGATCCTGAGACATTGATGCCAGTGATGCTGTTCCTCCCATGCTGCATCCTATGCTCTTTTCTCTTCATTTGCACATATTGTTTTTATTCCATCCTTGTAACATGGTATCAATGAAAATAGCAAGGCCAGGAGATATTAAACAGCTTGATCAAAATCACTTGGCTCTTGGCATAGTTCTGAGAAGTAGGTGTTAACAGTTCACTCTTGTTCAGCCTTGATTTTCTATGCAACCCTATGTGTCCAATCGATATCACACAGGCCATCATGTGCTTGAGTGTCTAGTTTCTTCTTGGCTATTCTCTTAGCCTCAGCTTTATATCACAATTAGAAAATACTATAACAATGAATTTAGCACTTAAAAGACACTAGAGATAAATTATCTGTAATTTGCAGATATTAACAAGTAAAATGCCATTTTCCTATGGTGGAGTATAACTAGAATTTTTTTACTCAATCATATGCAGCTTTGAATTTAATGCTTTGTGTTAACTTCCTTTTTCTGTGTAATTTTTATAAGAAGTCATAATATCCAAGTGTGACCCTTTCTATACAAATACCATTTATGAATTTGTTTTTATTTGTCTTAAAATAATAGGTTTTCTTGGATGAAGGCTTATGTTATTAGAAACTTCAGACACACACCAGAAGTGTGCATCAGATCCCATTACAGATGGTTGTAAACCACCATGTGGTTGCTGGGAATTGAACTCGGGACCTCTGGAAGAGCAGTCAATGCTCTTAACCACTGAGCCATCTCTCCAGCCCCACCATGTTCTGATATCTAAATAATCAAAGACATTGCAAGTTCATTATCAGGATGCCTATGATTGAGTGATGTATGCCTGTTTAAGAGCATCTCAGCAAACTGTCCGATGGTGCTTTTCTCATTTTAAAGAAACATCTGATTAATTAAATATAGATCACTATTTAATGACTTTCAAGTCCACAAATAATGTTCCCATCATTTTTTTTTCTCTGCCCTGACCTTATGTGTGAGGATGATTTAATATGCCTTTTCTTTGTAGCCAGTCCCTGAAGAACTACAGAATGGAGGAGGTTTTGGGTATGTGGTTGCTTTCCGTCCACTTGGGGTTACCACCTGGATCCAGACAGTGGTGACATCCCCAGATAACCCAAGATACGTCTTTAGGAATGAAAGCATCGTGCCCTTTTCACCATATGAAGTTAAAGTGGGTGTTTACAATAACAAAGGTGAAGGACCCTTTAGCCCAGTGACAACCGTGTTCTCTGCAGAGGAAGGTATGGAAAAACACAAAAGCTTCAGTTCCAACTTCATATAGATGCCTTTTTTGAAATTATTTTATTTTTTTGTATTTTTGTAGTCGCATCCTCCCTCCCTTGTCCCCACTCACACAGTTTCTCATCCCATTCCTCCACCCCTTACCTCTAAAAGGGTGCTCTCCCAACCAGACCTCCCAGTTCCCTTGGGCTTCAAGTCTCTTGTAGATTACGCACATCTTCTCCCACTGAGGCCAGACCAGGCAGACTTCTGCTGTATATGTGCCAGGGGCCTCAGACCAGCCCTTGCATGCTCCTAGTTGGTGGTTCAGTCTCTGGGAGCTCCCTGAGGTCTGGGTTAGTTGAGAATGATGGTCTTCCTATGGGATCTTTCTCCCTTTCAGCTTCTTCAATCCTTCCCCTAATTCAATCATAAGGGTCCTCAACTTCAGTCCAATGGTTGGGTATAAGTGTGTCTTTCTCAATAAGCTGCTGGCCTCTCAGAGAATAGCCATGCTGGGCTCCTGTTTATAAGTACACTATAGCATCAGTAATAGTGTCAGGTTTTGGTGTCCCCTCATGTGATGGATCCCAAGTTGGGCAGATCACTGGAATGCCTTTTCTTCAGTCTTTTCTCCATTTTTGTTCTGGCAGTCGTTTTAGACAACAACAATTCTGAGTCAGAAATTTTGACTGTGGGATAGTAACCCTGTCTCTCCATTTGAAGCCCTTATCTATCTACTGGAGGTGGACTCTTTGAGTACCCTCTTTCCCACCATTGGGCATTTTGGCTAAGGTAATCCCCATTAATTGAGAGAGGAGGTGACTCTCTCACCTCCTGGGTCTCTGGTATTTTCTAGAGGGTTCCTCACATCCCACCCCCAAGGCTGCTTATTTCCATACCTTCTCTTGACCCTCTAGGCTTCTCTTTTGTCCTCCCCCTGCACCTGATCCTATTCTCCTTTTCTCCTCCCTCTCCCCTCTCTCACCCAGATCCCTCCCTGCCTCCTGTGATTATTTCCTTCCCCTTTCTAAGTGAGATTGAACCATCATCGCTTGGGCCATTCTGCTTGTTACACTTCTTATGGTCTGTGGGTTGTATTCTAGGCATTCTGCACTTTTTGGCTAATATCCACTTATCAGTGAGTACAGACCATGCATGTCCTTTTGGAGCTGAATTACTTTACTCAGGATGTGTCATTTTCTAACTCCATCCATTTTCCTGGAAAACTCATGATGTCTTCATTCTTAATTGCTGAGTAGTATTCCATTATGTAAATGAACTACATTTTCTGTATCCATTCTTTGGTTGAGGGACATTTTTGTTGTTTCCAGCTTCTGACTATTACATATAAGGCTGCTATGAACATGATGGAACATGTGTCCTTGTGGTATGGTGGGATGTCTTTTGGGTATATGCCCAAGAGTGATATAGTTGGGTCTTTAGATAGAATTATTTTTCCAATTTTCTCAGGAACCACCAGATTGATTTTCAGAATGGCTGTTCCAGTTTGCAATCCTACCAGCAATGGAGGAGTATTCCTCTTTCTCCTTATCCTTGACAGCATGTGCTGTCACCTGAGTTTTTTATCTTAGCCATTCTGATTGGTGTGAGGAAGAATCTCAGGATCATTTTGATTTGCATTTCTTTGATGACTAAGGACTTTGAACAGTTCTTTCAATACTTCTCAACCATTCTAGATTCTTCTGTTGTGGATTCTCTATTTAGCTCTGTACCCCATTTTTAAATTGGGTTATTTGGGTTTTGGGAGGTTCACTTCTCAAGTTCTTTATATAGTTTGCATATTAACCCTCTGTCAGATGTAGGGTTAGTGACGTTTTTGTTTCCAATCTGTAGTATTGAATTGTTTTTTAAAAATAAAAATATAAAAAATAAAGTCTTGAAAGTTCTTTGTGACTTTACACTTTGTGACTTTAACAAGATAGATATATATATAGTTTTCAAAGAGACAGTCATCAGAGCTGTTGTTAGATTACCAGTGTGGGTCATAATGATCAACCACACCTGACAAGAAATGTTAAGACGCACTGCAGGTCATAATACAGTTAAATACAAGTCATAATATTCAGTTAAAACTCTTCATGAGGTACTCCCAACCTGAGTTTCATCTTGCCATGGGATATTGTTACTTTAGAAAACTCATTTTTCTTCTTGGTATAAAAAATTAAGCAACCCATAAAACTGCCCTTGCCCAGAGTTGTAAGCCATGTTTCCTATAGCAAAGGACAGGAGCATGATGGATAATGAAACCAGGAGTTTGACATTTAAGAGATGTGGATCTTTGAAGGATGACTTCAACTGTTTTAGACACTTAGATACTTCACTCAGAACTTGCTCAGTTCTTCTTGTATCCCCCTCAAGGAATCGAAAAATAATATCTTTCTTCAAGCCCTTTTGAGAAAATGATATTGGAGTTAGGAGAATCAAGCACACTTGCCATTTGAGATATTATCCACTGAATAGTAACCCTATTATCAAGTTCTATCTCTTAAAAAGAGCAGAAGTTACCATGGTAAATGGAGTGCCCATCACCTGTCAGGCATTGTCAACTTGAATTTTCAAATAAAGGTTGGTGCATAGGATGAATTATTAGTCTTCATTTACAAATGAAAAAAATGTAGGCTTGATTAAAGATGTGAATGAATTTGCTAAAATATATAGTAAATGGGAAAAAAGAACAATTTCACCCAGTGGATCTTGGCTTACCCATTCTGAACTTATGACTTATGATAGCATGTTGTCTCCCCTTTCAGAGCTGAGAATAAATTATAATACATGGTTCAAAGTTGAAAATTCCAATGTAGGCAGTTTTAGTAAGACTTCCTACATCTTTTATTTTCTACCAATGAGGAAGAATAAAGTTCTTTTTCAAACCAGAGATCCTAATATCTGTAGCCAGCCACATTTTCCAGAAACTTTGAGAATAATAAAGGCAGAACAGGGTTTAGGACATGATAAAATAGGAAGTCTTTTGACACTGCCTACTTGTGCACCTTCCTGTGCACCTAAGACCTGAGTGTTGGTGGTAGAAAGAAGAGACATCCACAGCTTTCTGCTTACTTCCGCCTTGCTTACGTCCCCTTTGCTATTATTGATATTGTCTGACTTGCAACATATTTGAACAACAAAACACAATTCTGGTTTGCTTTTAAAAAGGCAAGATATATGCTAGAAATATGCTTTAGCATATTTCTACTGAGTTGAAGTAAAATCCAATCAGTATACCTCCACAGTAAACGACCACAATCAGGCAGGCTCAGAAAATGATCTGATGCTCTAGTTTGCTGGTGATGGATTGGTGCTAAGTATCTCTGTCCCAACCCTGAGGGTCTCAGAGAACCTACTGTGACCATTATTAAACCCTGATTATATTTCTGCCTCATGTAGCCATGGCCAATGATCAGGATTATTTAATTCAGAGATTGATATTGGAGAGGAGTCATTTCTACTTAGAAACAGTATCCTGAGAAAGGAGAATCTCTGTGAACCCTATAAAATCCAGGAATATTTGTTACAAAGAGGATTTCCAATGTAATAACAATGACAAATCTATCCATTCATTTGACAGCATTTGCAATCTATCTCATTTAAATCTCTGCTTCCTTTGGACCTAGACTAGAAAAGGCACTCACTCTGTACTTATTAGTTAATAGCCTTGACTTGACCTTGGCCTGTGTTTGGCATCATAACATGTCAGTAGCATTTGCATGTATAGAAGTTCCTAAGCAGCTGAGATGAAGGGGAAGTAAACAAAGTCAGGATGAAGAGAACAAAATGATAGATTGAAGAAAAGACGACACTAACAAATAAGTCCAAGGGATGAAGATTAAACATTGCTTGGCAATTAGGTAATGAAAACGTACTGACAAGATATCACCATTTCCTAAGCAGAAGAATACCATCTATGTTTTCATGATATGGTAAAAAGTTTCAAATATTTTACAGAAAAATAAAGCTCTTTACCTGATCAATGTTTTTATTATTTTTATTATTATTAATTATTGCTGTTGTTATCATCTAAAAAGTTTCATCCTATAAATATAAAAAGTTATGGTAGTACATTCTTGTAATCATAGTTCTCTAGAACTAGGGCAGGATGGTTTTCATTAGGGCTAGGTCTGCCTAGATCATCTAAAGATACCAGGCTGTCCAGGGCTACATAAAAATACCCTGTCTCAAAAAATCGTATCGAAATTTGAAAAAAAAAATATACAATTTCAGATGATTTGCCAATTATTAGCCAACATTGTCATTGTAACCCTTTTTTTGTTGTTGTTTCTGAATAGAGCCTACAGTCGCCCCATCTCACATCTCTGCCCATAGTCTGTCTTCCTCAGAAATTGAAGTTTCTTGGAAAACAATTCCCTGGAAGTTGAGCAATGGACATTTACTTGGCTATGAGGTAATTGATTTACACATAATATCTCTTTACATGTTGCTACTACGTTCTTTCATGTCAAATTCTTATCATCAACATCTTACATAAATACTATCTTTAGCTGAAATTTTCTTATTAGCAGATTTATTGTCCCATCTTATTTACCTATGCCAGGTAGATGGAAATAACCAGTTGGGTGGAGAAGACTCATAGAGTAAAGATGATGGAAAGTCATGTAATGCAAATTTTTTACATGGCTTACCAAAATAATAACAGTGAGACTGAACTACAGTGTCAAGTTTATATAATTATTGTTCACCAGGAAAACATATTCCCCCAACCATGCTCTCTAGTCTATTTTCTTGGTGTTCTTGTTATGTCATGAGATTCTCTTTTAGTCTGTAGAATATTTAGCTGTCTGTAATACAACTCTCACTCTCACTGCAACTCTCACTTGCAGTGACCTCTGTATTTGGTGAAATAAGAACTAATTAAAGGGAGGAAATCTCAAAACCAAATAAGATGAAAGTCAAAATAAGTCAGCAAGACAAGAAATGTTTGAGTAAATAAGGTCATGCCATTTCATAGAATCCAAAGTGGTAGGAAAGGTTAACCAGGACATTAAAGAGAAAGTAAATAAACATGGAGAAGTATAAGCCTGTGAGGAACAAGGTAATTCAGACAGCCTTACATATAGCTCCAAATAGCTGCTTCCTGTTCTACTTTTCAGTCCGACCATGGGTGGGTGTCCCAGAGTAGTCACGTGATCTTGGCCAACTGATCCATAAGAAGTCTACCACAGTCAGCTGGGGGCTTATTTGAACTATGTAAGTTGTGTAGACATTCTACCCATTGTGGTACTGTGTCTACTCCACAATGTATCTCATATTTTGCCATCTAATGGTACAGGCAAGCTGGGCAATGCAGGGAAGATAAGATGGAGTAGATAGACTCCTGTGTCACTGTAAAGGATAAAGCAAGCAAGAGCTTGTAGACCTTTTAACAGAACAAAACAGTCGAACCATTTAATAGCTACCTGAATCTCAAGTAGCCTTGAGATTCTTTTTCACTTTGCCCTTCTTCTCATTAATGTCTTTTTTTATTTGAACAGCTCCAAGTATTTTCATCCCTGGTAGTAAAACAAGGCTTAACTTAAATAAATATTAAGTGAATTAGAGAAAGGACAAGCACCAGAGCAATGATGTTCAAGATATAGGCCAGAGGCCACTTCCCCAGAATTACCAGGAGTTATCAGTAACCATGGGCTCTGTAAACTCTCCTTACAACCACTGGATAAAAACATGTAGGCAATGTACATTTTTAGTAAATATCAGAAAAGTGTTAACTTTTATGGTTATGCATAAGGATAGGTTTTGACATAGAGAAATCAAACCAGAAATAAGAGACACTCAATTAATGAAAGGAAAATGCGGGAGGAAGAGGGAGCCAGAGAAAGTAGAGCGTAGGAGTCCAGGCAGCAGCAGCAGTTCCCATAGGTCGGAAAACTGACTGTGACAACAGAGAAGCTGTGTGAGCTGCAAGTGGGAGCACAGCTGGAAAGCAACAAAGGTAAAGCCAGGTGCAGCTGTGTGAGAGGTTTCATAAGCTTTGTGCTTTCAAGAAGTTGAACAAGGTAGCATACAGAAGCCAGTTTTCATAATATATGGCTCATGATAATAAGAAACAATTGGGAACTAGGTCTAAGGGGACTAATAAAGACCTTACCTTGTCAGTTTTGTTACAGTAGTCTCAAGCAGACACTTGAGTCCTGAGCTTTCGTACTTAAAGGGAGCTTGAAACTGAGGAAGACTTGAGTCACCTGGCCTGATACCTACTTGTCTTTCTAACATTCTTTCCAAAGACTAAGAGATGTCAGTAGATTGTTCTGTGTGTCTTGGAGGGTGGTAAGAAAATATAGGAAATTTTGAGGCTTGATAGAAAACATTGTTTTAAAAATCCCCTAGCAGTGCCAAGGTTCATGGTAAGACCACAGAAGGGAACATCTGTGGTCATTTAGCAGTGATTACACATTCATCAAGAAGATCTCTGCACTGGTACAACTAAAATGGTAAAGTCAAATGTCACAAAACACTACCTGTTCCAGCTTTGGAAAGAGAACCCCAGAAAGACTATAATTGAAATTCCCAGTAGGTGAGCAGGACAAAGGATTCTGGTTTTAACCACAACTAGTCAAAGAAAATCAACGTGTATTCTTGACACACTTTAGTTAGGAAACAAAGATGCTTGCCAACCTTGAACGCTTTTGCCCTTACAAACAAAACGTAGTATTATAAGTTCCAATATGGCCGTACCTTGTGAAACATGGACTTGTGGGCATACAAAACATCTTGAGAGTGTTGGCTGTTGGGAACTGTTAGCAGGTGGCATGGACACATTGCTTAAGTATGTGTGTGTTGATGCACACGTGTTTGTACAGGCCTAAAGTTGATGTTAAGTACCCTCAGCTATTTCTTTCCACTTTATAAAAGGGATATCTCACTGAACCTAGTTAGACTTTATTAGTTCAGAAAGACTAGATGGCCAGTAAGCCCCATATATCCACTTGTTTCTGCCTCCCTGACATGGGGTTTTAAGCATACAGGTGAATTAATGACAGATACAAGCCATACCAACATTTTGCATTGGATTCTGGGGATTGAACATAGTAGGGAGCATGAGCCCTTTATAATCTATGTCATGTCTTTAGCCCTGATTTATTAAATATATAAATTTAGCTGTTGAAGAGTCGATCCAAAATGACATTTTGTTGAAAGTGAATTTAAGGTCAAAAGAAGCATGTGATTGATTAAAAGAAGAATGGAAAGAAAGAAAGAGGAAGAAAGAAAGAGAGAAAGAAAGAAAGAAAGAAAGAAAGAAAGAAAGAAAGAAAGAAAGAAAGAAAGAGGGAAAGATCAAAGAACCTAATGGAAGCCACCACAGTATCTAGTAGAGTTCACACCATTTTTATGCATTCAGATATCCCTGGAAGAGGAGATAGGCACCATACAAGCCAGAGAAATTCACTGATTTGCTTGCTCCTGTTTTCCAAGTTCTCAGGGCAGTACGCAAAAAGTTGATTAAATTAATACAGTTTGAACTTTACTGTTTTGGAAGTGAGCTTCAGTACATTCATAAGTCTTTCCAAGGTTCACCTGAAGTAGAGATTATGGTAACCAATAACGCACAGCCTATTTTGAGAATTAAATGAAGGAAAGCAGCATTTGTCAAAATGGCCCACAAGAGTAAGAGCTCACTGAAAGAAGGAGAGAGAGAGAGAGAGACAGACAGAGACAGAGACAGAGACAGAGACAAAGGAGGAGGAGGGAATGGAGGGAGGAAGGGAGGGAGGGAGGGAGGAAGGAAGGAAGGAAGGAAGGAAGGAAGGAAGGAAATAAAATAAGTGCAATGTGCATCAGGTGTGTGTGCCCAAGTATGTTATTCCTATTGCTGGTAGGGAAGGATGCAAAGGATTATAAGCACCGTGATACTGAGACTTTCTATATAAATATTGGGTTGGAGTGTTCTTTCATCTTGTGGATTTTTGCAAAAAGTAACAACCAGAACGTTCAAATGGAGCATGCATTGTGTGTAAAATAAGTCATGATGTTAAATGTCTTCCACAAGTATGTGGTATGCAAAAAGAAAGAGAAAATGAGCTAAGAGATTCATGAACTAATTGGGGAAAATGTTAAGAATTAATGTATGTCATTCTAGCCTGATAAAAATATACCTTTTCTTCATTTCAGCAATTATTTCAAAATTAACCTGGAAGGATAAATGACTTAGCAAACTAATTAATGATCTGTCATGTGGCTGAGTTTGTAGGTTGCAGATTCCTAGGTTTTGCTTTGAACTTGTTAATAGCTTCCTTCTCTCTCTACTTTCAGTGAGGGCTGATCACAGCCATGTGGCAAGCTGTGCACACATCGTCATTAGCATCTAGACTAATTTCCTTTCTGATTTGACCAAGCATTAGTTGAGAAGCTCATTTCCCTAGGCTCCAGTTTATTTCATCTGCTAAGTGGTTACACTTGGACTCATATCTTCCCAGGGCCCTTTGAAATAAGAACAAGAGAGGCAGCCAAGATAAAGAAGAACAGAAGCCTCTAAGTATATGGAGGTTAGGAAAGAACAAAAGGTCCTTCCAGGATGCTTACTAACCTTTGTTTCTTTTCCTCCTCCTCCTGCTTCTCCTTCTCCTTCTTTGGAACAGATTAATTTCTAATATATATTAGAATTATTAGAATATATATTATTATATTCTAATATATATAGAATAATATATATTAGAATATATTATTATTAGAATATATATTGAAAATATCATGCATGTATATAAGACATGTTAATCAACCTCTTTTATCTTCTTCAACTCCTATCAACTCTATCTTCCTCCATAAAAATTCCTTTCTACATCATGTCTGCTTACTTTTGTGACCTACTGAGCTTAACTAGGGCCATTTGTGTGACTATGGGTGTGAACTATCCATTGCAGTCTTGTGGACTAACCATGAGGACCATACCTTTAGGCAAGAGTTCAGGGAGAGGTAAAAGACACTGTGCCCCTCACCATTCATGACTGACTGTTGATGGCAAGCCTAGTCGTTTACAAGCATATCACTGCATTCACTGTCAATCCACGGTTACAATGGTTATGTTCAGGATTGAGAACCCTACACCCACATATTTTCAGCTGCTTGAACAGCTAGGAATAGCTGCTTTCACCAACCTACATTGCAAAGTGCAATTTCTCTGATAAAAGTTGAGGATGATATTTTTGTGTTTGGGTATGGGTATAACACAATCTGCTCCAGGGTGGGAAGCCTCATTCAAGGATCACATTCTGAAAATTAACTCTGAATCCCCCAGCAGCTCTCAATTATCAATAGCTCCTCAGCTAGGGGTGAGACATGCGGGGCCCCACCCCCATCCATGCTGCATTGAACTACTGCAGATTTTGTGCATTTGGGCACAGCTGCTGTGAGTTCATATCATTTATAACTTACTGTATTGATTTATGTGTGCATGGAGAACTAAAAGAAAGGATCTCACAACACAGAATAAATGATAAGGAAATACTAACTACCCTGGCTTGAGCAATACGTGATGTATACAGAAACTAAAATACTATATGGCATGAATATTACCTTAGTTTCTTTTCCTGATGCTACGATAAAATACCTCAACAAAAAACAACTCTGGAAGAAAGGGTTCGATCTTATAGTCCAACTTAACAGGAAAACCATAGCAGCTAGTCATAGTATGTCCACCATAAGACTCAGCAAGCAATGGATATGTGTTTCTGCTCAGTTTCCCTTCTCCACTTAGAATTCTAGTCAAGGAATGATGCCACTTAGAGCTAGGTGCCTCTTTCATCTCCATTAATACAATCAGGATGATCCACACAGGCATCCAGAGGCCCACCCCCCATGCATTTCTATGTTCTGTCAAGTAGACAATCACAAGTATGTACAATTATTGCATGTTAATTATTTTTAATTTTTAAAAAAATTAAAAGAAGTAAACCCATGCAGAATAAATTTTCTAAGCATGTGAAATAAAGTTATACATGTAAACTAGCACAACATAGCATACCTGGGGAATCTGATAGATTTTCATTTTAATTGAGGCACAGGATCAAATACAACAGAACACTTTACTAGGAGTCCTCGATGCCTTCATCCAGCCTTCTGTTCCAATCAGATGTACAGAATATATATGGTCCCTAACCTTTTCATTAGACTGAAAAAATATGTCAAATATTTGATCACCCTCTCTGAGAGTTGGGGAAGCAAAGGTACATGTTTTTATGCTCATGTCTTGCTATTAAGCAATGAATTTGCATAGGAAAATGAACACAATTGGACACAGACAATTGAGAAATATTTGTATAATGCAATTCAGACAGAATTTATTTAAATGAATAAAATGCAGATTTTAAGAGAGGGTGGAAGACTGAGCTCTACAGTAAAAGGTGCTTGCCATGAGCCTCCATGGGGATGATGGAGTGTGCTGAGGGCGTGGCTTTCATCCATATATCTGTAAGGGCAACCCTTGCTCCGGTGTACAGTGTTTTTGCTAAGACAGCCTCTCCAAATGATATCCAATGAGAAGACAGCATGAAATGAGTCAGATTGATGTGAGCAGTTGATCCAGATGACTCTCGAAGGGCCAACAACAGATTGACCATGAGTGAAAGATAAATGTAGACAGTTTCCTAAAATATCTCAATGCATTTTTGTATGTCTTCTGTTTATTTCAGTGTTCAGTGTAACAGCTATGCTAAAATAGTCATCCCTTTTAAAAATATCCAAGTACACAGATAACCACTTTCATCTATTTAAAAAGTATTCTTGATTTAATATCTGTTCTTTAGTGGCTAAGCAAAGGCTCCATTTTTCAATACAACATCTTTATGTGTTGCATTTCAGTTTATTGTTAAATTAAGAGAAATCTCTGTTGTAGTGATCATAAAGAGTCCTCACAGCAGGAGGATTACTTTTGGGTAACAAACTTACTTTCAGAGATAGAGATAACATTCTTACTCCTGACATTCATCCAGTTTGCTTCTGTTTACATAGCCAGATAAAATTGTATTGACTAGCAAAATGGTTTTGTAATTCAGAAGAAAACTGTAACAAACCTGTATTATCTCATCAGCAAATTAAAGCACCACTGATTTATAGAAGCTCAGAGGCCTGTATCTAATACCCAGTTTGATGAAGGAAGGAGAGATATATTAGTAAATTGTCTTGATCTAAGTTATCTCACAATTCAACAATGGTTTGTGTTTCAAGGTACTAGGGTAATTCTGAAACCATGGATAATAAAGTTTGTGTGTGTGTGTGTGTGTGTGTGTGTGTGTGTGTGTGTGTGGTGTGTGTGTGTATGGATGGCACGTTCCCACACTATGCCTTAGTTCTATCTGCCCTGTGGGCCTGGCCGGCCATGCACTAGTGGGCATTGGCCAACCTGTTTTATCTTGTGGAGACTCTGACTCAGAGCTCCATGATCTCTCCACCCAGCTCTCCACCCAGCTCATTAGGTTCCCACTGGAGGGTCGCTACCACAACAGCCCCATGCTTCAATACCCCCACAGCCTTTGTGGTACCCATCTGGCAAACCCACACTTTGCCTCCACTCCTTTCTCTCTGGAACCCAGCTGAGTCGCTGGGAGAAGAAAAACACCACACAAACTTAGTTCAGAAACAATGGTAACTCAATCTCTAGGCGCAACAATTTAAATCCTAATCTTGTAAGCCTTAATAAATCTAAATCCTCCAGAGGAGAATCCTGACGGATCTTCCAGTGAAACTAGGAAACACTAGTAGCTACATCTTGTCTTCACACTGTCCCACTCCAAAAAGGACCCCCTCTCTCTCCTCCTCCTCTCTTCTCCATCCAACCCGGAAGTCCCTCCTACTCACCCAGTGATTGGCTCCTTTATTCTTTAGGGGATTGCTTCACAAGAAGTCATGTTAGTATGTAACTCACTTCTTGTCTGAAGCCCCTCCCAGGAGAGTGGAATTATCATCAAAATACGAGCAACCCTAGTGCTATCCACAAAATATATATACCATATATTATATATAATATATACACCATTTATTATATATAATATATATAATATATAATATTATATATAATATATATTATAATATATATTATAATAATATATAATAATATAATTTATATTATATATAATTTATAAAACAAACTAAATATAAAAGAGATTACCAATAACTAATAATAAAATAGTTATTAAATAAATCAAGTAAAATAAAATAGAACATAGATGGAATCACATAGTTCAATAACAGTTACACAAACATCATCTCTTTCTTAAAACATCTTACTCTATGGCACTTGCAAGAAACTTGTGTCCCACTGACTTTAATTGAAATTGTAGAAAATGGGCTGTTTAAGGAAGGCACTTGCTCAGCAATAGAGCTCTGAGAAGAGGTAAGTCATTGCATATGTTGTGAGACTGCCTTAGCAATGAAAGAAATGCAACACACACACACACACACACACACACACACACCAGCCTCTTCTCCAGCAAACCAAGGGGTAAGTGCTCACTACCATTATAGAAGTAAACCAGACCTGCTACATTTCCAGCTATGGTTCACTTTTAATAACCTTCTCCTCTCCTTCCATGTGGTTTTTCATATTATTTTCCCACAGCAAACTCTGCATGAGTTTGCAAGATGAAAGTGCCTATGTCCATCAGCCTCTATGAAATCTTATCTAGACAGCCTTTCAGTGTTGTTTTGTTCCTGGTCCCTTATTCAAGTCTCTGGTTAGAACTATACATCCCATCTTCCATGTCTCTTAGCTTCACTTTTCTGATTTTATTATTTCTCCAGTCCATGTCTGGACTTACTTATAAACATTTACACCATTCATCTTCAGCTACATTCTTATCCATTATTTCAGTTTTTAATAATTTTTCTTTCAGGTCTAAGAGTTCTGCTCACTACTTTGCAAATCTAACTAACCTTTATATGTATTCTCCCATAATTAATTTATCCTTTTTACAACAAACTTGGGTGTCGTTAAAAAAATGCTAACATTTTAGTACCTTTAGTAGGCTGTTGACTAATATCCACCTGAGACTCCCAGTATAGTCCTTGTTTATAGCATGTGTGTCTTTGATCCCTTTTTATAGAAACTGCCTTCATGTTCTTCTGACTTCATAGCAATTCTTTTTTGTATGCATTTCAGTGTTTTCCTCTTCTGTAAAATACCTTTCTCTTTACATGCACATGTTGTGACTGCACCTACAAACTGCACCTACAAACTGTATACCTACAAGAAGATATTGTATTCTCTCAGTGGGAGTGCTCTTACTATTTGAATCTAGAACATAACCAACAGAGAATGGAATAACGTAGAATTATTTAGCAGCTAGGTCTGCTAATACAGCAAATTTGGGGGATGACAGAGGAGGTTAACTAGTTCAAAGCCAGCCTTGGTTTCATAGTGAGTTTGAGCTCAAGCAACTTAATGAAACTCTCAAAATTAAAAATAAAAATAGGCCCAGGGTAAGTATAGTTCAGAGGTAGACTCCTTATATGTTCAAGGTCCTAGATTCCAATTCCTAGCTCCACAAGCAAGAAACAAACAATAAACCAACCAAAGGATAAATGCATTTTTAAGCAAAATGTTGCAGAACATATTGAAATACTTACAGAAAATTTGCGTGTAGGAAATTTCTAATTGCTTGTTTAAGTTCAGGTTATTTGTATGTTCATTTACCTTTTTATAGCTATCTGAAAACTTTAGCCTGCCTCACTGGCTAGTACTATGTACAAATTTGTCACACATTTCTCTGCATCTAAATATTTCTAACACTTCTCATCAACTAAGATCTAAAGATGAGCAGCTTCTCTTAAGCACGGAGGTGGGTCATAGTACTTTAACATGTATTGTTAATAAGAACTTTCAAATACTCTCTATAAATGGATTTATAAAACTAGACTTCACATGCCAGTTATGAATTATTTTTAATTCTTCTTTTCATCAGTCTCCTAAGAAAACATTTCTTAGACAGCTTACAATGAAGGAATTTGATGTCTCACAAAAAGAAAAGCTCATGCATTAGAAACTAACAAGAGACCAGAAGTTAAACAGGACCTTGATTGACTTAGCAAACCTCCATCCCTCTCCTGTGTCATCTATTAAGTAAGGATTATTATAACCCAGATTTGCGTATATTTTTCCCAAACTGTGCTATGTCCCATGCCACAAGCTTCCAGATTTCTATAACATTTTATTATAGTTATTGATTAGATGTTATTCTTGGAAAATAGCTAGACAGTGCCCTCAAGGGAAGGTCATTGAAACTTCATGGTACATACAGTGTTCAGTATTGGTGATATAATATTTATAAAAGATTTTGGCATCTGTAAACACTTATCAGTGGCTTTATAAAGAAAATCATATTCACTTCAGACCTAAGGATTTGGGTTCAGATATCCCAACTAAGATTCTTGTGAAAACAAATCATTCTTTTGCAAGAGAAATGAATGGAAGTAACAGTAACTCAAAACAGCTCATGTATGAGGAAGAGGTGCTTATAATACACAGGGCACAGAGAGGGTGAAGAATGCTGGACTATTTAGTTTGCTACTTTGTAAACATTATTGTAAAATACTGAGATTTACATTGTACTATTATATTTAATGAATAAATTTACATGTGCTTTTTGGAAAAAAAAAAACATATAGCAACTTCTAATAACTTCCTGCTCTGGGGGCTAAAACCAATGTCCTATCTAACCAGTCAGCAGGTGTTGTTTGATCTACATAGTATTGTACAGTGATTCTTAAAGCTGGGCAATTTCACTTAATAATTACAGCTCTGATTTTTATACATTGCACTTTTCATCATGTACCATCTGTAGCCTAAAGCTACCCTTTGATTTGCTATGTAGCCCCTTTGCTTGAGTAATTGTGATCCTGCCTCTAGCTCCAGAGTGCTGGTATTGAAGATGTGATCCAACATGCCCAGTTTTCAGGGGTGCTGGCCAGTGAACATAAGGCTCTGTGCATGTTTGATAAGTATTCTAAGGACTGAACTACTACAGCTTTGCTTTATTTTTTTCATATTTTATTTACATTTCAAATATTTCCCCCTTTCCAGATTTCCCCTTTGGAACCTCCCCATTCCCTCCCCCCTCCCCCTGCCTCTACTGGGGTATTCCCACACCCACCCACCCACTCTTGTCTTCCCTCCTTGGTGTTCCTCTATACTGGGGCATCTAACACCCTCAGGCCTAAGGGCCTCTGCTCCCCCTGATGTCTAACAAGACCCTCCTCTGCCACATATGTGGCCATCACCATGGGTCCCTCCATGTGTGTTCTTTAGTTGGTGATCCAGTCTCCAGGAGCATCAAGGTGTCGGGCCAGTTGCCACTATTTCTCCCTCCCTGGTACTGCAAACTCCCTCAGTTCCTTCAGTCCCTTCTCCAACTCCTCCCTCTGAGGCCTCACACTCAGCCCAATGGTTGCTGTGAAGTGACTTTTGGGTATTTCGAACTTTTGGGCTAATAACCACTTATCAGTGAGTACATTCCATGTTCATTCTTTTGTGACTGGGTTACCTCACTCAGGATGATATTTTCAAGTTCCATTTGCCTAAGAATTTCATGAAGTCATTGTTTTTAATAGCTGAGTAGTATTCCATTCGAGGATGTGGAGAAAGAGGAACACTCCTCCATTGCTGGTGGGAATGCAAGCTGATACAACCTCTCTGGGAATCAGTTTGGCAGACCCTCAGAAAAATGAACATAATACTCCCTGAAAACCCAGCTATTCCACTCCTGGGCATATACCCAGAAGATGCTCCAACATGTAATAAGGACACATGTTCCACTATGTTCATAGCAGCCATATTCATAATAGCCAGAAACTGGAACCAACCCAGATGTCCCTCAACAGAGGAATGGATACAGAAAATGTGGTACATTTACACAGCTTTGCTTTTTAAAAGACATATAGCATAAAACCCATAAACACCAAAGGTGCTCTTTAGATAGAGCTAAGTCCGTGATTACAGAGATTGCCCCATCTTTGAAACGGTTGTTGTCTTTAGAATTGTGATTGTAGATATCTGTTGCTAGCTGTCTTATGTTCAAACTACAGATAGTTATGCACTTATAACAATTATTTTATAGTTATATTTTATTATCAAAGTTTAAAAAATGGATGCCAGAACAAAAGGTTGTCTATTGCAAAAAAAAAAAAAGAAGAAGAAGAAGGGCAAGCATATTTGTTTACAGAAGTACAAAATATGTCTTTATTAAGTTCCAAATCTTCTTTATATCTCTATGTTAACTTTTCTATTTAGATTAAGTGAGCACATGTTAGTAACTATTTTTAGTCCTTTCCTAAGCATGGTTGTATTTTGCATAAGCTTGTTATTTCTATGTTTTGTCTTTGTTAATTTGTTTTTACTTCCTGAAGAATCTAAACTTATGAACAAAGACAGCAACAGTTTATAGCACATATGCAAAGTACTTAGGAAACATGTACATGTATTTTGTGTTTTCATTCGTGTGTGTGTGTGTGTGTGTGTGTGTGTAGCATGCTTGCAGAGAACAGAGGTGGATGTCTGTTATCTTTCTCATTGTCTTTTCCACCTCACTTTCTCAAACAGGGTCCCTTACCTTGCAGCTCGCTGACTGCTCTAGACCTACTGGCCACAACCCCCAGTGGTTCTCCTGTGTGTGTACTCTAGAACTCAGATTATAGGTGCCTGTCACCACACCCAGTACTTGGCATGGGTGCTGAGGATCTGAACTGCAGTCATCATGCTTGAGCAGCAAGCTCTTTGCCAACTGATCAGTCCTCACAGTGCTCTGGAAACAATTTTTACTTTATCACTCATTACTCCTCTTTCTGCCAAATTTTATCACTGGTTTATTTTTGTATCTTTATACCGTTTGTGCCTATGCCTATTTAATAAATCCAAAATTATTTTTAGTACATCACAGAATAATAAAATCCATGTGATAAATGTTAGCATATGCTTAATACCTGCAGTCAGTACTTCCTGCTTCTTGCTGCAGGCCTTGCATACACAGGTAGCCTTGTTAACATTTGACCATTGCTGTAGGGCACTCCATTTAAGAGTCAGCTTTCTCAAATCTCCTGCCACCCCAACGTTTCAGTTTCTTTCCAAAAGGAATCTCCGTTTCCATTTGGAGTTTATTCAGGCTTCCTGAATGCATTCCAGGGTTGTAGATCTGACCTTAGGCTAGGCTGGCAAAGGATGGAAATGAGAACAGTTTGATGTTAGGTGTGTGTGTGTCTCCTCTGTCTAACTACTTGCAAGCCTAGCTTGCAATCCTGTTTGTCCTAGAATGTCTCTGCTTCATTTGTTTATAGGATTATTTTCTAACTCTTCCTTCATTCCCCTCTTCTGTATACCAACAGCTGTGACAAGGTTGAGTGCAGCACCTGGCACATAGTGGGTCTCCTGGGAATGTCAGTGGCATAAACAAGAAAATGCATCATAGCACCCCCATTAATGAAAATGACTGAATTTTGGAAAGGGCTGTATTTGGTCCAGCTGTTTGCATGTTTTATATCTGCTGTCCACCAGGTGCGGTACTGGAACAATGGAGGAGAAGAAGAATCGTCCAGCAAAGTGAAAGTGGCAGGAAATCAGACATCAACTGTGCTCCAAGGCCTGAAAAGCAACCTGGCCTATTACACAGCTGTCCGGGCTTACAACAGCGCAGGCGCTGGTCCCTTCAGCGCCACAGTTAATGCTACGACCAAGAAAACCCGTAAGTTCAATCTCATGTTTCCAGTTTTTTTAATGTGAAGAAAAGGACTCTTCATTATCAGTGATAGCCTCCTTTATCACCTGAATGGATAACTCAAGGCATTAATCCCACTGAGCAATGAAATCCTGCTTCTACACTGTGGCAAACTCAGAGGCATTTACATTGCTACTTTCACAATGTCCCTAACACTGTAAGTAGACCCTCCATGTGAACATAAATGTACATCGTGGCAAAGTGTGCTTGTGGGTATGTAGTCCATCTAGTCTTCCTTGTATCTGTGTTTGGCTTCATTGGGTCCACCATCGTGGGTTTTTTGTTCTGTGAAGCTTGGACTAGGCATGATAACTGGAAGCTTACACCAATGTCCGCAAACCTGCTTTCTAAGCCTTTATTTTTTTCTTACATCACTTTAAAAGATTCCAAAATGAATTAAAATGCTATAATAATCAGACTGTGTAACCCACGTAAATAGATACACACTAAAAATTCTAGCCAGTGATGCCAAAGTCATCTTCAAGCCCAGTCTTCGTTACGTTTGCAGTCACAGTGAAGCTCATGAGCTTTGGTGATGTTAATATTAAATTAGTCATCGGGAAAGACAGTTATTTGCATTTAGTAACTTTCTCATAGCACATTGATGCTAGTTTGGATGAACTGTTCAGTTATTGTCATTGTGATCATAGCTAACAGTGGCTGAGAAAATTCCAGGTCCCAAATACTTAATGATCATTTCCCCCTGATTTCAAATCTAAGGCTGAAGCAAACAAGACATAAAGGGGTTAAGGACTGTCAGCACGCTGATAGTTTTGTTTGTGGATAATGCTTTTCTTAATTTATACTCTAAATTTAGTTCTGCACATCTCCGTGCTTTACAAAGTTTACATAGAAAACCTGTTGTTCTCGGTGGGCATTTGAAAGCATACATTCATTGCATAAACTGCTAAGAATGCCAGTAATATATAGATGAATATTATAGTCAAGCCATATTATAATACTGATAACTTAATATACACATGAAGGATAATCTTACTACTTTAGATGTTAATTGACCGATGTCATTTGATGGAGGAAATTTGCATGTTTATCTTTACATTATTTATAAACCGAAAAATGTGACTAGTGAATTATTAGCATAATGAGCACTACAGAGCATCAGTGTAGCAACAGAGGCATTTATTTCCTTCTGTAGTATTCATTTGTAAGCAATCCACTAATGTGAGGATTTAACATTATCCTTATCTTATTACTAGGGAAAGTGTAACCTAGTCTCTTATGAATAACACATAGTTAGGCCAAGAATGTGCTATTTGAAAATACATAAACAAACAAAAATGGTTTGTATTTACAACTTTTCAGTAAAGATATTTGGTTCTGTTGGTAATAACTGAGTATTACTAAAGATTAAATATTCTCATTATTCACATTTTAAAAGCCAGCATCAATTAAAAAATGCTGATTGCAAAAATACACCCAAGCAAGTTTACTTGACTCTTCTGACTTATTAATCAATGTGATTGCTCACTAAGAAAAATTTAAAAACAACATAATGGGCTGGCAAGATTGGTAAAGGTACTTGCCTCTGAGCTTGCAGACCTGAGTTTCATGGACCCCACAAGATAACAAGAAAGAATGAACTCTCTCAAGAAAATTGTCCTCTGACTTTCACAAGGTGATATGGCCATTCATATGTACAAACACACACACACACTAAATAATAACTGTACAAATAATATAAAAGACAATGTGATATCGGAGGCATCAGTGATGAACTTTGTAAACTGGGGAAATGGAAGGAAGAGAGCAGCCATGTGTTAATAAGAATATCTTGATAATACACAGTGAATGACATAAAGTCTTAAAAAACTAAACCACACCCCTTTATAATGGAGAGACGGCCTAGAAAGACAAATTTCCGCATAATGATGATGATAATTATGGTTTTAACAGCTAACACTTAGTGAGCAATTTGTGCTCACAGTTCATAACACTGTTCGTGTACTGATTCCTAATTCTCATGGTAACACTGCCTTGGAAGCTATTTGTGTCTTCACTTTAGAAAGGAAAAGGCTGAGCTCCTGGAAGTTTAGACTCCCTCAAAGAGATGACAGAGCAGATGACAGGGCAAACATCCAGAATGTTTTAAGTCCTGTCTCCTCCTCTCTTCCAACCACATACCTAGAAAATCCATGTCTCTTTCAACACTAGAGTTTATTGTGATTTTGCTCTGTGCTTGGAGACTGGGTAAGATGCCCAGAGGTAGTCAGGAATCCAGGCAGGTACAACTGAAGTCTGATGAGAATCTCACCAAGTGAATAAAACCTCCTTCTAAAATAGTATTCTTCTGGTGCTGCAGTTCACCTACCTCTGCATATTGTTCTAGAAATGTTGCTAACAATGGTTTTCTAAATTGTATGGGAAATTTCATAAGCTCTTTAGTCATCTTACAATTGGATATAAAGAACATGTATTCTTTTTTAAATTATGCTAGTGATTTTTAAAGCATGTACCAAAATAGAACGAGACAGCATCTTTCATAGCTATTTCTGATGTTGTTACTGGCAGCTTTGAATAATCATCCTAAGCATTGATGAGGTTTAGCTTCCAGTCCTAGTTAAGAACTCTGACAAGGCTCCCATGATAATCATTTAAAGAAATCAGCTGTATGTTGCAGGTATAAAGAGCTGAGATACCAGTTTTGAATCCTGGTGTGGTCTCTGTTTTCTCCTCCAGTTCATGAACTTTACAGAGAGTCTTCTGTACATCAGGCAGCCATTCCCCATGGCCAGCCCACTCCAAGCACATGGCAGCCTCTCATTAAATGCTGACTGGATAGCTGGTGGATAAATGAAAGCTAAAGAAGGAAACCAGCTTGAACTACTGTTATTAATCAAATGTACTCCCTCCTGACTGCATAATGTGAATTCAAAATATACACTGCAGTCTTTTACAGTCTACTTTAAAATTTGCAAGCTGTGTGTCCTTGTAATCATGGAATTCAGCATGCAAGGATTTCCATCAGTGCTGATGTAGGTGTTGTTTCTGATTGTCAAATAACAGAAGGATTCTCAAGCAAAGTACTGTAGCTTCCATTAAACACTTAATTTTTTTATATCCGAATACTTGTGCTTTCTAAAAGCATTTTTGACTTAACAGAAATTAGCCTCTTCAGTAATTGAAGATGGGTTTCTGTCACTCAAAAGCCAAAGAGAAGTAATTCTTATCATCATCAGTCTAATGAGGCTAATGAGAAAATTTTGTAGGTGGCTTGAAAATGTTTGAAAGTGTTGATTTCTAAAGGGAAGCATATTGACAGTGTCATGCCCAGAATGCGTAAGAATGAATCTATAGGACAAACACTCAGTAGCCTGTGAGGTAAACCTCCATTAGTCGTTCTTCTTGCAGTATGGATGGATTCAGGCTGGAGCCATGTTCAAATGCCATCTAATAGGATCTCAGACTGAGTCTTCTTAAGCTGAGTTCTACTTCCTGTCCTTCATCTTGACACATCCATTATAACACCCCCATTTCAGCACACAGCTCGTTGTTTTATTTCTTAGATCCCAAATCACAGGCATCCTTGACTCTTTTCTATTGGGGTGTGTGTGTGTGTGTGTGTGTGTGTGTGTGTGTGTGTTTTCATTTATTGTGTGGTATCTTGGGTAGGCCTACACAGGCCACAGCTCAAGTATGGATGTCAGAAGCACCTTGAAAAGGGTACCTTTCTTTCACATTTAGAGTTCTGGGTATTATACTCAGGTTATCTGACAAGCACTTTACCACAAACTATCTTTCTCCCCCTTAATTCAGGCTCCTAGAACTTAGAATTGACTTCTGAATTTATCAAGAATCTACAACTTTTCATGGGTTTGGGAATGGCTCAGTAAAAAAAATGCTCAGTGAGTTAGCATGAGACCCTGACACCAAGACCCTTGAACCCACATAAGGCCAGATGTGCTAATTCTTGTACTTCACAGGAAGCTGCAAGGAAGAAACTAGAGCATCCCCAGAATCCCTCCACCCACCTTGCCTGGCTTATGCAGGGAAAACCAGAGACTGCCTCAAACAAGTTGGAAGGAGAGATCCTAAACCTGGTGCTATCTTCTAGCCTTGATAGGCACCTGACAGCATTAGAACCTCCACTAGTCTGCTCTTGCTTTCTCTCTCCCTCCCTCCCTCCTTCTCTCTTCCTCTCCCTTTCTCTCTCTGTCTCTGTCTTAGTCTCTCTGTGTCTCTCTCTCTCTGTGTCTCTCTCTCAGTCTCTCTCACTGTCTCTCTGTCTCTCTCTCTCTTTCACACACACACACACACACACACACACACACACAAACACACAAATACACTGCATTCACAGATGCTACTCTGGAGCAAGGAACAAGCTGTTTCTGTCCTTCTTGGGATTAGAAATGGCCCCTCACTATTCAGTAGTGCTAGCCTCTCATAACCTAAAGTGATCTTGTGGCAATCATTCTCTTACTCACAATTTTTCATTCACTTCTCATCCATTGATGATAAATATTAAATATTTCTCTAAATATTCACAAGACATACTCTTGTCTCTCTCAGATCTTCACACTTCAGCATGCTACCTGACTGCCATAGTTAAACTTATATAGCCCAGCATCTCCCAACGGCCCTGTCTCTTTCCTTGCTTAATTCATGTGCATACCCGTGATCCTCAGCACACATGCTCCATTTTGTATGTGTTTGTTTATTTTAGTTTTAGATTTATATTTCATTCATTCCATATTTGTGTGTGAGTCAATTGTGTGGATGCCAGTACCACAGTAAACATGTTGCTATCAGAGGATAACTTGCCAAATTTGGATCTCATCTTCTACCATAAGCCTTGGCAGCAAGCACTTTTGCCCACTGAGCCATGGTGCTAGCCCATGGATGTTATTTTACTGTTACCTCCCCTTGGCTAGAATGTCAACTCCTTCAAGCTTCTTTTCATTAATGTTTTATTAGTTCTTGAGCTCTGTCTTCAATTCACTAGCCATAATCAGACCCAGTAAATACTAGTTGTCGCTTTAACCTCTGCTACTATTCATACTGATACAATTTTAGTCCATGCCACTCTTCTAGGTAGCAATATAGCGACTAGGCTTCATACTGTCTATTTTTGAATGATCAAATTATCAGGAAAGTAGAATCATCATATTTTGATGATTCCACTTCAAACTGTATGGACCTCTTACTGGCTTCTTAGGTTAATGACAATGGGCTAACCAACTGTAAGAAAAGGTAATTTTTTTTTCCACCTTGAAAACCATGGGCATACGTGCATAGAACAAAGGAATTACTTTGATAATTGTAGTAAAAAAAAAAAAAGAAAAGAAAGAAAGAAAGAAATCCAGGGAAACCTCTAGGAGAGTTTGTTTTGTCTTAGCTTCATGACTGTCAAGATGACTGTGCCAGAAGAACAGGCACATTTCATCCACAATCAGGGAGAAGAGAGCGATGAATGCTGGTGTAAAGCTGGCTTTTTCTTCCTTTCATTTTTACTGAGTCCAGGACCAGAGCCCACAGAGTGGTGCTACTCACATTCAGGGTGGTTTTCCCTGTCAACTAAATCTCCTTGGAAACACTTTCACAGGCACACATATATGCATAACTAAAATTAATAAAAATAAATCATTAAGAAAACAGCTTTTGTGGTAAATGCATTTGGTCCATTTCTAATAGTAATTGGGGCAATATGTATCCCAGTATTCGATAGAAAGTGGCTATGTGCTATTTCCTTATCTCAAAATCTCACTTGTTTAGCCAGCCTAATTTAAAATGATGATGATCTCCCCAAGCAATGTCTTAATGCATAATGTGCTTTTCAAGAACTGGTGCTAACATCTACTTGCAGGGATATCCTCTTTTTATCATTAGGTGGACAAGAAAAAAAGAGCTGAAAAACATACTGATTCTGTATAATTGACTACAGCAAGCATTCACTCTTAAAATTCCATATTTCCAGAGGAGATTCTAATGTCTCTATCACCACTATGGAATGAAACTGCATACAATATTGCCCACTACGTAAACATTCTTTATAACATACCATTGAAATACACTCATTATAGAACTTTGATGAGATAAATCACGGAGTAGACAATAAGAGTCAGTTATCATCCCATAACCTAAAAACATCATCATAACCAGCTCTTGGGATGTACTTCCCAGATTTCTATTTTATGGGTGTTTTCTCTTTGGCTGTCTGTTGAATTACGTACATATAGGCACATGAGATGTTTGGCTTAGTTTTCAATTGACACAATTTAGAATCACCTTGGGAAAGAATGTTGTCGATGGAATGTCTAGATCAGATTGGCTTGTGGGAAACTCAGGAGGTAGCAGGATGTCTTGACTATGTTAATTGAACCAGCCTGAAGTGAGTGATACCATTTCCTAGTATGGGGGTTTGAACTGTACAAGAGCTGAGAAGGCTAGCCGAATGAGCAGGACGCATGTGTGTGTTCATTTTTCTCTGCTATTGGCTGTGGATATGATAGAACTCGTTGCTACAATTTTCTGCCTTAACTTCTTCACAATAATCATCTGTAACCTGAGACTGTGAAATAAGTTAAGCCTTCTCCCGCTTGTTGTTTGACAAGGTGTTTGATCACAGCACCAAGAAAAACCATATCACCATAAAGTATACTATCTCACGTTGATAATAGGCAACCATTTTTTAAACTGCTTTCCCATTGATAAAAGTGTCTTATGCTCTGACTTTACCTAGGCATAGCCATGTCACTGTTATTAGCTCTTTATAGACAGACATCTATAGAATAACTGAAATATCTAATAAAGAGAAATATCTAATAAAGAGAAATATCTAATAAAATGTTGAAAAGTTAGAAAGCCAACCCAGAAAGCATCATGCCAGATGCTTAAAGAGAGACCATAATTAAAAAGACTATTTGGGATAGTGTTACATTATTGTATAGTATTTAAATTCTCCCAAGAATTTTAGGGTCCATCCATTTATATTATGTTTTAAATCCAATTAAGTTTCACCTTTAAATAAAACAAATTAGATTTTCCATTCTTTGCTATTATATTACCCTGTCAAAATAGAAGTTTGACAATTAGAAAAAAAAGCCTGTAGACGTCAAACCTGAAAAATATTTGAAATGTAGACCATCTGTTGAGTTAAATCCTTTAGATCTGACCCATGTACAGCTGTTGTAGATCATATTTTCAGATGGGACAAAGCACTAAGAATGGAGTTTTAAGTTCTACAAGATATATTGTCAGTCATCTCAGGGTCTTCCCCACTTTGCTACTTGGTTCCATGCCTTCAGGTCCTACTATGTGGCTTTGAAGGTATATACATTGCTGTTTATCTGAACCACATTAAGCTTGAGTGGACAGTTAAATATGATTAACTGTATGGACACTGCTATGTGAACAATCATCGTAATTCTTTCTGTCCCTGATTTTTACTCTTCCCCAAGTCACAAATAGCAGGTACCTTACTGTGTTTATAGGTTTGGGACTGGTTTATTTCACTTAGCCTAGTGAACTCAACCTTCATCTATGTTCGAGCATATATTAGAAACACGTGTATAGTGTCTCTTAACTCTCATTGAATTATAGCATACTGGAGAATAAATAAATCATATCTAAGCATATTTGTATTGCCTAACTAATAAAATATGGTTACTAATCACTGATCTTGGGGGCTAAAAGAGTGGTTGTCTGGTTAACAGTTTCTAAGACAGTGGTGTTGTTAACAGTGTTAGCAAGAGAGCTGATGTGTACCATTTCTAATATTTTAAAAATTAAAAGAGAGACATTAGCTTCATTTTTAAAGCAAATACTAAAATTGACTAGTATATTAAGCTGGCTCTTGTAGAACTATCATTGCCTGGAATGAGGCTAAACATTATACTTATGTTTTTTCTTTATTTTAGTATTAAAATTATTTTAAAAAAGCAAAAATAGGGGCTGGAGAGATGACTCAGCAGTTAAGAGTGCTTGTTGCTCTTCCAAAGAATGTAAGTTCACTTTCCAGTCCCTATCAGGGCTTCAGTAGCTTACAGTGCCCTATAAATTCAGATCCAGGCAATCCAGTGACTTCTGACTTCTCTGGGTACCTGTATACATGTAATATATGCACACACAGTCAAAAATACACATATGCATAAATAAAAATGTACATTTCAAAACTAAGGAAAGTGAGCAAGTAAGAAAACAGTGAAAAGAAATGAATGAGGGAGAATAGTCAGACATAGGAGGGAAAAAAAAAACAACCTTCCATTATCATTAATTGCATTAATTTGTATAATTTGCATGTTAATTTACATAATTTCTCATAGTTTTTCTTTCTTTTTTCCCTTCCTTTCTTCCTTTCTTTTTGTCATTTCAAAAAATAATCCTATCAGGCTGAATTGATGAATTTGGGATTCATAGCAAACAAATCACCCTTTATACAATCATTTCTTCTCTGAAGCTTGCATTAGGATAGGTAGTGTTGCCCAAACAACTGGGACTTTCTATAACCTATAAGCACTCATTCATTGATAGAACAATTCATGCAGCATTGTATTTTCTGAATTTCCTCAAATCAATTCAAACCCACCCATTTCTACTGCTGTCAGCCACATGGATAACAAATCTTGGGATGATGTTCTAAATGCATTCATGACATCTTGACACAGTGAGTAGAACACACTGATTAATATTTCAACCTTAAGTAGCTACCATTGATCTGGTTATCACAGCCCTGCAGTTCAGTCTTAGCTGACTTAACCTCATCGTTAATATCCAGTCGGAAACCATTTAAACTACATGGAATCATGTTAGTGAGTACACAAAACACTACAGAATGTGCAAGAAATACCATTGTGTTTGGGGTTATTCATCCCATAATATATCTGAAAGCCCTTTCATCTGTAAGTCTAGCTGTATTTCGCTTATGACATGAGTTACTGATGATCAGAAATTTCTCTGGAAAGGCAATCTTCTTTTCCCATTACAAATACAGTTATCGAAATCACATCTTATGTTTCAGTATACAAGGATGAACTGTTTCATTGCTATTGTAGGCAATTGTGATGCTGTTGATGAATGATTAATATGTCATTTTGTGATTGAAAAGAAACTGAACCTTAGTGTTGCTGTGTTCGTCAGTAAACAAATGGACTCTGCCACTTCTCACTCCATCCCATGCCCCCACATAAACACCACACACAGAAACCCTATACCTCTCCAGTATAATTTTCCTATCTCATGTTCTTGTAAAGGCACTAACTGTAAATTCAAGTCTATAAAACCCAGATAGTTTCATTAATTCTCTGATGCAGTTCTCATTAACTTTTTTAGCCTTTTGCATTATTTTTCTCAAAAACTGATTTAAATTTGGAAAATGAAGACTTTAAAATATGGACTCTCTGCTGTGATTTTTCATAGGTATAGCTATTACTTCATGAGAATGAATCTGTGTAATCCTGCTTTTTCATTGCCTCTCGTTTTGCCCATCTCATCATTTGAGGAGACTGGCTTAAAAATCATCCACACTTCATTTCCTGTGACTTTAATTTGCTCATTTGGCAATTTCTCTCAGCTTCTAGTAGGTGTCAGAATAAGTCTCATGGCTCTCCTGCTTGACTCATCAACATGCACCCTCTAGTGGAGTGGTAGAAAAAGGAATTGCCTTTCTTGTGTTTTCAACATTTTCTAGGTATGGTATGGTATGGTATGGTATGGTATGGTATGGTACCATATGGTATCCCATGCTATGGTAAAGCCAATTTTCACAACATGTAAACATGCTAACCTTTTCTTAAAGTGTTTAAGGAAACATTTAAAGTGCCTCCTAGGTTTTGTCTCATTCTGTCTCTGCACAGTGTGTTATCAAGTAGAGTTCTCTTCTTCCATGAACCTCCTAGAATATTTACCTGTCTGCTCCATCTGAAATATGACTCTGTGCTCAAATCAGTTTTAATCTCTCCTTTTGCATTTCAAGCTCCCAGTCAGCCACCAGGGAATGTTGTTTGGAATGCTACAGACACTAAAGTGCTGCTTAATTGGGAACAAGTGAAAGCCATGGAGAATGAATCAGAAGTAACAGGCTACAAGGTCAGTTGTGGCTCAGACTTCCCATTTCCTACTTTCACAAACATGTTCTAAGGAAAGCTAGTGGAAAGCTTATTTTCAAAATATTGGTGATATGGTTTCTTAATATATGTGAAAACAACTATCAAACTTTTCCTAAAAAAGATCATTTTCTGAAAATATCTGACTTGTTAAATACAGTTATATGAGATAATTTTGCTTCATAAGGAACTCAAGCATTTATTATTTATCTTCAATGCTCACCAGATACTGTTTTTAAAACAGCTGTAAGGGTTGCTCATGATTCCTTGTCCCATACAACCAAAGATACATTACACATGGCTCTGTCTGTTATCTATTCTTGCTGCAAGCATTGTGGGTGAGCAGAGCAACTTGAGGAGATCCCTAGACCTTTAGGGATTTGGGCACAAATGAAGCCATATTTACAGCTTCAAAGGACTTCAGTTCTACCCAATTTATGAAGGAGTGTTGGGTTTAATAATGATGTACTAAATAGTCTTAAGCTTTAGAGTTAAAGAAAGATAGGTGCCCAGAATAAAGTTAAGACATGGATGTGGACTTTATTAAGAAGACTCTCAGAAAATAAGACACATCCTAAGTGTGGCCACCATTTCCTCAAAGGATGGTCAAGTTCATTGTTTTTTATAATAATCGTATAAGGTATTATTGGGCTTTGAAATTACTGTAGTCACAAGATTGCTAAGCTTAAATGAGATTGTTGGGAGTTTGCTGAGAGGTAACTAATGGGATTACAGTTGGTAAAATATGTCTATCTCACACGAATTCTGAAAAAATAGGGTCTATTTGCTTAACAAAGATAACAGTTTTATTTATAATCCTCAGAAAATGACTGCTGAAAAGAATGCGTCCCTTCCTAAGTTTTTATACTTTCCTTATTAATCCTGATTCATTGTTACTTTATACAAAATATCTATCAGAAATAGAATGGTAGCTTTATGTTGACACCCTTTACAACAAATATAAATGGCTCAAATTTTTGTTTCAAGGATAGGGAGAGGCCTCAATCAGACTCAGAAGCAATGATCTCCTCCTATTACATATTCCATAATCTCCCTTTGTTTCTATTCTACCCCATTCACCAATGCCTAACCTAACTGAGATTCTCCATGGAAACAGTTCAGTATTCATTCATCCAGCCTCCTCAGTTTTGAAAACCTGATGGTTCCAGAATGTTTACCCATGTTTAAGACCTAACATGGAGTACACTTTATATTATAGTGGTTTAGAGACCTAAACATATTTTGGAGTGACAAAGTTTGTGAAAGACATAGAAGCTAGCTATATAAAAAGTGAGTTTATTTATGTCTTCTAGGTTTTCTATAGGACTAGCAGTCAGAATAATGTACACGTGCTGAATACAAATAAAACTTCAGCTGAACTGTTGCTGCCTATCAATGAAGACTACATTATTGAAGTCAAGGCCACCACAGATGGAGGGGACGGCACCAGTAGTGAGCAGATCAGGATTCCAAGAATAACCAGTAAGTCGGTTGAGCTCATTCTCCCCTTAACTTTTATCACTGTCTTTGAACACTATAATAAGTCAGAGATTGGTGTGTTGCCTGTTTGTTTTCCCCAGGATGTATTTTGATATGCATGCCACATGTATTATGAGGACAGAAAGAATACCATTAGAATGGTGCAAAACATGGAAGAAGAAAAATCAAAGAACAACATTAAACACTATTTACCAAAATTTATTATTTAAACTCTTTGGGTACTCCCTACATTTGCCTTGGAATTATCTGCTCAAGTCAAATTTCCTAAACACTTCTCAAGGCTAACATTGAGCAACACACAACATTTCATACTTTTAATATTTCCAGGTGTAATGGTTCAAGCCAATAATCTCTAGACTCAAAGAATTCCAACCAGAAAAATCCTGAGTTCCAGACCAGCCTATGCTGCAAAATTAGTTCAAAGACAGCCTGGGTTATATAGTGAAATTCTATCTGTTTCCAATTGTTCATCCCTTCTAACTGCAGACAAAATATTTGTTCCTTCAATAGAAAAATTAAAATTTGAAAGATCATAATCTACTTACATGTACTGGACAGAGACAGGTTTTTGGAATATCTATTTTTAATTTTACAGGCACTTTACACAAACTTATACTCCGAAAATCCCAAGAAATTGATTTTAAGATGGAAATTTCAGTTTCTAAGTTAAGGGAAACAGACTTTTGACATGACAAAATAAATTTTATCCTTACTTTTGATGAGGTTGTTTCTCCTGTTTCAACTAAAGTTAAAGTATATGAAATGAACAGATTGGAGTCATTTACTAAAACTGGATATATCAGTAACTTCTGTGTTCTCAGCAGTCAGTGATTCTAGGTTAGGCTCATGTTATGATTTAACTGTGATAGAACAGGCTTTAGTTTCATTCCAGTGTGTCTTAGTTCATTCAAACTACTTTTTTGTTTTGTTTTTGTTTTTGTTTTTGTTTGGGGGAGGGGGGGTTGAGTCACTGTTTCTATGTATAACCCTGGCTGTCCTGAGACTTGCTTTGTAGACCAGCCTGGAGTGCCTCTGCCTCCTGGGTGCTGCAATTAAAGGCTTATGCCACTATTACCACCCAGATCAGACTACTTTTATAAAAGTATCATTATCTAGCTGTTTTATAACTGCAGGAATTTATTCCTCATGCTTTCAGAAACTAGAAAATCCATGGTTATGGTGCCTACAGAATCATAAATGTTTTCAAAACATTTCAGATCCAAATTTTACCAAAGAAACTGGGTTACCTTTTTGAGTTCTTGGTGTTATTAACAAAAGAATTTAGAAATGGACTCAATAGTTTGCTTGTGCACAGTTTTATTCATATTTAAGAGAAGAACAACAGGGCAGGCAAACTGTAAATTGGACAGCTGCCTGGAGGAGGAAGATGGAGACTAAGAAAAGGAAAAGTTCATGCCTTTTGCAATGGAGGCTAACAAGCAGCGACAGTAAAATAAAATAAAATAATGAAAATAGAGGAAAGCCTTATAGAAAGAGTGAGACAGTCCAGAGGGTATGGGAGTTGCTTAGGCTTTGGGCCAAAATCCAAAAGAAAAAAAAAAAAAAAGACAAAGAAAAATAAAAAATTAATTAGGACTCAAAAGCAAGGAGGTCACATGGCTATGCTTCATAGTATTCTCCATGCTCCCATGGACCTATGCTCCATGCTGCCTGTTGGAAGGCAAGTGCCTTCACTAAGGGGCTTCTGGGAAGGCAAAGTATATTATCACACAGGGGATAATTATTCCTCCCATCTTAGCTTGGCTTCAGGTCATTCAGATCTCCTAGGAGAGTGGACTCCTGGCTAGGTAATTAAAAGTCTCAGCAATCAGGATTGAATTTATAATCTATTCTTTTGACCTGGAGAAAGTACTTCTGCCCTGTTGCCTTGCTTTTTCCTCATGGTAATTTAAGTGTGGGGAGTGTCATAGCTGATGCTTAAGATTCTTGAGTTACCTCTGGAAAGCAGAGCCTGGAGTCCAAAGCCTGAAAGACCTGCAAGGCTTCTGCTACTGCTGCTGCTGCTGCTGCTGCTGCTGCTGCTGCTGCTGCTGCTGCTACTGCTACTGCTACTGCTAGCATAAATATCATTACAACTGCAGACAAGATTTTAGTATAATTTTAGAGGGAACTGAAACATTCAATCTCCAGTGTTCTGATTACAGCCCTTGCTAATGAGCCCTTTATCATCCTTGACAGGTATGGATGCAAGAGGATCCACTTCAGCCATTTCTAACATCCACCCTGTGTCAGGTTATATATCCATCCTACTGTTCTTTATTGTAAATGCTTTGTGGTGATAGGGCTTTTTTGTATTATTTACTGGAAAGTTAATTGGTTACTCCCAAAAAAAATGCTTTCTGAAACAGTGATTATGCATGTTTTTTTCAGCTATGTGTTTTTAAATTTCTACTTCATTATAGGTAAAATATGAATATAATAAAAACAGTAAATCCTTTTAGAGGAATCTGAGATGCCTTAATATTTGCTTGGTAAACCAAAGGAACTTGCAAATTACACACTGCAAACTTTTGATAGAAATATTCTTGTGTTATGAGTTTAATCACTTGCCTATGTGTGTGGCACATGCAAACACAGGATACATAGAAACACAGTGTACACATGATGTATGGAAACACATAGTACATATACAGTACATACAACACACACAATGCGCAAGCACGCACACGCACACTCACATACACACACACACACACAGATTTTTTCTATACTAAAAAACTCATTTATTCCAAATGTTCTTTTCCCATTATTACAACATCTTCTATCATTTTAAATTACTAATTTGAATCCCCACCATTATTATGGAAGGGAACAGCCTGGATGGGAGTATTGTTAGAAAATGCTACTCTCAGGTTGGGGAAGTGACATTTGCTTCAATGTGTTACTGTATGGCTGTGAGATTTCCTTTGTCACTTTACCCTCTCATATTTCATGTATTTATTCTATAAAATGAGATGACCATATTTCTCCTATCTGCCTTTATTGCAAGAATTCATTGTTAAAAACCTAGAAAGAAATATGAATGCATGGTTGCCTCCCTCATGCAGTGTCCCTGTGCAGAATCTTACCTGAACCTCCTAAGGTGACACAAACCAGGTACTTCTTTGAAGTTTGCTGGCATTGCATGCTCTCCTTAGGATTATCTGTCTTCTTCAAAGATGGAAATTGAACCTGAGTGAAGATAGTAACATTGTTTCTTTGTGTTGGTATTTACAAGGAAAAAGATGGAACATGGAAATGAATACATTTTATCCTTCCTCAAAAATTAAAATGAAATTACATGAGAAAGAGAATTGGAACTCATTCTCTTCCCATGTAAAAATAAGCTTTCAGATTTTGTCAAATACCAGTAGAGAAAATAAGAAAAGAACTGTATCTTACCCAAATATGAAACAAAATGTATATAATTCTTCATTTATAATTTTTAATTCCATTAAGGTGCCCTCTCTCTGGATGGCAGAGGTTTTTTTAAATGAAATTCCACTCTCATAGAGTCAGGCAGGCTTTTCCACTTCCAAGTTAAATTTGTAAAAGAACATGGTGATGTTGCTGGCTTTGATATGGATGACTCAAGTCTTTCAATATGTGGTTTTCAAAGGACTGTGGAAGACATAACTATGCAGTAATATGTAAAATGTATATGAAAATTAGCAGATTGAGTGCTAGACATTAAAAATCAAATTTTTACCACTTACCTACCAATTTCACATTTTGCTGGAATTTTTTCATATTACCCAAGGTAGCAAAATTGGAAGACGATGGTATAGCTCTCAAGAAACATTAAACATTAGCCAAATTCTGATACCATTTTAGTGTACTACCCTTCCTTCAGAGATTCCATTTAAGACAAGGTCGCTATGTAAAAAGGAGAATCATTTTTTTAAGTTTTTCTGTAGAGTCTGTATATACTGTATATATCGAGAAGAAATCTGAATAACTAGTTGATTTCATATGACCATTGTTATTTCCAATCAAAATGTGGGAAAATACTTTCTCCAATCCTTGTGCTTTATGGTACATATAACAGAATTATACCTGTTTTTATTTTCTGATGACTCCTATAATTTGTTCCTATTGTTTTCTTTTGCAAGATGGCTAGTCTCTTGTTTCCTGTTATTTCTATCAGTATATCTCCATGAGATGTAGACACTGTTTCATATTGAAAAGTCTAAATTTTACTCTTTAAATTCCTGTGTGTGTATCCTATGGTTATCTGTATGTATGATTTTCTATAATTCTAATAAAATTTATAATAATCAAATTGTTCTGCATTGTTCATTATGGTTTGATGGAGGGACACATTCACATAGGAAGGGGGACATGTCATTAGAGCAACATTGTTCTTATTATTCTTTACACTTTTCGGCCTACATTTGACTTTTACATCTTTTAGATTTAAATATTTTTGTTTATGCTCTACTAAGTCAGTAAAACCTGTAATTTGACACAATGTCTTCTACATTCAGCATAATTCCTATGTGCATCAAAGGACTTGATAGAAAAAAACAAAAAGTGCCCAATAGACTTAGGATTCATAATTTCTTCTCACTTGATTTTGTCATTAGTAGAAACTCACACATTTTTGGAAAAAGTGGGGGTTTTGTTTTGTTTTGTTTTTGTTTTTGTTTTGTTTTGTTTTGCAACAGTGTCAATGTACCACATTCTACATAGATTTTTCTCTTTGGTATCAGAGGTAGACTTTGCTTGAAATGATCACTGTGATATTCTAAATATTTGTAAACTTGCTAATGATTCATTTTTGAGTTTGTGAACAATTTCAAAAGTTAATGTTAGTGTAAGAGAAAAGAGAACAAAAATATTCCAGTCACCTTCTCACCTTCTTGTTCTAGACATGGAGTTTATTGAAGAATTAAAGGGGAAACTCTGTAGATATCTCTCTCTCTCTCTATCTCTATCTCTCTCATTACATATTTTCTTTATTTATATAAAGAAAAGGGGTTATCATCTTTACTGGTTTCCCCCCGCCTGGAAACGCCCTATCTAATCCCCCCTACCGGTCCCCCTGCTTCTATGAGGGTATCTATGGGGCATCTATGGAGCCTTCATAGGACCAAGGACCTCTCCTCCCATTGATGCCTGACAAGGCCATCATCTGCTACATATGCAGCTGGAGCCACGGGTCCCTACATTTGTACTCCTTGGTTGGTGACTTAGTCCCTGGGAGCTCTGGGGGTTTTGGTTAGTTGATACTGTTGTTCTTCCTATGAGGTTGCAAACCCCTTCAGCTTCTTCAGTCTTTCCACTAACTCCTCCATTAGGGTCCCCATGCTCAGTCTAATGGTTGGCTGTGAGCATCTGCCTCTGTGTTTGTCAGGCTCTGGCAGAGCCTCTCAGGAGACAGCTATATCAGGCTCCTGTCAGCAAGCACTTCTTAGCATCCACAATATTGTCTGGGTTTGGTGTCTGTATGTAGGATGGGTCCCCAGGCGGGGCAGTCTCTGGATGGCCTTTCCTTCAGTCTCTGCTCTACACTTTGTCTCCATATTTGCTCCCCTGAGTATTTTGTTCCCCTTTCTAAGAAGGACCGAAGCACCCACACTTTGACCTTCTTTCTTCTTGAGCTTCATGTGGTCTATAGAGTCTCTCTCTCTCTCCCTCTCCCTCTTTGTTTCCCTCACTCTAGCTCTGTGTATGTGTGTATCTTGTGTGGTTGTCTATATGATATGTGTAGATGGGGGTGGGGGGGCTTTGAAATTTAAGCCCAGTTGAGATGGTTGTATTAGTATCTCCCAGTAAAAGGCAAATACCCTGAGGCTGTGCAGATAGTGATCACGCATAAAGCAGTCCTAATTCCTGGTGCTGGTGAAATGGAAGAATGAGAGACCAGCTTTGCATGATACGTCTACCAACGTCAGGGCACCCTCATTAATTGCTTGTCATGGTCTCTTGCTACAAGTCCAAAGCTTCAGATTCCCTTTCTGAGGAATGCAAGTATGATAGAATTCCCCTCATTGAGGTTTTTCTTTGACAACTGGTGAGCCCCTTGGTACAGAATGTCCTGTTCTGTGAGCTGAAGCTGTTGACACTACCCACTTATGACAGGATGTTAGTAAGGTAAATGGTGTGTAAAGCTCTTATAGAGTCATACTGTTATTATCCCCACAGGTAGGAATGAAACCCTGGAGAACAAATGACCTCCTTCAGAAGGTAGTTTTAAGTCTCTCTTAATTTCATTGTACTAAGGACAATGCTATATGAGTCTCAGAGTTTTAGAAGAGAACTGATTCTGGAATTCAGTGTTTCTAAACTAATATGTCACACTGCTAACATTCAAAGTTACTTATTTACTCTCCTAACCCTTTATCATTTCTTTAGTCAGGTTCCATGGAGCCCATTTCACAGATGATGAATAGTTAGCAACTTGTACAAGGTCATCCTGTGACAAGCACAGTAAAATTCTACTCTAGGTAGTTCAGCTTCAACCCTTGAACATTAAGCGGGGTAAAGATCTTTGTCTCTCATAACATTAGATATGCCAGGATGGAAGATTCAGAGCAGCTTGTGTTTGACTTCAGAGTGGACTTTGTGCCTCCTTTATTGAGTGCGTGATCGGGGAGCCTAAAAATTCTTAATTAATTTTCATAAAACTTTTTCTTTAAAACTTTTGAAGACAGCACAAGTTGATTTTCAATCATCTTTGTCATGTTCAGTGAAAACCAACCAGCTTAACTCAGTAGTATTAAGCAAATGTGAAGGGAGGAGACTGTTACTGATTCCTCTATTCCAATTAAAATCCCTCCTGCGGGTTCACATTCACACAATGCCAGTTTTTTTTTATTTAAAATTAATCTTAATTGGGTTCTTTTTTTTCTAAAGCATTTTACCCTTTTGAAAAACGAGAAAAGATGCATGAGTATTCAGTGTAATTTGGATATACTTCAGTAAATATTGGAAGTAAAAACAACCCACAACAATAATTATGAAATCAGCAATTAGTAAA
Organism: Rhynchomys soricoides; assembly: GCA_019843965.1. Taxonomy (NCBI): domain Eukaryota; kingdom Metazoa; phylum Chordata; class Mammalia; order Rodentia; family Muridae; genus Rhynchomys; species Rhynchomys soricoides. The sequence goes on along the minus strand of JADRCH010000017.1, from coordinate 8,234,403 downwards.
CTCTGCCATTCTCTTGAAAGAAAATATGTAAACAGATTGGACTGCGGTGCATTTCAATCATTAGGTGTTTTTGTTTGTTTGTTTTTATTTAGGTATATGCCCTAATTTCACATGCCTTGCTTTACATGCAAGCAATAATTACCTCCTGGACATCACAGAGAATTCATACATTGATAAGAAAATTAAGCTTGCAAAGGATGAACTCTGTCCGTACTTACCAGCCTTTATTCTCATTTTGTTGATTCCTACTTTACTCTTTGATATTATCTTAGTTCCTTGTGGTTCTACCTTCATCATCAATACTGTGGGGAAGGGAGAGAATCAGGCTGATGTAATTGGATATTACCTGAGGAAACACAGAAAAGGCAGCAACAAATGATAAGGCTGGCAAATGAGCACATTTACTTTGGCCTCAGACAGTAGAAACTGACAGACACAAAACTCTGTAAAATGTACTTCCATGCCTGGCTAATGAAGAAGTGAGATGTCCCTGTCAGGGTGACTCTTGCATCAGCATTTGCAAGTTTCCAGCATGCTCATGGGGAAGGCTTTTGCCAGATTGAAGTTTAAAGATGACAAAGAATCGCCATTGGGATGTTAATCTCTGTAGTACACTGGCTCCTCTTTTCACATTCATTACAGCTTGCTGAAATAACCAGCCATTTCTACTTTCTCCTACTTTACTTTGTTAATTTGCCCCCTACATTGATTTTCCCTGCTGATGATAAGTTATGACCCTTAGGAAGATAGGAGGTGTTGTACAATATGTATGGAACATATACATTCAAAGTGGTGGACATATATTAAAAAGTTAACAAATCTGGGAAGAAAGTTGAACCAGACACTGGGCGCATTCTATACAAACTCTGACTAGAATTCTATCCATGTCCCTAAAAAACTATCTGGCCCTTGGTATATAGGTTAATTTTTTCCAAATATCTAAAATCACACACAGACACAGACACAGACACACACACACACACACAAACACAGACACACACACACAAACACACACACAAATGTACCTACAGGATGTGATTGCAGGAGCTTTTTATCAGAATATGGCTCATGGTTTCTCAAGAACACTGTTTAGCAAAGTAATAATCTTCACTGTTCTATTATTAGGCTTTAGAATCTAGATCATTCTTTAAGGGTCAGCCAGTAGATCTACACCAGAACAAAATGGAACAAGTATTGTGGGCATTGACTACTCACCATTAGTTGATTTTCTGCCTTTTGGTAAGAGATAGAAAAAGACAACCTAGGGAGATTTTTCACACAATGAAACAGGGAGAGGGCAAAGGATACCTAGAGTATATGCTGGAGTGGTTATAAGCACTGAGACCATGCTAAAGGAGCTCCTGGAACCTTGCTGAGCACACAGACAAACTTAGTCACTCAGAGCAGCACCCTCTTGCACATGAAGCTGTCACAGATGAATGCTAGAACAATTCTTCACAAGGCATCATTTAGGAAGGAATGAAATCAGAGGCTGAAAGTTTGACTTGTTTTTTAAGAGGGTTTAGTTTTTCTGTAAATAAAGCATGTGACCTAGGTTCCTCAGAAATTATAGTAATGGAGTTCCAACAAGAGCCACTTGACCTGGCAGAGCTGGCCTATGCTTCTGAAGATTTCTAGTTGGGAACTTGCAAAGTCTGAGACACTGAGTAACATTCATAGTATGGACTCAGGGTAAGCATATTAAGCCAACAGGGTTGAGCCTTCAGAAGTCATGCTGTAAGTATAAGCTCCAGACCTCTCTTGAGGAGGCTGCACTGTTTGTTTTCTTCCCTAAGACAAATTCCTTCACACTTCCGAGTCCACTACCAACGAATGATAAAGTACATCTTGATGGGACTTAAGTTTCAGAGGGAACTCCACTGGCTTTTTCTACAGAATGAAATAAAATCATCTCCCCTCTGAATTTAAACACATTTATTTGTCTCTCATCCACTTCTGCATAGGCTTTTTCAGTATCAGAAGCAGCCAATCTTGTCTTGAACGTCAAGGCATGATAAAATATATGAAAAGAGCCTGGGGACAAAAAATAGTCACCTAATTGAAAATATTGGAAAATATTAGTTTCACAGTAATGACATATATCTTAAAAAGGAAGAGAGTAATTTCTCTGCTTCAAGATTTGTGCCTTCTGAAGAGAGAAAGGAGGCTATTAGGAAAGAAAGGAGGACTAACAGGAAAGAAGAGTGGAGAGGCAAGACAGTGGAGATAAATAATATTAAAGTATGTGTGTGTGCAAATATAGAAATGATAAATGTAAATTTATCATTTAGGTGGAAAATATGTTAATATGAATGTACAAATTCACACACACAAATATACATAAATGTATCCTTTTCTATCATTTTTACAGAAGGGTAATTGTGAAACAAAGAAGGCAAAGAAGCCACAGGTAGTGTACATGCTATTCTTATGTCAACTTGATACTCAAATTAGAGTCATCTGAAAGGAAGGAGCCTGGTTAAAAATGCCTCATATAACCCAGCTGTAAGGCATTTTCTTAATTAGTGATTGATGGAGTAGGGCCTGGCCCATTGTTGGTGGTGACATCCCTGGGGTGGTTATCCTGAGTTCTATAAGAAAGCCAGCTGATCAAGACATGGGAAGCAAGCCAGGAAGCAGCATCCCTCTATGGACTTTGCATTAGCTCCGCCCTCCAAGCTCCTGCCTTGGATGAGTTCTTATCCTGACTAGGAAGTTGACAATAATATGGAAGTGTAGTCATCAGGGAAATGCAAATCAAAACAACCGTGAGATTCCACCTCACACCAGTCAGAATGGCTAAGATCAAAAATTCAGGTGACAGCAGATGCAAGCGAAGATGTAGAGAAAGAGAAACACTCCTCCATTGTTGGTGGGAATGCAAGCTGGTACAATCATTGCAAGCTGGTACGACCACTCTGGAAATCAGTCTGGCAGTTCCTCAGAAAACTGGACATAATACTACCTCAGGACCCAGCTATACCACTACTGGGCATATACCCAAAAAATGCTGCAACATATAACAAGGACACATGCTCCACTATGTTCATAGCAGCCTTATTTATAATAGCCAGAAGCTGGAAACAACCCTGATGTCTCTCACAGAGGAACAGATACATTAAATGTAGTACATTTACACAGTGGAATACTACACAGCTATTAAAAACAATGATTTCATGAAATTCTTCAGCAAGTGGATGGAACTAGAAAGTGTCATCCAGAGTGAGGAAACCCAGTCACAAAAGAACACACATGATATGCACTCATTGATAAGTGGATATTAGTCCAAAAGCTTGGAATGCCCAAGATACAATTTACAGACCACATGAAGCTCAAGAAGAAGGAAGACCAAAGTGTAGATGCTTTAGTCCTTCTAGAGGGGAGAACAAAATATGCATGGGAGGAAATACAGAGACAAAGTGTGGAGCAGAGACTGTAGGAAAGGTCATCCAGAGACTGCCCCACCTAGGGATCCATCCCATATACAGACACCAAACCCAGACACTATTGTGGATACTAAGAAGTGCTTGCTGACAGGAGCCTGATATAGCTGTCTCCTGAGAGGTTCTGCCAGAGCCTGACAAATACAGAGTCGGATGCTCACAGCCAACCATTAGACTGAGCATGGGGACCCTAATGGAGGAGTTAGTGGAAAGACTGAAGAAGCTGAAGGGGTTTGCAACCTCATAGGAAGAACAACAGTATCAACTAACCAAACCCCCCCTCCCCCAGAGCTCCCAGGGACTAAGTCACCAACCAAGGAGTACAAATGTAGGGACCCGTGGCTCCAGCTGCATATGTAGCAGATGATGGCCTTGTCAGGCATCAATGGGAGGAGAGGTCCTTGTTCTTGTGAAGGCTAGATGCACCAGTGTAGGGGAATGCCAGCGTGGGGAGGTGGGAGTTGGTGGGTGGGTGGGGGAGCACCCTCATAGAAGCAGAGGAAGGGGAATGGGATAGGGTGTTTCTGGAGGAGAAACTTGGAAAGGGAATAACATTTGAAATGTAAATAAAGAAAATATCTAATAAAAAATATGAAAGTGTAGGCTGAATAAACCCTTTCTCCCCAACTCTCTCATGATGTTTTCTTGCAGCAATAGAAACCCTGAGACAGTGGTTACGTATATTTTCCAGTGAAATAATTATTGAAAAGAGTTCACTTATTTCATCACACATCTATCTTTCACAGAAGTCAGCTAATAATCTTTTTTAAGACTGAGTAGCTCATCCCTCAAGGGAGGTCAGTAAAGTTGTCAAAGGGAATTCTCTTCACTGCTTGAAAGGCAGCTAAAAAGCTATAAGGTAAATGAACCTGGCTGAGTCCTAGCTGGCCAGCCAGAAGGCCAGGAACTCCAGTGCTCTCCACGAATCCAGAAATGACTGGCTGCAGACAGGAGCTTGCCTGAAGGAAGCATTGACAGATCTAAGCAACAGGTTGGTGGGAAGGAAAGCTAAGCAGAGCTGCAAGCTCAGCAATTCACTCTTGGTGGTTACACACAAATGACATTTTCCAAGCGATGATGGAGGACATTTTGAAATCATTAAGATTATGGGCTTTGGAGTGAGGCAGCCAGCAAGCTGCCATTCAAGGCATAGTGATTACAAAGTAACTACTCTTCTCTAAATTTCCCTTCTCTAGGCCTTCATTTGTTTCTTGTTTGTTAGATTTTGCACGATAAATTTCTTTGATTGTTTTGAACTTCAACCGCTGATTGAATAATTTAAGAACCTGGGAGACACAGGTGATTTTGAGAAATAAATGTAGTTTTCAAATCCCATTTTTGCTATTTTTAAAATTTATTTTTAATATAACAGAAAGCTTCTGTCTGTATAGTCACAAGGCACTTAGGATTGTTGTAATACATTTTATATTGTGTAATGTTGGTAGAAGATTAAACATATGTATCTTCTCAAGCATTTGTGACGGTCTGATGGCAGGAATGTTTTAGAAATCTCTCCAGCTTTTTGGAATGCAAGAGGCACTCCTTCATCTACAGTGCCAGCCACTAACCGTTGGTGCAGCGGCTTTCTTCACCTCGTGTGAGTGAGTGTGCTACCAACACACTACCAAGCCTTGTGCTACCAAGCCTTTCCCTGCTTGTTTCTTCCTTGTCTCTCCAGCCTCTCCTAACCTTTCCAGTCCCAGTCATTGAGATATTTTAACTTTCCCAAGTATCTTAGCTAAGCTTGTACATCAGTCTCTCAGCCTGGCTTACTTTACTTGCAATAATTTCCAGAGACATCTATGTTGTGACAATAAAATAAAATAGGTTTTCATTCTTTTCGTGGCTGAGTACTATTCTACTGGGTTTTTTGTTTTGTTTCATTTTGATTTTGTTTCTTATTCCTTGATAATAGCTGTTCTTATAACAATGAGTTAACATTATAGTTTGGATTTGGAATCAAGTCTTGGTCACCAATGTGAATTGATTTTTCATATAAATAATAACAATATATCTTTTGAGAAACATGCAGCAAGGTGCATGTCTCTTAGCCACTTTATATTGCCGTGAAAACACATCATGACTAAGACATCTTCTGAAAGAAAATGTTTATTGGGAATCTTGCTTCCAGAGGGATAAAGTCCATGACCATCATGGCAGGAGGCAGGTAGGCATGCATGGTGCTGGAGCAGTAGCTAAGAACTTACATGCTGAGATGGCATCAATGTAGGGAGAGAAATTGGGAATGGCAGGGCTTTTAAGACCTCAGAGTCCACCCCAGCTACACACGTCTTCCAGCAAGGCAATGCCTCCTAATACTTCCCAAACATCCACACCAATTATAGAACAAACTTTCAAATACATGACTCTATGAGGGCCCATTTCATTCAGTATATAACCTACTTCGTTTCAGGTTATTACTGTTTGCAATTAAGTCTTTTGAGTTCCTTACACATAGTGGATGTCAACCTTTGTCAGATGTGCACTTGACAATTATAGTTCTCCTCCTCATTTTGTTGTTTTTCTTGCTGGAGTCAAGATTCCTGATTTGATATATTTCATTTTTTCTTTTTTTTTTTCTTAGCAGGGGGTTTTGTTCAAAAAATAATATATCGTTCCAGTATCCTAAGGTGTTTCTACTTACATTTTCTTCTAGAAGTTTCATAGTTTCCAATCTTACATTTAAGTCAAGAAGCCATTTTGAGCTGATGTTTGTAATTAGAGGAAAGGACCAGTCTGATTTCATTCTTCAGCACATGCATATGCAATTTCCACAGCACTGCTTATGGAGTAGTCTGTCCTCTCTCCAATCCATGTTCTTAGCACTTTTGTAGCTAATCAGTGTATATAGATCCCTGGGTTTACTTCTATGCTTTGTACAATGGTCAATCTTGTGAACTTGATTGGAGTGGGAGATGCCTAAGACATTAGTAAAGTACACCTCCAGTTATGTAGATGAGGGTATTTCCAGGTAGAAATAGGTCAGTAGGGTGCTCTGATGACCCCAGATGGAATAACAAGGGGAAAGGGGACAGCCTGCTAACATGGACCTTCATTCTGCTTCCTGACTGTTGTAATGCAAAGAATTCTGAGCTGTCATGCCTTTACAACAATGAACTGAAACTTACAAGAACCTTGAGCTGAAATATACCTTTCCTCCTGTAAGCTGTATGTTAACTATTTTATCAGTGAGGGAAAATCAGATATACTGACCAATCTATGCCATTAGACTTTTAAAAGGTCAAACATCAAGCTCTTTGACTTCTGCAGCTTTGTAATATGTTTATTGGAGCCAGATTCTAGAATGCCTCCTACATTTTTCTTTTTATTAACAGTGGCTTTGAGTATTCATGTTTGACAGAGGACTCTAGGGAAATTTAATGAGTTGACTTATCTCCCCATGTATAAAATAGAGATTAGAAGTTCACGCCTCTATTTTGTGGGAGTTAGAAATTATACCATGACCTGCACTCTAGAAGCTGAAACAGAAATATTATAAGGTCAAGCCCAGCCTAGACTATCCTGACATACCCTGTCCCACTTCAATGATAGCACATTTACCCACCATATGCAATGGCCTGCGTTCAGTCCCCAGCCTTGCATAATAAATCATTATTACCATAGTTACACGTGGAAAGTGTTTATCTAGCAATCAAGGCACAAGTCTCAGTGCCCTATCCTTATGTCTGACTTCTTTTCTCCCATTCAGAATCTTGTAAGAACAAGAAACCTGACATGCGCTTCTGAATACTTAAAATGCTTTGTGCATTTTAATCCATGTGTTATTTTACTTCCATTGATCCCATTTTCAGTCTTGCTGCTCAAGACTGACTGAACAAATTCCTCGATGGAAGGAAATGTCCTCAGCCCTTTGTGGCATTCAAAGAAACGTTAGAAGGGAGGAACTGCCTTCTGGACTATTCATGAGCCTTTCAGCAGAATAATCATATGTGAATAATTTCACAGCCATGAATTCCAAAGCATTCAACACTAATTACTCTTCCTTGAGATTAAATATTTCTATAGTGTTCTATAGTGTTGGGTTAAAGTGTGGTCTGGAGTCTACCCCAGGGCCTGGGCCACTAGGGGAGGTGAAAAGTGGAAGTTTGACCATTGTGAGAAGCCACGGGACACCACCCGGGGTGGGGGAGCACAGCCTGGGGGTCCTAGGGACTTCAAGGAGCTGGTTCTGTCTGGTTCTCAGTCTCTTGGGCATCCTAGGCACCACTAGATGCCTTGGAAGAGCTGAGAACAGAGTGCCCCTACCCCGACCCCCACCCCCGACATCCCCCCCCCCTCGAGGCCTGGATGTAGCCTGAGGCAGAGGAAGAGGAAAGATGAGGAGAAGGAGACTGATTCCTTAGCTTGTTGGCAGGCAGCTTGGTTTGATAGAGACCTTGGCTGGGGAAGGTGAGAGGCCTTCTGTGGGAGACAAGATGCAGCTCTTTAAACAAAGGCCTGGTCCATTGTTCTCCACAGGTGTTTATTATCATGGTGTGATGATGAAGTAAAACCATACCCCACTTTCTCAGGGCAGGCCTGAGGTTAAATACCTTTTGCAGGGAGGAAGGTCTGCGAAGGGGAGTTTATTGGCTAAACCTCTAGGTACCTCATTAAAATGGAGATATCTTGAGGCTATGTGACCACATCTCTACCTGGGGAGGGGCTTGGAGGAGCCCTTATGTGACTGATGGTCACAGACCTATGGAGAGCTGCATGTCAGGAGCCTGTGGTCCAGGAGGAAGGCAAAATGCCTACTGTCCCTTGCACAGTTATCCCTGCTGGGGACCCCCTACTGAGTGGCCAGGGTTTTAAACCTGAGCTCAACCAGAAATCAGGTTGCCTTTCTTATCCTGCATCAGGCCTTGGTGCTTTTGTTATCTTAAACCTCCTGTATACACATGAAGAGTAACCATGACTTTCATGACATCTTAGCACAGCATTTGGCTTCATTGGGGGGACTTTTGAGAATTTCAGCCCAATTCTTATATGAGAACAGAGTTTCATCTTGACATTTTGACTCAAAGAAAAGCTTCTTAATTAAACACACAGATAAACTTAAGACCCCTTGTTACATTCTAAAAAGATCAGTCACTTTTCCCTGAAGCAGAAAAATCCCAGAAAACTTTTCAGCCATTAAAATAAATGGGAATAAGATGCTTTGAACTTTTTCCTGACAGCTTCTAGTAAAAAGCTTTGTCTTTAATTGACATATATAATGTATATGCTCATGCTCTACAAAGTGACTTATGATACATGTATGTATTTTGTACGAATTCAAGCAAACTGATACCCATCACTTCTCAGGCCTTTACGTTTCTTTGCCATATGACTATTTGAAATCTCTGTTTTGCAATATTACATACAGCACATTAACTATAGGAACTGTGAGATAAAATAATGGGCACAGTGAAATAGCCTGTCCTGGAACCTTAGGCTCTTTGATTTTTATCTCTTGCTCTGAGGGTTTCTTGAGTGCTGTGATCCTCAGCCTACTAGACCCTGTGCATGATCTCCATAACATACAGAAGATCTTTACTGTCATGGGGCCTTAGAGATGCCAGTATTTCATACAACTTCCTACATTACAGTATCAGATGCTATGAGCTGAATAATTGTTCCCTTGGTGCCTGGTCTGAGAATTACATATAAGAAAGGTTTCAAAAAACAACAAAGACTATTTCAAGCTGTCTATACAGGGATTGGATGTCTCCGCAGTCACTTTGAATCAGAATCACTGGGAAGACAAGAACCTTCTAGTTTTCAACTACCAAATCAGATGATATGTCCAGAGGAAAACTAAGTGATGAGATACAATCATTTTTAAGCGTGACAAATGATATGTAAAGACACATCAGACACTTTTATTAACAACAATGGATGAAATAAATCCAAGTAAAGGATTGCCATTTAGTTTTAAGAGTTTGCTAATGGTTATATGCAGAGTCAAATAGTTGGGTGGAAGGATAGTCACTCTTCATGGTTTATGAAAGAAATATTACAGTGTCTACCAGAAATAGAAGGCAGAAATTAGACATAGTAAGTTTATATCATGAATTAATCTATAAAACTTTAAAACAATCTGTTAGTGAAAATATGAATGGCGGTTCTTAGAGGTAAATTTAACAAAAACAAATCCGTTTTAATTTACATGAAAATATTAAATGGCATTTCAATAGATAATATTTATTGGAAAAATACACATAAGTCTGTATTGTAAACATTAAATCAACAACAATGAATGTTTCTATGTGTGATGTCAGTATGAGAATTAGGTGTTGGACTCCAGTGGACTCTTGTTTAACAAATCACCTTGATTGAGATATGTGTTATATGCTTTATTTTTTGATTATATCTATAAAGAACAACAGTTTTATAATAGTATTATAAAATCACAGTGAAAGTCAAGATTCATAATAGATCATGAGAAAGCATTTTAATTTGGTGGCTAGAATTGTAGCTGGTGTGGAGTTCTTGCCTATTCTCTCTCTTTCTCTCTCTCTCTCTCTCTCCCTCACACACACACACACACACCCATACACACACACACACACACACACACACACACACACACGAACATGCTCCTACACAACTTACACATGCATCTACATGCAGACCGACACACACACACATATATGCACACCCACATATAACACAACCCATCTTATACATAATTTTATTCCATCATCACTTTAAATACACTTTATAACATCATTTTTAGATCCCAAAGTATAATTTTTGGAAATTCCTATGGTACCTCTGGTTATTTTCATTTTTTAAAATGTTCCTATTTAGAATGAACCTTCCTAGCATGAATTCTAAGAAAGCAAAGTAGTATCCTTCTCCCTACCTTTCTCAGCTCATTTCTGCTGCAGTCTTGAGAGAGATGTGCAAAGGGAATCCTTCTGTCTGGCTCTGGAATTGAGTTCACTGCTAACCTAGTAGTCATCTCTCATCAGAGAGAGGGTATCAGTGCATGCTAATCATTAGCTTCCCTATTTTGTGTCTATAGCCAATTAAAATGGCTACTATTGTTTATATTACGCCATACAAATATGAAAGCTCTTTCTTCTTCCATATGATTTAGGCTTAGCTTCTTTGGCTAATGAAATATGGCAAAAAAGACATAAGAGTAGATATGAGCCTATGCTTCCAGAGAACTGGCCAACCTGTACTGTCTCTTGGACTCTTCCATTGTCAGATACATAGTGGCTTCTATCCATTTTGTTGCTGATAACAGAATTCTGCTCTTTATAGGCAAATTATGTCTAATATGTTTATATTTCATATTTATTAAATATACATGCATTTTAAATATTTTTCTCTATTCTTTTGCTGTGCATCTAGACTGATTCTGTATCTTAGCTACTATGAACAGGGTCAGGATAAACATGTCTTTTATATCTTTTGGTATGTTGAGTTCATTTCCTTTTATGCATACATTCACAGAAGCAGGGAGCTGCTACCACAGTTGATCTCGTATTATGCCTTGGAGGAACCTACATTCTATTCTCTTCGGTACTGATTTACACTCCCACCAGAATCGTGTGAGAATTTCTTTTCTCTACATAATTACCATTTTTCCTGGGTTTTTGTTTGCAATACTTGTTATAATTGGGGTGACACGTTTACAATAGAGTTCTGATTTGTGTTTCCCTTATAATTCCCTGAATAGTATCGACATTTTAACTATGTCAATTCAATGTGAATATGGGCTATTTTACAGATCTGCAGGTCTGTCTGCCTTCCATGTCTGTCATCATTTATAATTCTTGTTGGAGCACCCTTTTGAATCCTTGATTAAATTTGTTCCTTAGTACTTTCCATTGTACCAAGATTGTGAGTTAGGTTACGCTCATGATTTTCTTTTTAGTAAGCACGCCATTTGTGTTACCTATTCTCTTATATTGATTTTGTATCCAGGAATTTTCACAAATTCACCAATTCTTCTCTCATCAGCACTTAGGGTTTTATGTTTTCCCTTAAAGAGCTATCTACAGAAGAATAAATGGCCTTTCCTCTTCTTATTTATGTCGTTTATTTCTTTCTTTCTGACAATCTTAAAAGATTTCTGTCCTTCTGAAGCATTCAAACTATCAAGATGGGCTCAGAAAAGATTTCAAATATGAAGATTTTTAAATTAATTTATATGTGGAAATGTCTGGTAATGTATTTACAAAGCTTTGCTTTCTGAACTTTTAAGTCATTCTCTGATGCAACTGATATACAAGACGAACCACATTTTCTGCTTTAGGAAAAGTAAGCAAATTGACCCTTTGTTCTGGAGACATTTGGTGATTAGTGTTTAGAGATCAAGGAGTGCTGAGATGCTTTTTGGAGGTAAGTTCTAAAGGGAAGAAAATTAGGTAGAGCTGGAGAAAAAAATGTGTTGTATGAATTTGTGTGTCACATGGGGGTTCCTCTCATGTATTTATTTACCCTTTCTTTGCTCTGAAGAATACTTAACTTAATCTATGAATAGTCATAAAATAGATACTTATAAAATAGAAAATTTTTCAAATATGAACACAGAGTTTGTATTAAAATTTAACTAAGTTACTTAGAAAGAACTAGAATAGATCTTGGGGAGAAGATCGTGGTGATGGCTCAGGTAGAAATATGCTTGCCTCAGAAGGAGGAAGATGAGCTCAGAACCATCTAAAATAGGCACATTTGCTGGTAGAAGCTCACAGCCCTGTTGATGCTGAGATGTGAGGCAGAGACAGATTCCTAGAAAGATTCCTACTCTAGCCTATGTGGAGAAGGTGGAGTCCTTTTCACAAACAAAAAGTGGAATGCACCTAAAGAACAACACGTGATATTGTCCTCTATCCCGGGCATGCACATGAACACTTCTGTATGTATGCATACCTGTACATATGAACACACACATACACACAAAGTGTGGGCCTACATAGTAATAGCAGCCCAATGACTGTGAAAGAAGAAGAGTGTATCAAACTAAAGAGAAGGAATGGAGCATAACAGTCTATAAACATCTTCAGTAAAAATTCTAAAACTTTCAAGGAAAATATATTTATGTGTCATAATATCAATTTTTATTTTCAACAGTGCTAATTTAAAGTTATATTTTAAATTATAATTTAAAATTATATTTATATTATATTATTATATTTTTTCAATTTAAAACTATATTAAACTATAACTTCCAATATAAGACAATTACTTGACTTTTGACTGTAAAATCATAGATATGCTAGACATTTCTTAGCTGTCCAGCTAAAAATTCCAGCTGTCTAACTAGATACTTTTATTCATAGAATTGATTAGAAATAAAATTAAGATAGTTGACTGAAAGAGGGAAATTTTATCTCTCTATTGTAAGAATTTTAAAAATTGAAACCATCTGTCAGGCAGTGACACTTAGAAACTAACTTTCAAAAATTAGGAATAATGATGTACACGACAAGAAGCATTAATCTGTGAGACTTTGTCTCTCAGGTGACATGACTAAGAGAAGCAGACAAACTTGTAAATAACAAAGTATTTAGAAAATAGATTTTTCCACACTTTTATATACACATATTTATAAACATACCTAACTGGAAAATTTTTTTGTGTGCATATATGTATATATCAAACTTTCTGATAAGATTGTATGGATTTTATTTATTCAATAAAGTATACTTTTGACTTTATTTTTGCTAATGGTTTGATAGCATTTGATTCGAATATACTTTGACCCACCCTTTAACTTGGAATTTAAGTTTATATTGAACTATCGAATGGTTTTCCTTTAACAATATCTTATGGAAGTTATGAGTATTTTCATTAATGTTTTACTTGCTTCCTCAGATGAGGCAATATGTCTAAGGCAGGGCCTGCACTGTGCTCATTTTGTATTTCTAATGTAACATACTTTTTAGTAACTATGTGACACATTGATGCATGGTATAGCAACATATCATTAGGAGTCATTTTATTGCTATGTTCCTATAGCAGACTAATGATTGTGGGTTGTCCCCTAAGCCTATGATCTTTCTACTCTCAGGTTCTTGGCCACTGTAGCAGTGTCAGGTATGAGATCTATCTCATAAAGTGAGGCTTAAATCCAATTTTAAAAAGTGTTTGGTTATTCCTGTAGCATTTGTGCTACTATTGCACCAGTATATCTTAGAGGCCAGTATATTGTACAGGTCTCTTTTGTAGGTTGTAGGGTTTATAGCTGGGTGAAATTGATGTTAACTTTTCTCCTCTGGGGCATCCAAAGTACCTTCTAGCACCAGTCAGTAGGGGTGAAGCTTCTAGTTGGATACCAGTTTGATTTCTTTTAACCAAAAACTATAGTTTCTTTTTCTTCCAATGAGGAACAAAAGCTAAAGTTCATAAATGATTTTTCACAGCAGTAGTAACATTTACAGTGTCTTTTAAAACAAAAAACAAACAAAAAATAATTTTCTGAAATATTCTGCTTCTATAGTCCATGAGAAAAATAATTTGGAATTCTTTAATGTGCAAAAGATGACATTAGTCATGGCAACTCAGTAAGACTGTGAGAATTAACACAGAAAGCATAGATCCTGGTATATACAGGAGTTCAACATATAGTTTTGATGAACTGGGACTGGATAATTGATGAAAGTTAGGCTCCTATTCAATTTGCTGACAAAACAAATGATTTGTCTAAGCAAAATCATGTTATTCAAAGATCTTCCTGCTTTTATTTTTTTCTTTATAAGCAAAAGGATTATTCTTTCATTATATTATTTTCATTCTAGCAATATTTCCCTTATAAACATATCTATATAGAGTCTTTCACTAAAATATTTTCGATAAATATTTGGACATGGGAACTTAATATAAGCCAACTAATATCAGTGTATGTATTGTTGAAATATCACTCGTACTGAAGAGTATTCTTCTTTCCTTTGTTGGCATTTTTGTTTGTTTGTTTTAGCTATTTTATTGGGATCTTGTACATCTACTGAAATTCCAACCCTTACTTTACCCTAATCCCTTTCAACCCCAGAAATGAGGTAGGAGAGAAGGAAGGATAAAGAGTAAAGGAGACCTTGATCTCTTTAGGCTACTTCCTGCTGATTAGGAGCCTGGAGTTTCTTGGGGCCAGTCCAGTCTTTATCATCAGGTTATCCCCACCTTATGCTTTTAGTCAAATTGCAACAACAGGAACCTGCTGTGAAACAGCCTCTTATCCCACACCTGGGGTTGAAACAAAACCATTCATGTGACATAACATAATTGAGGTTTTTGTTGTTGTTGTTGTTTTGTTTTTTGGTTTTGTTTGTTTGTTTGTTTAAAAAACCAGAAGTCTCACTATACCTTTAGAACAATGAATAGTATAATGGGATTTAATTAGTTCAAGAAACATAAAGGACTGGGGATATGGCTCAACCCAAAGTGCTTCACCAAAACATGAATTCAGGGACTCGGCACCCATATGTCAGGTACAGTAGATGACAGTTATAAACTCAGAACTAGGGTTTGGGAACAGTTGCATCCCTGGAGAACTAGAAAAATAACCCAACTAAATGGGTTGGTTTTAGGTTCATTGAGAGACACCTTTTCAAAACCTAAAATCAATAGTGAGAATAAACCTGTGGCCTCCACAGCAAGAATATCTGTATGTACATATTCACTCACATGTGGACACTCATAGATGTGGCTCACTTTGGTAGAAAATTTGGATGTCATTGTAAAATTCTGAGCTTGATGCCTAGTTCTGCATAAAGTCTGGTGTGTTGATGCACTCTTTGAATCTCTGCACTCAGGAGCTGGGGGCAGGAAGGTTAAAAAATCTGGTGTCATCTCTAGTTTTGGCATGCTTGAGGCCAAAGTGGTACACATGAGACTCAGATTGAAAGGCAAAATTTCCCATGGAATGAAAAACAAAGAGTCTTCCTTTAATTTATACTTCATATTTTTGTTTATAAAACAGACACTAAAATGTCTTTTCTTCTGATAAAGTCATCATTAACAAGCACTTAAAAATCTATCTGGGTCCTTTGGCAAATCAATATTTATTTTAAATTTTAATGTTTATTTAAATTTCATTTTTATCTTCATTAATAATACTAATACAAAGATTTTCTTTTCAAATTGAGTTGACTTTAAATGGTGACTTTGAATTATTTTCTAAGTAAAGGAATTTAGGAAATCCAAAGGTGTCCTGGGCTGGACAGTGGTTCTCTGAGGCATGCTTTGTTAACACAGCAATGTTTTGTGGGGGATAGATAGAGGTAGACAATCTTGTGAAACTTTGGAAACTTAAAAAATTCTAACTGATCTACAGACCTTGTTAGTTCCATAATATAAATAAGCTCAGTTAAATTTATAACAGTATTTCTCATAAATAATAGGGTACTGGTAGACATATTAAATGTTCGGAGTTTCAACACAAGCCAATGGGGACACTTTCACATGACTTACACTCTCTATTGCTCTAAGTCATCCAATATTTGGCCAACACTACCCTATACCAATTTATTCTGGCAACTTATTGAGCTACCTTTAATAAAACTGAGTGAGTCCTCACCATTTTAAATCATATTTGTTTTTGTTTTTGTTTTTTTTTTTTTAAAAGAATAGGTTGATGACATTGATATTTTATCAGTTTGATCGGACGGTGTCTAAAATGGAGCTGGGTTGTATTGAACCAGTATTTGGTTTTAATTTGTCTAAATACCAGAAAAATTGTTCAACCTGGTTTACAAGTTGAAACTGTGGCTTGATGCCCTTTTACTTCCGTATAACACAATATCAAAAACATTTTATCTGCCAATATGTGATTTTTCTGATGCCCTTTGACATTTCTGAGCGAACATTCTCATGCATCATTAGAGGCTCCATGTTGAGTCAATAACACACTTCTCTGTTGTTTTCAGATGCCTCCTAAAGCAAAAGGTTAATGATCAATAAAGTGCACTGAAATGGTGCTTGCTGCTGCCATAGCTCATCTATTTCTCTTTTCACTCGCTCTCCACTTGCTCTTAATATTTCCTGAGCAGCTTTTGTTTTTTCATTTAATGAAGAGTAACTAATGTGATATTTTCTCTTTATAAAGTAGCAATATTTCTAATAGACTCTATCCACGGAGACCAATGATGCTCAAGATGCCTTTCATCTGCCCTGTGATAGTGGATAACTCACCATTTGACAATTGTATGCCTTTAAAAATTAAAGGTCGTGCATAAAATTTCTCATTTGCATGAGTTCGCATAGGTTATAAAATTAATGTAAATGCTGTCTGGCTTAGGGAGCTACGACATTAATAGTACTGAATGATAAGAAATGAACTAAAATGGTCTCAAAAACCTATCCTTATTTGCAGTGGACCTGATTCTCTTCGTAAAAGAACCTGTAGAATCCACTAGACATCTCTTAAAGCTAGTTAATATACAGAGTGAAGTCATAGGATATAAAATCAACATGAAAATAGTAGCCTTAATATATATCAACAGTATCCTCTTGGAAAAATAAATTAAGGACTATATCTCATTTTCAATAGCTCAAAAAAGTAAGTTCTTAGAAATAAACCTAACCAAAGAAATGAAAGACCTCTATAACAAAAACCTTAATAACACATTGGAAAAGGAAATCAGAGACAATAGATGATATGGAGGGCTTCCATGCTCCTGGGTTGGCAGTATTAATGTTATAAAAATGGTTAACCTGTCAAAATTAATATACATGTTTAAAGCAATGACCATCAAAACTGTAGTGTTATATTTCACAATTCTAAAAATTTAATCCAAGAATTCACATGGAACCATAGAAAACCAGGAACTGTTAAAGCAGCTCTGAGAATGGATAGCCACATTTGACCAGCTCAAATGAAGCCACAGAGCTCTAGAGATAAAAATATATGGTCCTGGCAGAAAACAGACAGATGGAGCAGTATAGAGGACATGTATACAAACAAACACAATAAAATTCCATGGCCAGCTAATTTTTATCAAAGATGTTTAAAAATCAGGCAATGAGGAGAAAAAAGGGTAACCAATTTACGAACACTCCTGGCCAGTCTGAACATCTACATGCAAAAGGATGAAATTATTATTATTTTTCATCTTTTACAAAAAATCAATCTGAAATGGATCAGGGACCTTAACTTAAAACCTGAACTGGTGAAGCCACTAAAGGAAAACATAGCCTTCAAGACACTGGAGTGGTTCAGAGCCCTCTTATCAGAACTTCAGTAGCACAAAATCTTGATACAAGTATCAGAAGATGGGACTACAAAAAATAAAAAGTTTCTGCACCACTAAAGAACTTGTCAAAAAACTAAACAGCCCATAGTGTGTGAAATCTTTAACATGTATAATTTACATCAAATTTCCTGAGAACTACAGAAATTACACATCAAAACAATAAAATTTACCACATTTTCTGTATCCATTCCTCTGTGAAGGACATCTAGGTTCTTTCCCGCTTCTGGCTATTATAAATAAAGCTGCTAAGAACATAGTGGAGCATGTGCCCTTGTTATATGTTGGAGCTTCTTCTAGGTATATGCCCAGGAGTAGTATAGCTGGGTCCTCAGGTAGTACTATGTCCAATTTTCTGAAGAACTGCCAAACTGATTTCCAGAGTGGTTGTACCAGATTGCAATCCTCCCAACAATGGAGGAGTGTTCCTCTTTCTCCACATCCTTGTCAGCATCTGCTGTCACCTGAATTGTTGATCTTAGCCATTCTGACTGGTGTGAGGTGGAATCTCAGGGTTGTTTTGATTTGTATTTCCCTGATGACTAAGGATGTTGAACATTTCTTTGGGTGTTTCTTGACCAGTCGATATTCTTCAGTTGAGTACTACTCAGCTATTTAAAACAATGACTTCATGAAATTCTTAGGCAAATGAATGGAACTAGAAAATGTCATCCCAAGTGAGGTAAGGTAGTCACAAAAGAACACACTTGGTATACACTCACTGATAAGTAGATATTAGCCCAAATGCTTGGAATATCCAGGATACAACTCATAGACCATATGAAGCTCAAGAAGAAAGAAGACCAAAGTGTGGATGCTTCAGTACTTCTTAGAAGGGGGAACAAAATAACCATGGTAGGTAGAGGATGAGAGGGACTTGGGAGGAATAGAAGAGGGAGAGGGGATAAAAGGGGGACAGGATCAGGTATGGAAGGAGATGGGGATGATATACAAAGCATCAGGAATTTGAACAGTGTGTAGCAATGGGGGACGGGGAACTGGAGGTAGGCTCCAGCAAGTTGCAGATGCCGGAGAAGTAAGAGGCTCCCAGGACCCAACAAGGATGAGATTAGCTGAAATACTCAACAAAGGGGATAGAGAACCTGTAGAGACAATATCCAGAGGTTAGGCAAGGCCTCCATTTGGGAGATGGGCCACCTACTCATTTCCAAATTGTTAACACCGAATTGCTCCTGTCTACAGGAAATATGGAGAAAAAGTGTAGAGCAGAAACTGAAGGAAAGGCCATCCAGAGAAAAAACATTTTCATATATAAAGAAATAAAACTATAGTTCCTTCACAAAATATGGCCCACAACTTTCTTTGTAAATAAAGTTTTGTTGTGACATATGCAAGTCCATTTTTGTACATATCCTCTATGGCTGCACTCATTCTCCAGGGACAGAACTAAGTAGCTACCATATGTCCAATATGTATTTTCTTGTTCTGCATAAGAGATGAGTCAATGAAACTAATTTTGTTCCTCCTTTGAGAAAAATATATAAGGTGGTGTATAAATATTGTCAAAATCAGGATGTTGTATAATGGAGAGGCCACAAAAGCTTCATCTTACAGAGCAAAACATAAGCTATTATCTCTTTTTAACTTTTACTGCTAAAGTCAAGTGATTGGTTGAACATGCCTCAAACCCATACCCAGAGTAATCATGCTTGTACTTGGAAAGAAAAGAGCTTTTGTGTAATGCTGAAATGTCCTACTGTAGGCTTATGTTACAGTCACATGCTTTTTTTTCAAACATACTTGGCAAGGACTATGTTCTTCTTTAACCAGCTATGGCCTATTACAGAATCAATAATATTTAGTTTAATATTCCAGGTAATTATCTTTGTGTTTACAGTGAAACACGAGGACACAGACTCAGTAATACTTTTGAGCTCCATTCTATTGCAATATAGTGAACCTTGTAATTTATCCTGGACAGTAATACTGCTTTCACATCAGTCTGATGCATACACATTAAAAAATACACTCATGACTAGTCACCCTGTCTCTGATGTCACAGCAAATTGCTTAAAACAGTTTAATGAGGTTGCTTCTATGATTCCTGATTAAAAGAAGAAAAAAGGAAAAGGAGAAAAAAAATAGGGAAGTAAATGCTTAACTTTTAGAGCTCACGCACCCTTTTTCATTTCCTGCATTTATCGCAAATATCTTCGACCATGACAATGCAATGCCTCCTGGTATTTTGAGAGCATTGGGTTGGAAGGAATCAGTCAAGCATGCTTAAAGTATGTCTGTGTACAAAGTGCTGGATCATTTCTGTGCATGTGTAGAAACAGTGAAATTGATTTTTTTATGCAGTCCCTATATGTAAGACCCACCTTAGCACAAAGTGCATGTTTTGTTTTCATTTTTTAACTTGATCTTAGCAAAAGGCTAGCAAGTAATGAAGAACAATCTTTTAGATTTACTGAAAAAATTCACATTTATCACTTCCTCATAATCCAAAAATATCTCCTAAGAAGATCATTTGTTTTTTCTTCTTTAAAGTGTCAGAGACAACTTTTGTAAAATGATTTTTATGTGTTGCTAGTGGTTGCCTTCTAGATGGTCTAGCCATTCTTTTTCAAACTGAAACATTACTTCTGGGAAAGAGGCTCATGAGATCCAATAAGTTCACAAAGTTACATGGTCTTGGAGCTCAGAGTGTTATAAGATCTACCAGGCTCCTCCCCAACATTATGCAATCAGTAAAAGATTGCTAGGGAAGAGGAGAGTCCCCTTTATGAAGCAGCCATCAGACAGGCAGGGAGCTCTGAAATGCATTTTCATGAGTTATCAACCATGCTGGAGCAGGCTTTTTTTGAGTTACCCAGTCCCCTTTAAGTGTCCCAGATAAAGTAGATAGTTCACTAACTATACTTTTATAGCATTCTCTCTGTGGTCTGTTATCTGCATCCCATCTGCAGTGGGTACATCTTAGTTCACATCTGACAGAGACAACAATCTATTTTTGTGTGTGTGTGTGTGTGTGTGTGTGTGTGTGTGCGTGTGTGTTTACCTTCCCTTTCAGACATCTATTATTGAATTCTACTAGCCACATGCCTTGTAAGTTTCAATTTACCATAGCGTGTGACTTTAGATATTAGATATGCCCAACTATGTGTTATTTACTCCCAGCTGTGTATTTTGGTTTTATAGGTTTTTTTAGATTAGTTTTGATTTACTTCTTTTGTAAGGAAACACAGAGCTGAAGCCTGTTCTCTCCATTGTCTTCCACTCTAGTGATGAACGCTTTGATGTCGTCTGTCTTCTTCATTGCCATATTGTGATCACAACACACAAGCTGTTTGCGGTAGCAAAGTAATTCAGTGAAGCGATTCTCTTTGTATGTAGAAATATTCAATAGAGCAAACAAGACTGTCATTCAAGTATTGATCTCAAATCTGAACTCATCCTAGATGGGATAAATGCAAAATTGTCTGAACAAAGTTCCTTCCATTTCTAGCCACACACTAAGCTAAGTTTTAAAAAGAGAATGCTTCATTTTTAAAAATAGACTACACTATTTCTAAATTCAGTCATAATGACAGTATCTAGAACCCAACAGTGCAAAATACAGTGGGAGACACATTTCAGTTGGCATTTTGTTTGAATCTATAGCCGTAACTTCAGGGTTACCACGTGTATAATAGATGACTAAGCTATGATCCACAGAAAAGAAATTGGTCTTCTGATCTTTAATTTTTAATTGTTTCTTTTAAAATAAAATGTTGATTCAAATGTTATTTCTTTTAACTTAACAGTATTTGAGTAGGGAAGAGACCTATATTAAAGTAATATAGATATAGGAAGAAGACTGGTTTTCAATGATTTTTTTCCTCTCTCTCTCTCTCTCTCTCTCTCTCTCTCTCTCTCTCTCTCTCGATTATTTTATTTATTTACATTTTAAATGTTATCCCCATTCCCAATCTCCTCTCTGAAAACCTCCCATCCTATCCCCCTCCTATTTGCCTCTAAGAGGGTATTACCCTACCCACCACTCACTCCCACCTCACCTCTCTAGCTTCTCCCTTCACTGGGGCAACAAGCCTCCACAGGACCAAGTACCTCCCCTCCCATTCATTCCAGATAACACATGTTTGTGGGAGCCAAGGATCTACCCATGTAAACTCTTTGGTTGGTGGTTCCGTTCCTGGAACCTCTGAGGGGATCTGGTTACTTGATATTGTTGTTCTCCCTATGAGGTTGCAGTCCCTTTCAGCTCTTTCAGTCTTTTCCTAACTCTTCCATTGGGGTCCCCAGGCTCAGTCCAATGGTTGGCTGCCCTAGTCAGGTACTGGCAGAGCCTCTCAGAGGACAGTTATACCAGGTTTCTGTCAGCAAGTGCTTCTTGACATCAGCAATAGTGTCCAGGTTTGGTGTTTATGGGTGGAATGGATCCCATGTTAGGGTCATCTCTGGATGATCTTTCCTTCATTCTCTGCTCCATTTTTTGTCCCTGCATTTCATTTAGACAGGAACAACTGCCTTACAATTTTTGAGATGAGTGAGTGGCCACTTCCCTCAACTGGGGGCCATGTCTATCTACTAGAGATGGTCCTTCTCTCACCCCGCTGTTGGGTCTTTCCTCTAAAGTCATCCCATTTGGGTCCTAGTAGCCTCACACATCTCTGGCCTCTGAGACTTTCTAATGGTTCCTCTTGTTCCCCACCCCCACTGCTCCATATTTCTATTCATTCTTCTGGCCCTCTGTACTTCTCTCCTTTGTCTTCCCGTACCTGAATCTGACCTCCTCCTCATTTTCTCTCCCCCTTCCCTCTCCCACAAAGAACCCTCCCTCCCTCTACTTCCCTTGATTATTTTGTTCCCCTCTAAGTGGGATTGAAGCATCTACACATTGGCCTTCCTTCTTATTAAGTTTCTTATGGTCTGTGAGTTTGTATCATCAATATTCTGAGCTTTGGGGCTAATATCTACTTCTCAGTGAGTACATACCATGTATGTCCTTTCAGGTCTGGGTTACCTCACTCAGGATGAGATTTTCTAGTTCCATCCATTTGCCTGAAAAAAATTTGTGAGTTCTTTGTTTTTAATAGCTGAATAGTATTCTATTATGTCAATGTGCCACATTTCCTTTTCCCATTCTTCCATTGAGAGACATCTGGGTTATTTCCAGCTTCTGGCTATTATAAATAAGGCCGATATAAACATATTGGAGCATGTGTCCTTGTAATATGTTGGAGGATCTTTTGGATATATGCCCAGGAATGGTATAGCTGAATACCAGATTGTGTTCCAAAGTGCAAGTTACCAGCTTGCAATCCCACCAACAATGGAGGAGTGTTCCTCTTTCTTCACATCTTCACCAACATCTACTGTCACCTGAGTTTTTTATCTTAGTCATTTTGATTATCATGAGATAGAATCTCATTGTTGTTTTTGATTTGCATTTCCCTAATGACTAAGGATGTTGAACTTTAGCTGCTTCTTGGCCAATTGAGATTCCTCAGTTGAGAATTCTTTGTTTAGCTCTGTACCCCACTTTTAATTGGGTTATTTGGATTTTGGGAGGTTGGTTTCTTGAGTTATTTATAAATTTTGGATATTTGCCCTCTATTGGATGTGGGATTGGTGAAGATATTTTCTCAATCTGTAGGTTGTTGATTTATCCTATTGACTATGACTTTTGCCTTACAGAAGTTTTATAGTTTCATGAAGTCCCATTTATCAATTAATTATCTTAGAGCCTGAGACATTGGAGTTCTATTTAGGAAATTTTCCCATGTGCCAATGAGTTCAAGGTTCTTTCCCACTTTCTTTTCTGTTAGATTCAGTGTATCTGGTTATGTTGAGGTCCTTGATCCACCTGTACTTGAGCTTTGTGCAAGGTGATAAATATGAATCTATTTTCATTTTTCTACATACCAACTGCCAGTTTTATTGAAGATGCTTCCTTTTTCCATTCTATATTTTTTTTTTGCTTCTTTGTCAAAGATCAAGTGTCCATAAGTATGTGGGTTTATTTCTTCAATTCTTCAATTCTGGGTCTTCAATTCTTTTCTATATCAACACTCCTCAGAATATTCCATACAATAGAAACAGAAGGAACACTCCTTAATTCATTCTATGAAGCCATAGTTACTCTGATACCTAAACCACACAAACACCCAACAAAGAAAGAACTTCAGACCAATTTCGCTAATGATTATCAATGCAAAAATACTCAATAAAATTCTGGCAAACCGAATTCAAGAACATGTCAAAACCATCAGTCTCCATGATCAAGTAGGCTTCATTCCAGTGATGCAGGGATGGTTCGATATATGAAAATCTACTAACGTAACCCACTATATAAAGAAACTCAAAGAAAATATTACATGATCATTTCATTAGATGCTGAAAAAGCCTTTGACAAAATACAACACCTCTTTGTGTTAAAAGTACTGGAGAGATCAGGACTTCAAGGCCCTTACCTAAACATAATAAAAGCAATCTACAGCAAACAATCAGCCAATATCAAATTAAATGGAGAGATACTTGAAACAATCAGGGACAAGAGAAGGATGCCCATTCCATCCTTATCTATTCAATGTAGTACTGAAGTTCTAGCCAGAGTAATAAGACCAAAAAAGGAGATCCATGGGATACAAATTGGAAAAAATGTCAAGGCATAACTATTTGCAGATGATATGATAGTATACATAAGTGACCCTAAAAATTCTACAAGAGTACTTCTACATCTGATAAATAACTTCAGCAAGGTGGCTGGATATAAAATTAACTCAAACAAATCAGTAGCCTTCCTTTATAGAAATGATAAACAGGCTAAGATAGAAATTAGGGAAACAACACCCTTCACAAAAGCCACAAACAGGTTAAAATATTTTGGTGTAACTCTTACCAAGCAAGTGAAAGATCTGTATGACAAGAATTTGAAATTCCTGAAAAAGGAAATCGAAGAAGACCTCAGAAGATGGAAAGATCTCCCATGCTCATGGATTGGTAGTATTAACATACTAAAAATGTTTTTGGTCATCCTACCAAAAACAATCTACAGATTCAATGCAATCGCCATCAAGAGTCCAACACTGTTCTTCACAAATATAGAAAGAGCAATTCTCAAATTCATATGGAAAAATAAAAAACCCAGGATAGCAAAAACGATTCTCAACAATAAAAAAACTTCTGGGGGAATCACTATCCCTGACCTCAAGCTGTACTTCAGAGCAACAGTGATTAAAACCACATGGTATTAGTACAGAGACAGACAGGTCGATCAATGGTTTTCAAATTTCACACCTGGAAGGACTTTGTAAAATACAGCTGTTGTATGGGGCAGGGCAGCTAAGGCCCTGGCCTGGCGGAGACTGAGATGCCCTGTACCATTATGAAGAGCAGCACTGTAGCATAAAACCACATTTATTCCTTTGAAATCCTGGGACTTTGTTCTCCCAGGTATCTTTTCCTTATTTTTCTAATTAGTAAAAGACTATTACATTTACAGAAATACCTTGGTCCCAAATAATAAAGCAGCTTTTGTTCAAGACACTGAGTGATGTTTAATCTTTGTTGATCTTAGATGCTTTAAGGATCTATAGAAACACTGTTCTTTCCTCTGAAGGGAAAAATACATTGGAGTCAATTATTTTTATACATTTCTGAGGGTGTGTGGACCTATTCCCATCTATTCAGAGCAGAACACGTGCCCTGACCAGGCTGTTGGAGGAACTGACAGGATCTATAGAAATTGCTGTGCTGTCAGGTGCCTATTATAATACTTTAAAACTATAAATCCACACGAGTGCTTCCTCATTCAGTGCTTGCCTTATTCCCTATATATTTAACTGAACATTCATACTCTTAGATGCCCGTCAATACATTATTCTCAAAATACATTTTGTAGGATTATTTAATGCATGATTTTTTTTTATCAAAGAAGGGCCCCTTTGACTAAAGTTCATTTACAAAAATGTCAGAGTTAAATATTTAGCGATATGCTAGGTATCCAGTTTAAATCAGGATTTTACTGAACTAGAGGAAAATTATTTCTTGCTTTTTGGGGGGATTGGGTCAGGATTGTTAAAAGAATACTTGATTAGATTGTTATTACAAATCTACATTTCAGGCAACACAAGAGTAAAAATAAGATCTGGGGTTACTCATGTTACATTGCAGAGCTTCTTTGTGAATTCAAAGGATATACATAATCATAAAAGGAGAAGCTGTCCTCACACTGAACAAGTAAAGAAAATTCATTGAGTCTTGTTTATGCCTGTCAAGTACCTGTGATAATCTGGAGTGCCATATTGATTAGCAAATGATTTAACTAACCAACTTTAGTTTTTCCAGGTGGCAATGGTAAGTTTTAATGTAATAAGCATGACCAACCTTGTAGTTCAACTTACAAGACAAAATAACACTGGAGGAACAAACAGAAATATCTGCTACAAAGCCAGTACTGATTTCAAATCAGAGTATTCAACAGTGTAGTGGTTACAAGTGAGATTTTATTTCACTTTATTTCGACTTAATCTTTACTTCCATGTATAACTCCTGTCTATTAGTAAGGAGTTATAAGAAACGCAAAACTTTCCCTGGGGATATTATTAACATTTTGTAGCTGAGGTCCAGAGAGATGATGTGACTTGTCAAGTGTGTAGTATTTTTAATATTTAAGAGGAGCACTGGATGCAATTCTCCACATGGCCATTCTCAGAAAAACCCAAGTATACCAGTTTGACATCACAAAGCAGGGATGTTAAGTAAGAAAACTGCCTTTATAAGATCACAATGTAGTCAAGCCTGTGCAACTTCTATATAATTAGCGATGGATGTAGGAGTGTCCATGGTGGGTGCTGACCCTGAGCTGGTGTCCTGGGTTTAATAAGAAAGTTGGCTGAGCAAGCCATGAGGAACAAACCAGCTTGTAGCACCTGATCTCTGCTTAAGTTGTTGGCTCCAAGGTTCTGCCCTGTTTGAGTTCTTGATCTGATTTCCTTCAATGATAGACTGTGATATGGAAGTAGTAAATAAAATAAACCCTTTCTCCTCCAAGTTATTTTTGGTCATGGGATATTATTGTAGCATTAGAAACCCTAACAGACCTCCAAGGATTCACTGTGATAAAGTGTAGGGGAATCATGGGAACGGTCATAGAGACACTCAACCACACCCTGATTATACTCAGTTCCCTGTGACAACCTCACACATGAATTTCCTCCATTCCCTTCCTGGGTGCTCATACCCAACACTAGGTAGTCCTACAGCTCTCTACTGAACCCTGACTGTACTCTACCTTTTGTCCTCTTCCCATAATTACTCATAAAGTCACCCCCATTATCCTTCCCTCGTTACCACAGTGTCATTTATCACCCTGGCCCCCACATACCCACATGGGCATCTACTCTTTCCCCCTGATGGCTTCAGCCAGATTTGTTTATGATGGGAAGAGGAAAAGCCACATCATACTAATTTAATCTCTCTCTCTCTCTCTCTCTCTCTCTCTCTCTCACACACACACACACACAGACACACACACACACACACACATACACACTCACACATTCACACAAAATCAAAACAAAAACAAACAACAACAACAACAAAAAAAAACCTTAAGCCAGTGGATTTTGAAGAAAACTACTATGAAATTCATATCACCGATTTCTCAAATACACTATGCCTCCTCTTCCAGGTCTTCCAGGTCCTGTCCAAAACATAAGTCACCTTTGTTCTGAAGATACAGCTGTGGCACAGAAGTTAGAAAGAAATGGGTCTAATAGATTAATACATAAGTTCATTTACACAAACCAATATATCACACTTGAAAATAATTGTACATTTTTTGCAAAGCAGTTTTCACTCCAGTGATGTTAATCAGATGATTTGTTATGAGATGAGACTGCGGGATAGGGCAGCAAGGTTTATTGACAGGAACTGACATTGAGATGTGCAGGCTGATTGATCTCAAGTGATTACTCCTCAACAATTTCTACTTGTTAAATTTTCAGAAATATAAACGTTTATAAATAATGTCTTAGAAACAAGTCCACAAATGCATCCAGAGCCTTTTGAAGTTCTTTAAAACTTGGCTAGAGTATATGTTCTTGGTGATATAAATGAACAATTAAAGTATTTCTGCATGCTAGATTTGGTTTGAAGGATCATGGCTAAAACAAACACTAAGAGGGTGAAGTTGTTAGTCCTGGTGGGTTTAGCAAAATAAACAATGGCAGTGCTGGTTTTTGTTTGGTTGTTTGGTTGGTTGGTTGGTTGGTTGCTTGGTTAGTTGGTTAAGAAAAATACTCAGTAATCCTTAGCATGTCCATATGTTGAGGTACCAGTCTAACCAAGTATGGTCTTTGACCTCTCCAAGCATCTTCTGTGAATAGCACTTGAAATTTGGCTGTATTTTTCTGAAAGTTTCATTTATAGCTGGGGCTGTTCAGCTCTGATATAAGACCCGTTAACATCCAGGTTTCCCATGAATTATAGATTTCATCTTCTGGGGGAAGAGAAACTTTATGCAAGTCCACTTCATTACATTACACTTCCTTGTGGAATTTCTAGTATAATTCTCTTTTTATTACTCTGAATCAGTGTGGAAGAGATGCACATTAAAACAATGCACACACAGGGAGTGAGGAGTGCAGGTTTCAAGCTTTTAGCTTTGTACTGTTCTGCCACGGAGTTAACATTTCCATTAACTTGCAAATGTGTTGGGTCCTTAATCAATTTCACTCACATATAAAGAGACTCTATTTGAATATTTCTTGATTATTTTTGGAAACATAACTCTGGTGCTTTAATATACAAATTCTCAGCAGTGTTGCTGTATTTTATTTTTGCTCTAAAGGGGGGTGAAGACAGAGATTTTCACATTCTCATATAAATATGATGAGAACTAGTGCCTGGGATGTATTAGAATAGCAGAGGTGATGCCTCTTTCTAAATAATTTACAGTTGGAAAATGAACTGAACGTCCAGGGGAGCTGATGATTTTCAAAGACAAGTATTTCACTCCAACAGAAGCAACTGCTCACTGAGTTGCTGTATTTCTCAGCTGTTGCATTCAGTATGAAAAAAAAAAATGTTTCTGCAGGCTTCAGAGACCAAGCTTTGTGCATCCCAGAAATGCAAGCTCATGCACTAACGCTAGAAAGGTAGGTAACCTTTTCCATTCTGTTTCTTACCTTAGATGCTTAGTTTCATGAATATAAATAATCCCAAGAAGTTCATGATATCATACAAAGGAATGATTCTGAAAGAATCATTCTTATAAGGTGAAGAGCTGTAGTGAGGATACGCACTTTTAGTGTTCAAGTCTCACAAATGCTACTTAGCAGCTGGGAGGCCATGGCTGTTTGGCTTCAGCCTAATTTTCTTTTTACTTTTGACAGTTACAAAAATATATTGTATGTGTATGTTACAAATTTATTTTCAAGTATGTGTACATTTACAATATAAAGGTAGGTGGATGTGCGTGTGTAGTGTGGTTGAGAGTACGGTACAATATACCACAAAGAATTTATTGTTGTGAGCAAAAAAACATGTAGTAAACTCCCAGTTTAAAAAAAAAAGGACATCTTTTTTTGAGGGATAGGGCAACATGAATTCCTCCAGTCAGGACTGAGAGATAAAGTTATCTTCCACATTTGAGAAATATGCATTGTTTTACGGTAGCCTCTTTAGTAATGAGTGCACCTTACAACATTCTTTCCCAAATGAATTTTTGCTACAATAACTCTGTTATCCTTTAGATGGTGGAGATAATCTCCCAAGTTAGTATACACAAGGAAAACACAAGGTATGTACAAATATGAAAAAAATGCAGTGATTTTCTTAGCATGCAATGGATTCCTCTTGGTGCCTGGTTTCAGTGTAAGAATTTTAAGTATAGCTTCAAACTGGCATGAAATGTCACTTCATTGATGGGATTCACAATTAAGCTGATAACATCATTGTCCAAGCAAGCACCATCACCATGCTGACTGCTGTAACAATCACAACTAATTTTATAGGGCTGGACTACGCAAAGTAATAAGAGCAAAACAAAATACATAAAGAAATCTCCAAAGCAAGACTGAGCTAGTGTTTGTTTTGATTATAGATCCATTCTTGCTTGCTCTAGCCTTCTGCCAATCATCTGGTTAGAGTTAAATGGAAATCTATTCTGCCTATTCCTTCTGCTCTCTACACAAAGACCAGGATAATCATAGAACTAAGGCTATTATAGGGGTACTCATGGATTAGAACCTGAAAATCCTTTCAGATGAGACAACTGCAAGCTTAGCAGCAAAGCCCAGCCTTTCTTTTCTGAAAGATTCATCATGTCTTTAGTTCTGTTCCTAGGTTTTTGATATAAAGCCCTCTGTAACTACTGTGTGGTATTTCCTCTGTAGACAGGATTGCCCAATGTGATTATTAAGTTAAGCCAATTTTTTTGAACTTTAACAGAGACCTGCATACTTCTGATATCTGCCTTGGTATGAGGCATAAGCAAATCATAACAATATTTTTTAAAAATCGGGATTTTTGTTTGTTTTTGCCCTGGGTATATATGAGACCATCATTCACACTTCGGATCCCTTCATCTCCTTTAGTCTTTTGTAGCCACTTTAACACTTCACACCACAGTATCTTGAATAATACTAAGTCTGCTTTCAGTAATTTCTACATTCAACATTATTGTGGTACTACAGTCTACCATGTGTCTGGCCTGTATTCTTGCACTGTTTTGCTTTCTTCTGACTTATTTCTCTGAATTTCATCCTCTACTGCATGGCCAAAAGAATATTTTTAAAATCCCATTTCCCCATGCCACTTCTAGATTTCCACTCTTCAGATGTCTTTTATTGTCCTTAAGATGAAGACCAATGATTTAAGGTCGTGAATGTGTAGCATCTATGCCTCCATTCTCTGACCAATATACATTCCAACACATAGCCCAGCCTCGTCACACTCAAGGACAATAACTAGTATCTAAATTGCTAATCTTGCTTCAGATATTAATTGTTGTTGCTTTGTGCCTGGGTAATTCTAGGCACAAAGAACTAATCTAATACTCTCTTTATACACCTATATTTTCCCCTCAAATTGTTTATGCCACAGGACAGCAGTGGTCTTATGCTGGCCTATAGTCCTGATCACAAGCCAGTGCCTGTAACAAGTGTGTAATTTGGTAAATAAATGAAAGAGAAAGGAAAGACCAGGTGGTGGCAATTTTTAGATCATTAGTTTCAAATGTAGGGAGGTTTGATGATATGTGTGAGTTGTTTCTCTAAGGTCGAAAGGAGAAACCATGATTAAATCTAAACTCTAATAATTAACATGTGAAGAAGCCAAACAACAGGGACACCAGAAAAATCTGTCATATTTGAGTAGCATGTTCCTCTGGATATCTGTATTAGTGCTGTCTTATGATTCCTCTTAACATCATAATGATATAAAAACACATGGAGATGCTAGTGGTGGCAAATGCTTACATATTAATTATTACATCATGTAGGTATTTAAGAACACCTTATAAAATGCCACTAACCTTCTCACATAGCTCAGTGTTCAGAATAGCTGTTTTTCAAATTTTTGGATCTTCAGAGGTTGTTAATACCACTCTGGCTTAAGTTGACGCTGTCTAGTACAAGGGCATTCTTTCTGACCAAGGGTACATTTTCCTGTTGGATTCTTTAGCCTCAGTGAAGCAGGCTTGCTGATTGGGATGCTAAAGAACTGATAGCACGTAAAAATGTGTTCTTAATACATGCTACATATAAGCAATTTTCCCCAATCTTTTCTTTAGTTAAAGCAAATTCTCAGTATAGTGTGGTGAGACATGCCTGTAATCCCAGCACTCAAGAGGCTCAAGACTTGTGAGTTTGAAGTCAGAGTAGGCTATATAGTGAATTTGAGAGCAGCCTAGGATAGAATGATGGTCTTGTCTCAAAAAGAAAAAAAAAACAAGAAAAAACACAACATAAAACAACAAAAATAAATAAACAAAATCAAACAAATGAACAAATAAATCAAAACAAAAATTTAGCTCAAAAAGTGATCATTTGCGGGTTAGAGAGAAATGACTCAGTGGTTCAGAGCATTTACTGAATTTGTAGAGAACCCAAGTTTGGTTCTAGCACCCATATCAAGTGACTCACACCTCCAATAATGCCTGAGCCAGGGAATTAGACACCTCATCTACTTTCTATGAGTGCTTGCACACTTGTGAGGTTCATAAATTCATACACACACATAAGCATACAAGCATATGCAATAGATAGATAGATAGATAGATAGATAGATAGATAGATGGATAGATAGATAGATAGACTTTTGATAACTTTGTGAGTTGACTTGGGATCTGAGCTAAAGCATTTAGGTGTCTATGAGTCGTAGAGCTGCTGAATATCGAGAGTGCTCAGTCACTTAGGCAGGTGATTTACTTCTGAGCTTTCCACTCCCAGAAGCTCCCAGCAGGCAATTTAAATTCACATCTCAAACAAAATTCCAAGTGAGTGTGTGTCATGGGTGTTTATAGTCACTGATAATTTTTGGAATCAAAACAGAAGCTTGTAGATGTTAGCAGTCTGCTGTATTCATCATAAGCTCTTCAGTTGGAGATGGTAAAACAGGTTTTAAAGGTTCAGTAATTAACAGGATTTGTGATGATATTCATACTGAATTTCTATAAAGTAACTCAAACTATGCAGTTCTGTTTAGAGATGCTTCAGAAGTCAGACAATTGTTCTGTTTAGAGAAAGGCAGATCAGTAAGAAAAACAAACATGGTCTTTATGTTTTTGAAAAGCTCACTTGAAACATTAGATACAGAAAGAATGAGATAAGATGCAATTGTTTTTTGAAATAAAGACACAGGTAGATTTTCATGTTACTTTTTAAAAATTAATTTTCTTTTTGATAATTTCATGTGTGAATACAAGTCTGATTACTTTCTTTATACTCTCTTATTTCCCCATCAAGCTTCCTTCAGTCTATCAGATCTTTACTCAGATTCATGGTTTTTTGTCTTTGTGACCCATGTAGTTTAAATAAATTAAAATACAGAATTTCAAAAAAAAATCAAATCATTCAATTAAAAAGAGATGGGAGTAGCCAGACAGTGGTGGCGCATGCCATTAATCCCAGCACTTGGGAGGCAGAGGCAGGTGGATTTCTGAGTTCGAAGCCAGCCTGGTCTACAGAGTGAGTTCCAGGACAGCCAGGGCTACACAGAGAAACCCTGTCTCAAAACAAACAAACAAACAAAAAAGACCTGGGAGGGGGAGAGAGAGAGAGAGAGAGAGAGAGAGAGAGAGAGAGAGAGAGAGAATATATCCTGTAAAGGCTACTCGTAAGAGCCATCCATGATTTATTAAACCCCAAGGTATACCTCACTATAAATGTTAATCAGCATAGACTCAAAACCTCCATTCTCTTGCCATTCCTCTTGGTTGCACACCAGAACTAGATGGCAAGAGTGTATTGCCAAAAATATCACACATCTTTCATTCATTGTGAAGATAGTTGTCTTCCTAGTCAGGTAGCTTTCATGGTACTGGAGCATGTTAGGCAGTCAGCTGGAGGATATAGATAACAATAGTTTGTCAGTACACCATGAGCCCCGACCCAAACCACGAGATGATTCTGCTTGGCAGGTTGTGCCAACTTGAGAAAGTGTGCCACTGTGGTTGTGGGTTTAGCAACCTCTCTCTGATTGGATTTGAAGTCCTACTGCACATGAGAAAATCTGTGCTTGGTATCATAAACTTAGTCAAAACTTCAGTTATAGTTTTGAAAGATATAATCTACTTATATTTTTTTTACCTGCTAATTAATTTGTACAAAGAAATTCTAGTTCAACAGGAGATTTTAAAGAAATCATGAATGATTCCAGCATTAGCAGTTCATGGGGAAAATAACATTGATCAAACACTAGATAAATATTCTCAATCCTAGATGCTAGTCCCAGTTTCCATTACCCAGTGGGTATTTTGTTTTAAAGGACTTTCTTTATTCAATTTCCTTTTTAGTTACACACTTGTTCACCTTCACTGTGTTATAGTTAGGTTGCTTTCTACTTTTATGGCCTTATCTGCACTTTTCCATCTTAGAGGGACCAAATTTTCTTCACTTTCTGCTAGAGAATCACCTCCATTGTTGCTTATTATCCTAAGGCCCCCATTTCTAACCCAGCCATCACCATATTCCTATTCTTCCTTTGGCATTTATGATTAGCACTGAAAGGCATTGTCTTAGTACTTACTATTCCCAGTCAATATGTCTCTTGTTTAGCTTTGTATTTTGCTAATACCATCACCCTAGTACATGGCCTACTACTGTTCATATGAAGACTGAGCAGGGGACAAGAATGAAACGGGTGGATTCTACCCTCCAAGCCTTTGCCCTACAGGTAGACTATGGTAGCTATAGAAAGAAGGGGATTTCTGTTATGATCTCTCTAGTGGAAGGTACTCTATGTCACTCTCATAGAAGAATTGAAAATACATAGCTTCAAGGCTAGCTTGTGTTTCTGCCTTTTGTATAAAGAGGGCTCATGAATGAAATAGGCTAAATAAGAATGCCTTGATTCCAGATGTCAGTGAGAAATATGGATTTAGTATGTTCTATGTATATACTGGTAACTCTGCTGGCTATTTTAAATCCCTTTTCTTATCACCATCCCATACACTTTTTAAGTGAGGTAGTACACATATAAGGCATTTAATAATTTGGCTTATGGTACTTGAGCTGCAGTATATAGCTCCTAACCTTCCTAGGACTTATTAGAAGTATGAGGATTGAAGAAAAAATTTTTTTCTCTTAATAAAATTTTTAGAGTGAATGATGGGAGATTTTGTGGTAATTGAGATTAGCACACTAGTACAGGAACAGCTGGGGATGAGGGAGACCTCAGGTAACAGGTGAGTGCGGCAAGAAACATACTTCTTGGATGAAAGGTTTCATTTACCTGGGGGAACAAAGGCTCTTTAAACCTTTGGGGGTTAGGAGGGGCTATGGGGGTGAATGTACATCATTGGCCCAGGGCCAAGATGCTGATGTCTCATTTGCATAAGGAGGAATTTCAGGTGCTGCTGGACATGATCTTGTAAGGGGGAAGGAAGTTTAACCTGGC
This sequence comes from Rhynchomys soricoides, assembly GCA_019843965.1. NCBI lineage: Eukaryota > Metazoa > Chordata > Mammalia > Rodentia > Muridae > Rhynchomys > Rhynchomys soricoides. The sequence continues at coordinate 8,199,686 of JADRCH010000017.1, read as the reverse complement.
TACAGGACTATGTGACTTTTGGGATGCAGGTAGAGGACAAATGTCTACATGCACAGGGACATGCGTGTTCCCCCACAGCTCCACACCTTAGCAATATCCCAGTCAGGTACAGGGGAAAGGGATAGGACTGCAAAAAATATTTGATTCTGACCAGGGCAAAGTGTCTTCAAGGTTTTCTTCCACACAGGAAGGAGGACCTGGTGGAGGCTCCTGGAGAAAATCTCCAGCAATGGAAAATGAGACTTAGTACTCCTTCATGGATGGTACTCTTCTGCTTGTGGGAACATGACTACACAAGGGTCTTAACTAACTGACTATGTTCCCTTCATTGACTCTACAACACTGTCTTCAAGTCTGAGTTTGAAATGATAGCTCTCCAACATAAATCTGGTTATATAAAGTTTGTACCGTCATGTAGGGTCAGCTAGACTCCTCAATAACTCTGGTTTTCTTTCTGCTCTCCTCAAACCTTCAGTATTCTGCCATGTGTCCTCAGGCTGTACTTTAATTAATAAGCACTGTTGTAATAAATTTTCTCCATTTTTTTTTTTAAATTTCATTCTCCTTGCTCACTAGAAGTCTCTTACTTTGGTAAGACAAGGTCTCTATTGTGTCAGTCTCATCTTGTATCACCTCTTTGTTGATTTTGTTACCATCTACTATGGTTATTTCTAGTTTGCCACTGATAAATGACAGAAACAAATTACTGATGAAACTACCATTTTTATAGCATGTAAATAGAATTCCTATCACCTTCCTTTTCTGAGAAAGGTCTTTTAGAGTCTCCTTCATGAGAAGTAGGTGTCCTTCTCTATCACAGTGCTGAGTAGTTGTATGTACTCCAAGACAATTACTGATTTAAATGAAAATCATTTGTGTTTTAAAAATACCTGAAATACCATAAGATTATGAATCTAGGTTATGTAACACATAGAGTGATGCATCGCTATGTGCTATAGAATTCCAAATTCAGGAACAGGAAATTCAAGATTATAATAAGTAATATTCTGAGAACCCTAGTAAATGAAGTACAGCAATGGGCTGTACTTCATTAAGAGAGGAATTGTTCATTTCCCTTTGTAACTTTTGAATTTGGGAAGAAAGAAGTTACAGAAGCAGAGCCAACACACGTGAGTAACATGATATAGAGACCTCTCAAAAACACTGTGCATTTTCCACATAGCATAAGCTATGACCCAAAAGGTACCGTCTTCCTCACACTGAACATTGATTATGCCTTTATCTTGGAGTGCTTTTCCTCAAGAATTGTGAGAACTATATTCACATCAATTCTAATCCATACAGTCTGAGGCATCTTGAAAGGCTGTTCGAGAGATTTCTAGGCTTGTCTTTGCCCAGAGGATGCTGTTTCAAGCAGAGCAACATAATTTGGATTTTTTCCTTCATCTTGTGTGGAATCATTCCAAGCATGGATTGAAAAAAAAAAAGAAAGAGTCAAATGAGAATATTTGAGGAGAGGAGAAATAGACTGTGAGACTAACTCAAGCATACAGAATCTTAGATGAATGTCTGATGTCAGAAAAGTACCAACAAGCAGTTAACTGTGTGCCTGAAAATTAAGAGAGCACAGGTCTATGGGTATTGATTTGCATGATTATCCAATTAATGATTACAATTACTGCGGTGAACACATACACAGTGTAAAACAACTGCAATCTCACTTGCACAAACAAAATCATTGAGTGGAAAATATTTCTAAAAACATAGCTTGGTCTCACCTCCACACAGAAAAGCAAAATCATGCATCATTAACTAATAAAAGAGGAATGCTCTAGAAATGCTATTCATGAGAGCTTTATAATATTTAGTCTCTAAGGCAATGCACTTGGAAGACCTAAGTTCTAGTGCAAGAGAAATATGAATTACAAATCAGTGTCTTAATGGAAAGTAATTGCAATCAGATAGAGTGATTGTATAGGAAAGAAAATGCATTGGGGGCTGAGTAAAGAGAATAATGTGCATTGAAATATGCTTGTGGTTCACTATATTTTTATTATTACTTTTATTTTTCTACAGTCCAGTCGTTACCCATCCCCCCAATCAGGTTTGCCCTCCCACAGTTCCTCATTCCATTCCTCCTCCCCCTCTGTCTTCAAGAGGATATAACCATCCTGTCACCCCACCCCACCCTCTGTCAGGCCTCCTCACTCCCTGGGCCCTCAAGTCTCTTTTGAGTTTGAGAGTTAGGCACATCTTCTCTTACTGAGACCAGACCAGGCAGTCCTCTACTGTATATATGTTGGGGCAGGGGGACTCATACCAGTTAGTGTATGCTCAGTGTTTGAGAGATCTCAGGGGTCCAGGTTAGTTGAAACTGCTGGTTCACTATTTTAAGAGAGCAGAAATAACATTTAAAAGAAATGTTGTATTTTTTCTTTGTGAAGAAGTTTTTTATTTATTCTCTTGCTTTAGAATATACATGCTTTAGAATACACATTGCTTTAGAATATACATATAGAAATATATAGAATATGCATAGTATATTTCTTTAAATAAAATGGGAAATTCATAGCATATAAGGTGTTGCAATTGGTGTGCCATGTTGAAGTGGTGATTGAAGCAGCTAGTATCTGTGCTGGTTTGTGTGTTCCTAAAGAGCAATCAACCCTCTGCTCCTAGATCCAACCACGATTAGGAATTCTCTCCATCAAGTTACTGTCATTTGTGGAATTAAACTAGTTTATTACATAAATCAACTGTGATCCTGTTTCTCTCTCAAATTCAAAGTTGTTTCCATTGACTCTGAGCACTACAAACCAACCCCCCCCACCCCCCCCGGAATTTGATTGGTCTTGTATTATAGTCCAGTGTGATCCTTTTGTATTTGAAGTACGTTGTATTATGGTTCTCACCACCTTGAGTTCAAAACCCTGTTGTTCCTCTTTTGTTCCTCAGCAAGTTGTGATTTAGGAATTTTGTCAAAAGGTCAGTAAAATTTACAACTCAGTAGATTCCCTCTGTTTGTACATACCTCTACTCATCTTCCATAGAAAGACTACTAGATTATATTGGGGTCATGACACCTTTTTTAGACAAAGCAGTGTTATAAGACCATAGCTAGAAACCCTGATATTTATACTCCTTCATTGATTGTTCTTAATTTCCTCACTGCTCCTTCAGGAGATCCAGCCAATTATCTCAACATCTGCTCCCAGAAATAACTCCTGTCAGTATCAAACCTAATGTTCATGATAGGTAACATGTTACGTTCCAAGGCTAGTTACATTTTTAGACTTACCCTAAAAATAAGAGTGATAAGTTTTGTGCTTCCTATGGGCATGTCATGACCATGAATACCAGTTTTTACAATGTGGTAATGTCATCTACTTTTCTTTGGGGTATAAGAAAACACCAACATACATGCCTGCAAGACAGTGTAGTTCTCTTCTTTCATCTTGTGAGAAAAAAGTAGCAGGCCTACAGCTGTCTTCTTTTACTATACCAAACACATTTGTTTCTTTCTGATAAATTCGTAGTATTTTCCTCTTTGTGACTTAAACATAGACATTGGCAAGCTTTGAAAGGTTGTTAGCTACAACAGAAAACATCCTATTCTAGAATTACTCAAGTATGAGGAGGAAAAAATCCAAGTACATTAGGAGAGATGGATTTATTTTTAGAATAAGTAATAATAGATGATTTGTGTGGAAGTTAGATCTTGACTTGTAAAATACATCTAAACTAGTTCTAAATACAATGTATTAAGTCATAAAATGCATTATGCATTGGATGTGATAAAATGTTGAATTGTAAAGAAATAAAAGATAAAATAATACATGGCAATGGTGAAGTTTTCTAGATGGCAAATACATATTTGAATAAAGGTTAACACTTTATGGAATAATTAGATATTATGTATAACACATTCTGTATGACATAATTAGATAAAAATGAGAAAACCTTATGTGGATTATGCAATAAAATTCATATCTAGACTGTAGACAGTGAGTATAATAGTAAAAGATGAATGATCCCCACAGAAAAATGAATCAAAGGTGTGAATAGAAGACAATGATGGAGCTAATAAATATTGAAAGTGTCAATGCCAACTTCACTAGTATTCAAAGAACACACTGCAATTTTTAACCTACCAAATTGGCAAATCCTTCCATTGGTACTTAAGTAGAGAGAAAACAAAAAGAGCTATTATAAAACAATCAGGAAACTTGGCACATTAAACTTCTATAGATGTCACAGGTACTTTCTTTAGGGTGCTTTCTTCTTGGTGGAATTTATGTTGGTAGTTTATTCTACTTTTAATAAACATTTCCAAACATATAAAATAGGCAATACTACATTAAACCCCTCAATACTCATCAACTAGACCGAGCCCTTACCAAGATGCTTAAGTTCTTTATTATTTATGCATGTGTGAATTTAATTGTTTGTATTTTGTTTGCATGTGTGTACATATGGCTGTTGATGCCAGCATTGGGCATGGCTGCGCAGGAGTTGTCCACCATAATTTCGTGACCGAGTCTCTGACTAGGATTTGAAACTCAGAGATTAGGTGAGGACATTGTGTCGGTTTCAATGTGAATGGACCCATAGCTCACAGCTCATGGACTTGAGGACTTGGTCACCAGTGGGTGAAACTTTTTGGGAGGGATAATTAGGTATGACTTTTTGAAAGAGGTGTGTCACCGTGAGGGCACTTATAAATTTCTAGAGATTTGAGCCATCTCGTGTGTGTGTGTGTGTGTGTGTGTGTGTGTGTGTGTGTGTATTTCTGCCTTCTATTTGTGGATCAGTAGGTAAGCTCTCAGCTACTGCTGCAGCACCACATCTGCCTGCCTGCTGCTACGTTCCCCACAATAATAGTTTCTGGTCTTTTGAAAGGATAACCCCCAAATTAAGTGATTGCTCTTATAAGGTGCCTTGGTTGTGGTGTTTTATCACAATAGAAAAGAAAGTAGACAGCTAGTTAGCTAGCATGCTCCAGGGGGCTCTTTTCTCTGTCTCTCTACCATGGGTCTTACAAGTGAGCATGCCACCATACCCACCTTTTTACTTGTGTTAGGGGTTGAACTCAGGTGCCAACTAGTGTGGCAAGTACTTTAACAACTGATATCTCACTCTAGATCCTTTAAGACAGCTTTGAACATATTTTTTTTGAAAATATGACCTAATCTCTGATATATGTGTATAGGTGATACAAAATTCTTATATACAAACTGATTGATTCTGCACTTTCAGCTTTAAAATACTATTTTAAAGCAATAACGTTAAAAGATAAATAATTATTTTTGTTGAAAGTGATAGGTTGTAATAGGAAATAGTTTATGTTTTCTTCTCCTGAAAGGGCACTATGATAATTATGAATGAAGGAGAAAAAGCAATACACTACTTTAGAAAAGGTTGGGATTCCGTCCATGCCATTAGACTTCTAAAACCCAGCTCTATTTATTATTTTTTCCGGAACTAACAACTATGCTGGTAATAGATAATTTGTACATAGTGATTAGTGGTTCAAAACTTATTACAACCCTTAATATGTAATTCAGTCCTTAAAAGGTACTGAGGTTGATGACATAGTTATCTTTACCACCTAGATGAAGATGAGTAAATGATGTCCATTTTTATGGCAAGGTCATAATAAGCTCTGGCAATCTGAGTTGTATAGACATCCCATTTTGATGCACATGGTCCCAGCGTTGATATGCTAAAACAAAAATATAGGACCACATAAAAAATAATTACAGAATCTCTCCAAAAGGATGAGAGAATATGTTTACTGTTCCTTTTTCTTTGTGTTGATTTTTCAAGGACATGTACATGCATGTCATGTGCTTGGGAACGGATGCCACATCGTGATGATAGAGGTCAAAGGACAAATTTTTTAAGTCAATTATCTCTTTCCACCTTTATGTGAGTTGGAAGCATCAAACTGAGATCACTAGGCTTGCATAGCTGTTCAGGTAACTATGATAAATTTAAGAGCAAGATAATTTATAAAACCTAACACAGTTAACCTCTTGGGTTGGATTGAGCTCTCCACAATATTTTTATTGTTTATTTTTTACTGTAAAATTGTTACAAATCCCTGAACATATGAAATAGAAACTATTTCTGATTTGTAATCATTAGTCTAAGAGGTAGAGTTGCCCAGCTGCCCTAACCTCCTTTTCTATTTTAACCACTTTCTCTTCCTAAAAGTCTTCATTATTCTATTTTTAGAGTATTTTTTAATTCTTCTTTTAGTATGCAAATGTATCCTTAGGTACATTAGTTTTGCATTGTATATTTTAATAAGACATGTTTTTAAACTGTTTTAACCTACAGGTTCTCTGTCCTTTTCCTTTATAATTTATCAGCATAATATTATTGTTGAATTATCCTTTGTAGGTCATGATACGCTCTGTCTATAAATGCAGCTACTGAATGTAAAGAGTTATTCTATGTTCAGAGATTCTGTATTAGCATATGTGATGGGTTGTGTATGCAGGAGTGGCACTATTAGGGGGTACGGTCCTGTTGGAGTAGGTGTGTCACTGTGGGCATGGGCTTAAGACCCTCCCCTAGCTGCCTGGAAGTGAGTGTTCTGCTAGCAGTCTTCAGATGAAGATGTAGAACTCTCACCTCCTCCTGCAACCTGCCTGCCTGTCTGTTCTGTTGCCAAGTTCCTGCATTGATGATAATGGACTGAAGCTCTGAACCTGTAAGCCAGCCTCAATTCAATGTTGTCTTGGTCATGGTGTCTGTTCACAGCAATAAAACACTAACTAAGACAACATATAACCCTCAACATATAACTCTTCATTACAGACCCCTTGACGTGTATATTCCTCCATCTTTATTTATAGGAATGCATTGTCTTGGAGACAAAAAAACTCAGATTTAAATTTAAAAGTTTATTATATTTTTAAGAAACAAAAGTGGCTGTATAACAAAAGCATGAAGTCTTCTTATGGCAGGGAATACACTCTCACTGAGATTGGCAGGAGACAGCATGCTTGTCATGATTCCAGCTTGTCATGACCCAGTATCCAAATCTCCACATGAGGGTTCATCAATAAGAACGTACAAATTGTTACATTACACATTAATGTACATGGATATTATACACTGTCTGTTCAAAAATGTAAGTGCTGGCTATCAGATCTAAGTTGTTCATAGGCTATGCCCTTCTGATGACCTCTATGTTGAGGACAGGGCTGTCAGTCCATGGAATACCCTTTGAATAATTATGGTTCACTCATCAACTGAGACTAGCTAGCTGTGATCTGTCACTTGGTATCTATGTTCTCACTACACTGATAAAAGAAAGAAAGTGTGTGTGTGAATGAGTGACAATTACATAGAGTATCAATCACATGGGACAATAGGCTTGTGTGTAGGATGACAAGATAGAAACCCTAAATGAATTTTGGACCAAGCTTGGAGACCCCACTCCTGAACCTCACCATTCTTTTCCTGCTGCCTCTACTTAACACATTTCCAGTGTCACTGCACACACTCTTTTCCAGATCTACCCTACTTTTCTAGAAAATGAAGGTCACAATAAAGTTTAGATTCTGCCCTGAGAGAACAAGTACATTTATTTTATTGTTCCCCTTGTTAATGAAAGCTTCACTCCATACATTCTGAAGACAGGATAGAAAGTTAAGAGAATGTGGTGTGGTGGGCTGCCTTGGGTTTATTACTTAATTCTTACTCTGTCTTCTAATTATGGGTGCATTGTTCAATGAAGTAATGCTCAGGCTTAGAAATTACTGAGCAGGTGTTTAAAAGACATCAGTAAGCACTTCTGCTGTAGTCTTAATTAGCACTCTAAAACATTTTACAGTGCACAGTCATCATTATTTCTTCTTCATTAGCTGTTTTTTATAATGTATCTTATAATAATGTTCCTACCATGTTACAAAAATACAACTGCATACAGAGTAGAAAGGTTGTGAATACATCTTCTTGATAACACACATTTCATATCCATGTATAGAACAATTCGGAGTATAAACTTGATGTTTATTTGCATATGCTAATGTAAATTTGTAAATATTATGTTTGCCCAATTCTACTTACTCTGCATTGTAGAAAGTTACTTTAGACAGTTAGAACAATGAGTTGAACCTTTGCCATTGTTGATAGGATATTATCTTACAAATAAAGTAAGATGCCATTTGCTATAGTACATTAGGATGCTTCTGTGTAGACATCTTTATAAAGATGGAAATCAGACATCAGGTTCGGCATTCTTGAAAAGGTAGTTGAAAGATATGAAGCCAGCAAGTCAGAGCATACTGCAGGGGTAGCCAGTAATTACCTCTAGTTGCCAGTGTTACTCAGGAGCTACTGTGGCCAGTCTGATCACAGATACTTCATGTGAAAAAATATCCAGTCACATTTCTATAATGTGTACCTTTTACTGGCTTAGCTGTGTCATGTGGGCCAAATTGGGAGTAGTTCTCCCCTAAACAAGCTGCTGTGGTGATTAGAGGGTTTTTTAAATGGTTAATAATTCTTATTATTATTTTAATGGAAAAACATACTTTATGCTTACCTTGTAATTGTCAACTTGATATAATCTAGAATCATCTATCTGGTTTAGGCTGATTTGTGAACTTGACTATGGGGATTTAGCTTGATTTGTGGGAAGAAACACCCACTGTGGGTGGGTCCATTCCCTGAACAAGGAATCATGAATGGTGAAAAACTGCTAAAGGATAGCTCAGCACCACCACTCGTGTTAATTTATTGATGTTAGTGCTTGTCTATGGATAATGTGACTAGTTGCTTTGAGTTCTTTGTGCTTTGACTACCCATAATTATGTCATTACAAGCTGAATTGCTGTGCTTTGTATGCATGTGTGTGTGTGTGTGTGTGTGTGTGTGTGTGTGTCTAGGCTCACACATCATGCATACTCTTGTACACTGATGTTGATATCCTCCTATTTTGTTTTGTTTTGTTTTAATTTTTACTTTGCTCTTATATACATGAATGCATTATATTTTGATCAAATTCATCACTTATTCTCCAACTCTGTACCCACTGAGTACTTCTGCTCCTTCTTTCTGAATTTCATGTCCATATGTATATATGTGTGTATGTATGTATGTATATATGTATGAATGTATAATTACTGATATGTATAGACTATTGAGTCCATTTAATGTTGCCCTAATTAGTGCACATGGGTATAGTTCTGTCCACTGTAATTTTGACAACCTACCTACCTGATGCTCTACCTCTGAAGAAACATGACTTTCTCTCCACTGATAACTATTAACTGCCTATAGCATCTTAACTAGGAGTCGGATCTTGTAAGATATCCCCCCACACAACACACACACACACACACACACACACACACGCACTGTGTGTGGATGAACACTCCAAGTCAGTTATTCTCTGCACTTTAATCATTTCTGATTCTCTGTAATAACCCTTATCCACCATAAATGTAGTTTCTCTGATGAATAGTATAAGTTGGACTAAAATGTGAGTGTAAAGGATTCTAGATTATATCAAGTTGACAATTACAAAGTAAACATGAAGTATGTTTTTAATTAACATAATAACAAAAATTATTGACCATTTCAAAAAACACTCTTAACCACCATAATTGCTTATTTAGGGAAGAGCTACTCCCAAGTTGACCTAGCCAGCCCACACAACACAGATAAGTAAGTAACGGGCAGACACACACACACACACACACACACACACACAGCCATGCTGAAAAATTGACTAGATCTATTTTGTGAAAGTCTGCTATAGACAAACAGGACTGTTGAGAGTTCATTAATATAACTGTGTATCATATCCAGAAGATAGTTTTGCAGATGTCTACTATGACCACTTATGTGCCCTCTTCTACAATGTTCCCGTAGTCTTGTGGGGAGGATGTGGTATATAGAAACCCTGTATGGGGTGTACACTCCACAGTCAGGTTCTCTGCACTTTGCTCATCTGTGGTTCTTTGTAACAACTTCCATCCACTGCAAATGAAATTTCTCTGATGAGTAGTGTAAGGTTCACTATACTGTGAGTTTAGATAAATACTCAGAAGCCTATATATTCTATCAATTTAGCAAAATGATAATAGTAACTTCTATCCTGGAGTTTATGACCGCTATAGCCATGACTTCTTGGTCAGTTTCATAGTGTCAGGTATAAATTTCCTCCTGTTGAGCAGGTCCTAAATCCAATCAGACAGCTGTTGGTTATCTTCCAAGAAGTTCATGCCACTATTGCAATGCTGTGGGACTCAGAGATGATGGCTGGCTGTCCTGGGACCAGGTCCTTCCCAGAGGCAAACTAAGGATTTAGTGTCGAGGGAAAAAAAGGAGTAAAGACTCAGAAAGGGTAAAGGCAGAAGTTTCTTGAGGCAGAGAGCAAAGAACAGAAAGCACCTTGTGTGTGGCGGGGAAAGAAGGTCTCTGCCTTACAGTTTCTATTACTGTGAAGAGACACCATGACTGCAGCAACACTTATAAAGAAAAACATTTGAGTTGGGCTGGCTTAGAGTTCAGAGGTTCCATCCATTGTCATCATGGCGGGAAGAACAACAGCAACACAAAGTCTGGTGCTGGAGAAGGAGCCCAGGCAGAAACCTAACCTGATGATTGAAATGATGGTTTAACATTTGTGCTGCTTATCTTCACCCGATTGGTAAATAGACTCCCTGGAGCAGTTTCTTACTTAATGATTGACACAGAAAGGCCCAGCCCACTGAGAAGTTGGAACAAGCTAGTTAGCAACATTTCCTCATGGCTTCTGCTCCCAGCTTCCTGACTTGACTTTGCTATCTGGTTGACTGTGATGTGCAAGGGTAAACAGAAAAATCTCTTTCCTCTCCTTGTTGCTTTTGATCATGATGTTTTTTGATAGCAATAGAAAGCATACTAGAACAGTATTGGTGATAAAGATAAACTTGCATGGGTTTATTACAGTATATCACTAGGTATTCAGTGATTTAGAATTCAGGCATTTAGAATTCTCTGTGTTATTTCATAAGAGCTAAATTGTAAGCAAGAGTTGGTGCTTTGTATATGGAGAGATGAAGGAGAGAGGAGCAGGATTGAATGTGATGAACATTTTGTTTGTTTGTGCTTGTTTTTGTTTTAAGTCAATTCCTTTACAATGCGGTTGCTTCACATTACTGCTTTTCAATTCAGAACTACCAAGGTTCAAATATGAGTTTCTTTTTTCCCCTTTCTATCTTAACCAAACTACAAAATATATGTATCCAAGAAAAAGCATATGGATAGAGACTTCACATTAAATATATGAATGGTTCTCTATTAAAAAGAAAGAAATGAAGACTTGGAGAACGGAAAAATTGATGTAACCGAGGATGTCTATATTAACTGTTACTAAATGCACTAGAAAGAGAACAAATGACAAACAGTTTATATGGGTGAAATAATTTTTTCCACTTTGATATGTCATTGAAGTTGAGGACCAGGTTCATCTAATTCGGATTTGGAATTTCATCTTTAGCTTGTTAAATATTCCCATTTTTGTTTTAAGTTTTCTATTATAGTCATTGCATCTGTGTCATTGCATCTTTGATTATTAATTCACCACATTTCTAGTTTTGCTCTCTCTATAAAGTCATGAACTTCTGCATTAAAAATATTTAAATTGTTTAGCAGTTTCCTGCACATACATGATGAGCTTTAGTAACAATTGTGACCAGTATTACCCTCTGTACTTCTCTTATCCCATCCCTTTCTTCGAAACTTTCTTCTCAGTATGTCCCTCCACTAAATTTTCATGTCTTCCTTTTGGGTATAACCCACCAAATTTAATGAGATTCTTGCAGCAAGTGTAACTTACCAGTGGCTAAACCACTAAAGAAAGCAAAATCTTCTTTCCCAATAATAGTTGACTGCCAATATCCATTATGGAGGACTGTAGGCTCATGGGTCCATCCCAATCCAAGATGAACTATTGCTTGATCCAATCTTATGCAGGTCTTGGGTGGAAAATTAGCCCAGTTATTTAAGGTTATCACACAGCATAGTCTTGTTACCTTCTACCTTCTACCAGCAATCCTAAAACAAAGCAAAAAAGCAAAAGCCCAACAGAAATATTGATTATAAAGTCAGAATCTTGAAAACAGGGTCCAGTCTTCATAGCAGTATTGCTGAAGATAATTACACAGTTGAATAGATAGGACGTGACAAGTTGTTTCATAGAATTGTTTATAATGGATCTCTGGGTTTGACAAGTTGCTAATGGACTTGGGAATAAGAAAGCTAATATTTGGTCTTGAGGCTTTTCATTCAGGAAGCTAAGGTTGATAAAGGAAAGCATGACACTACATAAGAATGTCACTCAGTGAGAACTAAATCTGAAATAGCCATCTGTTTTGACATATATCAGATAGTGAAGAGTAACAATTGTTTGTTCATTGTGCAACATATTATTGAGTGATGTCAAACAGTATAATACCAGGGTGGGATGCCAGAAAACCTCCTGACAGACTTTTCATTATCAGGAAAGGAACTCAGGTACATTTAGAGTGTGGAAAATACATTGTTTCAAAAAGAGAAAAGAAGAAAAGGGAGGCAAAGTGACCTGAAACTAAGATAATAATACTATGTAGTGGGCATTAGAAAAAGCAGTATAAGGTAGTTATTATGAAATGTTCAACATTTATTCTTAGAGTAAGAAAATGTTTCACAATGATTTAGCTTACAGGGCATATGAACTGCTCTCATTCACCTCTCCTCCCACTCTCTGTCTCTGCCTAAACAACAACAACAACAACAACAAAAAATACTGACAATTTCTCAGTGGGGAGATTGTAGTATATAACCATAAGAAAGCAAAATAGTAAGGAATTCTCTTGTAGTTGATACTATTTTAATTCATGGGCCTTATTTCTGAGTTGACATATTGGTCATCCCATATACAATTAGCTATGTGTGAGGTTTCAATTTGTGCTTATCAGGAATGCTGTTGTCTCCATGCAGTAAGCTGATTGACCTATTTATCAACTAAGTGTAGGAGGCTATTGTGTTTTATGACCTCTGAAGTTATGTCCATCCATGCTAATGAGCCATGAAGGAGGGTTTAAAAACCTATTGAAATGTGGTGTGTTGCTACCTGAATGACAGGGTAGAGACTGTAATAAATGACCAACAGCTCAAATATTGAAAATCCCTTTGTAATACAGATACCAAAATAGCTTAGGAGTGCAGTTTTCACTGTCATAAACAACCTGGCTAATATTTGAAGCTCATTGTTTTATGAATTACTCTTACCAAATATTTCAGAATATGTGCTTCAGAAGCTGTGCATTCCCTTATTCAAGCCCATTCGGTTTGCACATTTAAAACCAGCGAGAGTAAGTGACTTCTTTGTGGAGGGATATGCCCACCAACTACTCTCCTGGGGTGAATATTGTGCTATTTACATTTTTTTAAAACTACCTTCTCCTGGGGGTAGGTGGAAAGTGACTTCTCTAAATTATGTATCTTTGTGTCCCTGCAACCCAGAATCATTAGTGAGCAAACTGTGTGGGAGCAGAGGTGGCAGTACTAATGAGGGTTTTTTCAGGAGTTCCTAGCCAGAGCACTTTCTACTTCATGTGAGACCTTGAGCAGGTTATTAGTAACACCCTTCTACTCTGATGTCTCAATGGACACACCTGGTGTGTCCATTGTCTCCTAAAACCTAGGAGATCATTTTTCTTTCATAATTTTGCCATTAGTATCAAAGTGCTGCATGCTCACATTGAATAATTCAGGAGTATAAAACACAGAAAACAAGGAAAACACTTGGTGTTCATTTTTCTGATTCTGACCTCCCTCTCTAACCTCTAGGGTTGGCACTGACACAGAGATTGACCAGTTGGTGATATGGCTCCCTTGGCTAACATGTATTAAGGCAGCAGAAGCACATAAACATGACTCAAGTAAACTAACAAGATGCTCTTAGAATCATTGAAATCAGCAATAAGAGTCAGTCTTCTTTTGATAGCCTGAAGCAGGAAGTTGAGTATGCATGTTGTAGGATATTTTCCATCATCGCTATGCACTTAAAAACAATTTGTTAAGGAAATAAAAGAATAAAAGGTAAAAAGGAGTAAAAGAGACACACAAGGCTGACTAGGACATCATAAGAAAAAGGAAAGAGGGTATGTTTGTGACAGCCTTATTTTTCAGTAGCTCTCTATTGCTCAGTTCTCATCTCTCAAGGGCCCTGGTTGTGTTTGGGGTAGCAGAGAGCAGACATCATTTAGAACAAATTGACGTCTAAGAAGCTCCTGGAGCTTTATGATAACTTCAACCTCTTACTGGTTAAGCTCTTCTAATAGGTTTCTATTCCTTATACCATATTAGAAGACAGAACCTCTCTACTCTCACAACAGTCAAAATAGGCACCAGATGAGTGGGAACATTCCCTCATATGCTAACCAGACATTCAAATTTGCAGTGTGGCTCATACACACCTACAGAGAGAAATTTCAGTATCATATTCCAAGGCTGAGGACTCAATCCTCACGAATGCTCTCCGCATTTAGATGATAGCCACAAGTCCAGATTGCACTATTTGTGCCCTTTAAAAAATGCTTTATTGCTTCCAACCCACTTCCCCATCTGGGCCACACCAGTAACCTGACCAATACCAGCTCAAACGCTGCAGCCTGCTTGTTTCCCAGGAGGTCCTCAGTGAGCAAGGACACAGGTGAGAATTTTGCCCACCTACACCATTTGGAACACCTACACAGCCCAGAAGACGAGGAACCTATCCACCCTTCTACCTTGCCCTAAGCTCCATCTCCCTTCATTCTCACTTCCCCACTCAGGCCAGACCAGTGGCCAGATACCTCCACAAATGCTTCAGTTTTTGAGCATTCCATGAGGTCCACAGTAACTAGGGACATAGAAAAATCCACCAAGAGAAAGTCTCAATCCTGAATATCAATGCCTCAAATGCAAGGGCACCCACATTCGTAAAAGAAACTTTACTAAAGCTCAAAACACCCATTGAACCTCACACAATAATAGTGGGAGACTTCAACATTCTACTCTCACCAATGGGCAGGTCATTGAAACAGAAACTAAACAGAGACACAGTGAAACTAAGAGAAGTTACAAACCAAATGGATTTAACAGATATCTACAGAACATTTCACCCTAAAAAAGTAGAAGGCATCTTCTTCTCAGGACTTCATAGAAGCTTCTCCAAAACTGACCATATAATCAGACAGCTTCAATAGATACAAGAAGATTGGAATAATCCCATTCATTCTATCAGATCACCATGGACTAAGGCTAGGCTTCAATAACAACAAAAACTACAGAAAGCACACATACTCATGGAAACTTAACAACTCTTTATTCAGTGATAATTTGGCCAGAGAAGAAATAAAGAAATCAAAGACTTTATAAAATTCAATGAAGATGGAAACACATCATACCCAAACTTATGGGACATAATGAAAGCAGTGCCAAGAGAAAAACCCATAGCACTAAGTGCCTTCATAAAGAAACTGCAAAGATCTTACACTAGCAATTTAATAGCACAGCTGAGAGCTCTAGAACAAAAAGAAGCAAATACACCCAAGAGGAGTAGATGGCAGGAAATAATCAAATTCAGGTCTGAAATCAATCTGTTAGAAACAAAGAGAACATAAAGAATCAACAAAACCAAGAAATGGTTCTTTGAGAAAATCAACAAGATAGATAAACCCTTAGCCAAACAAACTGAAGGGCCCAGAGACAGTATACAAATTAACAAAATTAAAATGAAAAGGGAGACATAAAATCAGTACCTGAGGAAATTAAAAACTTCATCAGAACCTACTACAAAAGTCTATACTCCGCAAAACTGAAAAATCTAAATGAAATCGATGATTTTCTTGACAGATACCATGTGCCAAAGATAAACCAAGATCAGTTAACTATCTAAACAGTCCCATTACCCTTAAGAAAATAGAAACAGTCATCAAAAACCTCCCAACTAAAATGAGCCCAGGACCAGATGGTTTCAGTGCAGAATTCTATCAGACTCTCCAAGAAGAGCTAGTACCAACACTCCTCAAAATATTACACAAGATAGAAACAGAAGGAAACTGCACAATTTATTCTATGAAGCCACAGTCACTCTGGTACCTAAACCATACAAACACCCAACAAAAAGAAAGAACTTCAGACCATGAATACATATGAAGATACATTTTTGACAGCACATGCTGGTGAGGATATGGAGAAAGCAGAATACTCCTTCATTGCTGGTGGGATTGCAAACTGGTAAAACCACTCAGGAAATCAATCTGGCAATTCCTCAGGAAAATAAAAAATAGTTCTATCTGAAGACCCAGTTATATCACTCTTGGGCATATACACAAAAGTTGTTCCACTTTACCACAAGGACACATACTCCACTATGTCCATAGACACCTTCTTTGGAAACAACCCAGATGTTCCTCCATCCTAGAATAGACACAGAAAATGTGGTTTATTTGCACAATGGAATACTATTCAGCTATTAAAAATGAAGACATCACGAATTTTTCAGGCAAATGGATGGAACTACAAAATATTGTCCTGAGTGAAGTAACTCAGCCCCAAAAGCATATGCATGGTATGTACTCACTGATAAGTAGATATTAGCCAAAAAGTAAAGTGCATAATGCAGAGTATACAACCTACAGACAGTAAAAATTGTAATAAGCAAAGGCCCAAATGAGGATGTTTCAATCCCACTTAGAAGGGCGAAGGAAGTAATCACAGGAGGTAGAAGGAGGGAGAGACCTGGGTGGGAGAGTGAAAGGGGAACAGGATCAGATATGGAGGAGAGGAGACAGGAGAGAAGCCCAGAGAGCCAAGAGAATGAATGGAAATAAACAGCCTCAGGGAGTGGGAGGTGGGAGTACCCTCTGGAAAGTACCAGAGACCCAAGAGGAGAGGCACTCTAAGGACTCATTGGTGTGACCTTAGCCAAAATGCCCAACATTAGAGAAAGGGAACTTGAAGAGTCCACCTTCAATAGATAGGCAGGCGTCAAGTGGAGGGACAGTATTACTACCCCACAGTCAAAAATCCTGACCCAGAATTGTCCCTGTCTAAAAGAACTGCAGGGACAAAAATGGAGAAGAGACTGAAGGAAAGGTGGTCCAATGACCGGCCCAACTTGGGATCCATATGGTGGGACACCAAGGCCTGACACTACTATGCTATAGTTTGCCTACAGATGGGAGCCTGGTATGACTGTTCTCTTAGAAGTCCTACCAATAGCTGACTAAGACAGAAGCAAATACACCCAAGCAATGGACTGAAGTCAAGTACTCCTATGATTGTATTAGGTGAAAGATTGAAGAAACTGAAAGGGAGAGCGACCTTATAAGAATACAGTCCCAATGAACACAGACCTCAGGAAGCTCCCAGAGACTGAGCCACCAACCCGGAGCACACATGGGCTGATCTGAGGCCCCGGGATATATGTAGTAGACATCTACCTGTTCTGGCCTAAGTGAGAGAAGATGTGCTTAATCCTCAAAAGACTTAAGGCCCTAAGGAAGGGAGGGAACTGGTGGAGAAGGAGCACCTTATCAGAGGCAAGGGAGAGATGGAATGGGATGAAAAACTGTGGGAGGGGGACCACGGAAGAACAACGAATGGAATGTAAATAAATAAAATATTTTTTAAGAAAACCTTTTTATTGATTCTTTGTGAATTTCACATTATGCACCCCAGTCCCACTCTTTTCTCTGTCCCTGTCCCTTCATATTTACCCTCCACCCTTGCAATCTTCCTACCATAAAAAAAATTTCATTGTGGAAGATGCAGCATATCACACAGTGTATGCTTTTGTCCACACATCTTTACTTGCAAATATTTATTCCAATGAGTCATTGATATGGATCAAGACCTCTGGCTTATGGTACACCATAAATGCTGGATCCACACACTCAGAGACTCTTTTCAGATATCCTGTTGTTGTCCCATGCCTTGGAGATTTTGTAGCTTTGGAAATACAAAGCCAGATTCTTCACACATTCCACCAGTTCATAGATGTTGGGGTGTGCCAGTTGAAAACCCTGGATCTGTTTTTGGGCGGTAGCTGAGTTGGTCAGCCTTCTCTCCATAACCACACCACCGGGCAAGCTCTCCAGTACTGCCCTGACTATCTCACTTAATGTTGTAGGGAGAAAGGGGTGGAGCCAGCTCCCCATGCTTTTATGCCCTCCAGACTGGCTTACTCATGCCCATCAGGCCTTGAGTTGGCCATGCCAACTTCCAACTCATGAACTCAGGGCTGGCTCACCTACAACCCAGCCTACCTCCAGCCTACCTGAAATCAGTACTAGCTCTACAGTGCTTCCCTGGTGAGGTGCAGGGCTGCTCTCCCAAGTGCTGCATCCAGTGAAGGGCAGGGACAGTTCTCCTGCTCTCCTGCTCTCCTGCTTCCAGTGACTGCTCTCCCTAGAGCTGCAGCAGTGACATAATCACAACAATTTTCACACAGTAATTTCTAGAATCCCTTCATTAGGTGATAATTAAATTTTTCTTTGTGTATATGTATTAAAATAGCCATATAGTATGTTACTATTTGCCAAATCCTACTTTTTATTAAACATACATGATGGAGTTTTCTTTCTCTTAGTGTAAATTCTCCTGTGAAAACAATTTTTAATGGATTTTAGCTCCTCTGTTGTATAGTTTAGCAATAATTTATTTATTATGTTTTTCTTTAAGCATTATTGTTGGTTTTAATATTTTACCATTCTAAATTATACAGAAATGAACAACTTTAGAATCATTTTCTTGTTCTCAAAATTTAGTCTTTCAGAATTGATCTTGCTGTTTCAAATAGTTCAGCAACGTTTGCTCTGCAGTATCTTTCCAAATTCTCAGTATAAAGTTATACTGACAAAGAATCTCACCCACCCTGTTTTTTCTTAGGATTAAGACTAGTGTGAGAGAATCTAGTAACTCACTGAGATTTTAGTATATGATTATATCCTTCAGATGTTAAAAATTAAACAAATTGACTTTCAGCATTATAATAATATGAATGTAATCCAATGTTGATAAATGTTGATTTAATTAGACAGTCTCTGTGTTGAATATCAAAAGTAGCTATAACTCTATTCCTGACTTTGTCCTGAAAATAGTGTTAATTATGTGTACTTGCAAAAGACATGGTGAAGATCAAATGAGAACTTATAGTATTCTAGCTAATAAAGATAGTCTAGCCAGTCATAGACAACAATTTTAAAGGATGACTGTACATGTATTATTGATAGATTTTTTTAAAGTAGGAATATAAATCTTCCCCAGAAATTCCTGTATTTTGGAAATGGACTGATTACTTACATTGTAACTTTTATTGTATCATTCCTACATTTCATTAAACATAATGATTTTGCTAATAATCAATATTACCATTAGTTATTAATATCTGTTTCTCTCAAAATATCCAAGATTTTGTTGGAACGGAAGCATTTGGTTAGAGGATTACAGATTGGTCTTTAGTGAAGACCTTTTATGCATCTTATCTCCCAGGAGTGCCAAGCATCATTTCATGAGCATTCAGTCTATTAAAATTGCATTAGCTATGAGGCTTACATTCAAGTGTCAGGCTTGGCTTCGCTACATTAGTCACTTCATTACATAACAATTCTGTTATCTTGCTCTAATCTTTGCTATCTTCCAGTGACTCTTTACAAATGGAAAAAATATATTACAAAGCCCCTCACCACAGAACGTCTACCTTTTATATGAGGGATGATAAGAATGTAAACATGTCTTAGAAATCTCAGGAAGATATTTTATTTTATTGAGTTAGATGCTTGTCCCTGAACAACTGTCAATGCTAAGAGTATGAGATGTGTGCCTTGGCTTAGCCCAAAGTCCTACATCTCACTCTTGAGCTGAGAGGAAAGGAGCTGTTACCCAAGAGCAAAGGGAAGTATATGTGTCAGAAAACAATGCCTGTGTTTCAAGCAAGATGATGCAGTAGATCTCACTGCACCTTAGTTCTCATTATACCATTGTTATCTCATGGTCAGTGCCCAAGAACATCAGCACATGACTTGTTTTCTCTCTCATATTCCACTCATATTCTCTCCTAATTTTTCCTGTTATCTTGTCTCTTTATCTGTGAATCAGGAAGTTTTCCTCTGGTCACCGACTCCTATATGATATCTGTGTAACCATATCTTATCAGTTTTCTGTACTCCAGATACAATCATGCTTGTGAAAAGGATCTCTGAGTGATAATTTCCCTTATTTCGCTTAAAATACTTTCATTGTTCTGTTGGTCCTATAGCCTTAGTTTTTAAATGACATGATCTTCACCTGCCTTTGCAGAAATATTTGCATATGCTGATTCTATTTCATTCATTCTGGTTGTTCTTTTCCTCTCACATAACTCTTCATTAAGAAGGTCACCCAGATCCTATCTTGTGCCATTTTATACATAGGAGAAACTGACCTATGTTCCTAGTAGGTCAGTTCCTAAAGGTCCCATAGGTTCCTAAACCTATGTTCAAAGTAGAAAAGTAAAAGCAGACTAAGAAATTTAATGAGGAGTGAAGCCATGATTTGAACTCAGAAATCAACTCTTAATAATCTTAACTAGTATACTACCTCTAATACTAGATAACAAAACAACTATATCACAGTGATAAAATAATAATGATAACAGAAAAACCATTACCAACTTCAGGTCTGCAAGCATATAACATGTTAGACATGTATAAAATAGCCAACAACAACAAAAAAAATGTATAGGAAAGTGTGTTCACAGATCCCCTTCTCCGCATAGAGAGGTAAAGAGGTTACAGATAAAGGACAGAACAAATGAGGGCAAAGGGTAAACTAATGAAATGGAAATAGATACCCCATTTCTGAGAATAGGTGGGTTCTTCTAGGACCTCAGATACTGGCTCTTGTTTCTTCTTCATTGGTATTTCTGGTTATAGTGCCTAGTACAGGGAAGATGAAGGTTGAGGAAATCTAGGTCAAGTCCATTCTGTACTACAGCTCTAAATGAAACCTTTCTCAAACATTCAATAGGTACACATAAGACTTGTATAACAGAATTCAGCCCTAGTGGTTAAGGCAACAGAGGGGACAAATACAGCATGGGACTAAGAAGCCAGCTATCTTTATTTTTTGTTATCAAGGTCATTTATCAGATAGCAGCAATTTTGAGTAAAGCCAACGTTTTAGCAAAAGAAGCCTTAAGTTCCTGAAAATAACCTAGGTAACATTACCCTGGTTCTCACTAGTGGAGGACTTCTGTAGAGCTAGGAGGAAAGTAGTAATGTAATGCAAATGTGTGACTTCTAATGGCAAGTTTAGGCCAACTGTCAGCTAGTGAAACCAGAGAATTTTTGTAGATCTTTTGTTTGGTAACATCCAACGAGAGAGTTATTAGGACCATGAATTTTCAACAATAGGTTTTCAACGGAGTAGATTCTGGGGCTTACTGAGGACATAATATAGGCTGAAGTTTTTTTCTTAGTAAAAATAAGACTAATATCTACTTTCTTGGATAATTCTAAAAATATGGAAATATTCAGTGATTTGTTAAATAATAAATTTCTGCTGAACATCCTGTTTGAATGTACAATATTAACTCTATGCAGTAGATTGTGGAATGTTGTCTATGAGAGCATGAAGACTTAAAATTAATTCATAGCTAGCTGCCTCTGGCAGAGCTGATCTCACCTACCTCTCATTCTCTCCTTTGAGAAATCCAGTCTTATGGATGAAGGCAACTGGCCATCTTAATGAACAACTTTGCGAACATTTCATCATGTGAGATAGATTTTAATATTGCACTCTTATTTGTGATAACCATTTAGCTATCTTTTTACTTTTTACTAGTTTTACTTTTTACTTTTTATCTTTTTACTAGTGTCTTTTAATTTATGATTTTGATTACAATTAATGCTTAGTGATTTTCCAACGTTTTATTGACTAATATCTAGGGTTGTTAATTGAGGTTAAATAAAAGTTTTATTTCCATGTAAAAGAAACATAATGTTGAAAATAATAGTCTTTGAAAGTTACCATATTGTAGCACTTATTGTGTGTCAAGTAATGTGCCCAACATTTCATATTCATTATTTAATTATGATATTCATTGCAGCACTGATATTGTTATTATCTCATTTTGAAGAAGAGGTTAATAAGTCATTGATTATTTTGTTGAGTGTTGCTAGTAAGTGGAGAATGGAGAATTTACAAAGGGACAGAACTGAAGTCTTGACACTCTATTTAACAATTTCCCACCATTGAGCATTTTACCTATTTAAATGTCATGTTTACCATTAACATGTGGTTCCTACTACATTCATAATATAGCAAAGCAGCCCACTGACTTCCAATAACTAGGAAGTCTGAATAAAAACTTGCCATCATTGCTGTCTTGCTGTATTCAAGGAGAGAAGACAAGAGTGGGTGGGTGGGTGGGTAGGTGGGGGAACACCCCCATAGAGGCAGGGGTGGGGGCTAAGGGAATGGGGAGTTTCCAAAGGGGAGATCTGGAAAGGGGGAAACATTTGAAATGTAAATAAAGTATCAAAAAAAAAGTTAAAAAAAAAAAGGATATTGGATCTTGTCACTACTTATTTCCAATAGTGATAGCCAGGGTTTTCTCAAGAAAACTTGGAACCTTTTTACCATGATATGCTGTGGTGATCTAATCAAACACAAATACTTGTCTATATCCTGGAAAGAAGTGGATTTGGGCTTAACCAAAAAAAAAAAAATTCTCTCTTTCTCTCTCTCTCTTTCTCTCTCTCTCTCTCCTCTCTCAATCTCTCTGGCTTTGAATCATTAAATTAGTAATAGAGCAAAATAAATGGTCCAAATATTTTCTTTCAATGGCACTCTCCAAATAAGACTATTTTTGCTGCTAATGAGAAACCTCATATTGCCTTCATCCATGTCTCTTCAGAATGGAAATCATTCTTTGTTTCTGTGAGTTATACTATTTGCCCACCACTAAAGTGTGTGTGCGTGTGTGTGTGTGTGTGTGTGTGTATGTGTGTGTGTGTGTGTGTATGTGTGTGTGTATGCGCGCGTGTGTGTGTTTGTGGTGTAAGAGAGATTTTTTTCTGTGGCTTAGAACCAAGAAAATGACAGAGATTGGCCTTTTCTCCAGTGACTTTTTATTTTTCCTATATGTCAACTCCTTTTATTTACATATAATTTTCAAGGATAAGCCAGAAAGAAGGGCAATAAAGAAATAAAGTACACTAGAGCTAATCAAAATCATTAAGATATAATATATACACCATTAGTTTCAGATTTATTATTTAAAAATTTGAGGATGACCTCACTGATCCCTAAAGATCATATGTTTGATTTTGTTTTTCCTTAAAACTGTTGTTAATGTTCAAAATAATGAGTTTTAATATGACTTGTGTGTCATTGTGCTTTGCTTTCTCTGATTGTAGAAGTTTTAATTTTACAGAAGTGAAGTGCCTTTCTCAGTATACAACTCAGACTCTTAGAACAACTGCGACTTATTTAAATCTGAATATGAAGCTGTTTATTTCCATCCATTTTCATAGCATAACGATGTTTCTCAGAAACCCAACATTCTCATCTGCTAAAAGAGATGTGCTATCTTATGAATTCCACTTCAAATGAAAACTTAAAAGTGTGTTCCTCAGAAAAATGAACAAAATACCACCTAGTGTGAAAAATAGCAGTGGTTTGGGGCCAGTTTTGCTCTATGGAATTTTATATTGTAGAGCTGTCTCAGTGTGTGGCCATTTCTCCTGCAAATCAATTATCAGATAATTTTGTGCTTAGTTTTCAATAATAATTAAACAAGCTCTTTCCCCAAATATACCACAATTTTCATATTTGTCTCATAATTTACCTGAAATCCCTTTGTCCCTTGAAGTGAGTTGTTTGACTTTAAAAACCAGGATCATCAATATAATCCTTAGAATCTAATAAGGATTCCATCAGTGTGGAATCGTTTTCCTTAGGCAGAAAAGAGAACCAATTCAATTATGATGTTGGTTGAAAAATTGAAAGGCTTTTTATCTTGAGGGTAGAAAAGTTGTAGTACATATTAAAATGGTTAGAACAAAATCCGTGCATCTCAGCTAACAAATGCTAATACGTTCTTTTGTTACCCTCTAATTTATATGATTCATGTAAGCCTGCAGCCAGCGAAACTTGTACTAAATTTCATGTGCATTAAAAAATAGCAAAGCAATGAATTGTGAAGTTATTAACATTCGTGCCTGTTTGCATTATTAAGCCATACACATCAAATCTGGTAGTACAAGGAGAGAGATGTCATGATGAAGTACAGCAGCGTTTAATCAGTTTTTTCTAAAGGTCATCGGGGCATTATATGATGCCCATCCGTGCGGAACAGAAATCTGAAGCAGCAATCCAATGTGTAACACTAAAAGTAAGTTGAACAGTCTTCTATGTACTCTATCTGCTAATGATCATATTTATTACTCTGCTGTAGGACATAAAGCTGATTCTGGTCCCAACTCATATATATATATATATATACTGCTTCCTAAATTAATTACAGATTAACATGGAGATAAGTGTGTCAAGGCAAAGGAAAATTGTGTGCTTATTTATGTGCTACCAGTGAAGAGATGACTGATGTTCCCAATACAAGCTTATAAAGAACTCTCTGGCTCTTCATCTAGGGAAGCCACAGGCTGTACAATTTAAGTAAACCACCATTTATTAATATTTTCTTACCCAGAATGATGTTTTATGTGCTTTGGGACAAGTATTCTCATTTTCTTACATAAAAGCTATGAGTATTTGACCCCTCTAAATATTTTACATTATGATTCTGAAGACTACCATGCTTTCAAATGTAGTCAGGTGACATCAGTGAGGAAGAAAAACAAACTAAATTTGTCCCTAACTGCCTCATGGTAGATAAAATTGTATGTCTAATTCATACTTTTTCAGATTTTGGAACTGCTTTAAAGGCGATTAGAGCTTGTGCAATTGAGAAGTTCAACAAGGGAGCTGAAGGCAAGGTTAACGTTGATTTGTGCCTGGTACCTCTGTTTACTGCCACTGTCACTTTATATTGCTGTCCTTTACAGTTAAATTTGACCCCATAGAGACAGCCAAAGAAAACCTCTTTCACTCCTTCATAGACTCATGCCTGGATCAGGCATCTTTTGTTATCTCCCAAGAGATTGTGGCAACATAACCCTTTCAGTAAATAAGCTCTGGGTCTCCTTAGCTGTGCTCATTACATTTTTTCTGAATCCTCCCCCCTTTTGCCCAAGGCCCTGAACCCACTCTGGTCTGATGGAAAGGCCATTGGCATGCAAGCTCTCCCTCTGAATTTTTTTTTGCCAGATCTATAACAAGAGAGTGAAACTCTTGAATGGTTTTTCTTTAGGGTTGTAAACAAATCTAATTTTAAAATGCCAGGATTAGGGGGCTAAATATACGAAACACACAAAGCAATGTTTTTTGATTCAATAAGACAATATTTAATTAAGACTATTTGCTCTGTTCAGCATATACTTGGTGAGCAGCTACTCTATCCTTGGTGAAAACATTTGATTTCCTAACACATTTATTAAAGCATTGTGTATATGTGTAGGCACTGACATTGCAGCTTAAGAACACTGTGTGTATCAAAGCATAAGCGTTCATACAACCAATACTCTTAGCTTTGAAAATTGGAATATTAACAGTCTCCATAAAACGTCCACAGAGTACCTTCGTGTCCAACTGCCAAAAGGTAACTACTGTGCTGACTTTTAACAACAGAAAGTTTCCTCTGGCTCTGTTATATATACATGGAATCATCTAGTGTTGCTCTTCTGTGCCTTGTTTATGTATATAAGCATTGGAAGATTCATCCATGTTGAATAGAGTTGACTATTCATTCTCCTTGTTAGATAGTGCCTCACTGTGTGAGTACACATTTACATGTACATTCCAGTAGTAAGGGCATATTGTTGTCTCCCAACAGGGAGGGATAATATGAGTGAGGCTGCTAAGGATCATTAACTACATGTCCTTTGTTATATGTATGAACACATGGGTATAATCTTAGCAAAATTAATGTGTCATGAGCTATGTAGTAGATACAAAAGCAGGAATAACTTTAAGATATACAGCTACACTAAATCTCTTCAAGGGTAATGTGGTATTGAAACTCAGATAAAATATCTACTGGGAAAATACTATATTGAGCCTCAGTTACTACTTTAGCTGAAGAATTAGGATTTGAAAAAAAGTAGTTAGCTGTTCAATTAGAGTCACATGGTCCCAACCTGGCTCTATCAGTTTATGGAACTGACTTCTCTGTGTTATTTTCTTTATTTGCAGGCTGAGAGGGATGGTGCCTACCTTACAAGCAAGTGGTAAGGATTCAATGAGATAGTGAAAACCTTAGGAGTATGCTCAGGTTGAACTGAAGGGAATGTGTCTTTCCTTCTTTTCTTCTTCATTCCTTATCTGTTTATTATTGCAGTAATAGATACTTACCCCAGGGTCTCATAGATGCCAAGCAAGGACTTTAAAACCATGCTTTTCCTAGCCCAGAACTTTTTACACAATGGCTTCTATATATCATTGCATCTATGAGCTCCGAAATCTTGACTCTAGGAATGCCCTTTTAAGTCCCATGTCTCATCCCATATACCCCTCCCTGGGCCACACAAACACTTTTCTGTGTTTACTATACTGTAATTCCTAATTCATGCTGCTACTGTCATTTATACTCATATTTGCTTCCTTTGAGCATTCAGAATGACAATTTTATGAATTCTACATAGAATATATGAAATTATATAAAGTTCTGAGTTTTTTAAACTATTAAAAATTTATTACCTTATAAAAAATAATCTATATATTATGTGCCAGGAAGACTGTTTGGTGCTAAAAGTTTAAGTGGAATAATTGTCATTAAGGAAATAATACTATGTTTCAGAAACTTTTAAACATTTTTAAAATTTGTATCTAGGCCAGATGTATACCTTTAATCACAGTAGGGGAAGGTGGATCTCTGTAAGCTTGAAGCCAGAGTGGTGGCCTAGATAGCAAGTTGCAGAGTACCCAGAGCTACATAATAGAGAGGCCCTGGCTCAAACAAACAAGAAACAAGAAACTTGTACATATACACACAGAGAAATGCCATGATGTTTGTGGAAGTCAGAGAACAGCTTTCAGAAATTGTTTCTCTGCTTCCCTCAGGTGGGCTCCTGGGATAGAACTCAGATCAACAGGCTTGGTGATAAGCACCATCAGACCAGGCCTCATACTCTTTAATATAAATAACATAATTGGTGATTTTTTCATACTTAAATTAATACTATGCATTTCAGGCATATTAAGAGTTAAAGCTGCGTAAACTACAGAAATCACTTATCAAAGCTAAGTGAGAAATGTATCTGTCACAGAAATAACCCTCTGAGAGTGGAGAAGATACAATGCCATTTATTTATTCATAAGCAAGCTATAATTTACTGTATGCAGTAGTAAAACATTCTTAAACTGAAGGCAATATTTGGAAAATAAACTTACATCATTCAGTACCCTTGGGTTGTGGCATGGTCAGACATGCCTGAAAAGTGTGGCATGCTATTCTTCCATACCTTTTAATTTTGCTGGCCTTAGACTCGGTTGATGAATGTGCATCTATACGCACGCTGAGCCTTTTGAAGAACATACACAAGCCTCAGAACTGTGGTTGACAGTGCTGAAGACAACTGAACTAGCAAATTCAGCGTGCTTGTGGTTTATTTGCTCTGTGGCACTGAGTATTGATTAATGACATAATAAATCTTTTTGAGCCTTACTTTCCATTGCCAACACAGCATCCTGAAATGAGAGCTGTAAGCATGGGTAGAGATGAAGAGATGCATGTCAAATAAGATAAGTTGGTTTGAGCTCATGACTGGTGAATAAATGTGTTGAGGGAGTTACCTGTTAGCTTTTCCTCATCCTTAAACTGTAAAATTGTTTTTCAAAGCCTTCTTCAGAAACTTTCATTAGTCTGGATTGCATTCATTTGGATTTAAAACTTTCCACCATGCCAATATAAATGTGGGAAAGAAATTCAGAAGATTGAGACGGTAATAAATAGTTCTATTTATTCTAGGGCTATTAATTCCAACTTCATGTTATCTATGGATATTTATATGGGATGCTATTAAAAGCAGAGCTGGAGATTTAGGAAAACACATTCAGATCTTGCTCCTGTCTGCTGCTTGTTGTGTGACTGCACTAACTCAGTTTCCTCATCTGTAGAATGAGATTCTGTCATCATGCATTAATTGAGCACTGTTGTAAGACATCTGGTTCAGTGTTTTCTACACAGCAAAGACTCAGTACGTTGGGGTAAACATAACATTAACCTTTTTGGTAAAGAGTACAGTTTCCTCCTCCCAATTAAATTGATTTTTACTATTCATGAAATATTGCTCACTTGCCAAGCAATAGGCAATATTATGACTTAATAAATCAAATTATAAAATACAGTATTTTTACATGTTCATAAAGACAGACAATTAGTCCTTAACAACAAAGTGTTTTATAACATCTCCAAGCCCTCAAAAACATAAATGCATTTATCTTAACAATATATAATTTGTTAAGAATACTCACAGTTTATGTTACACTGGAATCCAGTTTACCTCCCTGGCTTATAGTGGCTCAGGATCCTTTTACAACTTAAAGAATTAAGTCTCAAAGCCCAAAAGTTATCTACTTTGTGCTGTTCTGGCCTATGTTAAGAATCTTTGAATATTACTATATACATATATTACTATTTTTAAGAGGCTATCTTTAAAATGACATTTTATTGGTTCTTTGAGAATTTCCTAAAATGTGTGTCATATTTGGATCATATTCAGCCCCTGCACCAACTCTTCCCAGACCCATTTCCCTTTCCCCATTCACTGAACTTTGTGCTCTTTTTCCTATCAAAATCAATTGTTGCAGACTAAATATTATTGGAATGTGTGGTCTTCCACTAGAGTATAGTAAACTTTCCAGGGTCTACACTCTTAGAAAAAATTGAGTTTCACTTCCCAGAAGCTAACAATCACCAGCAGGATGTGATTTTGTGTCAAATTTCATTCTCCATGTTGAGAATTTGTCTGGCCTAATCTTACACTGGTATTATGCAAACTGTTACAATTTGTAAGTTTATATGTGCAGTTGTACAGTTCTGTCCAGAAGATACTGGACAGAATGGTGGGATGTTTCCCATCCACCACCTTTGACTTTTAAACTTTCTGTCCTTTCTTCTACATGATTCTTGAAGCTCAGGAAGTAGAGAGTTATGTTTCACTTAGGGCTGTGCATTCTGCAGTTTCTTCCCATGCTAAAAATTGCACAGAGGATCTCACATCTGTTAGACAAGCACTTTACTATTGAGCTGTATTTCTCATCCAAAAGTTATAATCTGTAACAAATTTTTAAGGGACTAGTATGATAGAAGCAGTGGCTGAATGTTTGAGAAGCATGGAAGAGATATAATTCTGTGTTAAATAAAAATGAATAGTAGCTCTCTTGGTGCAGACCCAGAGTCTAGGTTCTGCTTAGTTCTTCCCTGATACATCTTTTAAATATGCCTTTTATCCTATCTCCATTCCTTTGTGTGAGTCCACCTACAATAGCACTCTACCAGGCACCTACAACTCCATACTTGTCTGGATCCTTTTTTATTGAAAATAGATTCTTATCTTATACAATACATTCCAACCACAGTTTTCCTTCCCTCTGCTCCTCGCAGCCATCCCCAACCCCACTTTCCCTTTCCCCTAGATCCGCTCCCTCTCTATTTTCCTTCAGAAAAGAGCAGACCTCCAAGAGACAACAATCAAATACAGCAAAGCAAGATACAGTAAGTTAAAACCCCTCATATTGAGGTAATTCAACAGGAAGTATAGAATCCCAAGAACAGACAAAAGAGTCAGAGACACACCTATTCACACTGTTAGGAGTCCCACAAAACATCAATCTAACAGTAACATATATGAGATGACCTGGTGTAGCCACACAGAAGACCTGTGCTTGCTGCTTCAGCATCCTTGAGCCCATCTGAGCCCTACTTAGTTGGTCCATGTTATGGTGTACTCCAGCCCCTTGACTCATAAAGTCTTTCCTCCCACTCTTCCATGAAGACCCACAACCAGACATTATGCAGTGAGAGAGTCTAATTTGGAATTTTATCAATGCATTTCCCAACCCTCTAGAAAATGTGTAGAGAGTGAGAGACTTTGGAGCCTTCAAAGCTAAACATGATGTGTTTAGCAAAACCTCCCAAATAAGGTTGATAGTTTTGTCTGGAAGAGTGGGTAAACAATTATAACAGTCAGAGGTGGTGGGTGTCTCCAAAGAAACAGCATCTTCCAGACACAACAGGACTGATGAATTCACCGTGACTGTGACTATGACAGTATGCACAAAACCTGCCCAAGTTCAAAGCAGTAAAAAAAAAACCAGCATGAAGAAGGGAAAGTGAACACAAATTTACAGCCCTAGAAGCTATTTGTAACTAATACTCAAGGAAATGAAAATCAGTTTTTTCTAATACACTGTCATTGTATACATCAATCACACTCCAGGGCAACCCCCATCCTCAGAAGTAATTGGCCAACAACAAGTTGTTGTGAATTGTTGTTGATGTTGTTGTTGTTGATGGTGGTGGTGGTGGTGGTGGTGGGGTGTGTGTGTGTGCTTTTAATTTGTTTTGGTATTTTTTATTTTGTTGAGTTTGTTTTGATTTTCTTTTGTTGTTGTTTTTGTTTTTGAGAGAGAGAAAGTACATGAAGTTAAGTGTATAGAGATGGCAAGAATCGGGGAGAATTGGGGAAAAGGAAAAAATATGATCAGATATATATTGTATGAAAAAAATTTAAAATGTGTCATATAATATATAATACTGAATATAATTGGTATTTTATATGAGATGAGTGATAATATGGCATACATTATATATTATTAATTACAGAGTTCCTATGAAAATAATATAACACAGTCTATTAACCTTGTAATATAAGGAGATTCTATGAACAAATATTAATTAAATGATTAGAAATTTGAAAGCTCAAATAAATCTACCATTTCATTGACAATGAATAAATCATTGAATAAATTAAAAAAAAATATTTAGCGATCATAATTTGGGAAGTAAATAGTAACATTTTGATACAAAATGCACCTAAGTACAGTGGGCTATTTATATAACTCAAATTTCAAAACATCCTATAACTCATTGAACTAGACATCTTTTTTTTTTTCTTTACTGGATTTCATTGAAAAATTCCACTTCTAAGAAGTGTCTGACCGGATCTATAGGGAAAGGAAGTAAATTGGTGGTTGCCTAGGGCTAAGAAGTGAAGAAAGATGATGGATTAGTGTGTAGGCTTTTTTTGAGAGGTCATGAAGAAATAGCTTAAAATTAAATAGTATGGCACCAGTGAGCTGGCTCAGTGGGTGAAGGTATTTGTTG
Source organism: Rhynchomys soricoides (assembly GCA_019843965.1). NCBI lineage: Eukaryota > Metazoa > Chordata > Mammalia > Rodentia > Muridae > Rhynchomys > Rhynchomys soricoides. Next base: position 8,168,263 of record JADRCH010000017.1, on the reverse strand, counting down.
CTAATCCTAGTAACCTGTATTCAATTGCTTGGACTCACAAGATAGAAGCAGAAAACTAACACATTTCCCTCTGACGTCCACATGTGCACGGTGGCATAGCCCTATGCACATACAAAAAAACAAACAAAAATGTTTGCTTTAATTAGTTTAAAGGATTATAGTCAGTACTCATTGCTGTGAATGTATAGAATGAAAAATGGACTGTGGTTTTAAAAAAATTTGACATAGGCATTATAACCAATAAAATGTTATTTAGAAAATGAGGGAAAAAGAAAGGGATTGGAAAGATGGCTCAGTAGTTAAAAGCCTATAGTATTACTTGCCAAAGGACCAGACCTTAGTTCCTAGAACCCAGAATAAGTGGCTTTAAATAACAGGTAACTCCTGCTCCAAGGAATTTAATACCCTCTTCTGGCTTCTGAGTATACCAGCATTCACAAGTACAAAACAACACACACACACACACACACACACACACACACACAGAGGGAGAGAGAGAGACAGAGAGACAGAGAAACAGAGACAGAGACAGACAGAGACAGACAGACAGACAGAGATGCAGACAGACACAGAGACACTGAGTATGGAGAGTCGGGGACAAAGAGACACAGAGACACAGAGACAGAGACACAGAGACACAGAGTGTGGAGAGTTGGGCACAAAGACAGACCTAGGGAGTTGCATAAATATAAATAAAAAATTAAAGGAATGAAATCAGGTCCCATTATTCAAAGACCCTTGCATATTCAGATAGAATGCTATATTTCTTAAAAGAAAATATGCACAATGCACAATTAAAAAAGCAGCTATAACTCATTAGTGTATTATAGCCTGTCATCTCATAAAATGACAGGCACCATCTGAATGACATAGATCAGATTATGGCAGTTAAAAATTTAATAGTTTTAAAGGAAAAGTAGAATTAAAATTGTAAGAGTCTCGGTATTAGGGAAACATATCATTGTTGTGGAGTAAGGTAATCATATTGCAAAAGTACATGCATTCCACTTTACTTCTGAAAATGCCTTGTATTTCCCACACAGTATGACATGTACCATATACTAGTTTCTCAAAGCTATTGCAACAACATACCAAAGTACCTCAAAGTAGGTGTTGGCAGAGTCCTGCCTCTTCAGAAATCACTAAAATGTAACCTTGCTTTGGTCCCAGTGTCTCCCCCTACCCCCTGCTCTTCCTGGCTTTACGGCTGCTCCAATTCAATCTCTACTTCTGTTTATATATTCTTCCCTGTGTATCTTTGGTTTTCCTCTTAAAAAAAAAAAAGCAGTTATTAAACTTTGTGCGTGTTCTAACATAGTTTGACCTCATGCTAAGTAATTACAGCTCCAATTATTCTATTCCCAAATTTGGGCACATTATGAAATTTCTGGAAGACACCGTTTGGAGAAGGCAATATTCACACCTGATATCACATATGGAATGAGAATGTTACATGTGGGTTGTACATGAAAAAAAAGAATGCTTTGCAAACTTGTGATTTCCAGCATGGCATCTTTAGACACTAAAATCAGAGGTAGCATATTGAGAGACTAACTAGCTTTTGGAAGACCTGAATCTGTAGATATTAAAATTCTTGTCTTTCACATGATAAGCAAAAATAAATAAATAAATAAATAAACAAACAAACAAAAACAAACAAAAAACCAACATTGTTTGCCCTCTTTTTCTAGTCTATCATAATTAATTCCATTTAGCTAAAACATTTGATGCATTTTCCAAGAAAGAAAAATTTGATGAATCATTGTAATTATTTCATCTTTTTTTGTGATTTTTACCTCTGCATCTAAATGTTCCCATTAAGAAGAATATTATTGTTTTAGCTAGATCAGAATGTTTTAACCTTTGTTTTACAAATTTTGAGGTTTTTATCCTGCTGATTCTCATTATGAGATTCCTTCTGCAAATTTAGGGCTATCAGCATAAAACACTACGTTTAGCAGATACTCTATCAGAGACTTGTAAAAATCTCAAGATATTCACGTCAATGATAGTTGTATACATTAACATTAGTACACTTCTGAAATGCACTACAGTGCCCTCCAAAAATCATTTCTGCCCACAAGAATATTCAGAAAACACAAAAACAGGAAAAAATTAACTTTCTCAGGCCTCAGAAAAGTGATAGAAGTCAAGACAAAGAGATGATCATGAATTTTAATGGCTTTATTTTATTGGTACCTGTGTTGCTGGGGATCAAAAACAAGACATTACACATAATAGACAAGTCATTGACCAGCCACCAAGTTACCTCTCTAGACTCCTAGATTTTACTCATTCCTGTTAATGTTCTCCTCCCAGCTATGGTAGCATTGAGAACCATGTGATTTTCATTCACAATACATTGAAAAGAGGCCCAGTACCATCTGCAGAAAAAAAATTATTTTGGAGCACGTTATTCCCCAAATCCACATGCCTGGAGAACCAGGTGCTCTGTTTACTTATGCTCATGGAAAATCAAGAGAACATGTAAAATTTTGCATTGCCTAAGACAGGGTGGATAGTTTGCCCCTAGAACTAGTCAAGGAAACTTAAATGATTAAACAAACAAATGAAAGAACACCCAGAAATAACACGTGAAAGAAATAAAAGACTTTGAACAACTGTCATATTTCAGGTAACCTAGGAACATTTTTCGTATGTGCAGAGATGTGAGCATGTCTGGGAAAGGCTGGAGGAGATATTGTCTCATCACTAGAGAACCTTGAAGCTCTGCACAAAGAGGAAGAGAAGGCTAGATAATGTATTAAACTTCTAAGCTGTAGAGAGTGCTATGTCCCACCACAAGAGTTCCTTTCTAAAGATATGGAGACTTGTTCATCCAGAGCAGTCAACAAAATATTTTTTATAAATTATTTTATTTATTTTACATTCCTACAGAAGCTTCCCCTCCTTTCTCTCCTCTCAGTCCCTCCCTCTCACCTCCCCTCTTCCACTCCCCTTCCCTTTCTTTTCAGAGAAGGAGAGGCCTCCTATGGGTCTCAACCTGCCTCAGCATATCAAGTTGAAGGAGGACTAAGTACATCTTCTATTGAACCTAGATAAGGCAGCCTAGTTAAGGGAAAGGGGTCCAAACGCAGGTAAGAGACACAGCTCTGTTCCAGTTGTTAGGGGTCTCAAATGAAGAGCAGGCTGCACAACTGTCTTAGTCATTGTTTCTATTCCTGCACAAAACATCATGAGCATGAAGCAAGTTGAGGAGGAAAGGGTTTATTCAGCTTATACTTCCAGTTGCTGTTCATCACCAAAGGAAGTCAGAACTGGAACGCAAGCATGTCAGGAAGCAGGAGCTGATGCAGAGGCCATGGAGGGATGCTCCTTACCGGCTTGCTTCTCCTGGTTTACTCAGCTGGCTTTCTTATAGAACTTAAGACTACCAGCCCACAGATGGTACCACCCACAAGGGGCCCTCCCCCCTTGATCACTAATTGAGAAAATGCCTTACAGCTGGATCTCATGGAAGCATTTTCTCAACTGAAACTCCTTTCCCTGTGATAATTCCAGCTTGTGTCAAGTTGACACACAAAACCAGCCAATACAACATCTATCTGTCCATTGTCCAGTGCATGTTCCTTAGTTGGTGGTTCAGTCTCTGTGAGCCTCTATGGGCCCAGGTTAGTTGATGCTGTAGTTTTTCTTGTGGTGTCCTTGATCCCTCTGGATGCTTCAATCCTTCCTCCCACTCTTCCACAAGATTCTCTAAGTTCCAAGCTCCGACTAATGTTTGACTGTAGGTCTTTGCATCTGTTTTCATCAGCTGTTGGGTGAAGCCTCTCAGAGGACAGCTAAGCTTCTGTCTGCAAGTATAGCAAAATATTATTAATAGTGTCAAGGGTAGGATCTCTCTCATGGAACAGGTCTCAAGTTGGGTCAGTTATTTGTCATTCCCTCATTTTCTGCTCCAACTTTATCCCTGCACATCTTGTAGGCAGGACAAGTTGTGGGTTAAATGTTTTGTGGTGGGTTGATGTCCACATCACTTCTTTGGAAGTTTTGCCTGGTTACAGGAGATAACTGTTTTAGGTTCTATATCCCCTATTACTAGGAGTCTTACCTGGGTTCACCTTCATGGGTTCCTGGGAGTTTCCATTGTCCTAGGTTTCTACTTCATCCCAGAGATGCCCCATCAACACTGCCAATCCCAGTTTTCTCTCCCTCTGTCCTCCCGACATTTGTTCCTTCTCTCCACCCCCTATGTCTATTTTATTTCCCCTTTTCAGTGAGATTCATTCATACACCTTTAGGTTCTCCTTGTTACTTAGCTTCTTTGGGTCTGTGGGTTGTAACATGGTTATCCTTTACTATAAATGGCTAATGCCCACTTATGAGTGAGTACATACCATGTGTGTATTTCTGGGTCTGACTTACCTCACTCACCCAGATAGAACTCGGTCTAGTTCTATCTATTTGCCTGCAAATTTCATGATGTCCTTGTTTTTAATAATTGAATAGTATACCACTGTGTAAATGTACCACATTTTCTTTATCCATTCATTGGTTGAGAGACATCCGGGTTGTTTTCAGTTTCTGGTTGTTTTCTATTTTAGTAGAATAGAGCTACTACAAACATAACTAAGGAAATGTTCTTGTGATATGGTGAAGCATCTTTTGGGTATATGCTCACGATCTGGGTCTTGAGGTAGAACTATTCTCAACATTCTGAGAAACCACCAAATTGATTTCAAAAGTAGCTGTACAAGTTTACATTCCCACAATCAACGGAGGAGTATTTCTCTTGCTCCACATCCTCATCAACATGAGCTGATGCTTGAGATGTTGATCTTAGCAATTCTGACATGTGTGAGATGGAATCTTAGAGTCATTTTGGTTTATATTTCCCTGATGACTAAGGATATTAAACATTTCAAGTGCTTCACAGCAATTTGTGATTCTTTTGTCAAGAATTCTTTGTTTACTTCTATACCCCATTTTTTATTTGGATTATTTGGTTTGTTATTGTCTAATTTCTTGAGTTTTTAAATATATTTTGGATATCATCCGTGTGTTAGATGTAGAGTTGGTAAAGATTGTTTTTTCACATTCTGTAGGCTGCTGTTTTGTCCTTATTGACAGTGTCATTTCCTTACAGAAGCTTTTCAGTTTCATGAGATCCCATTTTATAACTGTTGATCTTAGTGTCTGAGCTCTTGGTATTCTCTGTTCAGGAAGTTGTCTCCTGTGACAATGTGTTCAAAGAAGTTTTCCTACTTTCTCTTCTGTCAGATTTAGTGTATCCTGTTTTATGTTTAGGTCTTTCATTCACTTGGATTTGAGTTTTGTGCAGTGTGATTAATAGGGATCTATTTTCATTCTTCTACATGAGGCATCATTTGCTGAAGATACTTTCTTTTTTCAGTAGTACAGTTTGGGCTACTTTGTCAAAAATCAAGTGTCTGTAGGTGCATAGATTTATTTCTGGGTCTTCCATTTAATTTCACTCATTAAACTGTCTGTTTTTATTCAATACTGTGAAATTTTACTACTGTTGTTCTGTTGTACAGCTTGAAGTCAGGAATGATGATACTGCCAAAAGTTCTTTTATTGTCTATGATGGCTTTAGCTATCTTGGTTTTTTTGTTGTTATTTTTCTGTGGGAAGTTGAGTATTACTCTCTCGATATGTATAAATAATTGTGTTGGAATTTTCATGGGTATTGCATTGAATCTGTAGATTATTTTTGGTAAGATGGCCATTTTTACTATGTTAATCCTACCAATCCATGAGCATGGAAGATTGTCCTGTTTTCTGACATCTTCTTCAATTCTTTCTTCAAAGACTTAAAGTTCTTGTCATACAACTCTTTTCCTTGCTTGGTTAGAGTTAAACCAAGATATATTTTTATTATTTGTACTTATTGTAAAGGGTGTGATTTCTCTAACTTTTTTTTTCTTAGCACACTTATCATTTGTATAAAGGAGGGCTACTGATTTTATTTTATTTTTTTGAGTTAGTTTTGTATCCAGCCACTTTATTGATAGTGTTTATCAGCTATAGCAGTTCTCTGATAGAATTTTTGGGGTCACTTATGTACAATTTCATATCATTTGCCAATAGCAAAACTTTAACTTTTTCCTTTCTAAGTTGTAACCCCTTGATCTGCTTTAGCTAAAACTTCAGATATTATATTGTATACATATGATGAAAGCATTGTCTTGTCCCTGATTTTTAGAATTTTTCTAAATTTCTCTCCATTTAATTTTATGTTAGCTATCTGCTTGCTGTATATTTCTTTAATTGTATTTAAGTACAAACCATGTATTCCTGATGTTTCTAAGACTTTTTGCATGAATTAGTGTTGGATTTTGTCAAATTCTTTTTCAGCCTCAAATGAGATGATCATGTGAATTTTTTCTTTCAGTTTGGTTATATGGGGGATGACATTAATGGATTTTCATATGTTGAACCATCCCTATACCCATGAGATGAAGCCTACTTGATCTTGATTATGGTAAATGACATTTTTTATTTGTTCTGAGGATTCAGTTTTTGAGTATCTTTTGGAATCTATATTCATAGCAGAAACTGGGATGAAATTCTTTTTATTGTTGAGTCTTTGTATGGTTTTCAACAAAATTTTCAACTAATGATTAGTGCACTCTGAAACTACATAGCTGAAACTTCAATGCTATATGAAAAATGTATGAAAAAGAAGTCAAGCTTTATGTAAGTAGCTCTGACAAATCATTAAGAAATTGTTATATGGCTGGAGAGATGGTTCAGCAGTTAAGAGCACTTGCTACTGTTACAGAAGACTTGAGTTTGGTTTCTAGAACATAAATGCCTATAACTCTAGCTCCAAGGTATTTGTCACCCTTGTCTGGCCTCCTTAGGTCCCTGTATATGAGTTCACATATCATTACACCACACACACACACACACACACACAAACACACACACACACACACACACACACACTCACACATGTTTTTAAAAAGAAAAAACTACAAACTGTTATAATAACCACAACAAAAATAAAACGTGAACAGGAAACATGGTGTACACTATAAATTGCTTAAAATATCCATAGTGCAAATATTTTGCAAACCACAAAAAGAAACAGGAAATAATATACCAGAAAAGGTACATCAAGAAAAGAGCTACAAGAAGCCAGGCTAGGTCTCAATTCTTTCAACTGATAATTTGTTTGGGTGTATCATTATTATAAATGACAAAAGCAAGAGTCTCAGTGACAAAGGAATGTTTTCTGAGCTCAAGAAGGAAGAAATAATGCAAGCTATTAACTAAGTAGATGCTCTAGAAAGCTAAAAATCTTCATGGATTGGTTTGACCCTGGGAAGAGAACAATACCCTTCGATTTGTATATATATAGTCAGCCATATGATTACTTCTGAGACCATTGGCTTTCTTACCAATGTTAAGCCTTTGTCATCGGTCCACACCCGGTAACATAATGCCACAGCACTTAGGTTTCTATGCTTTTTCTGTGGGTTCTTGTGTATCATTTTGTAATCGGATTTGTTTTTGTTACCTTTCTCTTTTACAATTGCTATTTTGTGATGCTTTCTTATTATTATGTCTACTTTGAGAGTTAACTGAACACATCAGTTTTTGAGATTCTGCTTGCCTTTTTACTACACATAGTCCTTATTGTTACTTTGAGTATTAATTATCATTAATTAATGGACCTCTATTCCAACAGCATTTAGTAAATTTTCAACAACTACCCAGCACTCAACATTTATATGACTAGTGAAAGCACTGTTATACTTATAAAGAAAGTTTTTTTTTAATTTTAGAAAAATTTTTTACCTCTATCTTGCTCTATAAAATGTTGTTTTCATTTCTTTTCATGTACCCATTTCATCTCCACTAATCAGCCAATATTCCTTCTAAATATTAGAAGCATATACATCATTTTATCACTTGTAAAGCAGGATAAACATGTATTATCCTTTATAGCTATTCAAAAGATTAAAAAATTTATTGTATGGAAGTATCAGCTCATTCATTCTTAGACATGAATCAAGGCCTGTCCTAGATATGTATTAGTTCATGAAGCAGATAAAGACCCCCATCTTAGGGACGCTGACCCTCTGCTGCTAGTCAGAACTCACTGCACTAGCTGAGTAGGTCAACTTTACAGTAAGTTAAATAAAATCAAAAATCAGTATTTTTTTTTTAAAGTTTGACTCACAAACATTTAGAGAGGCTGCCACTTAAAGTATTTGTAATAGATTCAGCTAAGATTTTCACATAGAACTCAACTTACTGGTTTTTGACACCAGAAAACTCTAAAAATGACAATATAATGACTTCCTCTTGAGTCTAGATTATCCAGCTGTGCAGTATTACAGGAACAGCACAGTGGCTTTTGTATACTTTGTGTGGGAAGCCTGAAAGAATTTAACTGACCACAAGATCAATATGAGGAAATTGCATGACATACATGCATTTAAAAGGAGCACTTGCTCTGCGGGTTTAAGTCTGTGGTGGAAATGTATATTTCAGAATGTGTGATGATACTCTGGGTCCATTTTGTGACTGATAGAGAACGTCTGGCACCACACTGGCTAAAAAAATAAAACTGTTAGTGAACCAACATGTTTCTAGAGAAGAGCAATCAGAAAATAGACTTCTGAAACCATACTGTTTTTTCAGATTATAATAAAATTATAACATCTCTCCATTCCCTTTCCTCCAAACTCATGATTCCTCTCTGCTCTCTTTCAAATTTGTGGCCTGAAAGAGGAATTCTAAAAATATAAATGAATAAAATAAAGTAAAAACTAAATAAGTCCTTGAGAGTCTGGGGTAAATACAAGCTGAAAATAGAGTGCTGGCAAGCTACATTTACACAACTCTACTCAGAATTGTGTACAAAGAAGTGAACATAAATAAAGGGATGTTTACATGAGATGTACAAAAGAGAGTTTGACTTGTATGTTTGAATTTACTATCCTTAGATTGGATAAACCCAAACTTAGGTCAGTTCCCATATGTTTTTCTTTGGAAGCCTGATTCTTTTAATTTTGATCACATATTCAAGACTTAATGGCAAATTGTTTTCAGCAAGTTCACATAGATTTGAAACAGGTAAATGCAGACAAATCAAAATAAACATAGACCATCTTTAGAAGTATAGTTTTATTATTGCTATTGTTGGTGGGAACTGTCACTTTCTTTTGGGGAAACTATCAAGAACACTGTCCAAAGTCAACTGACAAATTTTAAAATTCACTCTTTACTTTCTGTGGAATTAGGATGAATTTTCTTCCAAGGCACCTAACGTGTCAATATTCCTGAGGATGGAGGTTGAGATGCCCAGAACATTGGTTCACTTTGTGACACATATAGTCTGACTTGCAGAACTCTGAAAAGAATGAATAACTAAAAATAAGGCAGAACCAAGCAAGATGATCCCTTCCTAGAATGCCATGTTGGCACCAAAGATGGAATATAGGTCTGCTCTCTTAGATCAACTGTACCTGGTTGGAGGCAATTGTTTGGACATCTGAATTTATAAGGACTCTGAAGCAGTCTTTCCCATCACTGGGGAAAACCACCATCAAATGTACTGTTTAGTCTTGGAAGAAGACCCCAGACATTCCTGCTTAGGGCAAGAGCATCATACATCTTAAGTGTCTATTGAAATCTTATAGGTTTCATTTTTGTCTTTGATTTCACTTCACATTATGCTTCCACTGAGAGGCTGATGTACCTTGTCTAAAGTCAGTGAGGTCCAAAATCAAGTGAGTAAACCACAGACTTGAATTGGTCTTTCTACCTTTCCCTTATTTGCATCAACCTCTATCCCATGATGGACTACGTAATTCCAGTTATATCAAATCCTAATTGATGCATGTAAGTAAAATTTTGGATAAAAATGAGAACTGTTCAGATTTATAATGTATTTTCTGTCAATTCCTAATAGATACAGATAATTGAGTAATTCTCACCTCTCCCTCTTTCTCTTTCTCCTTCTTTACATCACTTTTTATTTCCTTCTCTCCCTCTCATTTTTTTCTCTTCCACAGAAAAAGATAGGAGAAAGCCCTTAAAACAGCAAATGAAGGAAACTATCCATTTGCTAAAATGTAAATTTTTATTAATGCAGTTTTCTTCCTTTGTCCAATAATGCAGAGTTTACAAAATAGAAGTTCTCAATTTCAACTGAAGCCACTGCCAAAAATTTCATAAGAAACTGTAGTATTTCTGCTTACCTGTCTGCAGCTCAATTTCTACAGCTAGTTTGAAAAAGATGCCAAAACCCATATCTGAGAAGAGATAAATAATCGTTTTCCTATTCCTGAAATGGCTGCATAACTCAAACTCAATTTTGACTGAGGCGCAGAGATGGAATTCTCAGTTCACAGTGAATTTATTTCACTAAGGCAGCAACTTTTCCACATTTTCAACCATACGCTTAATTTCTTTTTAAAAAAATATAACCTAAACTGCATCAAGAATCAACCCCTGCTGGATAGTGACAAGCTGACTATAAAGAATTCCCATAAAAATCCCTATTTTTTTCTTTAGGCACACTAGTCATTTAAAACTGCTTTGTTCCTTTAAGTAGCCTGAATTTTTACCTAACATCATGAATCGTAATCCTCTGTGAGGGCTTGATTTCGTTTGCTGAAAAGAAGAAGACAAATCTGTGTAAAAGGAAACATGAAGTTGTCAAGTACAAAGAAATTTAATGGTAACACATTTCGTGTTCTTTTGCTATTCTTTGTCTAGAATTTAGATTTCGCCTTGATCTCTCCATTTCTGGTGATTTGTAGGGATTCAGGATGCTTCAGAATTACATGTGAACTTGGTCAACAAATAAGGAAATGTTTGAGTGTTCTAACAGGTGAAATAAATCTAAAAGAAATCCTAGAACTCCAACCTGCAGGAAGAGTTTTAGGAGTGATGGTGCATGGTACAGGTAGAATACAGTGAATGACAGCTCACAAACCCTAAACAAAAACTAGAAAGTAAAAGAGCAAACATTATAGCAGTAAGCAGTTAGCTGAGTACCATCGCACAGCCTTACAGAAGAAGGTCCTTGCACTCTTATCAATGTTAGGAACCCATTAAGAAAAAGGGTTCTGCAAAACTCTCAAAGTGTTCAAGCCAAAATAAGATGCCTGGGTCTCAGGTCTCTCCTTAGAGATTTTATCCAGTGCATTTGGCCTGGGACTCAGGAATGTCCACCACTGACTCATGGAATTCTTTTTTTTTTTTTTTTTTTTTTTTTTTTTTTTTTTTTTTTTTTT